>CM059043.1:20642500-21842500 GCA_030279155.1 Forsythia viridissima | reverse complement strand
ATGTAAAATTCGGCTAACATGTTTTCCCCTTTACTACCTCATCCTCTCCTCCCACATCTACTAAATCCGGTTCTCCACTCTCTTTACCTTCTCCCATGGTCACTGGTTCCGATGGCTTCCACAATGGTGTGCGTACTCAGCCCTCCGTCACTACACCCGTCGACATGGACTCCATCACTGCTGCCCCTCCTTTATCGTCCCCAGTATCTGGGCCCCAACTCCCAAGCATATTTGCCACGCCTTCCACTTCACTGACCACAGTTGTTCGTCCTAACTCTCCAACTGTCTCCGCGCTATACTTCTCCACCACTGCTCCTATCGTCCAACATACTAACACCCCCATCCATAGTCCTTCTTTGATGACACCATCTCTCTCTTCTACTCATCTCACACATCTCCCAATACCTCCGAACATATGCAGCCCACTAGAAGTCTTGTACAACTCCTCCACTCTTCTCCACCGTATGCTCTTGAGCTGCCCAACACCCTCAACCGTCTATCTCTCTTTCCAGCCACCAAAAATTCCCCTACACCATCTCTCCTCCCATTCGGCCAGCTGTGCCACCTCCTCCACGCTCCCAGTCTCTCCATCCAATGCTCACCTGAACTAAGACTGCTCACCATGTATCCACTGTACCATACCAACTCTCTCGAGAACCTACCACTGCCATCCAGGCCTTGAAAGATCCATACCGGCGTCACGCCATGTGTGATGAGTATAACGCTCTTATTAAAAATGGCACATGGAGTCTTGTGCCTCGTGACTCCTCTCAAAATGTTATTGGTTGCAAATGGATCTTTCGCATTAAATGAAATGCAGATGGGTCTCTTGATAAATATAAGGCGCGCCTTATCGCGAAAGGTTTTCTACAGCGACCCAGGTTGGACTATTGTGATACTTTTAGTCCAGTTGTCAAACCTTCTACTATTCGTCTGCTCCTTTATCTCTTTGTTATACATGGTTGGCATCTCAAACAGCTAGACATTAATAATGCCTTCTTACATGGATCATTGTCTGAAAATGTGTATATGCAGCAACCACCAGGGTTTGTTAATCAACACTTTCCAGAATTCATTTTTCATCTACAACGGTCTCTTTATGGTCTCAAACAGGCTCCTCGTGCCTGGTATTCTGAACTCAAGCAGTTCCTCGTTAGTCTTGGATTTCAAAACTCCAGGGCCGATGTGTCCATATTTTTCCTTTGCCAACGATCTACGGTACTTTTCTACTTATCTACGTCGACGACATTATTTTGACTAGTAACTCATCTTCTACTATAGCCACTTGTGTTCAAAAACTTGCTGACATGTTTTCTATTAAGGATTTGGGTAATCTCTCTTTCTTCCTTGGCATGGAAGTCATTCCTGGCATGCATGGTCTCTTTATCTCACAGCACAAATACATTCTTGACATACTAGACAGAACATGTATGTCGTCATCTAAGCCAGGTGTCAATCCAATGCCCACTTTACATGTTCCCACTCTGTATGAAGATGAGCCAATACCCAAACCATCTGATTATCGTTCTGTACTTGGTGCCTTACAATACTTGGCGTTGACACACCTGGATATGGCCTTTACTATCAACAAACTTTCACAATTCATGCATTCGCCTACATTAGTACACTGGTCTGCCCTTAAACGGTTATTACGGTATTTGCATGGGACTCTTGATCATGGACTCCTACTTCAAAAGAATTATCCATTTTCTCTTCATGCATTCTCTGATGCTGATTGGGGTTGTAACATTTCAGATAGAACCTCCACTGGTGCTTATATTGTTTTTATTGTCTCTAATCCGGTCTCCTGGATCTCAAAAAAATAGAGTACTGTTGCTCGCTCGTCCACGGAGGTTGAATACCGGTCTATTGCAGCTACAACGGTAGAAATCACCTGGCTTCAGGCTCTCCTTCATGAGATTGGCTACACATTGCCTACTACTCCTATTATCTACTCTGATAATGTCGGGGCCACATATTTGTGTGCCAATCCAGTGTTTCATTCTCGAATAAAACACATAGCCCTTGACTTTCACTTTGTTCGCGAAAAAGTACAAGCTGGCAAGCTTTGTGTCTCTCATGTATTTGGCTCTGATCAGTTGGCTGACAGCTTAACAAAACTGGTCCCCAGCTCTACACTCACCAGTATTCGGTCCAAGATTGGCATCCATTCGTCCTCCATCTTGAGGGGACGTATTGGTCCATAATCCTCTTACCCATTTTAAATTAACTTATTTTTAGTATATGTATATTCTGTGATTTGTATTCATTCAAGAATATTGATGTACCATAATTGTTGTACTTTATTATGGTAAAGATTCTAGAGTTTACCATCATTTGTATTCATTACCATCTTCAGTTCTTTCAGTTGCCACATGTTTAAAACAATTTCCTTTGATAGGATTGCCATTTTTGCAATTGGCATCCCATCTTCCCATTCTTTGATGTTTCGTCTGCTCGAGTTGGCAATGTAATCAGTTACAATTCCTACAGAGATCTTCGTGGCATCCTATCTTCACATTTGTTGATATTTTGTCCACTCAAGTTGGCAATAAAATCAATCAGAACTCCTATTGAGAGCCTCCTGGATTGATTGTAAAGACTGTAATTTTTCTCCAAAACATCGACACTCACTTATGCGGTCTTCATATTTAAATAATTGAAAATTATGTTAAAGTTAGTTTGAATAAGTCTTTGGACAAAATCCTATTTTTATTAGTCTGTTGCTATTTATTAGGAGATTTAGTTGTTAACTTAGTCTAAGTTTGTTAAATATCTTGGCTATACAAAGCCTTAGTTTTAGTTAGTTTGTTCAACTTGTATGCCTATAAAAGGTCTTAGTCACTAAGTTTTAATTATTCAGAAATTTATTAGATTATTGAGTTTTGCTTAAATTATTTCTCAAATTTTGGTATCAGAGCATGTTTTCTTGAAGAGTAGAAAATCTTCGCACAACATAAGTTTTCTTTCTATTCTTTGTGTTACTAGAGAGAGTAGCAGTTTGTCAATGGTAGAAAAAGAACACTGTGCAACCATCTATTCCACATTCGATGGTCATTTCGAACATTTGGAGAATGCTTATGGAAAAAAATTTATGATCAAAGGAGTACTGGAGCGTCATCGAAACTAGAATTTCAGAATCAGCAACTGAAGAAGCTCAATGAGCTTTAACAAATGCTCAGAAGGCAGCACTGGAGCAGCAAAAGTTGAAAGATTTGAAAGCTAAGAATTATCTTTTTCAAGCTATCGATCGAGAAGTTCTAGAAACTATTCTTGCTAAAGGTACAACAAAGGATATCTGGGATTCAATAAAGAAAAAGTATCAAAGAACAACAAAGGTGAAATGAGCACACCTTTAAGCCTTTTGTTTAGAATTTGAAACTCTTCGTATGCAATCTGGAGAGTCTGTTACTGATTACTTCTCAAGAACAATGGAAATCGCAAACAAGATGAGAATCCATGGTGATAAGATATGGTGATAAGATCCAAGACATCACCATGTTATAAGCTTCACATCTTGATCTTTTACTATAATAGGACTGAAGTTTCTTACAAACACAACAACTTAGTTTCCAACATAGAGTCCTTTCTTTCTAGTAATTGTTACATAATATTTAAAAAGTCGTTCTCTCTCTCTTGCTCTCTCTCTCACTCATGCTCACGCTCACAGAAGCACTGCAATATCCTATAACATGCTTCTACCGAATACAAAAATGGTAGAACTTACTTGAAAATCCAAGATCAAGAGGTTGAATCACTTGCCTTGTATACTTGTTTGCTTCATGATCAAAATGCTTCTCTTTGGTCTGAAACTCAATCACAATGGAAAGAGTTTAATCTCCACAATCCAAGAACCAATTCTAAGATATTATCAATACACCAACTTCATGTTTTTCTTATCTCTCTCTTGTTGCACGAAATTAACTTCCATATGCAATGTTGTTATAGAAGTGTGGGAGTTACATGGAGGTTACATGTGGCGAGGGGTTGAATTTCAAATTAAACATTAACTCCTCCCACTAAAACCATTTCCATGCAAATTGGGTCGGGTCAACCCATATGGATGATCCATTTTATTCCAACAAGCACAAACACGTAGGCATGCACACGTGTTCAACAATACCCATTCAAACAAAAATGAAAAATGGTATCTGATCTTGTTTCTCATTGTGTTTGGAACAACAAAAAATGTAACATTCGACAAAAATAACAATGTAATTAGTTAGAAAACTACATTTCACAAAACCTTGGAACTTTATGAAATGATTTCCGTGCTCTACTTAGTGTCTCATATTGATCACCAACATCTATTATATAAGCATTTTATGCCAAACATCTAGGAAAAATAACAATTCCAACATTTTACCTCTATAACGCTGGCACCATTCATGCCAAAAAGGAAAAATAAAAGGATAGCTTGACTTTTTATCCAAACAATTGTAATATAAAATTATTTAGGATATGAGCTAGATAAATTTTAGAAGAGTTACATGTACATTGATAAGGAAAAGATAAATTCAATTGAATTAAATATTAAAAATCCACTATTACTATGGAAAATCTCAGATAAAATACACATCTTGAACTCAGAATGTGGGAAAAATATTCTTCTAAGTTTGTAACTTTAGGTAATTAAGTTTGTAACTTTAGGTAATAAAGTTTCATATTTGATATTTAGTTTGAGACCTAAAAAAGGAAATCAAGCATGAATGCTTGATCTTCCTACAATTCATAATGCCTCTTTCTTCAATACTTTTGTCTAACATGTATGTATCTATGAAGAGATGGAAAGATGAATCAAGGGTTAGAGCATTGGTGAAAGAGAAGGGCTTGATTAAGAAACTTGGAAAAAGATGGATTCAGAAGGGTAATCATAATCATATCGGTTCTGAAAATTCTGTTATCAGAGATGACAATAGAGCAATATATGCTGGATCAATGTCTCTTTCTCTCATCACCTTGACCATATGTAGGGAGATAGCCATTGCTTATGAAGCCTGAATGAGCTATATTTCAAAGTTCCAAATTACAGTTTGACAAGAAACCAATCACGATATTGTTGTCTAAATTTAGTGCCTGTACCACAGTGGTAGTATTACATATTTAGCGTTCACGAGTTCTCAACTTATACATTTTATTAAAACCACTGTTTTGATTCAACTTCTGCTTGGAGTCTAAATTATTTCTTGCAAGAGAAGCTAAATTTTGAATTTTCTTTTTCCTTTGAAGCATTAAGGATAGATATGAAGCTATCATTGTATTGTTAATAGTATTTGTTGGCGGATTTTGTGTAAAGTAACTCCAAAGCTAGAAAACCGAATGAAATGGATGAAAAGTAAGCCGAGGCAAGTGTTGAATACTTTGTCCTTAAGTCAAATTTGTCTCGCAACGATGCTTACGATTATGGCAATCAACTCCCAAGATACAACAATTTCTACTTGTGTTTGAAGCACTTCAAAACAAAAGCACAACGAACCAAAATTGGTTTTTGTACTCCAAAGGATGAAATGAAATGGAAAACCAGAATTTTATGCAACAAATGCAATAAACTTGGTTCAAGTGATGATAATATGAGGTTAAAGTGTTTGCATATCAGTTCTATATCAAAAAGGACATCCAAAGGTCCTAAATATAGAAGATGACCGATTGAAAACGAAATGGTGTGGAGCCAATTCGTGTAACACTTCAAAAGGACATGTCTGTTCGAGTACACCTATGCGATCGCAAGGTACAAATTTGAAAACAGAACTTAATCCAATTTAACCATGCGATCGCAAGGCTTTATCTCATGCGATCGCATGGTAAGACCAAAAAACATTCTGCTTAAAATTTATGTAAGTTGAGATCGCAAGTTGAAATACCCATGCGATCGCATAGTCAAACTTTGACCCAGTTTTGTCCTTTTCCATAATTTCTCATTCATTCGATATTGGTTTCGAGATGCCAAATATACCCTTCAACACATGTAGGTCAATCCCTGTTTTGATGCTCCGATGCGGTGAAGTGGCAACTAATTTGCCTAAACGGATTGGGTCGGGTCTGTATATTTTGGCCAAGTTGACATGAAGTCACTTTAGCTGTTTTTAAGCACTTAGTCAATTTCTCGATAAATTAAACCAATTTCCAAGAGTATTACCTTTGGTTGACTCGCATATGCACACGTTCTTGATCAAAAGTGGAAAAAGTTAGATGATAAAGGCATGAAGTGTGTTTTTGTTGGCACTAGAAAGCATTCCAAAGCTTACTCTTCTACTTGAAAAAGCTCAGCCCAACTCATCCTCACAACAAAGGCAATAATGCTCAAAGAGAAGACCAATTTGGATGCAAGATTATAATATTCCTGGGGTTGATCAAGCTAATGAGTCTCTCATCCAATTTGCCTTATTTTCAGGTTGTGACCCTGTTTCTTTTCATGATGCAATCAAAGATCCCAAATGGCTGCAAGCTATGACTGAGGAAATTCATTCTATAGAGCGGAACAAAACATGGGTATTAACTGATCTTCCCAAAAGCCACAAGTCAGTTGGCATCAAATAGGTTTATGAAACCAAGCTTAATGCTTAAGGAGAAGTTCAAAAATATAGGGCTTGCTTGGTCGTCAAAGGCTATAAGCAGCAACTCGATATTGATTACATAGAAGTCTTTGCTTCTGTTGCTAGGCATGATACCATCCGTTTAATACTTGACTTGGCTGCTCAAAAATCATCACCATTTTTTCTGTTTGATGTCAAGTCAGCATTTCTCCATGGTGATTTACAGGAAGAGGTGTATGTAGAGCAACCCCTCAAGTTATGAGGATCAAGGAAATGAACACAAAGTGTGTAATATTCTATACAATTAATTCTATCGAACACAAATGTGGTAGAACTTACTTGAAAAATTCAAGATCAAGAGGTAGAATCACTTACCTTGTTTACTTGTTTATGATTCAATCAAAACGTTGCTCTTTGGTCCAGAAACTCAATCACAATGGAAAGATTTTAATCTCTACAATTGAAGAACCGAATATAAGATATTTTTCAAGCCACCAACTTCATGTATACTTCTCTCTCTCTACATCCACGAATTTAACTTCGATATCAGATGAATATTTTGAGTTGTGGGAGTTAATGCAAGTTATATGAGGTGGGGAGTTAAGTTTTAAATTTAAACCATAACTCTTCCATCCAAAACCATTTCTATATAACTTGGGTCAGGTCAATCCACATGGACGACCATTTTCATTCCAATATCTCCCACTCGCACATGATGGTGTTGACCTGAATCTAATATAATATCAATTAGATTTATCTCAATATCTCAAAGTTCATACTAGTAAATGGATCATGTGACCAGCGAGTTTATTAAATAGCACAAAACAACATACACATGTTAGGGATATATAGCAGCTCTACGAGAAGAAATACTTTTCTCGCTATACCCCAATTCATTTTCCAACACTAATTCAAATATTTTTGATCCCTCAAATATTTATAGAACATACTCGAACTCCATACTTAATTCTTGTATTCATAATTGTGTTCTAAACCCTACATGGTCAACACAATTATCCGGCCGGTGAATACAAATATTAATGTTGGTCAAAATGATTTTCCTTTCCTTCTCAAATCCTTCAACATTAAATCAATTGCTTTCCTAGACATGTTTTATCAAACCGAATCAATCATAGTTATTGGCAACATGTTAAAGTAGCAACACTAAAATAAAATGTTGAGAAAATAGTCAAAAGTCATAGGGGTATATATAAGGTTATGTAAACCATGGGGTCTGAGGAAGTAGGAATCCATTTACTCATTTACCCCATATTGGTCGTAAAAGCACACGTGCTACGGTGTTTTTTCCCTTTTTATGATGTATGTCATAGTCTGTAAATTAAAACACTCCATACAGATTTTAGTTCAGGTATCCTTGATACCTAACTTGAATTCTCCTTATATTCCTTCCTCAAAGCAAACTCAATCGAGAACTCAATCTGGCTACTGAAACAGGTCTAACGAATAGTAGAATCCATTTCGATTACTTATAGTAATCTCATCTCAATTTCTCAAGGCGATTAGATCATGTATAGAACATAATCACTTCGTCTCATCCCAGCACAACCTAAAATTATCTGAGGCGATTGCTCGTGTAAGTGAGCCAATCCCAACATGTTCGACATACTTTGTGTGCATAAAAATCAATTATCTATTAATCACAGCAATAGATTACACATAATATATGAACTCAAAATATTGTTCATTAATGGACATTCAAGAATTTACAATATATGTAACTAAATTCTATGCAATCCTAGAGATTTAACATCAGTCATAAAGACATCTCTAGGTATCAGTTTGGTAAATGGATCAACTACTATATTATGCTTAAAAATGAACTGCAAAGTCACTTATTTCTTTCCTATGATGTCTCTTACAAAATTATATTTCTTATCAATATGTTTGGTTCTACTGTAATACTTTGGATCTTTTGTACATGCAATAGCAGCCTGACTATCACAATAAATCAATGTAGGTCCCATATCACCACTAAGGACTCTTAGATGCTGAAAGAATCTTTTTAACCAAATAGCTTCTTATACTGCTGAAGCATAAGCCACAAATTCTTCATTCATTGTAGACAAAGAAATCAATGTTTATTTCTTGCTACTCTAAGAGATGTCGCCATTATTAAGCAAGAATGCATATCCAAAAGTTGACTTGCGCTCATCTAAGTCTCGACTCAGTCATCATCTATGTATCCTTTTAAGCGCAAATCATTTCTTTGATAATATAAGAAATAATCAACATTACTTTTCAAGTATCTCAATATCCTCTTGACTGCTTTCCAGTGTCCTCTTCCAAGATTAGACTAATACATACTGACCAGACCAATGACATAACAGATATATGAGCGAGTACACATCATAGCGTACATCAAACTCCCAACCACACTGGAGTACGGTACTCTGGACATTTTTTCTTTTTCTTTAGGAGTCTTAGGGCACAGGCATATACTTATAGTTTCTCCTTTAGATATATGAGTATCAATTGGATTGCAATTCTCCATTTTGATACATTAAAGAACCTTCCTTATGTATGACTCTTGTGACAGAGAAAGTAGTATCTCAGAACGATCTCCATGGATTTTAACACCAAGTATATAATATGCTTCTCCCATGTCCTTCATTTCAAAGTAAGAAGACAGCCATTTCTTAACGATTTCAACATACTCTTTATCATTTCCAACCAATAATATATCATCTACGTAAAGAGATAGAATTACAAATTTTCTATTGGACCTTTTCACATAAATATAGTGATCTTCGTCTATCATAACGAAGTTATATGAGATTAAAGCTTTGTCAAATCTCAAGTACCACTGTCTTGAAGACTATTTTAGGTAATATTTTGATCTTTGCAATTTACAAACTTTATTCTCTTGGCCATTTTCGACGAAACTTACTGGTTGTTGCATGTAGATTTCTTTATCCAATTATCCATTGAGAAAAGTAGTCTTTACATCCATTTGATGTAATTCTAAATCTAAACGTGCCACTATGGCTAAGAGCAAGCAAATAGAAGTAAATCTCACTACTGGTGAAAAAGTTTCTTTATAATCTATACACTCTTGTTGAGTATGACCTTTTGAGACCAATCGAGCCTATTACCCCTCCATGGACCCGTTAGCCCTTCGCTTTATCTTGAGAATCTATTTGTTCTCAATAGCTTTCTAACCAGACGAAAGATCAACCAAAGCCCATACTTGATTAGATTTCATAGACTCCATCTCTTCTTCCATTGCTTTGTTCCACTTTTCATTTGTAGGGCTTGGTAGAGCTTCATGAACAAATCTATGCTCTTCATCCTCTTTTGGAGATACTAGAAAAGCATGTCCTTCAATTTTGATATAATATTTTTCATAATCTTACACGATGTGCTAATACACCATTAGGTTTGATATGGTTCGGTCTTTTCACTATAAAATGTAATGAAAAAATGTAAAAAAAAAAAAAAAAAATCCATTCGACATGGTTTGGTTTCTGACTATGAAATGTGGTATGCATTATATAAAACTTTATATGAATTTTGAAGATATTGATCACATGTTTAGTACTAGAGATAAATGAATAGGATTAAAAAACAATTACATATCAAACATTTGTCTATTGGTTAGTCAAGCTTAATGTAACAAAAATTAGCCTATAGTCTAAGCTAACTGAAATTTGAAGTGATCACAACTCCTTTGTTTGAAACTGGTAGAAGCATGTGTTGAAGGGACAAAAAAAATTGAAAAAAAAAGAACATACAAGAATCAATTTTAATGTAAACAAAATAGAATTTCGAAGGGTGAAAAGGAACATAATTCTATTTTAAATATTAACCAATATAATTAACGTGAAAGTAACATGTCTGACATTAATAAATATCCTAATTTATATTTTCTTTATTATTATTTAATTGCCTACGTTTTAAACAAAGAAAATTTCTGACCTTTTCCACCTATTTGACCTCTTCTCAGTAAGAAACATTTTCTCCCATTTTTATTATATCTACAAGTTCTATTATTTTTCTTTATGTGTCACTACATTTTATTACCTTGTTTAGCCCTCATAGATGGCATAACAAGGGCTTGATTCTCAGGATGGCTGTCAAGAAAAGACATTCAAGTTACAAATTCAATTTTCGAGACGTGAAGTAGACAAAAAGTGAGTCATCATTTTTCTGTTAGTTCCTAAAAATATTTGTAAGTATCCTTCATATAAATAGTAAATGATCTTTATACATTTTCGTTTCCTAATTATAACATGTATCTATCAAAATGGACTATGTTCATAGAGAAATGAGAATCTGGATTGATTGGAATTTTATCAATTGAAGTAGCGCACAAAGTTCACTAAATAGGAGAAGACATTATGTGGAAAACGTTGTAGAAGCATTGTTGCTATAATTATGTCATTGCAGATTTAGTAGGTTTCAAGAAAAAACTATATTGCAATTTCAAAACACAAGATAAATTTTGAGTATGTGATACTTACCAAGTGTTTTATGTGCTGAAGTTCTTGGGACAATACATTAATGTTAATAACGAATACAACCAAAAGAGAATATGCAACATAATTGATCTTTAGCTAGGCATGATAATGTAATTCATTTATTTCTTTCTAATTTTCTTAGTCGCCTCTCTTTTTATTAATAAAAAATTAGTTAGTTTTGCTATTGTCGAGGCTTTATTCAACATCTATTGAAACAAAGATTGAAATGAAAATCTAGGGATCTGACCATTATTAAAAGTTTGTCAAATTCTTATTCTTCATAGAATCAGTTCCAAAAGAATTGATATCAATTGTTCGTCAATCATCAAAGCTCAAACCACCAAAATTTATTCACTGAGTTCAAGTTATTGTTAGTATTACCACAATATAAAACTCATCTCTAATTGTAATTATACTTATATGAATGTAAATAAAATATCAACATTATTCATTACAATATCAAACAATACAATACAACATGTTATCAAAAACTTTGTATTTTTTATCTTATTGTAATTGCTACTTTAATATTTTTAACAATTACAAAAATAAGAATTTTAAAAATATTAAAATTCACAAAATTTATTGAGACTAGTACAAGCAAATGGTGGATAGCTTGATTACTTGACACCTCAACTAGACCAGATATAACGTATGGCGTTAGTTTACTTAGCTGGTATATGGAGCAACCAACAGAGCTGTACTTGTTAGTCGCTAATAGAATGTTGCAATACGTGCATGAACATGATTCTCTACAATAAAAAGATCAGCCTAACTCTTCCTCACAGCAAAGGCCACAACGCTCAAAGAGAAGATCAGTTTGGATGCAAGATTATAATATTCCTGGGGTTGATCAAGCAGCTGGTGGGTAGCTTGATGTACTTGACCTCAACTAGGCCAGATATAATGCAAAATGTTAGTTTACTCAACCGGTATATAGAGCAACCAACAGAACTACACATGTTAGCCGCTAAAAGAATATTGCAATACGTGCTGTTACTCATGGAATTCTCTACAAGAAAAATACATCAGATTTTCTATCCAGGTAATCCTGATGATTACGAAAGCACATCAAGCTATGTTTTCATGCTCGTTTCAAAGGGAGTTTCGTGGTTGTCCAAAAACAACTTACTGTTTCTTTATCTACTACAAAGGCTGAATATGTTGCTGCTGCTGCAGTATGTCTTTGTAAAGCGCTATGATTGTGCAAGTTACTTGACGTACTCAAGGTTCCTCCATCAGGTTCCATCTCCATTTACTGTAAGAAGAAATTATTAAGACTTAGGATTCCATCTTAAAAGGTCAACCATATTAAGAGGAGTATCCCAAGCCTTTATATATAGGTTCATATTTTTGTATTAACACTTGAGGTTCCATCTTAAAAAATCAACCTTATTAAGAAGAGTAGCCAAGCCTTTATATACATGTTAACATTTCAGTATTTAACCAATTTGAGATTTATCCCTTAACTTGCCACGCAAGATGGTAGTTTGTTTGAGCACACCAATCTTGGAATCCGAATGCTCGTTTGAACTTTAGACGAACCGAATTCTCGTTTGAGCTTAATGGACTCTGATACCATATTAAGACTTAGGGTTCTATCTTAAAATGTCAACCTTGTTAAAAGGCGTAGCACAAGCCTTTATATACATATTAACATTTCGATATTTAACCGATGTGGGATTTATGCCTTAATAAAAATTATAGCAAATGTCCTTTTGCATGTGGTACATTGAAAAATGACAACATCTAAAAACAAATTGAAAAATGGCCATTTTGGACAAATATAACCCCAAATAATTACTTAAACACCAATTATATCATCTTCAAATCTAATTCAAAATCAAATTTATTATTTCACTAAAATTGAATCTTGCTCCACCACCCACCAACTTCGCACCACCGTTCGCCACCAACTAACCCATCTCAAATAAGTTATTTTTCATAGAATAATTTAGATTATAAAAAAATAAAAATTCAATAGGTTTTGTGATAGATTATTTTGGTTATTTTTAGATTCAAAAATATTTTGAGTATAATTGCTAAAAAATTATTGGGAGAGATTCAGTTCATAGATTAATGTCTAGTTATAGAAGAAGAATGTGGATGAAAAAAAACAAGAAGAAAAAAAGTAATGGGTTCATGGATTAATGTTGGTTGAGCAATTGTCGTTTCAAATGTTTGGAAAAGGAAGAAGAAAAAGAAGAAGAATTGAACTAAAAATGTTGGTCCGACAGCTGTCGCTTGACAGTAACTGTTGGGCCACAGTTAATTTTTTTTCTCCTCCTTTAAAACTGAATGAACAAAAGAAGCAATAAATACAATGAAAATTAATTTATTAAGAAATGGGATTTAAAAGTGAGAATGTTCATGCCTCCTGCAAGTATGTAGGGGCCTAAAATAACACTAGCTGCAATATGAAACTTTCAGCGTGATTTCATCGTGTATTATTCACCAAAATAGTTTTATGAAACTTTAAATATCAAATTACTATCACGAAATCACATATTTAAAAACTATATCGGTCGTTGAACGTCAAATTGCCACGATATTCGTGAAAATTCTACAAAATTCATGCTTCGAACTTACTGTTCAACGTCCGAAATCTATTTTCAATTGGATTTCCAAACTTTTTCTACATGATAATACATATATGAAAACAAATATACTAGTTTAGAATCACAAAAATGCATTTTCAACAACCGTATGTGTTGTTGTTAAATGTCGAACAATTTTGTTCGAAATTTTACAAAATTCACGAGTATGACCCACCGTTGGATGTTCTAAACATATTTTTAACTTGATTTCATTGTCAATTAATCATCAAAATAGTTTTATGAAAATTTAAATATCAAATTGGTATCACAAAAACACATTTTCAAAAACTCTATCGGCCGTTCAACGTTGAATCGTCTCGGTTTTTTTGAAAATTGTACAAAATTCATTCTTTGAACCAACTATTGAACGTCAGAAATTTATTTTCAATTTGATTTCCAAATGTTTTCTACACGATAATACATATATGAAGACATATATACCATTTTGGAATCACATAAATATTTTTTCAACAACCATATAGGTTGATCAATGTCGAACAATTTTGTTCGAAATTTTACAAAATTCATGAGTATGACCCACCGTTGGATGTTTTAAACCTATTTTTACCTTGATTTAATTCTGTATTAATCATAAACACAGTTTTATGAAACTTTCAATATCAAATTAGCATCACAAAAATATATTTTTAACAACTATATCGATCGTTCAACGTAAAATCATCTCGATATTCGTGAAAATTCTACAAAATTCATGCTTTGAACTTATAGGTTCAACATCCGAAATCTATTTTCAGTTAGATTTCCAAACTTTTTATACCAGATATTACATATATGAAGATAGATATACCATTTTGGAATCACAAAAATACGTTTTTAACAACCATATAGGTTCTTCAATGTCGAACATTTTTGTTCAAAATTTTTTAAAATTCACGATTATGACCCACCGTTGGATGTTCTAAACCTATTTTTAGATTGATTTTATCATTTATTAATCAATAAAATTGTTTTATAAAACTTTAAATATCAAATTGGTGTCACGAAAACACATTTTTAACAACTATACCGATTGTTCATCATCGAATCACCTCGATATTCGTGAAAATTCGACAAAATTCATGCTTTGAACTTACTGTTGAACATACGATATCTATTTTCATTTTGATTTCCAAACTTTCTATAAAAGATAATACATATATGAAGACATATGTGCTAATTTGGAATCACAAAAATGCGTTTTCAACGACCATATAGGTTGTTCAATGTTGAACAATTTTATTCAATTTTTTTTCAAAATTCACGAGTATAACCCATCGTTGTAGAGGTGTCAATCCGGGTCAGGCGGGCTGGGTCGGCTCGCCTTGGATGAAGCCCGGTAACAGCCCGCGTTCAAAAAAGCCCGCACCACTGCGGGTTGCAGGCCGGGTCGGCCCGGCCCACGAATTTTTTCAAGAGCTCGGCCCACCCATTAGCCCATACGAGTCGAGCCCTATGGGATGCGGTTCGACTCGGTTCGGCCCGTATGAATAAAAAATTAATTTTTTTTTGAAATTACTAAAACAAACTAGCAACTTAATGAACTTATTGTAATTCAAAAAAATGTTTACATGTATAGTAAAAATGTGTGAAATTACTACAAAAAATAAATAACAATGATAAATTCACATTTCTTATTTATAACAAAAAAATGTTTACATGGAATTTATATCTTATTTTACATTAAATTATTTCTAACTTCGTGAATTTAAATAAAATACAAACAAAAAACAACTAAATGCATCACTATAGTTAAAGTACATCCCAACTAGGTTGGCACGTACACAACTATCAATCATTTGCATAATTATAGTTTAAGTACATCCCAACTAGGTTGGCACCTACCTAACTATAATTTAATTGTTTGAAATTATATATTATTTGCAAATCAATCTTCAGCAATAATTAGATTTTTAAAATCTTCAGAATATCGTCGACATTTTATCTTGCATCCTTCTATCTGCGAATATCCAATATTTTACGCATATGAGAGCTTTCAAAATATCTTCTTTAAGTCTTGATCTTCTTTCGTCCAATACCCTGTTACCTGCACTAAAAGCAGACTCGGATGCCACTGTTGAGACATGGAACTGATAGTAGATCTCGTGCCATTTTTGATAATACTGGGTATGACCTCTCATTTAATTTCTACCATTCTAAAATATCTAAATTTTCTACCTCATCTTCAGGTATTATACTATAATGATCAAATTGATAATATCTTTCTAATTCGGTAGGTGTGGTATTCGTGTCTGTAGTTGATGAAGTACTAACAACATGTTGTTTTTTCTTAGCTACCAAAGAGAAAAAAGATTTACCTTTAGAAGTTGTATTAGAGTTTGTAGAAGCAGAAATATTTTCATTGCTACCGTATTTAATAAAATAGTAGTTATATATTTCATTGATGAAAATTTTTAACTGTCGATTTGTAATATTTATGTTAAAAGCTAATGTTTCAGAAAGTGATTCTAAAGCAGTGTGAACTCCAAATAATTTTAGGCGAGGATCCATTACAGTAGCCACTGAAAAAATTAGTGGTATGTTTTCATAATGTTTTCGAAATTTTTCTTCCATTGACAAAATAATTTGAAAGAAAAATGGATCGTTTCTAAATTTTGAAAATTGGGTAGAAATTTCTATCAATTGTATAAGTACAAGATGACTAGTTGGGTAATATACACCCGAACTAATTTTTGTTGACTTACAAAAAGGTTTCAAAAATTTCATAACTTTAAATGCATGTTTCCAATGTGAATCATCTATATAAATTTGATTCTGTTTCGAATTAACGAATGCATTAATAGCATTGGTGTAGCCAACACACGATTTTAACATAAGAAAAGTTGAGTTCCATCTATTTGGAATATCATCAACAAATTTTGTTCTTCTCAATCAAAATTTTTTACAAATTTTCGCAAATTCTTGTTGTCTAGAATCTGAAGAAGAAACATAATTAATTGCTTCAAACCATATTGTACACGAATTTGTGGGGCTATTAATTTCAAACCATCTTGTACAACTAAATTATATATATGACAAACACACCTCACATGAAATAATTTAGAATCAAATATGGGTTTAACTATTCTAATTAGCAGGTCAATGCATGGAGTATTCGGACTTGCATTATCATATGTAATACTAAATAATTTGTTTAACACACCAAACTCATTAAATACTTGTAATAAATTTTCACACAAATTTACTCAATTATGTGGATATTCAAGTAAACGAAATGCAATTATTCTTTTATGCAATAACCAATTACTATCAATAAAATGTGCTGTAACACAAACATACCCATTGTGATTGCGTCCAGACCAACAATCAGACGTGAAACACATAATTCCTTCAATTTTTGTAAGTTCATTTTTCATTTTTTTAGCTTTGGTATGAAATAATTTCAGACAATCAGAACGAGCAGTATTTCTACTTACATTCGTGTAAGAGGGTTGAACATACTTTTGCATGAACTCTTCAAAATATATATCATCAGCAAAAGTGAATGGGATTTCTCTTGCTGAAATAAATTCTGACATTCCAGTTCTCATCTGTTCCTGTGAATAAGTAAAATTAGAAAAAGTAACAGAACCACTAGCATTAGTAAATTAAGTAATTTGAGCTTGTTTCGGATCTAAATGCCTTGTTTCATTTATATGTTTTTCTTTGTGTCTCCGTAGCGTGCCGGTGCCTTGACCACTTCTCCATGCATAAGCAATGTTGCAAATATTGCATATTGCATTATGCTTTACTATTTTTTTCATCTATTGTAAACATTTGCCACACCTCTGATGTTAACTTTTTTTTTTTCTTGGAGAACAACTATCATGTAAATTAATATTTTCGGATGAAAAGTCGTAAGAATCCATACACAATAGTACAATTGTACAAAAAAGAGTCAAAAAATTTGTGTACAAAAAGTAGATTATAAAATTTTCGAAATAATCTGAAGATTGAAAATAGTAATATAGAAATTCAAATAACAAATTACAGAATATAGATAGAAAGAGTAGCTGAGACTTTGAGAGTTTGAGTAAAGAAAAATGACTTTTGATATTTAGAAATTGTAGACTCGTAGTAATTTGCTCATTTGTTGATTGCTGCAATTTGATTGTGCTTGAAATTTATAAGCAATTCAAAATATTAACGTTACAGAGAATAGTAATTTTTTTGAACGTTTGTGATTTTGTGTAAGTGTGATTTGACAACACACTTACACATTTTATTTTTTTATTAATTTTTACGATTTTTTTTACTTATTTAGTGACAACTAGTACTATATATATTATATTTTAATATTTATATATGTTCAATAATGTTCTAGTCACTTCTAGCCGCACATTTTCTTTGTTTTTATTTTTTTTAAAATTAAAGTTAAATAAAAGCAGCCTACTGGTTGTTGCAAAGGTGACAGCCGGCTATCACATTTGTAGCAGCAAGCAGGCTGCTTTTAGCCTTTTACCATTTTTTTTATATTATATAGTATATAATAATACTATATTAATATATAGCAGCAGTAGGCTGCTGCTTTTGGTCTGCTTTTACAGCAAATGTGACAGCCGCTGATGCGGCTGTCACATTTGCATTTACGGCTAGCCCGTTGGGGGCTGAACTGCCTGGGCCCGTGGTTCAGCTTCCTTGGCCCACTGCCTGCCCACTCGGTTCACGGGCCGGCCTGCGGTCCCGGGTCAAGGCGGGTGGGTCGATGCGGGTTCGACCGGCCGGCCCGTCTTGACACCTCTACATCGTTGGATGTTCTAAACCTATTTTTAGCTTGATTTCATCGTGTATTAATCATGAAAATAGTTTTATGAAACTTTAAATATCAAACTTTTGTCACAAAAACACATTTTTAACAACTATATTGGCAGTTCAACTTCAAATCGCCTCGGTTTTTGTGAAAATTGTGCAAAATTCATGTTTTGAAACCACTGTTCGACATCCGAAATCTATTTTCAATTCAATTTTCAAACTTTTTCTACAATATAATACATATATGAAGACATGTTTACTATTTTGGAATCACAGAAATGCATTTTCAACAACCACATAGGTTGTCAAATGTCGACAAATTTGTTCGAAATTTTACAATATTGACAAGTACGACCTACCATTGGATGTTCTAAACCTATTTTTTAGTTTGAATTCATTTTCTATTAATCATCAAAACAGTTTTATGAAACTTTAAATATCAAATTGTTATCATGAAAACACATTTTTAACAAGTATATAGACCGTACAACGGTTAATCACGTCATTTTTGCAAAAATTGTGCAAAATTCATGCTATGAACCAACTGTCTAGCATCCGAAATCTATTTTCAATTCAATTTCCAAAACTTTTCTACAATATAATACATATATGAAGACATATGTACTAGTTTGGAATCACAAAAATGTGTATTCAACAACCATATGTGTTGTTAAATGTCGTACAATTTTGTCCGAAATTTATTTTCAATTTGATTTTCAAACTTTTTCTACACGAATATAAATATATGAAGATAGATGTTCTAGTTTGGAATCACAAAAATGTGTTTTCAACAACCATATTTGTTATCCAATGTCGAACAATTTTGTTCAAAATTTTACAAAATTCACGAGTATGACCCAACATCGAATGTTCTAAACCTATTTTTAGCTTGATTTAACCTTGTAGTAATCATCAATTTTTTTTATGAAACTTTAAATATCGAATTGGTATCACAAATATACATTTTTAAATACTATATTGACCGTTGAATGTCGAATTGCCTCATTTTTTGTTAAAATTGTGCAAAATTCATTCTTTGAAACCACTGTTCAGCGTCCGAAATCTATTTTCAATTTGATTTTCAAACTTTTTCAAAACGATAATATATATATATAAATAAGAAGATAGATGTAGCAGTTTGGAATCATAAAAATATGTTTTTAACAACCATATAGGTTCTTCAATGACGAACAATTGTTTTTCGAAATTTTATAAAATTCACGATTATGACCTACTATTGGATGTTCTCAATCAATTTTTAGATTGATTTCGTCGTGTATTAATCATCAAAATAGTTTTATGGAACTTAAACTATCAAACTGGTATCATCAAAACACATTTTTGGCAACTATATTGACCGTTCAACGTCGAATCGCTTCGATTTTTGTGAAAATTGTGCAAAATTCATGCTTTGAACCTTTAGTTCAGCGTCCGAAATCTATTTTCAAATTTATTTCCAAACTTTTTCTACATGATAATGCATATGGTAAGATAGATGTACTAGTTTGGAATCACAAAAATTCATTTACAACAACTATATATGTTGTTCAATGTCGAACAATTTTGTTCAAAAATTTTAAAAATTCACGAGTATGACCCACCGTTGGATGTTCTAAACATCTTTTTAGCTTGATTTCATCGACTATTAATCATCTAAAAAGTTTTATGAAACTTTAAATAGAAAATTGGTATTACAAAAATAGATTTTTAACAATTATATCAGTCGTTCAACGTCGAATCATCTCAGATTGTATGAAAATTGTGCAAAATTCTTGTTTTGAACCCACTATTTAACGTTCTAAATCTATTTTCAATTCGATTTTAAAACTTTTTCTACAAGATAATACATATATGAAGACAAATGTACTTGTTCAGAATCACAAAAATATGTTTTTAACAACCATATATGTTGTTCAATGCTGAACAATTTTGTTCAAAATTTTACAAAATTTACGAGTATGACCTGTCGTTGGATGTTCAAAACCTAATTTTAACTTGGTTTATCGTCTATTAATCATCAAAAAAGTTTTATGAAATTTTAAAAATATAATTGGTATCACGAAAACACAATTTTAACAACTATATCAGCCGTTTAACGTTGAATCTCCTCGATTTTTGTAAAAATTGTGCAAAATTCATGCTTTGAACCAACTGTTCAACGTACGAAATCTATTTTCAATTCGATTTCCAAATGCTTTCTAAGAGATAATACAATATGAAGACAGATGTACTAGTTTGGTATTACAAAAATGCATTTTAAACAACCATATATATTGTTCAATGTCGAACAATTTTGTTCCAAATTTCACAATATTCATGAGTACGACCCACCGTCTGATGTTCTAAACTAATTTTTAGCTTGATTTCATTGTATACTGATCTCCAAAATAGTTTTACGAAACTTTAAATATCAAATTGGTATCACAAAAATATATTTTTAACAATTATATCGACCGTTCATGACGAATTGCCTAGATATTCGTGAAGATTCTACAAAATTGATGCTTTTAAATTATTGTTCAAAGTCTGAAATCTATTTTCAGTTTTATTTCCAAACCTTTTCTAGAAGATAATATATATATATATATATATATATATATGTACAAGTTTGGAATAAAAAAAATGTGTTTCCAACAACCATATAGGTTGTTCAATATAGAACAATTTTGTTCAAAATTTTAGAAAATTCACGAGTACGACCCACCGTTGGATGTTCTAAACCTATTTTTAGCTTGATTTCATCGTCTATTAATCCTCAAAATAGTTTTATGAAACTTTAAATATCAAATTGGTATTATGAAAATACATTTTTACAACTATATCGGCTGTTCAACGTCCAATCACCTTGATTTTGGTGAAAATTGTGCAAAATTAATGATTTGAACCCACTGTTCAACGTCCGAAATCTACTTTCAATTCAATTTCTAAACTTTTTCTACAAGTTAATACATATATGAAGACATATGTACTAGTTTCAAATCGCAAAAAAAAAAAAAAAAAACCATTTTCAACTACCATATAGATTGTTCAATGTCGAACAATTTTGTTCTAAATTTTACAAAATTCACTAGTATGACCCACCATTGGATATTCTAAACCTATTTTTAGCTAGATTTCACCGTCTATTAATCATCAAAAAAGTTTTATGAAACATTAAAAATATAATTGGTGTCACGAAAATATATTTTTAACAACTATATCGGCTGTTCAACGTCGAATCGCCTCGGTTTTTGTGAAAATTGTGCAAAATTCATGCTTTGAACCCACTTTTCAACTTAAGAAATCTATTTTCAATTCGATTCCAAGCGTTTTCTAAAAGATAATACATATATGAAGACAGATTTACTAGTTTGGAAACACAAAATTGCGTTTTCACAACCATATGGGTTGTTCAATGTCGAACAATTTTTTTAGAAATTTTACAAAATTCACTAGTATGACCCACCGTCTAATGTTCTAAACCAATTTTTAGCTTGATTTCATCATGTATTGATCACCAAAGTAGTCTTATGAAACTTTAAATATCAAATTGGTATAAAAAAATACATTTTTAACAACTATAACAGTTGTTCAATGTTGAATCGCCTCGGTATTCATGAAAATTCTACAAAATTCATGCTTTGAACTTACTGTTCAACGTCTGAAATCTATTTTCAATTAGATTTCCAAACCTTTTCTAAAAGATAATATATACACGAAGGCATATGTACTGTAACACCCCAAAATTTTAGAATTTTTATTTTGGGCTAAGTAAAATTCTTAGCAAATAATTTTGGCCACATTTCCGTCCAAGGTCCAAACGGGGTCCAATAATAATAAACGATCCGAGTCCACTTGACAAAATATCCAACGATTTATGAGATTTATTTAATTAATTATTTAATTATATTTATTTTCTAAAAATGGGAAGAATGGTAAGATATTTTAAATTATGGTATTTTTACCATATCAAAACCTTACCAAAACCCAAATAGGTAAGTTTCTTGATATACATGCAAAATGATGGAAAGAAGATAAAATCCTCAAAATTTTCCAATTCCTTCCCCTCCCCTATCAATTTCGGCCCCCTCCCCTTTTTCCATTTCCATTTCCCTTACACACTTAAGCCATATTTGAAAAGAAAGAAAAGAGAAGAAGAAAAAAAAGAGAAGAAAAGAGAAGAAGAAGGAGGAAAGAAGAAATAATTTTCAAAAAGATTTTCATTCTTTTTTCAAGAAGCAAGGTAGGAAATATCTATATGCAAAGTTGAATTAAATCCCTTTTATTATGTATTGTAGTTATGTGTATGCTATGCTAAATGATTTAATGTTTATGGCCATCCGAATATGAATGTAGTTTTTTCATTTGGAATGAACAAGATCATCCTACTTTGGATGTGATTGAAGAATGTTTATGGGTTTAAATCATTTGGGATTAAACCTAAGAAAGAATGTTATTGGTTTTAAATCCTTCGGGATTAAACCTAAGAATGAATTTGGGGTTTCGAACCTTTAAACTCACCGGAATATGAATGTTGGCATGGTTTACTTACATTTAATTTCGATATATGAATTGGGATTTGCATATTTATAAATGATGATATTCCTATTGATTTTTCTCCAAACTCACCCTTCTCCCATTATTAGATTGATTGCAGGGTTGGATGAAGGCTCGATGATGAAGGGATTTAGCCATGATAAAAGAGATTTCGGTCAAGAAGACGAATAAATGACAATTGTGTTATATTGTTATGATTTCTGAATTTTATATGTTATAAGATGGTTTTGATATGATTGTTAAATTTTAATGTGACATGAACTTGTTTGGAACCCATTGAAATGATATTTTGAACTTGATGAATGTTAGATGATGTTTTAAGGGTGTTATGTTGACCAAGAGGTAACTGTCCAGAATTTCCAGCTTGCAAGTCCAGTTTCAAATGGACATACTGAATGGTAGACTTCAGGTTTTGGTATGAAATTTGGTGGGATTGATGACCAATTTTAGTCCTTTTAAATTTGGAATCACCTCGTTCGGATGTCTGTAGAGCAAGATATGCAAGTTTTGGTGATGATGGACAGTTCTACTCGAGAATTTGCCTTCAATGTTTTAGAGGTTGATTTGGAGACTTTACATATTTTATTAAGTTCTGAATTTTGTATATGAGTTAATATATTATGTTATGTTTCATCCCTAAAAATATTAGAATTTTTCAAGGTCTTTTGATAGGAAAAATTTTGATTTTAAAATGAAGTATGAAAGCTGTCTAGCTTCTATATTCTCGTATACTTTGATTCCCTTTTGATGACCTTAACCATTTCCTAAAATTGTGAAATTTTAGTACGTTTTAGAAAGATGAGTTATGAGTATTTGGTTAAGACTTCATAAGCTCTTATGACATTTGGGTTGCTCGTTTTAGTGTATAAGAAATAAAGCTTATGTTACGATTAGGTACACTAAAAGTTTAGACTTTCAATAAAATCTTCTAAGGGTTGATAACCTCGACTTTAAAGCTCATATAGTTGATAAGTTCTTATATGTAAACTATTTGAATAATATCTAGAATTCTGCAAATTTTTAGTTTACTTTCGGGCTTTAAAAGGTAAGAATAGGAGAGATGCACCGAAGCCTCGTAGAGGAGGTTTTGGGGCGTCACATGTACAATATAGAAAATACGTTTTCAGTAACCATATATGTTGTTCAATAGAGAACAAATTTGTTCAAATTTGTACAAAATTCTTGAGTAAGACCCACCGTTGGATGTTCTAAACATATTTTAGCTTGATTTCATCATGTATTAATCACCAAAATAATTTTATAAAACATTAAATATCAAATGGGTATAACAAAAACACATATTTATTAAAATTCTACAAAATTCATGCTTTGAACTTAATGTTCAACATACTATATTTATTTTCAATTAGATTTCTAAATTTTTTATACAAGACAATACATATATGAAGACAGGTGTACTAGTTTGGAATCACAAAAATGCATTTTCAACAATCATATAAGTATTTCAATGTGGAACCATTTTGTTCGAAATTTTTCAAATTTCACGAGTATGACCCATCGTTGCATGTTCTAAACTTATTTTTAGCTCGATTTCATCGTGTATTAATCATAAAAATAGTTTTATGAAACTTTAAATATCAAATTGTTATCACGAAAACATATTTTTAACAACTATATAGACCATTCAACGTTGAATCGTCTCGGTTTTGTGAAAATTGTGCAAAATTCATGCTTTGAACCCACTGTCCAGCTTCCAAAATCTATTTTCAATTTGATTTTCAAACATTTTCTACAATATAATACATATATAAAGACAAATGTACTATTTTGGAATTACAAAAATGCATTTTCAACAACCATATAGGTTGTTCAATGTCGAACAATTTTTTCGAAATTTTACAAAATTCACCAAGTACGACCCACCATTTGATGTTCTATACCTATTTTTATCTTGATTTAATCGTATATTAATCATCAAAATAGATTTATGAAACTTTAAGTATCAAATTGGTATCACGAAAATAAATTTTTAACAACTATATCGACCGTTCAATGTCGAATCGTCTTGATTTTTGTGAAAATTATGCAAAATTCATGCTTTGAACCTACTGTTGAGCATCCAAAATCTATTTTCAATTCAATTTCCAAACTTTTCTTTCAAGATAATACATATATGAAGACAGATATACTAGTTTAGAATCACAAAAATAGGCTTTCAACAACCATATAAGTTGTTCAATGTCGAACAATTTTGTTCAAAATTTTACAAAATTCACAAGTATGACCCACCGTTGAATGTTCTAAATCTATTTTTAGCTTGATTTCATCGTGTATTAATCATCAAAATAGTTTTATAAAAATTTAAATATTAAATTGGGGTCACGAAAACACATTTTTAATAACATTATTTACTGTTGAACGTCGAATCGCCTCTATTTTTTGTGAAAATTGTGCAAAATTCATTCTTTGAACCTACTGGTTAGCATTCGAAATTTATTTTCAATAGGATTTACAATTTTTTTTGCATGATAATACATATATAAAGAAAGATGTACTTGTTTGAAAATACAAAAATGCATTTTCAACAACCATATATCTTGTTCAAAGTCGAAAAATTTTGTTCAAAATTTTACAAAATTCATGAGTATGACCCACCGTTGGATATTCTAAACCAATTTTTAACCTGATTTCACCGTGTGTTAATCATCAAAATAGTTTTATGAAACTTTAAATATCAAATTGGTATCACGAAAATACATTTTTAACAACTATATCGACCGTTCAACGTCGGAACACCTCACTTTTTGTGAAATTGTGCAAAATCCATACTTTGAACCCATTGTTCAGCATCCGAAATCTATCTTCAATTCGGTTTCCAAATATTTTCTACAAGATAATACACAAATGAAGACATATGTACTAGTTTAGAATCACAAAAATGTGTTTCAACACCCATATAGGTTGTTCAATGTCGAACAATGTTTTTCAAAATTTTACAAAATTTACGAGTATGATCCACGGTTGGATTTTTGAAACCTATTTTTAGCTTGATTTCATCGTCTATTAATCATAAAACAGTTTTATGAAACTTTAAATATCAAATTGGTATCATAAAATATTTTTTTAATAACTATATCGGTCGTTCAACATCGAATCGCCTCAGTTTTTATGAAAATTGTGCAAAATTTATGCTTTGACCTCACTGTTAGAAGTTCGAAATCTATTTTCAATTTGATTTTGAAACATTTACTACAAGATAATACATATAAGAAGACAGATGTACTAGTTTGGAATCACAAGAATGCGTTTTCAACTACCATATAGGTTGTTCAATGTCGAACAATTTTGTTCAAAATTTTACAAAATTCATGAGTATGACCCACATTTGGATGTTCTAAACCTATTTTTTTACCATATTTCATCTTGTATTAATCATAAAATAGTTTTATGAATCTTTAGATATCAAATTGGTATCACAAAAATACATTTTTGTGAACTATATTGACCGTTCAAAGTCGATTCGCTTCAGTTTTTGTGAAAATTGTGCAAAATCCATGCTTTGAACCCACTGTTAAGCGTTCGAAATCTATTATCAATTCGGTTTCAAAACTTTTTCTACAATATAATACATAAATAAAGACAGATGTACTAGTTTGGAATCACAAAAATACATTTTCAACAACCATATAGGTCGTTCAATGTCGAACAATTTTGTTCAAAATTTTATAAAATTCACGAGTATGACCTACTATTGGATGTTCGAAACCTATTTTTAGCTTGATTTCATCGTCTATTGATCATCAAAACAGTTTTATGAAACTTTAAATATCAAATTGGTATCACAAAAGTACATTTTTAATAACTATATCGACTGTTCAACGTCGAACGCCTCAGATTTTGTGAAAATAGTGCAAAAGTCATGCTTTGAACCCACTGTTCAACATCTTAAATCCATTTTCAATTTGATTTTCAAAATTTTTCTACAAGATAATACATAAATGAAGACAGATGTACTAGTTTGGAATCACAAAAATGTATTTTCAACAATCATATAGGTTGTTCAATGTCTAACAATTTTGTTAGAAATTTTACAATATTTACGTGTATGACCCACTGTTGGATGTTCTAAACCTATTTATAGCTTGATTTAAGTGTGTTAGTAATCAAAATAGTTTTAAGAAACTTTAAATATAAAATTGATATTACTTAAACACATTTTCAACAACTATATCGACCGTTTCAACGGCGAATCGCTTGGATTTTTTTGAAAATTGAGCAAAATCCATACTCTGAACACACTGTTCAGCATCCGAAATCTATTTTCCATTTGATTTTTGAACTTTTTGTACACGATCATAAACATGTGAAGACATATGTACTAGTTCAGAATAACAAAAATGCATTTTTAACAACCATATATGTTGTTCAATGTCGAACAATTTTGTTCGAAATTTTACAATATTCACGAGTATGACCCACCGTTGGATGCTCTAAACCTATTTTTAGCTTGATTTCATCATCTATTAATCATCAAAACAATTTTATGAAAATTTAAATATCAAATTGGTATCACAATAACACATTTTTAGCAACTATATCGGCCGTTCAATGTCGAATAGCCTCAATTTTTGTAAAAATTGCGCAAAATTCATGCTTTGAACCCATTGTTCAACGTACTAAATCTATTTTCATTTTAATTTCGAATCTTTTTCTAAACCGTTGGAAGTTCTATGCCTAGTTTTAGCCTTATTTCATCGTGTATTTAATCATAAAAAAAGTTTTATGAATCGTCAAATATCAGATTGGTCTGACGAAAATACATTTTTAACAACTTATCGACCATTCAACGTCGAATCACCTCACTTTTTGTGAAAATTGGGCAAATTTTATACTTTCAACCCACTATTCAGCATTCGAAATCAATGTCGAACAATTTTGTTCAAAAATTAACAAAATTGAAGAGTATGACCCACCATTTGATTTTCGAAACTTATTTTTAGCTTGATTTCATCGTCTATTAATAAAGAAAACAGTTTTATGAAACTTTAAATATCAAATTGTATTAAAAAAAATACATTTTTAACAACTATATCGGTCGTTCACGTCAAATTCCCTGAATTTGTGAAAATTGTGCAAAATTCATGCTTTGAACCCACCATTCAGCGTCCAAAATCTATTTTCAATTCGGTTTCCAAACTTTTTTGACAATATAATAAATAAATGAAGATAGGTGTACTAGTTTGGAATCACGAAAATGGGTTTTCAACAACCATACAGGTTGTTAAATGTCGAACAATTTTGTTCAAAACTTTACAAAATTCAAGAATATGACCACCGATGGATTTTGGAATCCTATTTTTAGCTTGATTTAATCATCTATTAATAAACAAAATAGTTTTACAAAACGTTAAGTATCAAATTGGTATCACAAAAACACATTTTTAACAACTATATCGGCTGTTCAACGTCAAATCGTCTCGATTTTTGTAAAAATTGTGCAAAATTAATGCTTTTAACCCACTGTTCAATGTCCAAAATCTATTTTCAATTTAATTTCGAAAATTTTTCTACAAGATAATACATATATAAAGACAGAAGTAACTAGTTTGGAATCACAAGAATGCATTTTCAACTACCTTATAGGTTGTTCAATGTCGAGCAATTTTGTTCAAAATTTTACAAAATTCAGGAGTATGACACACCATTGGATGTTCTCAACATATATTTAGCCTTATTTCATCGTTTACTAATCATAAAAATAGTTTTATGAATCTTTAAATATCAAATTGGTCTGATGAAAATATATTTTTAATAACTATATCGACCGTTCAATGTCGAATCGCCTCACTTTTGGTGAAAATAGTGCAAAATTCATGCTTTGAACCCCCTATTCATCGTCTGAAATCTATTTTCAATTCGATTTCAAAATTTTTTCTACAAGATAATACATAAATGAAGACATATGTACTAGTTTAGAATCACAAAAATACGTTTTCAACAACCATATAGGTTGTTCGATGTCAAACAATTTTATTTCAAAATTTTACCCACCGTTGGATTTTCAAAACCTAATTTTAGCTTGATTTCATCGTCTATTAATCATCAAAACAGTTTTATGAAACCTTAAATATCAAATTAGTCTAATCAAAATACATTATTAACAACTATATCGGACGTTCGACGTTGAATCTCCTCGATTTTTGTGAAAATTGTGCAAAATTAATGCTTTGAACCCACTATTCAGCATCAGAAATCTATTTTCATTTCGGTTTCCAAACTTTTTCAACAAGATAATACATAAATGAAGACAATTGTACAAGTTTGGAATCACAAAAATGTGTTTTCGACAACTATATTGGTTGTTCAATATCGAACAATTTTTTTCAAAATTTTACAAACTGCAAGAGTATGACACACCGTTGAATTTTTGAAACCTATTTTTAGCTTGATTTCAACATCTATTAATCATCAAAATAGTTTTATGAAACTTTAAATGTCAAATTGGTTTCACAATAACACATTTTTAACAACTATATAGGCCGTTCAACGTCGAATCGCCTCACTTTTTTTGAAAATTGTGCAAAATTCAGCTTTGAACCCACTATTCAGCATCCAAAATCTATTTTCAATTGGTTTTCAAACTTTGTCAAAAAGATAATACATAAATGAAGACAGATGTCATAGTTTGGAATAACAAAAATGTGTTTTCAACAACCATATAGGTTGTTCAATGTCGAACAATTTTGTTCAAAATTTTACAAAATTCAAGAGTATAACCCACTGTTGGATTTTGGAAACCTATTTTTAGCTTGATTTCACCGTCTATTAATCATCAAAAAAGTTTTATAAAACTTTAAATATCAAATTGGTATCACAATAACACATTTTTAACAACTATATCGGCCGTTCAACGTCGAATGGCCTCGATTTTTGTGAAAATTGCGCAAAACTCATGCTTTGAACCCACTATTCAATGTCTGAAATCTATTTTCAATTTGATTTACAAACTTTGTCTACAAGATAATACATATATGAAGATAGATGTACTAGTTTGTAATAACAAGAATGCGTTTTCAACTACCACATAGGTTGTTAAATGTCGAACAATTTTGTTCAAAATTTTACAAAATTAAAGAATATGACCCACCGTTGGATTTTCAAAACCTCTTTTAGCTTGATTTCATCGTCTATTAATGATCAAAACAGTTTTTTAAACTTTAAATATCAAATTGGTCTGACGAAAATACATTTTCAACAACTATATCGGCCGTTCAACGTCAAATCACCTTGATTTTTGTAAAAATTGTGCAAAATTCATGCTTTGAACCCACCGTTCAACATCCGAATTTTATTTTCAATTTGATTTCGAAACTTTTTCTACAAGATAATACATATATGAAGACAGAAGTAACTAGTTTGGATTCACAATAATTCGTTTTTAACTACCATACAGGTTGTTCAGTGTTGAGCAATTTTGTTCGAAATTTTACAAAATTCACAAGTATGACCCACCATTGGATGTTCTAAACCTATTTTTAGCCTTATTTCATTGTGTACTAATCATAAAAATAGTTTTATGAATCTTTAAAAATCATATTTGACTAAAGAAAAATACATTTTTAACAACTTATCGACCGTTCAACGTCGAATTGCCTCACTTTTTGTGAAATTGTGTAAAATTCATTCTTCGAACCAACTATTCAGCGTCCTAAATCTATTTTCAATTCAGTTTTTGAACTTTTTCTACAAGAGAAAACATATATGAAGACAGATGTACTAATTTAGAATCACAAAAGTGCATTTTCAACAGCCATATAGGTTGTTCAATGTCAAACAATTTTGTTCAAAATTTTACAAAATTCAAGAGTATGACCCGCCGTTGGATTTTGGAAACCTATTTTTAGCTTGATTTCATCGTATATTAATCATCAAAACAGTTTTATTAAACTTAAAATATCAAATTGGTATCACAATAACAAATTTTTAACAACTAAATCAGCCGTTCAACGTTGAATCGCCTCAATTTTTGTGAAAATTGTGCAAAATTCATGCTTTGAACACATAGTTTAGTATCCGAAATCTATTTTCAATTTGATTTCGAAACTTTTCTACAAGTTAATACATATATGAAGACAGTTGTACTAGTTTGGAATCACAAGAATACGTTTTCAACTACCATATAGGTTGTTTAATGTCGAACAATTTTGTTCAAAATTTTACAAAATTCAAGAGTTCGACGTATCGTTGGATTTTCGAAACCTATTTTTAGCTTGATTTCATCGTCTATTAATCATCAAAGTAGTTTTTTAAACTTTAAATATCAAATTGGTCTGACGAAAACACATTTTAAACAACTATATCGGCCGTTCATTGTCTAATTGCCTCAATTTTTGTACAAATTGGGCAAAATTCATGTTTTGAACCCATTGTTCAACGTCCAAAATCTATTTTCAATTTCATTTCGAAACTTTTTCTACAAGATAATACATGTACGAAGACAGTAGTTATTAGTTTGGAATCACAAGAGTTCATTTTCAACTACCATATATGTTGTTCAGTGTTGAACAATTTTGTTTGAAATTTTACAAAATTCACGAGTATGACCCAACGTTGGATGTTCTAAACCTATTTTTAGCCTTATTTCATCGTGTATTAATCATAAAAATAGTTTTATGAATATTTAAATATCAAATTGGTCTGACGAAAATACATTTTTAACAACTTATCGATCGTTCAACGTCGAATCGCCACACTTTTTGTGAAAATTGTGCAAAATTCATGCTCTGAACCAAGTATTCAACATCCAAAATCTATTTTCAATTCGGTTTCTAAATTTTTTCTACAAGATAATACATCAATGAAGATAGATATATTAGTTTGGAATAAAAAATGTGTTTTTAACAACCATATATGTTGTTTAATGTCGAACAATTTTGTTCAAAATTTTACAAAATTCAAGAGTATGACCCACCGATGGATTTTGGAAACCTATTATTAGCTTGATTTCATCATCTATTAATAAAAAAATAGTTCTACGAAACTTTAAATATCAAATTGGTATCACAAAAACACATTTCTAACAACTATATCGGCCGTTCAACATTGTATGTTCTCAGTTTTTGTCAAAATTGTACAAAATTTATGCTTTGAACCCACTATTTAACATCTGAAATCTATTTTCAACTCAATTTCCAAACGTTTTCTACAAGATAATTCATATATGAAGACAGATGTACTAGTCTGGAATCACAAAATTGCATTTTCAACAACCATATAAGTTTTTCAATGTCGAACAATTTTGTTCGAAATTTTACAATTTTTACGTGTATGACTCACTGTTGGATGTTCTAAACCTATTTTTAGCTTGATTTCATAATGTATTAATCACCAAAACATTTTTATGAAACTTTAAATATCAAATTGGTATGAAGAAAATACATTTTTTACTACTAAATTGGCCGTTCAAACGTCGAATCGCATCAATTTGTTTTTGAAATTTGTACAAAATTCTTGCTTTGAACCCACTGTTCAACGTCCAAAATCTATTTCAATTCGATTTCCAAACTTTTTCTACTAGATAATACATATATGAAGAGAGATGTAATAGTTTGAAATCAGAAAAATGCGTTTTCAACAACCATATAGGTTTTTCAATGTCGAACAATTTTGTTCAAAATTTTAAAAAATTCATGAGTATGACTCACTGTTGGATGTTCTAAGCCTATTTTTAGCTTGACTTCATCATGTATTAATCACAAAAATGGTTTTATAAAACTTTAAATATCAAATTGGTGTCACCAAAACACATTTTTAACAACTATATCAGCCGTTCAACGTTGTATGTCCTCGGTTTTGTGAAAATTATACAAAATTCATGCTTTGAACCTATTGTGCAACTTCAGAAATTTATTTTTAATTCTATTTCTAAACGTTTTCTACAAGATACATATATAAAGACAGATGAACAAGTTTGGAATCAGAAAAATGCGTTTCCAACAACCATATAAGTTGTTCAATGTCGAATAATTTTTTTCGAAATTTTACAAATTCACGAGTATGACCCATCGTTGAATGTTTTGAACCTATTTTAGCTTGATTTCATCGTGTATTAATCACCAAAACAAGTTTATAAAATTTAAATATCAAATTGGTGTGAAGAAAAGTCATTTTTAACAAATATGTTGGCCATTTAAACGTCGAAACGCATCGATTTTTGGGAAAATTGTACCGAAATTCATGTTTTTAACCCACTATATAATGTCCGAAATCTATTTCAATTCGATTTCCAAACTTTTTATACAAGAATATACATATATGAAGATAGATGTACTAGTTTGGATTCAGAAAAATGTGTTTTCAACAACCATATAGGTTGTTCAATGTCGAACAATTTTGTTTGAAATTTTAAAAAATTCACGAGTATCACCAACCGTTGGATGTTCTAAACTTATTTTTAGCTTGATTTCATCATGTATTAATCACCAAAACAGTTTTATGAAACTTTAAATATCAAATTGGTATCACAAAAAAAAAACACATTTTTAACAATTATATCGGCCTTTCAATGTTTTATGTCCTCGGTTTTTGTGAAAATTATACAAAATTCATGCTTTGAACCCACTGTGCAACGTCAGAAATTTATTTTCAATTTGATTTACAAACTTTTTCTACAAGATGATACATATATGAAGATAGATGTTAATCAGAAAAATGCATTTTCAACAACCATATAAGTTGTTCAATGTTGAACAACTTTGTTCGAAATTTTACAAAATTTACGAGTGTGACACACCTTTTGAGTTTTTAAACCTATTTTTAGCTTGATTTCATCGTGTATTAATCACCAAAACGGTTTTTTGAAACTTTAAATATCAAACTGGTGTCACAAAAACAAAATTTTAACAACTATATCAGCCATTCAACATTGTATGTTCTCAGTTTTTCTGAAAATTGTACAAAATTCATGATTTGAATCCACTGTTCAACGTCCGAAATCTATTTTCAATTTAATTTCCAAACGTTTTCTACAAGATAATAGATATATGAAGACATATGTACTAGTTAGGAATCACAAAAATACGTTTTAAACGATCATATAAGTTGTTCAATGTCGAAAAATTTTGTTCGAAATTTTACAAAATTCATAAGTAAGACCCACCGTTGGATGTTCTGAACCTATTTTTAGCTTGATTTCATCATGAATTATTAACCAAAATAGTGTTATGAAAATTTAAATATCAAATTATTATGAAGAAAAGACATTTTTAACAACTCAATTGGCCGGTCAACGTCGAATCGCATCAATTTTTGTGAAAATTGTACAAAATTCATGCTTTAAACCCACTGTTCAACGTCTTAAATCTATTTTCAATTCGATTTCCAATTTTTTTCTACAAGATAATACATATATGAAGTTAGATGTACTAGTTTGGCATCAGAAAAATACATTTTACAATCACAAAAATGCATTTTCAACAACCATCTAAGTTGTTCAAAGTCGAACAATTTTATTCTAAATTTTACAAAATTCACGAGTATATCCCACCGTTGAATGTTCTAACCTATTTTTAGATTGATTTCATCATGTATTAATCACCAAAACAGGTTTATGAAACATTAAATATGAAATTGGTATCAAGAAAAGACTTTTTTAACAACTATATTGGCCCGTTCAACGTTGAATCGCATCGATTTTTGTGAAATTTGAATAAAATTCATGCTTTGACCCCACTGATCAACGTCTGACATCTATTTAAATTCGATTTCCAAACTTTTTGTACAACATAATACATATATGAAGACAGATGTACTAGTTTGGAATCAGAAAAATGCATTTTCAACAACCATGTAGGTTGTTCAATGTCGAAAACTTTTGTTCGAAATTTTAAAAAATTTGCAAGTACGACCCACTGTTGGATGTTCTAAACCAATTTTTAGGTTGATTTTATCGTGTACTAATCACCAAAACGGTTTTATGAAACTTTAAATATCGAATTGGTATGAAGAAAAGAAATTTTTAACAACAATATTGGCCGTTCAACAACGAATAGCATCGATTTTTGGGGAAATTGTACAAAATTCATGCTTTTAATCCACTCTTCAACGTCCAAAATCTATTTTCAATTCGATTTCCAAACTTTTTCTAGAAGATAATACATATATGAAAATATATGTAGTAGTTTGGAATCAGAAAAATGCGTTTTCAACAACCATATATGTTGTTAAATGTAGAACAGTTTTGTCCAAAATTTTACAAAATTGATGAGTATGACACACCGTTGGATGCTCTAAACCTATTTTTAGCTTTATTTCATCATGTATTAATCACCAAAATGGTTTAATGAAACTTTGAATATCAAATTGGTATCACGAAAATACATTTTTGACAATTATATCAGACGTTCAACGTCGAATCGCCTCGATTTTGCGAAAATGGTACAAAATTCATGCTTTGAACCCACTGTTCAACGACTAAAATCTATTTTCAATTTGATTTCCAAACTTTTTCCATAGGATAATACATATATGAAGACAGATGGACAAGTTTGGAATAAGCAAAATTCATTTCCAACAACCATACATGTTGTTAAATATCGAACAATTTTGTTCAAAATTTTAAAAAATTTACTAGTATAACCCATCGTTGGATGTTATAAACCTATTTTTAGCTTCATTTCATCATGTATTAATCACCAAAATGGTTAATGAAACTTTAAAAATCAAATTGGAATCACGAAAACACATTTTTAACAACCATATTGGACGTTCAACGTCTAATCGCCTTGATTTTGCAAAAATGGTACAAAATTCATCCTTTGAACCCACTGTTCAACGACAGAAATCTATTTTCAATTTGATTTCCAAACTTTTTACACAGGATAATACATATACGAAGATAGATGTGAAAGTTTGGAATAAGAAAATTTTATTTTCAACAACCCTATAGATTATTCAATGTCGAATAATTTTGTTTGAAATTTTACAAAATTCATGAGTATGACCCATCGTTGCATGTTCTAAACCTATTTTTAGCTTGATTTCATCGTGTATTAATCACCAAAACAGTTCTATGAAACTTTAAATTACAAATTAGTATAGCAAAAACAAATTTTTAACAACTATATCGACTGTTCAACGTGGAATGGGATCGATTTTTTGAAAATTGTACAAAATTCATGCTTTAAACCTACTGTTCAACGTCCAAAATCTATTTACAATTCGATTTCTAAACTTTTTCTAAAAGATAATACATATATGAAGACAAATGTACTAGTTTGGAATCAGAAAAATGCGTTTTCAACAACCATCTAAGTTGTTCAATGTCGAACAATTTGTTCGAAATTTTAAAAAATTCACGAGTATAACCCAACGTTGGATGTTCTAAACCTATTTTTAGCTTCATTTCATTATGTATTAATCACCAAAATGGATTAATGAAACTTTAAATATCAAATTGGTATCACGAAAACACATTTTTAACAACTATATCGGATGTTCTACGTTGAATCGCCTCGATTTTGCAAAAAAGGTACAAAATTTATCCTTTGAACCCACTGTTCAACGACTGAAATCTATTTTCAATTTGACTTCCAAACTTTTTCCACAGGATAATACATATATGAAGACAGATGTACAAGTTTGGAATAAGAAAAATTCATTTTCAACAACCCTATTGGCTGTTCAATGTCGAACAATTTTGTTCGAAATTTTACAAAATTCACAAGTATGACCCATCGTTGGATGTTCTAAATCTATTTTTAGCTTGATTTCATCGTGTATTAATCACCAAAACTGTTTTATGAAACCATAAATATCAAAATTGGTATGATGAAAACACATTTTTAAAAACTATATCGGTCGTTCAACGTGGAATCGCATTGATTTTTTTGAAAATTGTACAAAATTCATGCTTTGAACCCACTATTCAATGTTCGAAATGTATTTTCAATTCGACTTCCAAACTTTTTCAACAAGATAATACATATATGAAAACAGGTGTACTAGTTTGGAATCAGAAAATAGTGTTTTCAACAACCATACTGGTTGTTCAATGTCGAACAATTTTGTTCGAAATTTTACAAAATTCACTAGTATGACCCACTGTTGGATGTTCTAAACTTATTTTTAGCTTGATAATCACTAAAACGGTTTTTTAAACTTTAAATATCAAATTGGTATCACAAAAAAACATTTTTAACAACTATATTAGCCGTTCAATGTTGTGTCCTTAGTTTTTGTGAAAATTATACAAAATTCATGCTTTGAACCCACTTTTCAACGTCCGAAATCTATTTTCAATTCTATTTCCTAACTTTTTCTAAAAGATAATACATATAAGGAGACAAATGTACTAGTTTGGAATCACAAAAATGCATTTTAAACAACCATCTAAGTTGTTCAATGTCGAACAATTTTGTTCTAAATTTTATAAACTTTACGAGTATGACCCACCATTGGATGTTCTGAACCAATTTTTAGCTTGATTTCATAGTGTATAAATCACCAAAATAGTTTTATGAAAATTTGAATATCAAATTGGTATGAAGAAAAGACATTTTTAACAACTATATTGGCCGTTCAACGTCGAATTGCATCAATTGTTATGAAAATTGTAAAATTTCATGCTTTGAACCCATTGTTCAACGCCCAAAATCTATTTTTAATTCAATTTCCAATATTTTTCCACAAGATAATACATATATGAAGACAGATGTACTAGTTTGGAATTCGAAAAATGCACTTTAGACAGCCATATAGGTTTTCAATGTCGAACAATTTTGTTCAAAATTTTAAAAAATTCACTAGTATCATCCACCTAGTTTGGAATTAGAAAAATGCACTTTAGACAGCCATATAGGTTTTCAATGTCGAACAATTTTGTTCAAAATTTTAAAAAATTCACTAGTATCATCCACCGTTGGATGTTTTAAACCTATTTTTAGCTTGAATTCATCATGTATTAATCACCAAAATTGTTTTATGAAACTTTAAATATCAAAATTGGTATCACAAAAATCCATTTTTAACAACTATATCGGGTGTTCTACATTGTATGTCCTCAATTTTTGTAAAAATTATCCAAAATTCATGCTTTGAACCTACTGTGCAACGTCAGAAATTTATTTTCATTTTGATTTCCAAACTTTTCCATAGGATAATACATATATGAAGACAGATTTACTAGTTTGGAATCAGAAAAATGAGAAAAATGTGTTTTCAACAACCATATAAGTTGTTCAATGTCAGACAATTTTGTTCGAAATTTTACAAACTCACGAGTATGACCCACCGTTGGATGTTTTGAACCAATTTTTAGCTTTGTTTCATCGTGTATTAATCACCAGAAAAGTTTTATGAAAATTAAATGTCAAATTGGTACGAAGAAAATACATTTTTAACAACTATATTGGCTGTTCAACGACAAATCACATCAATTTTTGTGAAATTTGTACAAGATTCATGCTTTGAACCCACTGTTCAACGTCCGAAATCTATTTTAATTCGATTTCCAAACTTTTTCTTCAACACAATACATATATGAAGATAGATGTACTAGTTCTGAATCAAAAAAATACGTTTTTAACAACCATATAGGTTTTCAAGGTCGAACAATTTTGTTTGAAATTTCAAAAAATTCACGAGTATCATCCACCGTTGGATATTCTAAACCTAATTTTAGCTTGAATTCATCATGTATTAATTACCAAAATGGTTTTATGAAACTTTAAATATCAAATTGGTATCACAAAAACCCATTTTTAACAACTATATCGGCCGTTCTACGTTGTATGTCCTCAATTTTTGTAAAAATTATACAAAATTCATGCTAACCCATTGTGCAATGTCATAAATTTATTTTCAATTTGATTTCCAAACTTTTCCACAGGATAATATATATATATATATATATATATATATATATATGAAGAATGATGTACTAGTTTGGAATCAGAAAAATACATTTTGAACAACCATATATGTTGTTCAATATCGAACAATTTTGTTCAAAATTTTACAAAATTCACAAGTATGATCCACCGTTGGATGTTTTAAACCTATTTTTAGCTTGATTTTATCATGTACTAATCACCAAAACGGTTTTATTAAACTTTAAATATCAAATTGGTATCACAAAAACACATTTAAACAACTATATTGGCCGTTCAACGTTTTACGTTCTCAGTTTTTGTAAAAATTGTACAAAATTCATGCTTTGAACACACTATTCAACGTCCGAAATCTATTTTCAATTCAATTTCCAAACATTTTCTACAAAATAATTCATATTTGAATACAGATGTACTAGTTTGGAATCACAAAAATACGTTTTCAACAACCATATAAGTTGTTCAATGTCGAACAAGTTTTGCAAAATTTTACAAAATTCACGAGTATAACCTACCATTGGATGTTCTATACCTATTTTTAGCTTGACTAATCTCCAAAACATGTTTATGAAACTTTAAATATGAAATTGGTATGAAGTAAAGACATTTTTAACTACTATATTGGCCGTTCAAATGTCGAATTGCATCAATTTTTATGAAAATTGTACAAAATTCATGCTTTGAACCCACTATTCAACGTCCGAAATCTCTTTCAATTCGATTTCCAAACTTTTGCTACAACATAATACATATATGAAGACAGATGTGCTAGTTTGGAATCAGAAAAATGCGTTTTCAACAACTATATAGGTTTTCTATGTTGAACAATTTTGTTCGAAATTTTAAAAAATTCACGAGTATGACCTAATGTTGGATGTTCTAAACCTATTTTTAGCTTGACTTCATCATGTATTAATCACGAAAACAGTTTTATGAAACTTTACATATCAAATTGATATCACCAAAACACATTATTAACAACTATATCGACCGTATAGGTTGTTCATTGTCGAACAGTTTTGTTCAAAATTTTTAAAAAAATCACATGTCCCATCGTTTGATATTTTGAACCTATTTTTAGCTAGATTTCATCGTGTATTAATCAACAAAACAAGTTCATAAAATTTAAATATCAAATTGGTATGAAGAAAAGACGTTTTTAACAACTATATTGGCCGTTCAAACGTCGAATTGCATTGATTTTTGTGAAATTTGTACAAAATTCATGCTTTGAACCCACTATATAACGTCCGAAATCTATTTTAATTCGATTTCTAAACTTTTTATACAATATATGAAGACATATGTACTATTTTGGATTCAGAAAAATGTGTTTTCGTCAACCATATATGTTGTTCAACGTCGAACAATTTTGTTCGAAATTCTAAAAAATTCACGAGTATGGCCAACCCTTAGTTGTTTTGAACCTATTTTTAGATTGATTTCATCGTGTATTAATCACCAAAAATGTTTTATGAAAATTTAAAGATCAATTGTGTACGAAATTTTTTTTAACAACTACATTGGCCGTTCAACGACGAATCGCATCGATTTTTGTGAAAATTGTACAAAATGCATGCTTTGAACCCACTGTTCAACGTCAAAAATCTATTTTCAATTCAATTTCAAAACTTTTTGAATAAGATAATACATATATGAAGACTGGTGTACTAGTTTACAATCACAAAAATGCATTTTCAACAACCATCTAAGTAGTTCAATGTCGAACAATTTTCAACAACCATCAAAGTAGTTCAATGTCGAACAAGTATGACCTCCCGATCGATGTTCAGAACCTATTTTCATCTTTATTTCATCATGTATTAATCACCAAAACATTTTTATGAAACTTTAAATATCAATTTGGTATGAAGAAAAGACATTTTTAACAACTATATTGGCCGTTTAAACATCGAATCGCATCAATTTTTGTAAAATTTGTACAAAATTCATGCTTTGAACCCAATATTGAACGCCCGAAATCAATTTCAATTCGATTTCCAAACTTTTTCTACAAGATATTACATATATGAAGACAGATATACTAGTTTGCAATCACAAAAATGCATTTTCAACGACCATCTAAGTTGTTCAATGTAGAACAATTTTGTTTGAAATTTTAAAACATTCACGGGTATAACCCACCGTTGGATGTTCTAAACCTATTTTTAGCTTGACTTCATCATGTAATAATCACCAAAACGGTTTTATGAAACCTTAAATATCAAATTGGTATCACAAAAACACATTTTTAATAACTATATCGGCCGTTCAACGTTGTATGTCCTTGGTTTTTCAGAAAAATGTACAAAATTCATGCTTTGAACCCATTGTTGAACGTCTGAAATCTATTTTGAATTCAATTTCCAAATGTTTTGTTCAAGATAATTCATATATGAAGACATATGTTATAGTTTGTTATCACAAAAATGCATTTTCAACAACCATATAAGTTATTCAATGTCGAATAATTTTGTTCAAAATTTTACAAATTCAAGAGTATGACACACCGTTGGTTGTTTTGAACCTATTTTTAGATTGATTTCACCATGTATTAATCACCAAACAGTTTTATGAAAATTTAAATATCAACTTGGTACGAAAAAAATACATTTTTAACAACTATATTGGCCGTTCAACGACGAATCACATCGATTTTTTAGAAAATTTTACAAAATTCATGCTTTGAACCCATTGTTGAAGGTCCAAAATCTATTTCAATTCGATTTCCAAACTTTTTCTACAAGATTATACATATATGAAGACAGATGTACTGGTTTTCAATCACAAAAATGCGTTTTCAACAACCTTCTAAGTTGATCAATGTCGAACAAATTTCATTTGAAATTTTAAAAAATTCACGAGTATAACCCACTGTTGGATGTTCTAAACCAATTTTTATCTTGACTTTGTCATTTAATAATCACCAAAATGGTTTTAGGAAACTTTAAATAGCAAATTGGTATTACAAAAACACATTTTCAGCAACTATATTGACCGTTCAACGTTGTATGTCCTCGGTTTTCTGAAAAATGTACAAAATTCATGCTTTGAACCCACTATTGAACGTTCGAAATCCATTTTTGATTCAATTTCCAGATGTTTTGTACAAGATAATTCATATATGAAGACATATGTTCTAGTTTGGAATCACAAAAATGCGTTTTCAACAACCATATAAGTTGTTCAATGTCGAATAATTTTGTTTGAAACTTTACAAATTCACGAGTACGACACACCGTTGGATGTTTTGAACGTATTTTTAGCTTCATTTCATCGTGTATTAATCACCAAAATATGTTTATGAAACTTTAAATATCAAATCGGTACGAAGAAAAGGCATTTTAAACTACTATAATAGCCGTTCAAATGTCGAATAATGTCAATGTTTGTGCAATTTGTAAAAGATTCATGCTTTGAATCCACTGTTCAACATTTGAAATCTATTTCAATTCGATTTCCAAATTTTTTCAACAAGATAATACATATATGAAGATCGATGTAGTAGTTTGTAATCAGAAAAATGCGTTTTCAACAATCATATAGGTTGTTCAATGTCGAACAATCTTGTTCGAAATTTTAAAAAATTCACGAGTATGACCCACCGTGGATTTTCTAAGCCTATTTTTAGCTTGACTTCATCCTGTATTAATCACAAAAATGGTTTTATGCAGCTTTAAATATCAAATTGGTATAAAAAATACACATTTTTGACAACTGTATCGGCCGTTCTACGTTGTATGTCCATTATTTTCGTGAAAAGTATACAAAATTCAAGCTTTGAACCCACTGTGCAACGTCAGAAATTTATTATTCAATTTGATTTTCAAACTTTTTGTACAAAATAATACATATATGAAGAGAGATGTACTAGGTTGAAATCAAAAAAATGCATTTTCAACCACCATATAAGTTGTTCAATGTCGAACAAATTTGTATGAAATTTTACAAATTCACGAGTATGACCCACCGTTGGTTCTTTTGAACCTATTTTTTGATTGATTTCATCGTGTATTAATCACCAAAAGATTTTTATGAAAATTTAAATATCAATTTGGTATGAAGAAAAGACATTTTTAACTACTATGTTGGCCGTTCAAACATCAAATCGCATCAATTTTTGTGAAATTTGTTCAAAATTCATGCTTTGAACCCACTATGCAACGTCCAAAATCTATTTCAATTCGATTTCTAAACTTTTTCTCCAAGATAATACATCTATGAAGATAGATATACTAGTTTGCAATCACAAAAATCCATTTTCAACAACCATCTAAGTTGTTCAATGTCGGACAATTTTGTTTGTAATTTTTAAAAATTCACGAGTATAACCTACTGTTGGATGTTCTAAACCTATTTTTAGCTTGGAATCACAAAAACACATTTTTAAAACCCATATTGGCCTTTCAACGTTGTATGTCCTTGTTTTTCCTGAAAAATATATAAAATTCAAGCTTTAAACCCACTGCTGAACATCCAAAATATATTTTCAATTCAATTTCCAAATGTTTTGTACAAGATAATTCATTTATGAAGACATGTGTTCTAGTTTGGAATCACGAAAATGCATTTTCAACAATCGTATAAGTTGTTCAATGTCGAATAATTTTGTTCAAAATTTTACAAATTCACGAGTATGACACACCGTTGGATGTTTTGAACCTATTTTTAGCTTGATTTCATCATGTATTAATCACTAAAACAGTTTTATAAAAATTAAAATATTAAATTGGCACGAAGAAAATACATTTTTAACAATTATATTGGCCGCTGAACGACGAATCGCATCGATTTTCGTAAAAATTGTACAAAATTCATGCATTGAACCCAGTGTTCAACGTTTGAAATCTATATTCAATTCGATTTCAAAACATTTTTTACAAGATAATACATATATATGAAGATAGATATACTAGTTTGCAATCACAAAAATGCATTTTCAACAACCGTCTAAGTTGTTCAATGTCGAACAGTTTTGTTCTAAATTTTACAAAATTCACGAGTATAACCCACCGTTGGATGTTTTGAACCTATTTTATCTTGATTTCATCATGTATTAATCACCAAAACATGTTTATGAAACTTTAAATATCAAATTGGTACGAAGAAAAGGCATTTTAAACTACTACAATAGCCGTTCAAACGTCGAATAACAACAATTTTTGTGCAATGCGTTGAATCCACTGTTCAACATTTGAAATCTATTTCAATTCGATTTCCAAATTTTTTCAACAAGATAATACATATATGAAGATAGATGTAGTAGTTTGTAATCAGAAAAATGCGTTTTCAACAATCATATAGGTTGTTCAATGTCGAACAATCTTGTTCGAAATTTTAAAAAATTCACGAGTATGACCCACCGTGGATTTTCTAAACCTATTTTTAGCTTGACTTCATCCTGTATTAATCACAAAAATGGTTTTATGCAACTTTAAATATCAAATTGGTATAAAAAATACACATTTTTGACAACTGTATCGGCCGTTCTACGTTGTATGTCCATCATTTTCGTGAAAAGTATACAAAATTCAAGCTTTGAACCCACTGTGCAACGTCAGAAATTTATTATTCAATTTGATTTTCAAACTTTTTGTACAAAATAATACATATATGAAGAGAGATGTACTAGGTTGAAATCAAAAAAATGCATTTTCAACCACCATATAAGTTGTTCAATGTCGAACAAATTTTTATGAAATTTTACAAATTCACGAGTATGACCCACCGTTGGTTCTTTTGAACCTATTTTTTGATTGATTTCATCGTTTATTAATCACCAAAAGATTTTTATGAAAATTTAAATATCAATTTGGTATGAAGAAAAGACATTTTTAACTACTATGTTGGCCGTTCAAACATCAAATTGCATCAATTTTTGTGAAATTTGTTCAAAATTCATGCTTTGAACCCACTATGCAACGTCCAAAATCTATTTCAATTCGATTTCTAAACTTTTTCTCCAAGATAATACATCTATGAAGATAGATATACTAGTTTGCAATCACAAAAATCCATTTTCAACAACCATCTAAGTTGTTCAATGTCGGACAATTTTGTTTGTAATTTTTAAAAATTCACGAGTATAACCTACTGTTGGATGTTCTAAACCTATTTTTAGCTTGGAATCACAAAAACACATTTTTAAAACCCATATTGGCCTTTCAACGTTGTATGTCCTTGTTTTTCCTGAAAAATATATAAAATTCAAGCTTTAAACCCACTGCTGAACATCCAAAATATATTTTCAATTCAATTTCCAAATGTTTTGTACAAGATAATTCATTTATGAAGACATGTGTTCTAGTTTGGAATCACGAAAATGCATTTTCAACAATCGTATAAGTTGTTCAATGTCGAATAATTTTGTTCAAAATTTTACAAATTCACGAGTATGACACACCGTTGGATGTTTTGAACCTATTTTTAGCTTGATTTCATCATGTATTAATCACTAAAACAGTTTTATAAAAATTAAAATATTAAATTGGCACGAAGAAAATACATTTTTAACAATTATATTGGCCGCTGAACGACGAATCGCATCGATTTTCGTAAAAATTGTACAAAATTCATGCATTGAACCCAGTGTTCAACGTTTGAAATCTATATTCAATTCGATTTCAAAACATTTTTTACAAGATAATACATATATATGAAGATAGATATACTAGTTTGCAATCACAAAAATGCATTTTCAACAACCGTCTAAGTTGTTCAATGTCGAACAGTTTTGTTCTAAATTTTACAAAATTCACGAGTATAACCCACCGTTGGATGTTTTGAACCTATTTTATCTTGATTTCATCATGTATTAATCACCAAAACATGTTTATGAAACTTTAAATATCAAATTGGTACGAAGAAAAGGCATTTTAAACTACTACAATAGCCGTTCAAACGTCGAATAACAACAATTTTTGTGCAATGCGTTGAATCCACTGTTCAACATTTGAAATCTATTTCAATTCGATTTCCAAATTTTTTCAACAAGATAATACATATATGAAGATAGATGTAGTAGTTTGTAATCAGAAAAATGCGTTTTCAACAATCATATAGGTTGTTCAATGTCGAACAATCTTGTTCGAAATTTTAAAAAATTCACGAGTATGACCCACCGTGGATTTTCTAAACCTATTTTTAGCTTGACTTCATCCTGTATTAATCACAAAAATGGTTTTATGCAACTTTAAATATCAAATTGGTATAAAAAATACACATTTTTGACAACTGTATCGGCCGTTCTACGTTGTATGTCCATCATTTTCGTGAAAAGTATACAAAATTCAAGCTTTGAACCCACTGTGCAACGTCAGAAATTTATTATTCAATTTGATTTTCAAACTTTTTGTACAAAATAATACATATATGAAGAGAGATGTACTAGGTTGAAATCAAAAAAATGCATTTTCAACCACCATATAAGTTGTTCAATGTCGAACAAATTTTTATGAAATTTTACAAATTCACGAGTATGACCCACCGTTGGTTCTTTTGAACCTATTTTTTGATTGATTTCATCGTTTATTAATCACCAAAAGATTTTTATGAAAATTTAAATATCAATTTGGTATGAAGAAAAGACATTTTTAACTACTATGTTGGCCGTTCAAACATCAAATTGCATCAATTTTTGTGAAATTTGTTCAAAATTCATGCTTTGAACCCACTATGCAACGTCCAAAATCTATTTCAATTCGATTTCTAAACTTTTTCTCCAAGATAATACATCTATGAAGATAGATATACTAGTTTGCAATCACAAAAATCCATTTTCAACAACCATCTAAGTTGTTCAATGTCGGACAATTTTGTTTGTAATTTTTAAAAATTCACGAGTATAACCTACTGTTGGATGTTCTAAACCTATTTTTAGCTTGGAATCACAAAAACACATTTTTAAAACCCATATTGGCCTTTCAACGTTGTATGTCCTTGTTTTTCCTGAAAAATATATAAAATTCAAGCTTTAAACCCACTGCTGAACATCCAAAATATATTTTCAATTCAATTTCCAAATGTTTTGTACAAGATAATTCATTTAAGAAGACATATGTTCTAGTTTGGAATCACGAAAATGCATTTTCAACAATCGTATAAGTTGTTCAATGTCGAATAATTTTGTTCAAAATTTTACAAATTCACGAGTATGACACACCGTTGGATGTTTTGAACCTATTTTTAGCTTGATTTCATCATGTATTAATCACTAAAACAGTTTTATAAAAATTAAAATATTAAATTGGCACGAAGAAAATACATTTTTAACAATTATATTGGCCGCTGAACGACGAATCGCATCGATTTTCGTAAAAATTGTACAAAATTCATGCATTGAACCCAGTGTTCAACGTTTGAAATCTATATTCAATTCGATTTCAAAACATTTTTTACAAGATAATACATATATATGAAGATAGATATACTAGTTTGCAATCACAAAAATACATTTTCAACAACCGTCTAAGTTGTTCAATGTCGAACAGTTTTGTTCTAAATTTTACAAAATTCACGAGTATAACCCACCGTTGGATGTTTTGAACCTATTTTATCTTGATTTCATCATGTATTAATCACCAAAACATGTTTATGAAACTTTAAATATCAAATTGGTACGAAGAAAAGGCATTTTAAACTACTACAATAGCCGTTCAAACGTCGAATAACAACAATTTTTGTGCAATGCGTTGAATCCACTGTTCAACATTTGAAATCTATTTCAATTCGATTTCCAAATTTTTTCAACAAGATAATACATATATGAAGATAGATGTAGTAGTTTGTAATTAGAAAAATGCGTTTTCAACAATCAAATAGGTTGTTCAATGTCGAACAATCTTGTTCGAAATTTTAAAAAATTCACGAGTATGACCCACCGTGGATTTTCTAAACCTATTTTTAGCTTGACTTCATCCTGTATTAATCACAAAAATGGTTTTATGCAACTTTAAATATCAAATTGGTATAAAAAATACACATTTTTGACAACTGTATCGGCCGTTCTACGTTGTATGTCCATCATTTTCGTGAAAAGTATACAAAATTCAAGCTTTGAACCCACTGTGCAACGTCAGAAATTTATTATTCAATTTGATTTTCAAACTTTTTGTACAAAATAATACATATATGAAGAGAGATGTACTAGGTTGAAATCAAAAAAATGCATTTTCAACCACCATATAAGTTGTTCAATGTCGAACAAATTTGTATGAAATTTTACAAATTCACGAGTATGACTCACCGTTGGTTCTTTTGAACCTATTTTTTGATTGATTTCATCGTGTATTAATCACCAAAAGATTTTTATGAAAATTTAAATATCAATTTGGTATGAAGAAAAGACATTTTTAACTACTATGTTGGCCGTTCAAACATCAAATCGCATCAATTTTTGTGAAATTTGTTTAAAATTCATGCTTTGAACCCACTATGCAACGTCCAAAATCTATTTCAATTCGATTTCTAAACTTTTTCTCCAAGATAATACATCTATGAAGATAGATATACTAGTTTGCAATCACAAAAATGCATTTTCAACAACCATCTAAGTTGTTCAATGTCGGACAATTTTGTTTGTAATTTTTAAAAATTCACGAGTATAACCTACTGTTGGATGTTCTAAACCTATTTTTAGCTTGGAATCACAAAAACACATTTTTAAAACCCATATTGGCCTTTCAACGTTGTATGTCCTTGTTTTTTCTGAAAAATATATAAAATTCAAGCTTTAAACCCACTGCTGAACATCCAAAATATATTTTCAATTCAATTTCCAAATGTTTTGTACAAGATAATTCATTTATGAAGACATATGTTCTAGTTTGGAATCACGAAAATGCATTTTCAACAATCGTATAAGTTGTTCAATGTCGAATAATTTTGTTCAAAATTTTACAAATTCACGACTATGACACACCGTTGGATGTTTTGAACCTATTTTTAGCTTGATTTCATCATGTATTAATCACTAAAACAGTTTTATAAAAATTAAAATATTAAATTGGCACGAAGAAAATACATTTTTAACAATTATATTGGCCGCTGAACGACGAATCGCATCGATTTTCGTAAAAATTGTACAAAATTCATGCATTGAACCCAGTGTTCAACGTTTGAAATCTATATTCAATTCGATTTCAAAACATTTTTTACAAGATAATACATATATATGAAGATAGATATACTAGTTTGCAATCACAAAAATGCATTTTCAACAACCATCTAAGTTGTTCAATGTCGAACAGTTTTGTTCTAAATTTTACAAAATTCACGAGTATAACCCACCGTTGGATGTTTTGAACCTATTTTATCTTGATTTCATCATGTATTAATCACCAAAACATGTTTATGAAACTTTAAATATCAAATTGGTACGAAGAAAAGGCATTTTAAACTACTACAATAGCCGTTCAAACGTCGAATAACAACAATTTTTGTGCAATGCGTTGAATCCACTGTTCAACATTTGAAATCTATTTCAATTCGATTTCCAAATTTTTTCAACAAGATAATACATATATGAAGATAGATGTAGTAGTTTGTAATCAGAAAAATGCGTTTTCAACAATCATATAGGTTGTTCAATGTCGAACAATCTTGTTCGAAATTTTAAAAAATTCACGAGTATGACCCACCGTGGATTTTCTAAACCTATTTTTAGCTTGACTTCATCCTGTATTAATCACAAAAATGGTTTTATGCAACTTTAAATATCAAATTGGTATAAAAAATACACATTTTTGACAACTGTATCGGCCGTTCTACGTTGTATGTCCATCATTTTCGTGAAAAGTATACAAAATTCAAGCTTTGAACCCACTGTGCAACGTCAGAAATTTATTATTCAATTTGATTTTCAAACTTTTTGTACAAAATAATACATATATGAAGAGAGATGTACTAGGTTGAAATAAAAAAAAATGCATTTTCAACCACCATATAAGTTGTTCAATGTCGAACAAATTTGTATGAAATTTTACAAATTCATGAGTATGACCCACCGTTGGTTCTTTTGAACCTATTTTTTGATTGATTTCATCGTGTATTAATCACCAAAAGATTTTTATGAAAATTTAAATATCAATTTGGTATGAAGAAAAGACATTTTTAACTACTATGTTGGCCGTTCAAACATCAAATCGCATCAATTTTTGTGAAATTTGTTCAAAATTCATGCTTTGAACCCACTATGCAACGTCCAAAATCTATTTCAATTCGATTTCTAAACTTTTTCTCCAAGATAATACATCTATGAAGATAGATATACTAGTTTGCAATCACAAAAATGCATTTTCAACAACCATCTAAGTTGTTCAATGTCGGACAATTTTGTTTGTAATTTTTAAAAATTCACGAGTATAACCTACTGTTGGATGTTCTAAACCTATTTTTAGCTTGGAATCACAAAAACACATTTTTAAAACCCATATTGGCCTTTCAACGTTGTATGTCCTTGTTTTTTCTGAAAAATATATAAAATTCAAGCTTTAAACCCACTGCTGAACATCCAAAATATATTTTCAATTCAATTTCCAAATGTTTTGTACAAGATAATTCATTTATGAAGACATATGTTTTAGTTTGGAATCACGAAAATGCTTTTTCAACAATCGTATAAGTTGTTCAATGTCGAATAATTTTGTTCAAAATTTTACAAATTCACGAGTATGACACACCGTTGGATGTTTTGAACCTATTTTTAGCTTGATTTCATCATGTATTAATCACTAAAACAGTTTTATAAAAATTAAAATATTAAATTGGCACGAAGAAAATACATTTTTAACAATTATATTGGCCGCTGAACGACGAATCGCATCGATTATCGTAAAAATTGTACAAAATTCATGCATTGAACCCAGTGTTCAACGTTTGAAATCTATATTCAATTCGATTTCAAAACATTTTTTACAAGATAATACATATATATGAAGATAGATATACTAGTTTGCAATCACAAAAATGCATTTTCAACAACCATCTAAGTTGTTCAATGTCGAACAGTTTTGTTCTAAATTTTACAAAATTCACGATTATAACCCACCGTTGGATGTTTTGAACCTATTTTATCTTGATTTCATCATGTATTAATCACCAAAACATGTTTATGAAACTTTAAATATCAAATTGGTACGAAGAAAAGGCATTTTAAACTACTACAATAGCCGTTCAAACGTCGAATAACAACAATTTTTGTGCAATGCGTTGAATCCACTGTTCAACATTTGAAATCTATTTCAATTCGATTTCCAAATTTTTTCAACAAGATAATACATATATGAAGATAGATGTAGTAGTTTGTAATCAGAAAAATGCGTTTTCAACAATCATATAGGTTGTTCAATGTCGAACAATCTTGTTCGAAATTTTAAAAAATTCACGAGTATGACGCACCGTGGATTTTCTAAACCTATTTTTAGCTTGACTTCATCCTGTATTAATCACAAAAATGGTTTTATGCAACTTTAAATATCAAATTGGTATAAAAAATACACATTTTTGACAACTGTATCGGCCGTTCTACGTTGTATGTCCATCATTTTCGTGAAAAGTATACAAAATTCAAGCTTTGAACCCACTGTGCAACGTCAGAAATTTATTATTCAATTTGATTTTCAAACTTTTTGTACAAAATAATACATATATGAAGAGAGATGTACTAGGCTGAAATCAAAAAAAATGCATTTTCAACCACCATATAAGTTGTTCAATGTCGAACAAATTTGTATGAAATTTTACAAATTCACGAGTATGACCCACCGTTGGTTCTTTTGAACCTATTTTTTGATTGATTTCATCGTGTATTAATCACCAAAAGATTTTTATGAAAATTTAAATATCAATTTGGTATGAAGAAAAGACATTTTTAACTACTATGTTGGCCGTTCAAACATCAAATCGCATCAATTTTTGTGAAATTTGTTCAAAATTCATGCTTTGAACCCACTATGCAACGTCCAAAATCTATTTCAATTCGATTTCTAAACTTTTTCTCCAAGATAATACATCTATGAAGATAGATATACTAGTTTGCAATCACAAAAATGCATTTTCAACAACCATCTAAGTTGTTCAATGTCGGACAATTTTGTTTGTAATTTTTAAAAATTCACGAGTATAACCTACTGTTGGATGTTCTAAACCTATTTTTAGCTTGGAATCACAAAAACACATTTTTAAAACCCATATTGGCCTTTCAACGTTGTATGTCCTTGTTTTTTCTGAAAAATATATAAAATTCAAGCTTTAAACCCACTGCTGAACATCCAAAATATATTTTCAATTCAATTTCCAAATGTTTTGTACAAGATAATTCATTTATGAAGACATATGTTCTAGTTTGGAATCACGAAAATGCATTTTCAACAATCGTATAAGTTGTTCAATGTCGAATAATTTTGTTCAAAATTTTACAAATTCACGAGTATGACACACCGTTGGATGTTTTGAACCTATTTTTAGCTTGATTTCATCATGTATTAATCACTAAAACAGTTTTATAAAAATTAAAATATTAAATTGGCACGAAGAAAATACATTTTTAACAATTATATTGGCCGCTGAACGACGAATCGCATCGATTTTCGTAAAAATTGTACAAAATTCATGCATTGAACCCAGTGTTCAACGTTTGAAATCTATATTCAATTCGATTTCAAAACATTTTTTACAAGATAATACATATATATGAAGATAGATATACTAGTTTGCAATCACAAAAATGCATTTTCGACAACCATCTAAGTTGTTCAATGTCGAACAGTTTTGTTCTAAATTTTACAAAATTCACGAGTATAACCCACCGTTGGATGTTTTGAACCTATTTTATCTTGATTTCATCATGTATTAATCACCAAAACATGTTTATGAAACTTTAAATATCAAATTGCTACGAAGAAAAGGCATTTTAAACTACTACAATAGCCGTTCAAACGTCGAATAACAACAATTTTTGTGCAATGCGTTGAATCCACTGTTCAACATTTGAAATCTATTTCAATTCGATTTCCAAATTTTTTCAACAAGATAATACATATATGAAGATAGATGTAGTAGTTTGTAATCAGAAAAATGCGTTTTCAACAATCATATAGGTTGTTCAATGTCGAACAATCTTGTTCGAAATTTTAAAAAATTCACGAGTATGACGCACCGTGGATTTTCTAAACCTATTTTTAGCTTGACTTCATCCTGTATTAATCACAAAAATGGTTTTATGCAACTTTAAATATCAAATTGGTATAAAAAATACACATTTTTGACAACTGTATCGGCCGTTCTACGTTGTATGTCCATCATTTTCGTGAAAAGTATACAAAATTCAAGCTTTGAACCCACTGTGCAACGTCAGAAATTTATTATTCAATTTGATTTTCAAACTTTTTGTACAAAATAATACATATATGAAGAGAGATGTACTAGGCTGAAATCAAAAAAAATGCATTTTCAACCACCATATAAGTTGTTCAATGTCGAACAAATTTGTATGAAATTTTACAAATTCACGAGTATGACCCACCGTTGGTTCTTTTGAACCTATTTTTTGATTGATTTCATCGTGTATTAATCACCAAAAGATTTTTATGAAAATTTAAATATCAATTTGGTATGAAGAAAAGACATTTTTAACTACTATGTTGGCCGTTCAAACATCAAATCGCATCAATTTTTGTGAAATTTGTTCAAAATTCATGCTTTGAACCCACTATGCAACGTCCAAAATCTATTTCAATTCGATTTCTAAACTTTTTCTCCAAGATAATACATCTATGAAGATAGATATACTAGTTTGCAATCACAAAAATGCATTTTCAACAACCATCTAAGTTGTTCAATGTCGGACAATTTTGTTTGTAATTTTTAAAAATTCACGAGTATAACCTACTGTTGGATGTTCTAAACCTATTTTTAGCTTGGAATCACAAAAACACATTTTTAAAACCCATATTGGCCTTTCAACGTTGTATGTCCTTGTTTTTTCTGAAAAATATATAAAATTCAAGCTTTAAACCCACTGCTGAACATCCAAAATATATTTTCAATTCAATTTCCAAATGTTTTGTACAAGATAATTCATTTATGAAGACATATGTTCTAGTTTGGAATCACGAAAATGCTTTTTCAACAATCGTATAAGTTGTTCAATGTCGAATAATTTTGTTCAAAATTTTACAAATTCACGAGTATGACACACCGTTGGATGTTTTGAACCTATTTTTAGCTTGATTTCATCATGTATTAATCACTAAAACAGTTTTATAAAAATTAAAATATTAAATTGGCACGAAGAAAATACATTTTTAACAATTATATTGGCCGCTGAACGACGAATCGCATCGATTATCGTAAAAATTGTACAAAATTCATGCATTGAACCCAGTGTTCAACGTTTGAAATCTATATTCAATTCGATTTCAAAACATTTTTTACAAGATAATACATATATATGAAGATAGATATACTAGTTTGCAATCACAAAAATGCATTTTCGACAACCATCTAAGTTGTTCAATGTCGAACAGTTTTGTTCTAAATTTTACAAAATTCACGAGTATAACCCACCGTTGGATGTTTTGAACCTATTTTATCTTGATTTCATCATGTATTAATCACCAAAACATGTTTATGAAACTTTAAATATCAAATTGCTACGAAGAAAAGGCATTTTAAACTACTACAATAGCCGTTCAAACGTCGAATAACAACAATTTTTGTGCAATGCGTTGAATCCACTGTTCAACATTTGAAATCTATTTCAATTCGATTTCCAAATTTTTTCAACAAGATAATACATATATGAAGATAGATGTAGTAGTTTGTAATCAGAAAAATGCGTTTTCAACAATCATATAGGTTGTTCAATGTCGAACAATCTTGTTCGAAATTTTAAAAAATTCACGAGTATGACCCACCGTGGATTTTCTAAACCTATTTTTAGCTTGACTTCATCCTGTATTAATCACAAAAATGGTTTTATGCAACTTTAAATATCAAATTGGTATAAAAAATACACATTTTTGACAACTGTATCGGCCGTTCTACGTTGTATGTCCATCATTTTCGTGAAAAGTATACAAAATTCAAGCTTTGAACCCACTGTGCAACATCAGAAATTTATTATTCAATTTGATTTTCAAACTTTTTGTACAAAATAATACATATATGAAGAGAGATGTACTAGGCTGAAATAAAAAAAAATGCATATTCAACCACCATATAAGTTGTTCAATGTCGAACAAATTTGTATGAAATTTTACAAATTCACGAGTATGACCCACCGTTGGTTCTTTTGAACCTATTTTTTGATTGATTTCATCGTGTATTAATCACCAAAAGATTTTTATGAAAATTTAAATATCAATTTGGTATGAAGAAAAGACATTTTTAACTACTATGTTGGCCGTTCAAACATCAAATCGCATCAATTTTTGTGAAATTTGTTCAAAATTCATGCTTTGAACCCACTATGCAACGTCCAAAATCTATTTCAATTCGATTTCTAAACTTTTTCTCCAAGATAATACATCTATGAAGATAGATATACTAGTTTGCAATCACAAAAATGCATTTTCAACAACCATCTAAGTTGTTCAATGTCGGACAATTTTGTTTGTAATTTTTAAAAATTCACGAGTATAACCTACTGTTGGATGTTCTAAACCTATTTTTAGCTTGGAATCACAAAAACACATTTTTAAAACCCATATTGGCCTTTCAACGTTGTATGTCCTTGTTTTTTCTGAAAAATATATAAAATTCAAGCTTTAAACCCACTGCTGAACATCCAAAATATATTTTCAATTCAATTTCCAAATGTTTTGTACAAGATAATTCATTTATGAAGACATATGTTCTAGTTTGGAATCACGAAAATGCTTTTTCAACAATCGTATAAGTTGTTCAATGTCGAATAATTTTGTTCAAAATTTTACAAATTCACGAGTATGACACACCGTTGGATGTTTTGAACCTATTTTTAGCTTGATTTCATCATGTATTAATCACTAAAATAGTTTTATAAAAATTAAAATATTAAATTGGCACGAAGAAAATACATTTTTAACAATTATATTGGCCGCTGAACGACGAATCGCATCGATTTTCGTAAAAATTGTACAAAATTCATGCATTGAACCCAGTGTTCAACGTTTGAAATCTATATTCAATTCGATTTCAAAACATTTTTTACAAGATAATACATATATATGAAGATAGATATACTAGTTTGCAATCACAAAAATGCATTTTCGACAACCATCTAAGTTGTTCAATGTCGAACAGTTTTGTTCTAAATTTTACAAAATTCACGAGTATAACCCACCGTTGGATGTTTTGAACCTATTTTATCTTGATTTCATCATGTATTAATCACCAAAACATGTTTATGAAACTTTAAATATCAAATTGCTACGAAGAAAAGGCATTTTAAACTACTACAATAGCCGTTCAAACGTCGAATAACAACAATTTTTGTGCAATGCGTTGAATCCACTGTTCAACATTTGAAATCTATTTCAATTCGATTTCCAAATTTTTTCAACAAGATAATACATATATGAAGATAGATGTAGTAGTTTGTAATCAGAAAAATGCGTTTTCAACAATCATATAGGTTGTTCAATGTCGAACAATCTTGTTCGAAATTTTAAAAAATTCACGAGTATGACGCACCGTGGATTTTCTAAACCTATTTTTAGCTTGACTTCATCCTGTATTAATCACAAAAATGGTTTTATGCAACTTTAAATATCAAATTGGTATAAAAAATACACATTTTTGACAACTGTATCGGCCGTTCTACGTTGTATGTCCATCATTTTCGTGAAAAGTATACAAAATTCAAGCTTTGAACCCACTGTGCAACGTCAGAAATTTATTATTCAATTTGATTTTCAAACTTTTTGTACAAAATAATACATATATGAAGAGAGATGTACTAGGCTGAAATCAAAAAAAATGCATTTTCAACCACCATATAAGTTGTTCAATGTCGAACAAATTTGTATGAAATTTTACAAATTCACGAGTATGACCCACCGTTGGTTCTTTTGAACCTATTTTTTGATTGATTTCATCGTGTATTAATCACCAAAAGATTTTTATGAAAATTTAAATATCAATTTGGTATGAAGAAAAGACATTTTTAACTACTATGTTGGCCGTTCAAACATCAAATCGCATCAATTTTTGTGAAATTTGTTCAAAATTCATGCTTTGAACCCACTATGCAACGTCCAAAATCTATTTCAATTCGATTTCTAAACTTTTTCTCCAAGATAATACATCTATGAAGATAGATATACTAGTTTGCAATCACAAAAATGCATTTTCAACAACCATCTAAGTTGTTCAATGTCGGACAATTTTGTTTGTAAGTTTTAAAAATTCACGAGTATAACCTACTGTTGGATGTTCTAAACCTATTTTTAGCTTGGAATCACAAAAACACATTTTTAAAACCCATATTGGCCTTTCAACGTTGTATGTCCTTGTTTTTTCTGAAAAATATATAAAATTCAAGCTTTAAACCCACTGCTGAACATCCAAAATATATTTTCAATTCAATTTCCAAATGTTTTGTACAAGATAATTCATTTATGAAGACATATGTTCTAGTTTGGAATCACGAAAATGCATTTTCAACAATCGTATAAGTTGTTCAATGTCGAATAATTTTGTTCAAAATTTTACAAATTCACGAGTATGACACACCGTTGGATGTTTTGAACCTATTTTTAGCTTGATTTCATCATGTATTAATCACTAAAACAGTTTTATAAAAATTAAAATATTAAATTGGCACGAAGAAAATACATTTTTAACAATTATATTGGCCGCTGAACGACGAATCGCATCGATTTTCGTAAAAATTGTACAAAATTCATGCATTGAACCCAGTGTTCAACGTTTGAAATCTATATTCAATTCGATTTCAAAACATTTTTTACAAGATAATACATATATATGAAGATAGATATACTAGTTTGCAATCACAAAAATGCATTTTCGACAACCATCTAAGTTGTTCAATGTCGAACAGTTTTGTTCTAAATTTTACAAAATTCACGAGTATAACCCACCGTTGGATGTTTTGAACCTATTTTATCTTGATTTCATCATGTATTAATCACCAAAACATGTTTATGAAACTTTAAATATCAAATTGCTACGAAGAAAAGGCATTTTAAACTACTACAATAGCCGTTCAAACGTCGAATAACAACAATTTTTGTGCAATGCGTTGAATCCACTGTTCAACATTTGAAATCTATTTCAATTCGATTTCCAAATTTTTTCAACAAGATAATACATATATGAAGATAGATGTAGTAGTTTGTAATCAGAAAAATGCGTTTTCAACAATCATATAGGTTGTTCAATGTCGAACAATCTTGTTCGAAATTTTAAAAAATTCACGAGTATGACCCACCGTGGATTTTCTAAACCTATTTTTAGCTTGACTTCATCCTGTATTAATCACAAAAATGGTTTTATGCAACTTTAAATATCAAATTGGTATAAAAAATACACATTTTTGACAACTGTATCGGCCGTTCTACGTTGTATGTCCATCATTTTCGTGAAAAGTATACAAAATTCAAGCTTTGAACCCACTGTGCAACGTCAGAAATTTATTATTCAATTTGATTTTCAAACTTTTTGTACAAAATAATACATATATGAAGAGAGATGTACTAGGCTGAAATAAAAAAAAATGCATATTCAACCACCATATAAGTTGTTCAATGTCGAACAAATTTGTATGAAATTTTACAAATTCACGAGTATGACCCACCGTTGGTTCTTTTGAACCTATTTTTTGATTGATTTCATCGTGTATTAATCACCAAAAGATTTTTATGAAAATTTAAATATCAATTTGGTATGAAGAAAAGACATTTTTAACTACTATGTTGGCCGTTCAAACATCAAATCGCATCAATTTTTGTGAAATTTGTTCAAAATTCATGCTTTGAACCCACTATGCAACGTCCAAAATCTATTTCAATTCGATTTCTAAACTTTTTCTCCAAGATAATACATCTATGAAGATAGATATACTAGTTTGCAATCACAAAAATGCATTTTCAACAACCATCTAAGTTGTTCAATGTCGGACAATTTTGTTTGTAATTTTTAAAAATTCACGAGTATAACCTACTGTTGGATGTTCTAAACCTATTTTTAGCTTGGAATCACAAAAACACATTTTTAAAACCCATATTGGCCTTTCAACGTTGTATGTCCTTGTTTTTTCTGAAAAATATATAAAATTCAAGCTTTAAACCCACTGCTGAACATCCAAAATATATTTTCAATTCAATTTCCAAATGTTTTGTACAAGATAATTCATTTATGAAGACATATGTTCTAGTTTGGAATCACGAAAATGCTTTTTCAACAATCGTATAAGTTGTTCAATGTCGAATAATTTTGTTCAAAATTTTACAAATTCACGAGTATGACACACCGTTGGATGTTTTGAACCTATTTTTAGCTTGATTTCATCATGTATTAATCACTAAAATAGTTTTATAAAAATTAAAATATTAAATTGGCACGAAGAAAATACATTTTTAACAATTATATTGGCCGCTGAACGACGAATCGCATCGATTTTCGTAAAAATTGTACAAAATTCATGCATTGAACCCAGTGTTCAACGTTTGAAATCTATATTCAATTCGATTTCAAAACATTTTTTACAAGATAATACATATATATGAAGATAGATATACTAGTTTGCAATCACAAAAATGCATTTTCGACAACCATCTAAGTTGTTCAATGTCGAACAGTTTTGTTCTAAATTTTACAAAATTCACGAGTATAACCCACCGTTGGATGTTTTGAACCTATTTTATCTTGATTTCATCATGTATTAATCACCAAAACATGTTTATGAAACTTTAAATATCAAATTGCTACGAAGAAAAGGCATTTTAAACTACTACAATAGCCGTTCAAACGTCGAATAACAACAATTTTTGTGCAATGCGTTGAATCCACTGTTCAACATTTGAAATCTATTTCAATTCGATTTCCAAATTTTTTCAACAAGATAATACATATATGAAGATAGATGTAGTAGTTTGTAATCAGAAAAATGCGTTTTCAACAATCATATAGGTTGTTCAATGTCGAACAATCTTGTTCGAAATTTTAAAAAATTCACGAGTATGACGCACCGTGGATTTTCTAAACCTATTTTTAGCTTGACTTCATCCTGTATTAATCACAAAAATGGTTTTATGCAACTTTAAATATCAAATTGGTATAAAAAATACACATTTTTGACAACTGTATCGGCCGTTCTACGTTGTATGTCCATCATTTTCGTGAAAAGTATACAAAATTCAAGCTTTGAACCCACTGTGCAACGTCAGAAATTTATTATTCAATTTGATTTTCAAACTTTTTGTACAAAATAATACATATATGAAGAGAGATGTACTAGGCTGAAATCAAAAAAAATGCATTTTCAACCACCATATAAGTTGTTCAATGTCGAACAAATTTGTATGAAATTTTACAAATTCACGAGTATGACCCACCGTTGGTTCTTTTGAACCTATTTTTTGATTGATTTCATCGTGTATTAATCACCAAAAGATTTTTATGAAAATTTAAATATCAATTTGGTATGAAGAAAAGACATTTTTAACTACTATGTTGGCCGTTCAAACATCAAATCGCATCAATTTTTGTGAAATTTGTTCAAAATTCATGCTTTGAACCCACTATGCAACGTCCAAAATCTATTTCAATTCGATTTCTAAACTTTTTCTCCAAGATAATACATCTATGAAGATAGATATACTAGTTTGCAATCACAAAAATGCATTTTCAACAACCATCTAAGTTGTTCAATGTCGGACAATTTTGTTTGTAAGTTTTAAAAATTCACGAGTATAACCTACTGTTGGATGTTCTAAACCTATTTTTAGCTTGGAATCACAAAAACACATTTTTAAAACCCATATTGGCCTTTCAACGTTGTATGTCCTTGTTTTTTCTGAAAAATATATAAAATTCAAGCTTTAAACCCACTGCTGAACATCCAAAATATATTTTCAATTCAATTTCCAAATGTTTTGTACAAGATAATTCATTTATGAAGACATATGTTCTAGTTTGGAATCACGAAAATGCATTTTCAACAATCGTATAAGTTGTTCAATGTCGAATAATTTTGTTCAAAATTTTACAAATTCACGAGTATGACACACCGTTGGATGTTTTGAACCTATTTTTAGCTTGATTTCATCATGTATTAATCACTAAAACAGTTTTATAAAAATTAAAATATTAAATTGGCACGAAGAAAATACATTTTTAACAATTATATTGGCCGCTGAACGACGAATCGCATCGATTTTCGTAAAAATTGTACAAAATTCATGCATTGAACCCAGTGTTCAACGTTTGAAATCTATATTCAATTCGATTTCAAAACATTTTTTACAAGATAATACATATATATGAAGATAGATATACTAGTTTGCAATCACAAAAATGCATTTTCGACAACCATCTAAGTTGTTCAATGTCGAACAGTTTTGTTCTAAATTTTACAAAATTCACGAGTATAACCCACCGTTGGATGTTTTGAACCTATTTTATCTTGATTTCATCATGTATTAATCACCAAAACATGTTTATGAAACTTTAAATATCAAATTGCTACGAAGAAAAGGCATTTTAAACTACTACAATAGCCGTTCAAACGTCGAATAACAACAATTTTTGTGCAATGCGTTGAATCCACTGTTCAACATTTGAAATCTATTTCAATTCGATTTCCAAATTTTTTCAACAAGATAATACATATATGAAGATAGATGTAGTAGTTTGTAATCAGAAAAATGCGTTTTCAACAATCATATAGGTTGTTCAATGTCGAACAATCTTGTTCGAAATTTTAAAAAATTCACGAGTATGACCCACCGTGGATTTTCTAAACCTATTTTTAGCTTGACTTCATCCTGTATTAATCACAAAAATGGTTTTATGCAACTTTAAATATCAAATTGGTATAAAAAATACACATTTTTGACAACTGTATCGGCCGTTCTACGTTGTATGTCCATCATTTTCGTGAAAAGTATACAAAATTCAAGCTTTGAACCCACTGTGCAACGTCAGAAATTTATTATTCAATTTGATTTTCAAACTTTTTGTACAAAATAATACATATATGAAGAGAGATGTACTAGGCTGAAATAAAAAAAAATGCATATTCAACCACCATATAAGTTGTTCAATGTCGAACAAATTTGTATGAAATTTTACAAATTCACGAGTATGACCCACCGTTGGTTCTTTTGAACCTATTTTTTGATTGATTTCATCGTGTATTAATCACCAAAAGATTTTTATGAAAATTTAAATATCAATTTGGTATGAAGAAAAGACATTTTTAACTACTATGTTGGCCGTTCAAACATCAAATCGCATCAATTTTTGTGAAATTTGTTCAAAATTCATGCTTTGAACCCACTATGCAACGTCCAAAATCTATTTCAATTCGATTTCTAAACTTTTTCTCCAAGATAATACATCTATGAAGATAGATATACTAGTTTGCAATCACAAAAATGCATTTTCAACAACCATCTAAGTTGTTCAATGTCGGACAATTTTGTTTGTAATTTTTAAAAATTCACGAGTATAACCTACTGTTGGATGTTCTAAACCTATTTTTAGCTTGGAATCACAAAAACACATTTTTAAAACCCATATTGGCCTTTCAACGTTGTATGTCCTTGTTTTTTCTGAAAAATATATAAAATTCAAGCTTTAAACCCACTGCTGAACATCCAAAATATATTTTCAATTCAATTTCCAAATGTTTTGTACAAGATAATTCATTTATGAAGACATATGTTCTAGTTTGGAATCACGAAAATGCATTTTCAACAATCGTATAAGTTGTTCAATGTCGAATAATTTTGTTCAAAATTTTACAAATTCACGAGTATGACACACCGTTGGATGTTTTGAACCTATTTTTAGCTTGATTTCATCATGTATTAATCACTAAAACAGTTTTATAAAAATTAAAATATTAAATTGGCACGAAGAAAATACATTTTTAACAATTATATTGGCCGCTGAACGACGAATCGCATCGATTTTCGTAAAAATTGTACAAAATTCATGCATTGAACCCAGTGTTCAACGTTTGAAATCTATATTCAATTCGATTTCAAAACATTTTTTACAAGATAATACATATATATGAAGATAGATATACTAGTTTGCAATCACAAAAATGCATTTTCGACAACCATCTAAGTTGTTCAATGTCGAACAGTTTTGTTCTAAATTTTACAAAATTCACGAGTATAACCCACCGTTGGATGTTTTGAACCTATTTTATCTTGATTTCATCATGTATTAATCACCAAAACATGTTTATGAAACTTTAAATATCAAATTGCTACGAAGAAAAGGCATTTTAAACTACTACAATAGCCGTTCAAACGTCGAATAACAACAATTTTTGTGCAATGCGTTGAATCCACTGTTCAACATTTGAAATCTATTTCAATTCGATTTCCAAATTTTTTCAACAAGATAATACATATATGAAGATAGATGTAGTAGTTTGTAATCAGAAAAATGCGTTTTCAACAATCATATAGGTTGTTCAATGTCGAACAATCTTGTTCGAAATTTTAAAAAATTCACGAGTATGACCCACCGTGGATTTTCTAAACCTATTTTTAGCTTGACTTCATCCTGTATTAATCACAAAAATGGTTTTATGCAACTTTAAATATCAAATTGGTATAAAAAATACACATTTTTGACAACTGTATCGGCCGTTCTACGTTGTATGTCCATCATTTTCGTGAAAAGTATACAAAATTCAAGCTTTGAACCCACTGTGCAACGTCAGAAATTTATTATTCAATTTGATTTTCAAACTTTTTGTACAAAATAATACATATATGAAGAGAGATGTACTAGGCTGAAATAAAAAAAAATGCATATTCAACCACCATATAAGTTGTTCAATGTCGAACAAATTTGTATGAAATTTTACAAATTCACGAGTATGACCCACCGTTGGTTCTTTTGAACCTATTTTTTGATTGATTTCATCGTGTATTAATCACCAAAAGATTTTTATGAAAATTTAAATATCAATTTGGTATGAAGAAAAGACATTTTTAACTACTATGTTGGCCGTTCAAACATCAAATCGCATCAATTTTTGTGAAATTTGTTCAAAATTCATGCTTTGAACCCACTATGCAACGTCCAAAATCTATTTCAATTCGATTTCTAAACTTTTTCTCCAAGATAATACATCTATGAAGATAGATATACTAGTTTGCAATCACAAAAATGCATTTTCAACAACCATCTAAGTTGTTCAATGTCGGACAATTTTGTTTGTAATTTTTAAAAATTCACGAGTATAACCTACTGTTGGATGTTCTAAACCTATTTTTAGCTTGGAATCACAAAAACACATTTTTAAAACCCATATTGGCCTTTCAACGTTGTATGTCCTTGTTTTTTCTGAAAAATATATAAAATTCAAGCTTTAAACCCACTGCTGAACATCCAAAATATATTTTCAATTCAATTTCCAAATGTTTTGTACAAGATAATTCATTTATGAAGACATATGTTCTAGTTTGGAATCACGAAAATGCATTTTCAACAATCGTATAAGTTGTTCAATGTCGAATAATTTTGTTCAAAATTTTACAAATTCACGAGTATGACACACCGTTGGATGTTTTGAACCTATTTTTAGCTTGATTTCATCATGTATTAATCACTAAAACAGTTTTATAAAAATTAAAATATTAAATTGGCACGAAGAAAATACATTTTTAACAATTATATTGGCCGCTGAACGACGAATCGCATCGATTATCGTAAAAATTGTACAAAATTCATGCATTGAACCTAGTGTTCAACGTTTGAAATCTATATTCAATTCGATTTCAAAACATTTTTTACAAGATAATACATATATATGAAGATAGATATACTAGTTTGCAATCACAAAAATGCATTTTCAACAACCATCTAAGTTGTTCAATGTCGAATAGTTTTGTTCTAAATTTTACAAAATTCACGAGTATAACCCACCGTTGGATGTTTTGAACCTATTTTATCTTGATTTCATCATGTATTAATCACCAAAACATGTTTATGAAACTTTAAATATCAAATTGGTACGAAGAAAAGGCATTTTAAACTACTACAATAGCCGTTCAAACGTCGAATAACAACAATTTTTGTGCAATGCGTTGAATCCACTGTTCAACATTTGAAATCTATTTCAATTCGATTTCCAAATTTTTTCAACAAGATAATACATATATGAAGATAGATGTAGTAGTTTGTAATCAGAAAAATGCGTTTTCAACAATCATATAGGTTGTTCAATGTCGAACAATCTTGTTCGAAATTTTAAAAAATTCACGAGTATGACGCACCGTGGATTTTCTAAACCTATTTTTAGCTTGACTTCATCCTGTATTAATCACAAAAATGGTTTTATGCAACTTTAAATATCAAATTGGTATAAAAAATACACATTTTTGACAACTGTATCGGCCGTTCTACGTTGTATGTCCATCATTTTCGTGAAAAGTATACAAAATTCAAGCTTTGAACCCACTGTGCAACGTCAGAAATTTATTATTCAATTTGATTTTCAAACTTTTTGTACAAAATAATACATATATGAAGAGAGATGTACTAGGTTGAAATAAAAAAAAATGCATTTTCAACCACCATATAAGTTGTTCAATGTCGAACAAATTTGTATGAAATTTTACAAATTCACGAGTATGACCCACCGTTGGTTCTTTTGAACCTATTTTTTGATTGATTTCATCGTGTATTAATCACCAAAAGATTTTTATGAAAATTTAAATATCAATTTGGTATGAAGAAAAGACATTTTTAACTACTATGTTGGCCGTTCAAACATCAAATCGCATCAATTTTTGTGAAATTTGTTCAAAATTCATGCTTTGAACCCACTATGCAACGTCCAAAATCTATTTCAATTCGATTTCTAAACTTTTTCTCCAAGATAATACATCTATGAAGATAGATATACTAGTTTGCAATCACAAAAATGCATTTTCAACAACCATCTAAGTTGTTCAATGTCGGACAATTTTGTTTGTAATTTTTAAAAATTCACGAGTATAACCTACTGTTGGATGTTCTAAACCTATTTTTAGCTTGGAATCACAAAAACACATTTTTAAAACCCATATTGGCCTTTCAACGTTGTATGTCCTTGTTTTTTCTGAAAAATATATAAAATTCAAGCTTTAAACCCACTGCTGAACATCCAAAATATATTTTCAATTCAATTTCCAAATGTTTTGTACAAGATAATTCATTTATGAAGACATATGTTCTAGTTTGGAATCACGAAAATGCATTTTCAACAATCGTATAAGTTGTTCAATGTCGAATAATTTTGTTCAAAATTTTACAAATTCACGACTATGACACACCGTTGGATGTTTTGAACCTATTTTTAGCTTGATTTCATCATGTATTAATCACTAAAACAGTTTTATAAAAATTAAAATATTAAATTGGCACGAAGAAAATACATTTTTAACAATTATATTGGCCGCTGAACGACGAATCGCATCGATTATCGTAAAAATTGTACAAAATTCATGCATTGAACCTAGTGTTCAACGTTTGAAATCTATATTCAATTCGATTTCAAAACATTTTTTACAAGATAATACATATATATGAAGATAGATATACTAGTTTGCAATCACAAAAATGCATTTTCAACAACCATCTAAGTTGTTCAATGTCGAATAGTTTTGTTCTAAATTTTACAAAATTCACGAGTATAACCCACCGTTGGATGTTTTGAACCTATTTTATCTTGATTTCATCATGTATTAATCACCAAAACATGTTTATGAAACTTTAAATATCAAATTGGTACGAAGAAAAGGCATTTTAAACTACTACAATAGCCGTTCAAACGTCGAATAACAACAATTTTTGTGCAATGCGTTGAATCCACTGTTCAACATTTGAAATCTATTTCAATTCGATTTCCAAATTTTTTCAACAAGATAATACATATATGAAGATAGATGTAGTAGTTTGTAATCAGAAAAATGCGTTTTCAACAATCATATAGGTTGTTCAATGTCGAACAATCTTGTTCGAAATTTTAAAAAATTCACGAGTATGACGCACCGTGGATTTTCTAAACCTATTTTTAGCTTGACTTCATCCTGTATTAATCACAAAAATGGTTTTATGCAACTTTAAATATCAAATTGGTATAAAAAATACACATTTTTGACAACTGTATCGGCCGTTCTACGTTGTATGTCCATCATTTTCGTGAAAAGTATACAAAATTCAAGCTTTGAACCCACTGTGCAACGTCAGAAATTTATTATTCAATTTGATTTTCAAACTTTTTGTACAAAATAATACATATATGAAGAGAGATGTACTAGGCTGAAATCAAAAAAAATGCATTTTCAACCACCATATAAGTTGTTCAATGTCGAACAAATTTGTATGAAATTTTACAAATTCACGAGTATGACCCACCGTTGGTTCTTTTGAACCTATTTTTTGATTGATTTCATCGTGTATTAATCACCAAAAGATTTTTATGAAAATTTAAATATCAATTTGGTATGAAGAAAAGACATTTTTAACTACTATGTTGGCCGTTCAAACATCAAATCGCATCAATTTTTGTGAAATTTGTTCAAAATTCATGCTTTGAACCCACTATGCAACGTCCAAAATCTATTTCAATTCGATTTCTAAACTTTTTCTCCAAGATAATACATCTATGAAGATAGATATACTAGTTTGCAATCACAAAAATGCATTTTCAACAACCATCTAAGTTGTTCAATGTCGGACAATTTTGTTTGTAATTTTTAAAAATTCACGAGTATAACCTACTGTTGGATGTTCTAAACCTATTTTTAGCTTGGAATCACAAAAACACATTTTTAAAACCCATATTGGCCTTTCAACGTTGTATGTCCTTGTTTTTTCTGAAAAATATATAAAATTCAAGCTTTAAACCCACTGCTGAACATCCAAAATATATTTTCAATTCAATTTCCAAATGTTTTGTACAAGATAATTCATTTATGAAGACATATGTTCTAGTTTGGAATCACGAAAATGCATTTTCAACAATCGTATAAGTTGTTCAATGTCGAATAATTTTGTTCAAAATTTTACAAATTCACGAGTATGACACACCGTTGGATGTTTTGAACCTATTTTTAGCTTGATTTCATCATGTATTAATCACTAAAACAGTTTTATAAAAATTAAAATATTAAATTGGCACGAAGAAAATACATTTTTAACAATTATATTGGCCGCTGAACGACGAATCGCATCGATTATCGTAAAAATTGTACAAAATTCATGCATTGAACCCAGTGTTCAACGTTTGAAATCTATATTCAATTCGATTTCAAAACATTTTTTACAAGATAATACATATATATGAAGATAGATATACTAGTTTGCAATCACAAAAATGCATTTTCAACAACCATCTAAGTTGTTCAATGTCGAACAGTTTTGTTCTAAATTTTACAAAATTCACGAGTATAACCCACCGTTGGATGTTTTGAACCTATTTTATCTTGATTTCATCATGTATTAATCACCAAAACATGTTTATGAAACTTTAAATATCAAATTGGTACGAAGAAAAGGCATTTTAAACTACTACAATAGCCGTTCAAACGTCGAATAACAACAATTTTTGTGCAATGCGTTGAATCCACTGTTCAACATTTGAAATCTATTTCAATTCGATTTCCAAATTTTTTCAACAAGATAATACATATATGAAGATAGATGTAGTAGTTTGTAATCAGAAAAATGCGTTTTCAACAATCATATAGGTTGTTCAATGTCGAACAATCTTGTTCGAAATTTTAAAAAATTCACGAGTATGACGCACCGTGGATTTTCTAAACCTATTTTTAGCTTGACTTCATCCTGTATTAATCACAAAAATGGTTTTATGCAACTTTAAATATCAAATTGGTATAAAAAATACACATTTTTGACAACTGTATCGGCCGTTCTACGTTGTATGTCCATCATTTTCGTGAAAAGTATACAAAATTCAAGCTTTGAACCCACTGTGCAACGTCAGAAATTTATTATTCAATTTGATTTTCAAACTTTTTGTACAAAATAATACATATATGAAGAGAGATGTACTAGGCTGAAATCAAAAAAAATGCATATTCAACCACCATATAAGTTGTTCAATGTCGAACAAATTTGTATGAAATTTTACAAATTCACGAGTATGACCCACCGTTGGTTCTTTTGAACCTATTTTTTGATTGATTTCATCGTGTATTAATCACCAAAAGATTTTTATGAAAATTTAAATATCAATTTGGTATGAAGAAAAGACATTTTTAACTACTATGTTGGCCGTTCAAACATCAAATCGCATCAATTTTTGTGAAATTTGTTCAAAATTCATGCTTTGAACCCACTATGCAACGTCCAAAATCTATTTCAATTCGATTTCTAAACTTTTTCTCCAAGATAATACATCTATGAAGATAGATATACTAGTTTGCAATCACAAAAATGCATTTTCAACAACCATCTAAGTTGTTCAATGTCGGACAATTTTGTTTGTAATTTTTAAAAATTCACGAGTATAACCTACTGTTGGATGTTCTAAACCTATTTTTAGCTTGGAATCACAAAAACACATTTTTAAAACCCATATTGGCCTTTCAACGTTGTATGTCCTTGTTTTTTCTGAAAAATATATAAAATTCAAGCTTTAAACCCACTGCTGAACATCCAAAATATATTTTCAATTCAATTTCCAAATGTTTTGTACAAGATAATTCATTTATGAAGACATATGTTCTAGTTTGGAATCACGAAAATGCATTTTCAACAATCGTATAAGTTGTTCAATGTCGAATAATTTTGTTCAAAATTTTACAAATTCACGACTATGACACACCGTTGGATGTTTTGAACCTATTTTTAGCTTGATTTCATCATGTATTAATCACTAAAACAGTTTTATAAAAATTAAAATATTAAATTGGCACGAAGAAAATACATTTTTAACAATTATATTGGCCGCTGAACGACGAATCGCATCGATTTTCGTAAAAATTGTACAAAATTCATGCATTGAACCCAGTGTTCAACGTTTGAAATCTATATTCAATTCGATTTCAAAACATTTTTTACAAGATAATACATATATATGAAGATAGATATACTAGTTTGCAATCACAAAAATGCATTTTCAACAACCATCTAAGTTGTTCAATGTCGAACAGTTTTGTTCTAAATTTTACAAAATTCACGAGTATAACCCACCGTTGGATGTTTTGAACCTATTTTATCTTGATTTCATCATGTATTAATCACCAAAACATGTTTATGAAACTTTAAATATCAAATTGCTACGAAGAAAAGGCATTTTAAACTACTACAATAGCCGTTCAAACGTCGAATAACAACAATTTTTGTGCAATGCGTTGAATCCACTGTTCAACATTTGAAATCTATTTCAATTCGATTTCCAAATTTTTTCAACAAGATAATACATATATGAAGATAGATGTAGTAGTTTGTAATCAGAAAAATGCGTTTTCAACAATCATATAGGTTGTTCAATGTCGAACAATCTTGTTCGAAATTTTAAAAAATTCACGAGTATGACGCACCGTGGATTTTCTAAACCTATTTTTAGCTTGACTTCATCCTGTATTAATCACAAAAATGGTTTTATGCAACTTTAAATATCAAATTGGTATAAAAAATACACATTTTTGACAACTGTATCGGCCGTTCTACGTTGTATGTCCATCATTTTCGTGAAAAGTATACAAAATTCAAGCTTTGAACCCACTGTGCAACGTCAGAAATTTATTATTCAATTTGATTTTCAAACTTTTTGTACAAAATAATACATATATGAAGAGAGATGTACTAGGTTGAAATAAAAAAAAATGCATTTTCAACCACCATATAAGTTGTTCAATGTCGAACAAATTTGTATGAAATTTTACAAATTCACGAGTATGACCCACCGTTGGTTCTTTTGAACCTATTTTTTGATTGATTTCATCGTGTATTAATCACCAAAAGATTTTTATGAAAATTTAAATATCAATTTGGTATGAAGAAAAGACATTTTTAACTACTATGTTGGCCGTTCAAACATCAAATCGCATCAATTTTTGTGAAATTTGTTCAAAATTCATGCTTTGAACCCACTATGCAACGTCCAAAATCTATTTCAATTCGATTTCTAAACTTTTTCTCCAAGATAATACATCTATGAAGATAGATATACTAGTTTGCAATCACAAAAATGCATTTTCAACAACCATCTAAGTTGTTCAATGTCGGACAATTTTGTTTGTAATTTTTAAAAATTCACGAGTATAACCTACTGTTGGATGTTCTAAACCTATTTTTAGCTTGGAATCACAAAAACACATTTTTAAAACCCATATTGGCCTTTCAACGTTGTATGTCCTTGTTTTTTCTGAAAAATATATAAAATTCAAGCTTTAAACCCACTGCTGAACATCCAAAATATATTTTCAATTCAATTTCCAAATGTTTTGTACAAGATAATTCATTTATGAAGACATATGTTCTAGTTTGGAATCACGAAAATGCATTTTCAACAATCGTATAAGTTGTTCAATGTCGAATAATTTTGTTCAAAATTTTACAAATTCACGAGTATGACACACCGTTGGATGTTTTGAACCTATTTTTAGCTTGATTTCATCATGTATTAATCACTAAAACAGTTTTATAAAAATTAAAATATTAAATTGGCACGAAGAAAATACATTTTTAACAATTATATTGGCCGCTGAACGACGAATCGCATCGATTATCGTAAAAATTGTACAAAATTCATGCATTGAACCCAGTGTTCAACGTTTGAAATCTATATTCAATTCGATTTCAAAACATTTTTTACAAGATAATACATATATATGAAGATAGATATACTAGTTTGCAATCACAAAAATGCATTTTCAACAACCATCTAAGTTGTTCAATGTCGAACAGTTTTGTTCTAAATTTTACAAAATTCACGAGTATAACCCACCGTTGGATGTTTTGAACCTATTTTATCTTGATTTCATCATGTATTAATCACCAAAACATGTTTATGAAACTTTAAATATCAAATTGCTACGAAGAAAAGGCATTTTAAACTACTACAATAGCCGTTCAAACGTCGAATAACAACAATTTTTGTGCAATGCGTTGAATCCACTGTTCAACATTTGAAATCTATTTCAATTCGATTTCCAAATTTTTTCAACAAGATAATACATATATGAAGATAGATGTAGTAGTTTGTAATCAGAAAAATGCGTTTTCAACAATCATATAGGTTGTTCAATGTCGAACAATCTTGTTCGAAATTTTAAAAAATTCACGAGTATGACGCACCGTGGATTTTCTAAACCTATTTTTAGCTTGACTTCATCCTGTATTAATCACAAAAATGGTTTTATGCAACTTTAAATATCAAATTGGTATAAAAAATACACATTTTTGACAACTGTATCGGCCGTTCTACGTTGTATGTCCATCATTTTCGTGAAAAGTATACAAAATTCAAGCTTTGAACCCACTGTGCAACGTCAGAAATTTATTATTCAATTTGATTTTCAAACTTTTTGTACAAAATAATACATATATGAAGAGAGATGTACTAGGCTGAAATAAAAAAAAATGCATTTTCAACCACCATATAAGTTGTTCAATGTCGAACAAATTTGTATGAAATTTTACAAATTCACGAGTATGACCCACCGTTGGTTCTTTTGAACCTATTTTTTGATTGATTTCATCGTGTATTAATCACCAAAAGATTTTTATGAAAATTTAAATATCAATTTGGTATGAAGAAAAGACATTTTTAACTACTATGTTGGCCGTTCAAACATCAAATCGCATCAATTTTTGTGAAATTTGTTCAAAATTCATGCTTTGAACCCACTATGCAACGTCCAAAATCTATTTCAATTCGATTTCTAAACTTTTTCTCCAAGATAATACATCTATGAAGATAGATATACTAGTTTGCAATCACAAAAATGCATTTTCAACAACCATCTAAGTTGTTCAATGTCGGACAATTTTGTTTGTAATTTTTAAAAATTCACGAGTATAACCTACTGTTGGATGTTCTAAACCTATTTTTAGCTTGGAATCACAAAAACACATTTTTAAAACCCATATTGGCCTTTCAACGTTGTATGTCCTTGTTTTTTCTGAAAAATATATAAAATTCAAGCTTTAAACCCACTGCTGAACATCCAAAATATATTTTCAATTCAATTTCCAAATGTTTTGTACAAGATAATTCATTTATGAAGACATATGTTCTAGTTTGGAATCACGAAAATGCATTTTCAACAATCGTATAAGTTGTTCAATGTCGAATAATTTTGTTCAAAATTTTACAAATTCACGACTATGACACACCGTTGGATGTTTTGAACCTATTTTTAGCTTGATTTCATCATGTATTAATCACTAAAACAGTTTTATAAAAATTAAAATATTAAATTGGCACGAAGAAAATACATTTTTAACAATTATATTGGCCGCTGAACGACGAATCGCATCGATTATCGTAAAAATTGTACAAAATTCATGCATTGAACCCAGTGTTCAACGTTTGAAATCTATATTCAATTCGATTTCAAAACATTTTTTACAAGATAATACATATATATGAAGATAGATATACTAGTTTGCAATCACAAAAATGCATTTTCAACAACCATCTAAGTTGTTCAATGTCGAACAGTTTTGTTCTAAATTTTACAAAATTCACGAGTATAACCCACCGTTGGATGTTTTGAACCTATTTTATCTTGATTTCATCATGTATTAATCACCAAAACATGTTTATGAAACTTTAAATATCAAATTGGTACGAAGAAAAGGCATTTTAAACTACTACAATAGCCGTTCAAACGTCGAATAACAACAATTTTTGTGCAATGCGTTGAATCCACTGTTCAACATTTGAAATCTATTTCAATTCGATTTCCAAATTTTTTCAACAAGATAATACATATATGAAGATAGATGTAGTAGTTTGTAATCAGAAAAATGCGTTTTCAACAATCATATAGGTTGTTCAATGTCGAACAATCTTGTTCGAAATTTTAAAAAATTCACGAGTATGACGCACCGTGGATTTTCTAAACCTATTTTTAGCTTGACTTCATCCTGTATTAATCACAAAAATGGTTTTATGCAACTTTAAATATCAAATTGGTATAAAAAATACACATTTTTGACAACTGTATCGGCCGTTCTACGTTGTATGTCCATCATTTTCGTGAAAAGTATACAAAATTCAAGCTTTGAACCCACTGTGCAACGTCATAAATTTATTATTCAATTTGATTTTCAAACTTTTTGTACAAAATAATACATATATGAAGAGAGATGTACTAGGTTGAAATAAAAAAAAATGCATTTTCAACCACCATATAAGTTGTTCAATGTCGAACAAATTTGTATGAAATTTTACAAATTCACGAGTATGACCCACCGTTGGTTCTTTTGAACTTATTTTTTGATTGATTTCATCGTGTATTAATCACCAAAAGATTTTTATGAAAATTTAAATATCAATTTGGTATGAAGAAAAGACATTTTTAACTACTATGTTGGCCGTTCAAACATCAAATCGCATCAATTTTTGTGAAATTTGTTCAAAATTCATGCTTTGAACCCACTATGCAACGTCCAAAATCTATTTCAATTCGATTTCTAAACTTTTTCTCCAAGATAATACATCTATGAAGATAGATATACTAGTTTGCAATCACAAAAATGCATTTTCAACAACCATCTAAGTTGTTCAATGTCGGACAATTTTGTTTGTAATTTTTAAAAATTCACGAGTATAACCTACTGTTGGATGTTCTAAACCTATATTTAACTTGGAATCACAAAAACACATTTTTAAAACCCATATTGGCCTTTCAACGTTGTATGTCCTTGTTTTTTCTGAAAAATATATAAAATTCAAGCTTTAAACCCACTACTGAACATACAAAATATATTTTCAATTCAATTTCCAAATGTTTTGTACAAGATAATTCATTTATGAAGACATATGTTCTAGTTTGGAATCACGAAAATGCATTTTCAACAATCGTATAAGTTGTTCAATGTCGAATAATTTTGTTCAAAATTTTACAAATTCACGAGTATGACACACCGTTGGATGTTTTGAACCTATTTTTAGCTTGATTTCATCATGTATTAATCACTAAAACAGTTTTATAAAAATTAAAATATTAAATTGGCACGAAGAAAATACATTTTTAACAATTATATTGGCCGCTGAACGACGAATCGCATCGATTATCGTAAAAATTGTACAAAATTCATGCATTGAACCCAGTGTTCAACGTTTGAAATCTATATTCAATTCGATTTCAAAACATTTTTTACAAGATAATACATATATATGAAGATAGATATACTAGTTTGCAATCACAAAAATGCATTTTCAACAACCATCTAAGTTGTTCAATGTCGAACAGTTTTGTTTTAAATTTTACAAAATTCACGAGTATAACCCACCGTTGGATGTTTTGAACCTATTTTATCTTGATTTCATCATGTATTAATCACCAAAACATGTTTATGAAACTTTAAATATCAAATTGCTACGAAGAAAAGGCATTTTAAACTACTACAATAGCCGTTCAAACGTCGAATAACAACAATTTTTGTGCAATGCGTTGAATCCACTGTTCAACATTTGAAATCTATTTCAATTCGATTTCCAAATTTTTTCAACAAGATAATACATATATGAAGATAGATGTAGTAGTTTGTAATCAGAAAAATGCGTTTTCAACAATCATATAGGTTGTTCAATGTCGAACAATCTTGTTCGAAATTTTAAAAAATTCACGAGTATGACCCACCGTGGATTTTCTAAACCTATTTTTAGCTTGACTTCATCCTGTATTAATCACAAAAATGGTTTTATGCAACTTTAAATATCAAATTGGTATAAAAAATACACATTTTTGACAACTGTATCGGCCGTTCTACGTTGTATGTCCATCATTTTCGTGAAAAGTATACAAAATTCAAGCTTTGAACCCACTGTGCAACGTCAGAAATTTATTATTCAATTTGATTTTCAAACTTTTTGTACAAAATAATACATATATGAAGAGAGATGTACTAGGTTGAAATAAAAAAAAATGCATTTTCAACCACCATATAAGTTGTTCAATGTCGAACAAATTTGTATGAAATTTTACAAATTCACGAGTATGACCCACCGTTGGTTCTTTTGAACCTATTTTTTGATTGATTTCATCGTGTATTAATCACCAAAAGATTTTTATGAAAATTTAAATATCAATTTGGTATGAAGAAAATACATTTTTAACTACTATGTTGGCCGTTCAAACATCAAATCGCATCAATTTTTGTGAAATTTGTTCAAAATTCATGCTTTGAACCCACTATGCAACGTCCAAAATCTATTTCAATTCGATTTCTAAACTTTTTCTCCAAGATAATACATCTATGAAGATAGATATACTAGTTTGCAATCACAAAAATGCATTTTCAACAACCATCTAAGTTGTTCAATGTCGGACAATTTTGTTTGTAATTTTTAAAAATTCACGAGTATAACCTACTGTTGGATGTTCTAAACCTATTTTTAGCTTGGAATCACAAAAACACATTTTTAAAACCCATATTGGCCTTTCAACGTTGTATGTCCTTGTTTTTTCTGAAAAATATATAAAATTCAAGCTTTAAACCCACTGCTGAACATCCAAAATATATTTTCAATTCAATTTCCAAATGTTTTGTACAAGATAATTCATTTATGAAGACATATGTTCTAGTTTGGAATCACGAAAATGCTTTTTCAACAATCGTATAAGTTGTTCAATGTCGAATAATTTTGTTCAAAATTTTACAAATTCACGAGTATGACACACCGTTGGATGTTTTGAACCTATTTTTAGCTTGATTTCATCATGTATTAATCACTAAAACAGTTTTATAAAAATTAAAATATTAAATTGGCACGAAGAAAATACATTTTTAACAATTATATTGGCCGCTGAACGACGAATCGCATCGATTTTCGTAAAAATTGTACAAAATTCATGCATTGAACCCAGTGTTCAACGTTTGAAATCTATATTCAATTCGATTTCAAAACATTTTTTACAAGATAATACATATATATGAAGATAGATATACTAGTTTGCAATCACAAAAATGCATTTTCAACAACCATCTAAGTTGTTCAATGTCGAACAGTTTTGTTCTAAATTTTACAAAATTCACGAGTATAACCCACCGTTGGATGTTTTGAACCTATTTTATCTTGATTTCATCTTGTATTAATCACCAAAACATGTTTATGAAACTTTAAATATCAAATTGGTACGAAGAAAAGGCATTTTAAACTACTACAATAGCCGTTCAAACGTCGAATAACAACAATTTTTGTGCAATGCGTCGAATCCACTGTTCAACATTTGAAATCTATTTCAATTCGATTTCCAAATTTTTTCAACAAGATAATACATATATGAAGATAGATGTAGTAGTTTGTAATCAGAAAAATGCGTTTTCAACAATCATATAGGTTGTTCAATGTCGAACAATCTTGTTCGAAATTTTAAAAAATTCACGAGTATGACGCACCGTGGATTTTCTAAACCTATTTTTAGCTTGACTTCATCCTGTATTAATCACAAAAATGGTTTTATGCAACTTTAAATATCAAATTGGTATAAAAAATACACATTTTTGACAACTGTATCGGCCGTTCTACGTTGTATGTCCATCATTTTCGTGAAAAGTATACAAAATTCAAGCTTTGAACCCACTGTGCAACGTCAGAAATTTATTATTCAATTTGATTTTCAAACTTTTTGTACAAAATAATACATATATGAAGAGAGATGTACTAGGTTGAAATAAAAAAAAATGCATTTTCAACCACCATATAAGTTGTTCAATGTCGAACAAATTTGTATGAAATTTTACAAATTCACGAGTATGACCCACCGTTGGTTCTTTTGAACCTATTTTTTTATTGATTTCATCGTGTATTAATCACCAAAAGATTTTTATGAAAATTTAAATATCAATTTGGTATGAAGAAAAGACATTTTTAACTACTATGTTGGCCGTTCAAACATCAAATCGCATCAATTTTTGTGAAATTTGTTCAAAATTCATGCTTTGAACCCACTATGCAACGTCCAAAATCTATTTCAATTCGATTTCTAAACTTTTTCTCCAAGATAATACATCTATGAAGATAGATATACTAGTTTGCAATCAAAAAATGCATTTTCAACAACCATCTAAGTTGTTCAATGTCGGACAATTTTGTTTGTAATTTTTAAAAATTCACGAGTATAACCTACTGTTGGATGTTCTAAACCTATTTTTAGCTTGGAATCACAAAAACACATTTTTAAAACCCATATTGGCCTTTCAACGTTGTATGTCCTTGTTTTTTCTGAAAAATATATAAAATTCAAGCTTTAAACCCACTGCTAAACATCCAAAATATATTTTCAATTCAATTTCCAAATGTTTTGTACAAGATAATTCATTTATGAAGACATATGTTCTAGTTTGGAATCACGAAAATGCTTTTTCAACAATCGTATAAGTTGTTCAATGTCGAATAATTTTGTTCAAAATTTTACAAATTCACGAGTATGACACACCGTTGGATGTTTTGAACCCATTTTTAGCTTGATTTCATCATGTATTAATCACTAAAACAGTTTTATAAAAATTAAAATATTAAATTGGCACGAAGAAAATACATTTTTAACAATTATATTGGCCGCTGAACGACGAATCGCATCGATTTTCGTAAAAATTGTACAAAATTCATGCATTGAACCCAGTGTTCAACGTTTGAAATCTATATTCAATTCGATTTCAAAACATTTTTTACAAGATAATACATATATATGAAGATAGATATACTAGTTTGCAATCACAAAAATGCATTTTCAACAACCATCTAAGTTGTTCAATGTCGAACAGTTTTGTTCTAAATTTTACAAAATTCACGAGTATAACCCACCGTTGGATGTTTTGAACCTATTTTATCTTGATTTCATCTTGTATTAATCACCAAAACATGTTTATGAAACTTTAAATATCAAATTGGTACGAAGAAAAGGCATTTTAAACTACTACAATAGCCGTTCAAACGTTGAATAACAACAATTTTTGTGCAATGCGTTGAATCCACTGTTCAACATTTGAAATCTATTTCAATTCGATTTCCAAATTTTTTCAACAAGATAATACATATATGAAGATAGATGTAGTAGTTTGTAATCAGAAAAATGCGTTTTCAACAATCATATAGGTTGTTCAATGTCGAACAATCTTGTTCGAAATTTTAAAAAATTCACGAGTATGACCCACCGTGGATTTTCTAAACCTATTTTTAGCTTGACTTCATCCTGTATTAATCACAAAAATGGTTTTATGCAACTTTAAATATCAAATTGGTATAAAAAATACACATTTTTGACAACTGTATCGGCCGTTCTACGTTGTATGTCCATCATTTTCGTGAAAAGTATACAAAATTCAAGCTTTGAACCCACTGTGCAACGTCAGAAATTTATTATTCAATTTGATTTTCAAACTTTTTGTACAAAATAATACATATATGAAGAGAGATGTACTAGGCTGAAATAAAAAAAAATGCATTTTCAACCACCATATAAGTTGTTCAATGTCGAACAAATTTGTATGAAATTTTACAAATTCACGAGTATGACCCACCGTTGGTTCTTTTGAACCTATTTTTTGATTGATTTCATCGTGTATTAATCACCAAAAGATTTTTATGAAAATTTAAATATCAATTTGGTATGAAGAAAAGACATTTTTAACTACTATGTTGGCCGTTCAAACATCAAATCGCATCAATTTTTGTGAAATTTGTTCAAAATTCATGCTTTGAACCCACTATGCAACGTCCAAAATCTATTTCAATTCGATTTCTAAACTTTTTCTCCAAGATAATACATCTATGAAGATAGATATACTAGTTTGCAATCACAAAAATGCATTTTCAACAACCATCTAAGTTGTTCAATGTCGGACAATTTTGTTTGTAATTTTTAAAAATTCACGAGTATAACCTACTGTTGGATGTTCTAAACCTATTTTTAGCTTGGAATCACAAAAACACATTTTTAAAACCCATATTGGCCTTTCAACGTTGTATGTCCTTGTTTTTTCTGAAAAATATATAAAATTCAAGCTTTAAACCCACTGCTGAACATCCAAAATATATTTTCAATTCAATTTCCAAATGTTTTGTACAAGATAATTCATTTATGAAGACATATGTTCTAGTTTGGAATCACGAAAATGCTTTTTCAACAATCGTATAAGTTGTTCAATGTCGAATAATTTTGTTCAAAATTTTACAAATTCACGAGTATGACACACCGTTGGATGTTTTGAACCTATTTTTAGCTTGATTTCATCATGTATTAATCACTAAAACAGTTTTATAAAAATTAAAATATTAAATTGGCACGAAGAAAATACATTTTTAACAATTATATTGGCCGCTGAACGACGAATCGCATCGATTTTCGTAAAAATTGTACAAAATTCATGCATTGAACCCAGTGTTCAACGTTTGAAATCTATATTCAATTCGATTTCAAAACATTTTTTACAAGATAATACATATATATGAAGATAGATATACTAGTTTGCAATCACAAAAATGCATTTTCAACAACCATCTAAGTTGTTCAATGTCGAACAGTTTTGTTCTAAATTTTACAAAATTCACGAGTATAACCCACCGTTGGATGTTTTGAACCTATTTTATCTTGATTTCATCTTGTATTAATCACCAAAACATGTTTATGAAACTTTAAATATCAAATTGGTACGAAGAAAAGGCATTTTAAACTACTACAATAGCCGTTCAAACGTCGAATAACAACAATTTTTGTGCAATGCGTTGAATCCACTGTTCAACATTTGAAATCTATTTCAATTCGATTTCCAAATTTTTTCAACAAGATAATACATATATGAAGATAGATGTAGTAGTTTGTAATCAGAAAAATGCGTTTTCAACAATCATATAGGTTGTTCAATGTCGAACAATCTTGTTCGAAATTTTAAAAAATTCACGAGTATGACCCACCGTGGATTTTCTAAACCTATTTTTAGCTTGACTTCATCCTGTATTAATCACAAAAATGGTTTTATGCAACTTTAAATATCAAATTGGTATAAAAAATACACATTTTTGACAACTGTATCGGCCGTTCTACGTTGTATGTCCATCATTTTCGTGAAAAGTATACAAAATTCAAGCTTTGAACCCACTGTGCAACGTCAGAAATTTATTATTCAATTTGATTTTCAAACTTTTTGTACAAAATAATACATATATGAAGAGAGATGTACTAGGTTGAAATAAAAAAAAATGCATTTTCAACCACCATATAAGTTGTTCAATGTCGAACAAATTTGTATGAAATTTTACAAATTCACGAGTATGACCCACCGTTGGTTCTTTTGAACCTATTTTTTTATTGATTTCATCGTGTATTAATCACCAAAAGATTTTTATGAAAATTTAAATATCAATTTGGTATGAAGAAAAGACATTTTTAACTACTATGTTGGCCGTTCAAACATCAAATCGCATCAATTTTTGTGAAATTTGTTCAAAATTCATGCTTTGAACCCACTATGCAACGTCCAAAATCTATTTCAATTCGATTTCTAAACTTTTTCTCCAAGATAATACATCTATGAAGATAGATATACTAGTTTGCAATCAAAAAATGCATTTTCAACAACCATCTAAGTTGTTCAATGTCGGACAATTTTGTTTGTAATTTTTAAAAATTCACGAGTATAACCTACTGTTGGATGTTCTAAACCTATTTTTAGCTTGGAATCACAAAAACACATTTTTAAAACCCATATTGGCCTTTCAACGTTGTATGTCCTTGTTTTTTCTGAAAAATATATAAAATTCAAGCTTTAAACCCACTGCTAAACATCCAAAATATATTTTCAATTCAATTTCCAAATGTTTTGTACAAGATAATTCATTTATGAAGACATATGTTCTAGTTTGGAATCACGAAAATGCTTTTTCAACAATCGTATAAGTTGTTCAATGTCGAATAATTTTGTTCAAAATTTTACAAATTCACGAGTATGACACACCGTTGGATGTTTTGAACCCATTTTTAGCTTGATTTCATCATGTATTAATCACTAAAACAGTTTTATAAAAATTAAAATATTAAATTGGCACGAAGAAAATACATTTTTAACAATTATATTGGCCGCTGAACGACGAATCGCATCGATTTTCGTAAAAATTGTACAAAATTCATGCATTGAACCCAGTGTTCAACGTTTGAAATCTATATTCAATTCGATTTCAAAACATTTTTTACAAGATAATACATATATATGAAGATAGATATACTAGTTTGCAATCACAAAAATGCATTTTCAACAACCATCTAAGTTGTTCAATGTCGAACAGTTTTGTTCTAAATTTTACAAAATTCACGAGTATAACCCACCGTTGGATGTTTTGAACCTATTTTATCTTGATTTCATCTTGTATTAATCACCAAAACATGTTTATGAAACTTTAAATATCAAATTGGTACGAAGAAAAGGCATTTTAAACTACTACAATAGCCGTTCAAACGTTGAATAACAACAATTTTTGTGCAATGCGTTGAATCCACTGTTCAACATTTGAAATCTATTTCAATTCGATTTCCAAATTTTTTCAACAAGATAATACATATATGAAGATAGATGTAGTAGTTTGTAATCAGAAAAATGCGTTTTCAACAATCATATAGGTTGTTCAATGTCGAACAATCTTGTTCGAAATTTTAAAAAATTCACGAGTATGACCCACCGTGGATTTTCTAAACCTATTTTTAGCTTGACTTCATCCTGTATTAATCACAAAAATGGTTTTATGCAACTTTAAATATCAAATTGGTATAAAAAATACACATTTTTGACAACTGTATCGGCCGTTCTACGTTGTATGTCCATCATTTTCGTGAAAAGTATACAAAATTCAAGCTTTGAACCCACTGTGCAACGTCAGAAATTTATTATTCAATTTGATTTTCAAACTTTTTGTACAAAATAATACATATATGAAGAGAGATGTACTAGGCTGAAATAAAAAAAAATGCATTTTCAACCACCATATAAGTTGTTCAATGTCGAACAAATTTGTATGAAATTTTACAAATTCACGAGTATGACCCACCGTTGGTTCTTTTGAACCTATTTTTTGATTGATTTCATCGTGTATTAATCACCAAAAGATTTTTATGAAAATTTAAATATCAATTTGGTATGAAGAAAAGACATTTTTAACTACTATGTTGGCCGTTCAAACATCAAATCGCATCAATTTTTGTGAAATTTGTTCAAAATTCATGCTTTGAACCCACTATGCAACGTCCAAAATCTATTTCAATTCGATTTCTAAACTTTTTCTCCAAGATAATACATCTATGAAGATAGATATACTAGTTTGCAATCACAAAAATGCATTTTCAACAACCATCTAAGTTGTTCAATGTCGGACAATTTTGTTTGTAATTTTTAAAAATTCACGAGTATAACCTACTGTTGGATGTTCTAAACCTATTTTTAGCTTGGAATCACAAAAACACATTTTTAAAACCCATATTGGCCTTTCAACGTTGTATGTCCTTGTTTTTTCTGAAAAATATATAAAATTCAAGCTTTAAACCCACTGCTGAACATCCAAAATATATTTTCAATTCAATTTCCAAATGTTTTGTACAAGATAATTCATTTATGAAGACATATGTTCTAGTTTGGAATCACGAAAATGCTTTTTCAACAATCGTATAAGTTGTTCAATGTCGAATAATTTTGTTCAAAATTTTACAAATTCACGAGTATGACACACCGTTGGATGTTTTGAACCCATTTTTAGCTTGATTTCATCATGTATTAATCACTAAAACAGTTTTATAAAAATTAAAATATTAAATTGGCACGAAGAAAATACATTTTTAACAATTATATTGGCCGCTGAACGACGAATCGCATTGATTTTCGTAAAAATTGTACAAAATTCATGCATTGAACCCAGTGTTCAACGTTTGAAATCTATATTCAATTCGATTTCAAAACATTTTTTACAAGATAATACATATATATGAAGATAGATATACTAGTTTGCAATCACAAAAATGCATTTTCAACAACCATCTAAGTTGTTCAATGTCGAACAGTTTTGTTCTAAATTTTACAAAATTCACGAGTATAACCCACCGTTGGATGTTTTGAACCTATTTTATCTTGATTTCATCTTGTATTAATCACCAAAACATGTTTATGAAACTTTAAATATCAAATTGGTACGAAGAAAAGGCATTTTAAACTACTACAATAGCCGTTCAAACGTCGAATAACAACAATTTTTGTGCAATGCGTTGAATCCACTGTTCAACATTTGAAATCTATTTCAATTCGATTTCCAAATTTTTTCAACAAGATAATACATATATGAAGATAGATGTAGTAGTTTGTAATCAGAAAAATGTGTTTTCAACAATCATATAGGTTGTTCAATGTCGAACAATCTTGTTCGAAATTTTAAAAAATTCACGAGTATGACCCACCGTGGATTTTCTAAACCTATTTTTAGCTTGACTTCATCCTGTATTAATCACAAAAATGGTTTTATGCAACTTTAAATATCAAATTGGTATAAAAAATACACATTTTTGACAACTGTATCGGCCGTTCTACGTTGTATGTCCATCATTTTCGTGAAAAGTATACAAAATTCAAGCTTTGAACCCACTGTGCAACGTCAGAAATTTATTATTCAATTTGATTTTCAAACTTTTTGTACAAAATAATACATATATGAAGAGAGATGTACTAGGCTGAAATCAAAAAAAATGCATTTTCAACCACCATATAAGTTGTTCAATGTCGAACAAATTTGTATGAAATTTTACAAATTCACGAGTATGACCCACCGTTGGTTCTTTTGAACCTATTTTTTGATTGATTTCATCGTGTATTAATCACCAAAAGATTTTTATGAAAATTTAAATATCAATTTGGTATGAAGAAAAGACATTTTTAACTACTATGTTGGCCGTTCAAACATCAAATCGCATCAATTTTTGTGAAATTTGTTCAAAATTCATGCTTTGAACCCACTATGCAACGTCCAAAATCTATTTCAATTCGATTTCTAAACTTTTTCTCCAAGATAATACATCTATGAAGATAGATATACTAGTTTGCAATCACAAAAATGCATTTTCAACAACCATCTAAGTTGTTCAATGTCGGACAATTTTGTTTGTAATTTTTAAAAATTCACGAGTATAACCTACTGTTGGATGTTCTAAACCTATTTTTAGCTTGGAATCACAAAAACACATTTTTAAAACCCATATTGGCCTTTCAACGTTGTATGTCCTTGTTTTTTCTGAAAAATATATAAAATTCAAGCTTTAAACCCACTGCTGAACATCCAAAATATATTTTCAATTCAATTTCCAAATGTTTTGTACAAGATAATTCATTTATGAAGACATATGTTCTAGTTTGGAATCACGAAAATGCTTTTTCAACAATCGTATAAGTTGTTCAATGTCGAATAATTTTGTTCAAAATTTTACAAATTCACGAGTATGACACACCGTTGGATGTTTTGAACCCATTTTTAGCTTGATTTCATCATGTATTAATCACTAAAACAGTTTTATAAAAATTAAAATATTAAATTGGCACGAAGAAAATACATTTTTAACAATTATATTGGCCGCTGAACGACGAATCGCATTGATTTTCGTAAAAATTGTACAAAATTCATGCATTGAACCCAGTGTTCAACGTTTGAAATCTATATTCAATTCGATTTCAAAACATTTTTTACAAGATAATACATATATATGAAGATAGATATACTAGTTTGCAATCACAAAAATGCATTTTCAACAACCATCTAAGTTGTTCAATGTCGAACAGTTTTGTTCTAAATTTTACAAAATTCACGAGTATAACCCACCGTTGGATGTTTTGAACCTATTTTATCTTGATTTCATCTTGTATTAATCACCAAAACATGTTTATGAAACTTTAAATATCAAATTGGTACGAAGAAAAGGCATTTTAAACTACTACAATAGCCGTTCAAACGTCGAATAACAACAATTTTTGTGCAATGCGTTGAATCCACTGTTCAACATTTGAAATCTATTTCAATTCGATTTCCAAATTTTTTCAACAAGATAATACATATATGAAGATAGATGTAGTAGTTTGTAATCAGAAAAATGTGTTTTCAACAATCATATAGGTTGTTCAATGTCGAACAATCTTGTTCGAAATTTTAAAAAATTCACGAGTATGACCCACCGTGGATTTTCTAAACCTATTTTTAGCTTGACTTCATCCTGTATTAATCACAAAAATGGTTTTATGCAACTTTAAATATCAAATTGGTATAAAAAATACACATTTTTGACAACTGTATCGGCCGTTCTACGTTGTATGTCCATCATTTTCGTGAAAAGTATACAAAATTCAAGCTTTGAACCCACTGTGCAACGTCAGAAATTTATTATTCAATTTGATTTTCAAACTTTTTGTACAAAATAATACATATATGAAGAGAGATGTACTAGGCTGAAATCAAAAAAAATGCATTTTCAACCACCATATAAGTTGTTCAATGTCGAACAAATTTGTATGAAATTTTACAAATTCACGAGTATGACCCACCGTTGGTTCTTTTGAACCTATTTTTTGATTGATTTCATCGTGTATTAATCACCAAAAGATTTTTATGAAAATTTAAATATCAATTTGGTATGAAGAAAAGACATTTTTAACTACTATGTTGGCCGTTCAAACATCAAATCGCATCAATTTTTGTGAAATTTGTTCAAAATTCATGCTTTGAACCCACTATGCAACGTCCAAAATCTATTTCAATTCGATTTCTAAACTTTTTCTCCAAGATAATACATCTATGAAGATAGATATACTAGTTTGCAATCACAAAAATGCATTTTCAACAACCATCTAAGTTGTTCAATGTCGGACAATTTTGTTTGTAATTTTTAAAAATTCACGAGTATAACCTACTGTTGGATGTTCTAAACCTATTTTTAGCTTGGAATCACAAAAACACATTTTTAAAACCCATATTGGCCTTTCAACGTTGTATGTCCTTGTTTTTTCTGAAAAATATATAAAATTCAAGCTTTAAACCCACTGCTGAACATCCAAAATATATTTTCAATTCAATTTCCAAATGTTTTGTACAAGATAATTCATTTATGAAGACATATGTTCTAGTTTGGAATCACGAAAATGCTTTTTCAACAATCGTATAAGTTGTTCAATGTCGAATAATTTTGTTCAAAATTTTACAAATTCACGAGTATGACACACCGTTGGATGTTTTGAACCTATTTTTAGCTTGATTTCATCATGTATTAATCACTAAAACAGTTTTATAAAAATTAAAATATTAAATTGGCACGAAGAAAATACATTTTTAACAATTATATTGGCCGCTGAACGACGAATCGCATCGATTTTCGTAAAAATTGTACAAAATTCATGCATTGAACCCAGTGTTCAACGTTTGAAATCTATATTCAATTCGATTTCAAAACATTTTTTACAAGATAATACATATATATGAAGATAGATATACTAGTTTGCAATCACAAAAATGCATTTTCAACAACCATCTAAGTTGTTCAATGTCGAACAGTTTTGTTCTAAATTTTACAAAATTCACGAGTATAACCCACCGTTGGATGTTTTGAACCTATTTTATCTTGATTTCATCTTGTGTTAATCACCAAAACATGTTTATGAAACTTTAAATATCAAATTGGTACGAAGAAAAGGCATTTTAAACTACTACAATAGCCGTTCAAACGTCGAATAACAACAATTTTTGTGCAATGCGTTGAATCCACTGTTCAACATTTGAAATCTATTTCAATTCGATTTCCAAATTTTTTCAACAAGATAATACATATATGAAGATAGATGTAGTAGTTTGTAATCAGAAAAATGCGTTTTCAACAATCATATAGGTTGTTCAATGTCGAACAATCTTGTTCGAAATTTTAAAAAATTCACGAGTATGACCCACCGTGGATTTTCTAAACCTATTTTTAGCTTGACTTCATCCTGTATTAATCACAAAAATGGTTTTATGCAACTTTAAATATCAAATTGGTATAAAAAATACACATTTTTGACAACTGTATCGGCCGTTCTACGTTGTATGTCCATTATTTTCGTGAAAAGTATACAAAATTCAAGCTTTGAACCCACTGTGCAACGTCAGAAATTTATTATTCAATTTGATTTTCAAACTTTTTGTACAAAATAATACATATATGAAGAGAGATGTACTAGGTTGAAATCAAAAAAATGCATTTTCAACCACCATATAAGCTGTTCAATGTCGAACAATTTTGTATGAAATTTTACAAATTCACGAGTATTACCCACCGTTGGTTCTTTTGAACCTATTTTTTGATTGATTTCATCGTGTATTAATCACCAAAATATTTTTATGAAAATTTAAATATCAATTTGGTATGAAGAAAAGACATTTTTAACTACTATGTTGGCCGTTCAAACATCAAATCGCATCAATTTTTGTGAAATTTGTTCAAAATTCATGCTTTGAACCCACTATGCAATGTCCAAAATCTATTTCAATTCGATTTCTAAACTTTTTCTCCAAGATAATACATCTATGAAGATAGATATACTAGTTTACAATCACAAAAATGCATTTTCAACAACCATCTAAGTTGTTCAATGTCGGACAATTTTGTTTGTAATTTTTAAAAATTCACGAGTATAACCTACTGTTGGATGTTCTAAACCTATTTTTAGCTTGGAATCACAAAAACACATTTTTAAAACCCATATTGGCCTTTCAACGTTGTATGTCCTTGTTTTCTCTGAAAAATATATAAAATTCAAGCTTTAAACCCACTGCTGAACATCCAAAATATATTTTCAATTCAATTTCCAAATGTTTTGTACAAGATAATTCATTTATGAAGACATATGTTCTAGTTTGGAATCACGAAAATGCATTTTCAACAATCGTATAAGTTGTTCAATGTCGAATAATTTTGTTCAAAATTTTACAAATTCACGAGTATGACACACCGTTGGATGTTTTGAACCTATTTTTAGCTTGATTTCATCATGTATTAATCACTAAAACAGTTTTATAAAAATTAAAATATTAAATTGGCACGAAGAAAATACATTTTTAACAATTATATTGGCCGCTGAACGACGAATCGCGTCGATTTTCGTAAAAATTGTACAAAATTCATGCATTGAACCCAGTGTTCAACGTTTGAAATCTATATTCAATTCGATTTCAAAACATTTTTTACAAGATAATACATATATATGAAGATAGATATACTAGTTTGCAATCACAAAAATGCATTTTCAACAACCATCTAAGTTGTTCAATGTCGAACAGTTTTGTTCTAAATTTTACAAAATTCACGAGTATAACCCACCGTTGGATGTTTTGAACCTATTTTATCTTGATTTCATCATGTATTAATCACCAAAACATGTTTATGAAACTTTAAATATCAAATTGGTACGAAGAAAAGGCATTTTAAACTACTACAATAGCCGTTCAAACGTCGAATAACAACAATTTTTGTGCAATGCGTTGAATCCACTGTTCAACATTTGAAATCTATTTCAATTCGATTTCCAAATTTTTTCAACAAGATAATACATATATGAAGATAGATGTAGTAGTTTGTAATCAGAAAAATGCGTTTTCAACAATCATATAGGTTGTTCAATGTCGAACAATCTTGTTCGAAATTTTAAAAAATTCACGAGTATGACCCACCGTGGATTTTCTAAACCTATTTTTAGCTTGACTTCATCCTGTATTAATCACAAAAATGGTTTTATGCAACTTTAAATATCAAATTGGTATAAAAAATACACATTTTTGACAACTGTATCGGCCGTTCTACGTTGTATGTCCATCATTTTCGTGAAAAGTATAAATAATTCAAGCTTTGAACCCACTGTGCAACGTCAGAAATTTATTATTCATTTTGATTTTCAAACTTTTTGTACAAAATAATACATATATGAAGAGAGATGTACTAGGTTGAAATAAAAAAAAATGCATTTTCAACCACCATATAAGTTGTTCAATGTCGAACAAATTTGTATGAAATTTTACAAATTCACGAGTATGACCCACCGTTGGTTCTTTTGAACCTATTTTTTGATTGATTTCATCGTGTATTAATCACCAAAAGATTTTTATGAAAATTTAAATATCAATTTGGTATGAAGAAAAGACATTTTTAACTACTATGTTGGCCGTTCAAACATCAAATCGCATCAATTTTTGTGAAATTTGTTCAAAATTCATGCTTTGAACCCACTATGCAACGTCCAAAATCTATTTCAATTCGATTTCTAAACTTTTTCTCCAAGATAATACATCTATGAAGATAGATATACTAGTTTGCAATCACAAAAATGCATTTTCAACAACCATCTAAGTTGTTCAATGTCGGACAATTTTGTTTGTAATTTTTAAAAATTCACGAGTATAACCTACTGTTGGATGTTCTAAACCTATTTTTAGCTTGGAATCACAAAAACACATTTTTAAAACCCATATTGGCCTTTCAACGTTGTATGTCCTTGTTTTTTCTGAAAAATATATAAAATTCAAGCTTTAAACCCACTGCTAAACATCCAAAATATATTTTCAATTCAATTTCCAAATGTTTTGTACAAGATAATTCATTTATGAAGACATATGTTCTAGTTTGGAATCACGAAAATGCATTTTCAACAATCGTATAAGTTGTTCAATGTCGAATAATTTTGTTCAAAATTTTACAAATTCACGAGTACGACACACCGTTGGATGTTTTGAACCTATTTTTAGCTTGATTTCATCATGTATTAATCACTAAAATAGTTTTATAAAAATTAAAATATTAAATTGGCACGAAGAAAATACATTTTTAACAATTATATTGGCCGCTGAACGACGAATCGCATCGATTTTCGTAAAAATTGTACAAAATTCATGCATTGAACCCAGTGTTCAACGTTTGAAATCTATATTCAATTCGATTTCAAAACATTTTTTACAAGATAATACATATATATGAAGATAGATATACTAGTTTGCAATCACAAAAATGCATTTTCAACAACCATCTAAGTTGTTCAATGTCGAACAGTTTTGTTCTAAATTTTACAAAATTCACGAGTATAACCCACCGTTGGATGTTTTGAACCTATTTTATCTTGATTTCATCATGTATTAATCACCAAAACATGTTTATGAAACTTTAAATATCAAATTGGTACGAAGAAAAGGCATTTTAAACTACTACAATAGCCGTTCAAACGTCGAATAACAACAATTTTTGTGCAATGCGTTGAATCCACTGTTCAACATTTGAAATCTATTTCAATTCAATTTCCAAATTTTTTCAACAAGATAATACATATATGAAGATAGATGTAGTAGTTTGTAATCAGAAAAATGCGTTTTCAACAATCATATAGGTTGTTCAATGTCGAACAATCTTGTTCGAAATTTTAAAAAATTCACGAGTATGACCCACCGTGGATTTTCTAAACCTATTTTTAGCTTGACTTCATCCTGTATTAATCAAAAAAATGGTTTTATGCAACTTTAAATATCAAATTGGTATAAAAAATACACATTTTTGACAACTGTATCGGCCGTTCTACGTTGTATGTCCATCATTTTCGTGAAAAGTATACAAAATTCAAGCTTTGAACCCACTGTGCAACGTCATAAATTTATTATTCAATTTGATTTTCAAACTTTTTGTACAAAATAATACATATATGAAGAGAGATGTACTAGGTTGAAATCAAAAAAAATACATTTTCAACCACCATATAAGTTGTTCAATGTCGAACAAATTTGTATGAAATTTTACAAATTCACGAGTATGACCCACCGTTGGTTCTTTAGAACCTATTTTTTGATTGATTTCATCGTGTATTAATCACCAAAAGATTTTTATGAAAATTTAAATATCAATTTGGTATGAAGAAAAGACATTTTTAACTACTATGTTGGCCGTTCAAACATCAAATCGCATCAATTTTTGTGAAATTTGTTCAAAATTCATGCTTTGAACCCACTATGCAACGTCCAAAATCTATTTCAATTCGATTTCTAAACTTTTTCTCCAAGATAATACATCTATGAAGATAGATATACTAGTTTGCAATCACAAAAATGCATTTTCAACAACCATCTAAGTTGTTCAATGTTGGACAATTTTGTTTGTAATATTTAAAAATTCACGAGTATAACCTACTGTTGGATGTTCTAAACCTATTTTTAGCTTGGAATCACAAAAACACATTTTTAAAACCCATATTGGCCTTTCAACGTTGTATGTCCTTGTTTTTTCTGAAAAATATATAAAATTCAAGCTTTAAACCCACTGCTGAACATCCAAAATATATTTTCAATTCAATTTCCAAATGTTTTGTACAAGATAATTCATTTTTGAAGACATATGTTCTAGTTTGGAATCACGAAAATGCATTTTCAACAATCGTATAAGTTGTTCAATGTCGAATAATTTTGTTCAAAATTTTACAAATTCACGAGTATGACACACCGTTGGATGTTTTGAACCTATTTTTAGCTTGATTTCATCATGTATTAATCACTAAAATAGTTTTATAAAAATTAAAATATTAAATTGGCACGAAGAAAATACATTTTTAACAATTATATTGGCCGCTGAACGACGAATCGCATCGATTTTCGTAAAAATTGTACAAAATTCATGCATTGAACCCAGTGTTCAACGTTTGAAATCTATATTCAATTCGATTTCAAAACATTTTTTACAAGATAATACATATATATGAAGATAGATATACTAGTTTGCAATCACAAAAATGCATTTTCAACAACCATCTAAGTTGTTCAATGTCGAACAGTTTTGTTCTAAATTTTACAAAATTCACGAGTATAACCCACCGTTGGATGTTTTGAACCTATTTTATCTTGATTTCATCATGTATTAATCACCAAAACATGTTTATGAAACTTTAAATATCAAATTGGTACGAAGAAAAGGCATTTTAAACTACTACAATAGCCGTTCAAACGTCGAATAACAACAATTTTTGTGCAATGCGTTGAATCCACTGTTCAACATTTGAAATCTATTTCAATTCGATTTCCAAATTTTTTCAACAAGATAATACATATATGAAGATAGATGTAGTAGTTTGTAATCAGAAAAATGCGTTTTCAACAATCATATAGGTTGTTCAATGTCGAACAATCTTGTTCGAAATTTTAAAAAATTCACGAGTATGACCCACCGTGGATTTTCTAAACCTATTTTTAGCTTGACTTCATCCTGTATTAATCAAAAAAATGGTTTTATGCAACTTTAAATATCAAATTGGTATAAAAAATACACATTTTTGACAACTGTATCGGCCGTTCTACGTTGTATGTCCATCATTTTCGTGAAAATTATACAAAATTCAAGCTTTGAACCCACTGTGCAACGTCATAAATTTATTATTCAATTTGATTTTCAAACTTTTTGTACAAAATAATACATATATGAAGAGAGATGTACTAGGTTGAAATCAAAAAAAATACATTTTCAACCACCATATAAGTTGTTCAATGTCGAACAAATTTGTATGAAATTTTACAAATTCACGAGTATGACCCACCGTTGGTTCTTTTGAACCTATTTTTTGATTGATTTCATCGTGTATTAATCACCAAAAGATTTTTATGAAAATTTAAATATCAATTTGGTATGAAGAAAAGACATTTTTAACTACTATGTTGGCCGTTCAAACATCAAATCGCATCAATTTTTTGTGAAATTTGTTCAAAATTCATGCTTTGAACCCACTATGCAACGTCCAAAATCTATTTCAATTCGATTTCTAAACTTTTTCTCCAAGATAATACATCTATGAAGATAGATATACTAGTTTGCAATCACAAAAATGCATTTTCAACAACCATCTAAGTTGTTCAATGTTGGACAATTTTGTTTGTAATATTTAAAAATTCACGAGTATAACCTACTGTTGGATGTTCTAAACCTATTTTTAGCTTGGAATCACAAAAACACATTTTTAAAACCCATATTGGCCTTTCAACGTTGTATGTCCTTGTTTTTTCTGAAAAATATATAAAATTCAAGCTTTAAACCCACTGCTGAACATCCAAAATATATTTTCAATTCAATTTCCAAATGTTTTGTACAAGATAATTCATTTATGAAGACATATGTTCTAGTTTGGAATCACGAAAATGCATTTTCAACAATCGTATAAGTTGTTCAATGTCGAATAATTTTGTTCAAAATTTTACAAATTCACGAGTATGACACACCGTTGGATGTTTTGAACCTATTTTTAGCTTGATTTCATCATGTATTAATCACTAAAACAGTTTTATAAAAATTAAAATATTAAATTGGCACGAAGAAAATACATTTTTAACAATTATATTGGCCGCTGAACGACGAATCGCATCGATTTTCGTAAAAATTGTACAAAATTCATGCATTGAACCCAGTGTTCAACGTTTGAAATCTATATTCAATTCGATTTCAAAACATTTTTTACAAGATAATACATATATATGAAGATAGATATACTAGTTTGCAATCACAAAAATGCATTTTCAACAACCATCTAAGTTGTTCAATGTCGAACAATTTTGTTCTAAATTTTACAAAATTCACGAGTATAACCCACCGTTGGATGTTTTGAACCTATTTTATCTTGATTTCATCATGTATTAATCACCAAAACATGTTTATGAAACTTTAAATATCAAATTGGTACGAAGAAAAGGCATTTTAAACTACTACAATAGCCGTTCAAACGTCGAATAACAACAATTTTTGTGCAATGCGTTGAATCCACTGTTCAACATTTGAAATCTATTTCAATTCGATTTCCAAATTTTTTCAACAAGATAATACATATATGAAGATAGATGTAGTAGTTTGTAATCAGAAAAATGCGTTTTCAACAATCATATAGGTTGTTCAATGTCGAACAATCTTGTTCGAAATTTTAAAAAATTCACGAGTATGACCCACCGTGGATTTTCTAAACCTATTTTTAGCTTGACTTCATCCTGTATTAATCAAAAAAATGGTTTTATGCAACTTTAAATATCAAATTGGTATAAAAAATACACATTTTTGACAACTGTATCGGCCGTTCTACGTTGTATGTCCATTATTTTCGTGAAAAGTATACAAAATTCAAGCTTTGAACCCACTGTGCAACGTCATAAATTTATTATTCAATTTGATTTTCAAACTTTTTGTACAAAATAATACATATATGAAGAGAGATGTACTAGGTTGAAATCAAAAAAAATACATTTTCAACCACCATATAAGTTGTTCAATGTCGAACAAATTTGTATGAAATTTTACAAATTCACGAGTATGACCCACCGTTGGTTCTTTAGAACCTATTTTTTGATTGATTTCATCGTGTATTAATCACCAAAAGATTTTTATGAAAATTTAAATATCAATTTGGTATGAAGAAAAGACATTTTTAACTACTATGTTGGCCGTTCAAACATCAAATCGCATCAATTTTTGTGAAATTTGTTCAAAATTCATGCTTTGAACCCACTATGCAACGTCCAAAATCTATTTCAATTCGATTTCTAAACTTTTTCTCCAAGATAATACATCTATGAAGATAGATATACTAGTTTGCAATCACAAAAATGCATTTTCAACAACCATCTAAGTTGTTCAATGTTGGACAATTTTGTTTGTAATATTTAAAAATTCACGAGTATAACCTACTGTTGGATGTTCTAAACCTATTTTTAGCTTGGAATCACAAAAACACATTTTTAAAACCCATATTGGCCTTTCAACGTTGTATGTCCTTGTTTTTTCTGAAAAATATATAAAATTCAAGCTTTAAACCCACTGCTGAACATCCAAAATATATTTTCAATTCAATTTCCAAATGTTTTGTACAAGATAATTCATTTTTGAAGACATATGTTCTAGTTTGGAATCACGAAAATGCATTTTCAACAATCGTATAAGTTGTTCAATGTCGAATAATTTTGTTCAAAATTTTACAAATTCACGAGTATGACACACCGTTGGATGTTTTGAACCTATTTTTAGCTTGATTTCATCATGTATTAATCACTAAAATAGTTTTATAAAAATTAAAATATTAAATTGGCACGAAGAAAATACATTTTTAACAATTATATTGGCCGCTGAACGACGAATCGCATCGATTTTCGTAAAAATTGTACAAAATTCATGCATTGAACCCAGTGTTCAACGTTTGAAATCTATATTCAATTCGATTTCAAAACATTTTTTACAAGATAATACATATATATGAAGATAGATATACTAGTTTGCAATCACAAAAATGCATTTTCAACAACCATCTAAGTTGTTCAATGTCGAACAGTTTTGTTCTAAATTTTACAAAATTCACGAGTATAACCCACCGTTGGATGTTTTGAACCTATTTTATCTTGATTTCATCATGTATTAATCACCAAAACATGTTTATGAAACTTTAAATATCAAATTGGTACGAAGAAAAGGCATTTTAAACTACTACAATAGCCGTTCAAACGTCGAATAACAACAATTTTTGTGCAATGCGTTGAATCCACTGTTCAACATTTGAAATCTATTTCAATTCGATTTCCAAATTTTTTCAACAAGATAATACATATATGAAGATAGATGTAGTAGTTTGTAATCAGAAAAATGCGTTTTCAACAATCATATAGGTTGTTCAATGTCGAACAATCTTGTTCGAAATTTTAAAAAATTCACGAGTATGACCCACCGTGGATTTTCTAAACCTATTTTTAGCTTGACTTCATCCTGTATTAATCAAAAAAATGGTTTTATGCAACTTTAAATATCAAATTGGTATAAAAAATACACATTTTTGACAACTGTATCGGCCGTTCTACGTTGTATGTCCATCATTTTCGTGAAAATTATACAAAATTCAAGCTTTGAACCCACTGTGCAACGTCATAAATTTATTATTCAATTTGATTTTCAAACTTTTTGTACAAAATAATACATATATGAAGAGAGATGTACTAGGTTGAAATCAAAAAAAATACATTTTCAACCACCATATAAGTTGTTCAATGTCGAACAAATTTGTATGAAATTTTACAAATTCACGAGTATGACCCACCGTTGGTTCTTTTGAACCTATTTTTTGATTGATTTCATCGTGTATTAATCACCAAAAGATTTTTATGAAAATTTAAATATCAATTTGGTATGAAGAAAAGACATTTTTAACTACTATGTTGGCCGTTCAAACATCAAATCGCATCAATTTTTTGTGAAATTTGTTCAAAATTCATGCTTTGAACCCACTATGCAACGTCCAAAATCTATTTCAATTCGATTTCTAAACTTTTTCTCCAAGATAATACATCTATGAAGATAGATATACTAGTTTGCAATCACAAAAATGCATTTTCAACAACCATCTAAGTTGTTCAATGTTGGACAATTTTGTTTGTAATATTTAAAAATTCACGAGTATAACCTACTGTTGGATGTTCTAAACCTATTTTTAGCTTGGAATCACAAAAACACATTTTTAAAACCCATATTGGCCTTTCAACGTTGTATGTCCTTGTTTTTTCTGAAAAATATATAAAATTCAAGCTTTAAACCCACTGCTGAACATCCAAAATATATTTTCAATTCAATTTCCAAATGTTTTGTACAAGATAATTCATTTATGAAGACATATGTTCTAGTTTGGAATCACGAAAATGCATTTTCAACAATCGTATAAGTTGTTCAATGTCGAATAATTTTGTTCAAAATTTTACAAATTCACGAGTATGACACACCGTTGGATGTTTTGAACCTATTTTTAGCTTGATTTCATCATGTATTAATCACTAAAACAGTTTTATAAAAATTAAAATATTAAATTGGCACGAAGAAAATACATTTTTAACAATTATATTGGCCGCTGAACGACGAATCGCATCGATTTTCGTAAAAATTGTACAAAATTCATGCATTGAACCCAGTGTTCAACGTTTGAAATCTATATTCAATTCGATTTCAAAACATTTTTTACAAGATAATACATATATATGAAGATAGATATACTAGTTTGCAATCACAAAAATGCATTTTCAACAACCATCTAAGTTGTTCAATGTCGAACAATTTTGTTCTAAATTTTACAAAATTCACGAGTATAACCCACCGTTGGATGTTTTGAACCTATTTTATCTTGATTTCATCATGTATTAATCACCAAAACATGTTTATGAAACTTTAAATATCAAATTGGTACGAAGAAAAGGCATTTTAAACTACTACAATAGCCGTTCAAACGTCGAATAACAACAATTTTTGTGCAATGCGTTGAATCCACTGTTCAACATTTGAAATCTATTTCAATTCGATTTCCAAATTTTTTCAACAAGATAATACATATATGAAGATAGATGTAGTAGTTTGTAATCAGAAAAATGCGTTTTCAACAATCATATAGGTTGTTCAATGTCGAACAATCTTGTTCGAAATTTTAAAAAATTCACGAGTATGACCCACCGTGGATTTTCTAAACCTATTTTTAGCTTGACTTCATCCTGTATTAATCAAAAAAATGGTTTTATGCAACTTTAAATATCAAATTGGTATAAAAAATACACATTTTTGACAACTGTATCGGCCGTTCTACGTTGTATGTCCATCATTTTCGTGAAAAGTATACAAAATTCAAGCTTTGAACCCACTGTGCAACGTCATAAATTTATTATTCAATTTGATTTTCAAACTTTTTGTACAAAATAATACATATATGAAGAGAGATGTACTAGGTTGAAATCAAAAAAAATACATTTTCAACCACCATATAAGTTGTTCAATGTCGAACAAATTTGTATGAAATTTTACAAATTCACGAGTATGACCCACCGTTGGTTCTTTTGAACCTATTTTTTGATTGATTTCATCGTGTATTAATCACCAAAAGATTTTTATGAAAATTTAAATATCAATTTGGTATGAAGAAAAGACATTTTTAACTACTATGTTGGCCGTTCAAACATCAAATCGCATCAATTTTTTGTGAAATTTGTTCAAAATTCATGCTTTGAACCCACTATGCAACGTCCAAAATCTATTTCAATTCGATTTCTAAACTTTTTCTCCAAGATAATACATCTATGAAGATAGATATACTAGTTTGCAATCACAAAAATGCATTTTCAACAACCATCTAAGTTGTTCAATGTTGGACAATTTTGTTTGTAATTTTTAAAAATTCACGAGTATAACCTACTGTTGGATGTTCTAAACCTATTTTTAGCTTGGAATCACAAAAACACATTTTTAAAACCCATATTGGCCTTTCAACGTTGTATGTCCTTGCTTTTTCTGAAAAATATATAAAATTCAAGCTTTAAACCCACTGCTGAACATCCAAAATATATTTTCAATTCAATTTCCAAATGTTTTGTACAAGATAATTCATTTATGAAGACATATGTTCTAGTTTGGAATCACGAAAATGCATTTTCAACAATCGTATAAGTTGTTCAATGTCGAATAATTTTGTTCAAAATTTTACAAATTCACGAGTACGACACACCGTTGGATGTTTTGAACCTATTTTTAGCTTGATTTCATCATGTATTAATCACTAAAACAGTTTTATAAAAATTAAAATATTAAATTGGCACGAAGAAAATACATTTTTAACAATTATATTGGCCGCTGAACGACGAATCGCATCGATTTTCGTAAAAATTGTACAAAATTCATGCATTGAACCCAGTGTTCAACGTTTGAAATCTATATTCAATTCGATTTCAAAACATTTTTTACAAGATAATACATATATATGAAGATAGATATACTAGTTTGCAATCACAAAAATGCATTTTCAATAACCATCTAAGTTGTTCAATGTCGAACAGTTTTGTTCTAAATTTTACAAAATTCACGAGTATAACCCACCGTTGGATGTTTTGAACCTATTTTATCTTGATTTCATCATGTATTAATCACCAAAACATGTTTATGAAACTTTAAATATCAAATTGGTACGAAGAAAAGGCATTTTAAACTACTACAATAGCCGTTCAAACGTCGAATAACAACAATTTTTGTGCAATGCGTTGAATCCACTGTTCAACATTTGAAATCTATTTCAATTCGATTTCCAAATTTTTTCAACAAGATAATACATATATGAAGATAGATGTAGTAGTTTGTAATCAGAAAAATGCGTTTTCAACAATCATATAGGTTGTTCAATGTCGAACAATCTTGTTCGAAATTTTAAAAAATTCACGAGTATGACCCACCGTGGATTTTCTAAACCTATTTTTAGCTTGACTTCATCCTGTATTAATCAAAAAAATGGTTTTATGCAACTTTAAATATCAAATTGGTATAAAAAATACACATTTTTGACAACTGTATCGGCCGTTCTACGTTGTATGTCCATCATTTTCGTGAAAATTATACAAAATTCAAGCTTTGAACCCACTGTGCAACGTCATAAATTTATTATTCAATTTGATTTTCAAACTTTTTGTACAAAATAATACATATATGAAGAGAGATGTACTAGGTTGAAATCAAAAAAAATACATTTTCAACCACCATATAAGTTGTTCAATGTCGAACAAATTTGTATGAAATTTTACAAATTCACGAGTATGACCCACCGTTGGTTCTTTTGAACCTATTTTTTGATTGATTTCATCGTGTATTAATCACCAAAAGATTTTTATGAAAATTTAAATATCAATTTGGTATGAAGAAAAGACATTTTTAACTACTATGTTGGCCGTTCAAACATCAAATCGCATCAATTTTTTTTGAAATTTGTTCAAAATTCATGCTTTGAACCCACTATGCAACGTCCAAAATCTATTTCAATTCGATTTCTAAACTTTTTCTCCAAGATAATACATCTATGAAGATAGATATACTAGTTTGCAATCACAAAAATGCATTTTCAACAACCATCTAAGTTGTTCAATGTTGGACAATTTTGTTTGTAATATTTAAAAATTCACGAGTATAACCTACTGTTGGATGTTCTAAACCTATTTTTAGCTTGGAATCACAAAAACACATTTTTAAAACCCATATTGGCCTTTCAACGTTGTATGTCCTTGTTTTTTCTGAAAAATATATAAAATTCAAGCTTTAAACCCACTGCTGAACATCCAAAATATATTTTCAATTCAATTTCCAAATGTTTTGTACAAGATAATTCATTTATGAAGACATATGTTCTAGTTTGGAATCACGAAAATGCATTTTCAACAATCGTATAAGTTGTTCAATGTCGAATAATTTTGTTCAAAATTTTACAAATTCACGAGTATGACACACCGTTGGATGTTTTGAACCTATTTTTAGCTTGATTTCATCATGTATTAATCACTAAAACAGTTTTATAAAAATTAAAATATTAAATTGGCACGAAGAAAATACATTTTTAACAATTATATTGGCCGCTGAACGACGAATCGCATCGATTTTCGTAAAAATTGTACAAAATTCATGCATTGAACCCAGTGTTCAACGTTTGAAATCTATATTCAATTCGATTTCAAAACATTTTTTACAAGATAATACATATATATGAAGATAGATATACTAGTTTGCAATCACAAAAATGCATTTTCAACAACCATCTAAGTTGTTCAATGTCGAACAATTTTGTTCTAAATTTTACAAAATTCACGAGTATAACCCACCGTTGGATGTTTTGAACCTATTTTATCTTGATTTCATCATGTATTAATCACCAAAACATGTTTATGAAACTTTAAATATCAAATTGGTACGAAGAAAAGGCATTTTAAACTACTACAATAGCCGTTCAAACGTCGAATAACAACAATTTTTGTGCAATGCGTTGAATCCACTGTTCAACATTTGAAATCTATTTCAATTCGATTTCCAAATTTTTTCAACAAGATAATACATATATGAAGATAGATGTAGTAGTTTGTAATCAGAAAAATGCGTTTTCAACAATCATATAGGTTGTTCAATGTCGAACAATCTTGTTCGAAATTTTAAAAAATTCACGAGTATGACCCACCGTGGATTTTCTAAACCTATTTTTAGCTTGACTTCATCCTGTATTAATCAAAAAAATGGTTTTATGCAACTTTAAATATCAAATTGGTATAAAAAATACACATTTTTGACAACTGTATCGGCCGTTCTACGTTGTATGTCCATTATTTTCGTGAAAAGTATACAAAATTCAAGCTTTGAACCCACTGTGCAACGTCATAAATTTATTATTCAATTTGATTTTCAAACTTTTTGTACAAAATAATACATATATGAAGAGAGATGTACTAGGTTGAAATCAAAAAAAATACATTTTCAACCACCATATAAGTTGTTCAATGTCGAACAAATTTGTATGAAATTTTACAAATTCACGAGTATGACCCACCGTTGGTTCTTTAGAACCTATTTTTTGATTGATTTCATCGTGTATTAATCACCAAAAGATTTTTATGAAAATTTAAATATCAATTTGGTATGAAGAAAAGACATTTTTAACTACTATGTTGGCCGTTCAAACATCAAATCGCATCAATTTTTGTGAAATTTGTTCAAAATTCATGCTTTGAACCCACTATGCAACGTCCAAAATCTATTTCAATTCGATTTCTAAACTTTTTCTCCAAGATAATACATCTATGAAGATAGATATACTAGTTTGCAATCACAAAAATGCATTTTCAACAACCATCTAAGTTGTTCAATGTTGGACAATTTTGTTTGTAATATTTAAAAATTCACGAGTATAACCTACTGTTGGATGTTCTAAACCTATTTTTAGCTTGGAATCACAAAAACACATTTTTAAAACCCATATTGGCCTTTCAACGTTGTATGTCCTTGTTTTTTCTGAAAAATATATAAAATTCAAGCTTTAAACCCACTGCTGAACATCCAAAATATATTTTCAATTCAATTTCCAAATGTTTTGTACAAGATAATTCATTTATGAAGACATATGTTCTAGTTTGGAATCACGAAAATGCATTTTCAACAATCGTATAAGTTGTTCAATGTCGAATAATTTTGTTCAAAATTTTACAAATTCACGAGTATGACACACCGTTGGATGTTTTGAACCTATTTTTAGCTTGATTTCATCATGTATTAATCACTAAAACAGTTTTATAAAAATTAAAATATTAAATTGGCACGAAGAAAATACATTTTTAACAATTATATTGGCCGCTGAACGACGAATCGCATCGATTTTCGTAAAAATTGTACAAAATTCATGCATTGAACCCAGTGTTCAACGTTTGAAATCTATATTCAATTCGATTTCAAAACATTTTTTACAAGATAATACATATATATGAAGATAGATATACTAGTTTGCAATCACAAAAATGCATTTTCAACAACCATCTAAGTTGTTCAATGTCGAACAATTTTGTTCTAAATTTTACAAAATTCACGAGTATAACCCACCGTTGGATGTTTTGAACCTATTTTATCTTGATTTCATCATGTATTAATCACCAAAACATGTTTATGAAACTTTAAATATCAAATTGGTACGAAGAAAAGGCATTTTAAACTACTACAATAGCCGTTCAAACGTCGAATAACAACAATTTTTGTGCAATGCGTTGAATCCACTGTTCAACATTTGAAATCTATTTCAATTCGATTTCCAAATTTTTTCAACAAGATAATACATATATGAAGATAGATGTAGTAGTTTGTAATCAGAAAAATGCGTTTTCAACAATCATATAGGTTGTTCAATGTCGAACAATCTTGTTCGAAATTTTAAAAAATTCACGAGTATGACCCACCGTGGATTTTCTAAACCTATTTTTAGCTTGACTTCATCCTGTATTAATCAAAAAAATGGTTTTATGCAACTTTAAATATCAAATTGGTATAAAAAATACACATTTTTGACAACTGTATCGGCCGTTCTACGTTGTATGTCCATCATTTTCGTGAAAAGTATACAAAATTCAAGCTTTGAACCCACTGTGCAACGTCATAAATTTATTATTCAATTTGATTTTCAAACTTTTTGTACAAAATAATACATATATGAAGAGAGATGTACTAGGTTGAAATCAAAAAAAATACATTTTCAACCACCATATAAGTTGTTCAATGTCGAACAAATTTGTATGAAATTTTACAAATTCACGAGTATGACCCACCGTTGGTTCTTTTGAACCTATTTTTTGATTGATTTCATCGTGTATTAATCACCAAAAGATTTTTATGAAAATTTAAATATCAATTTGGTATGAAGAAAAGACATTTTTAACTACTATGTTGGCCGTTCAAACATCAAATCGCATCAATTTTTTGTGAAATTTGTTCAAAATTCATGCTTTGAACCCACTATGCAACGTCCAAAATCTATTTCAATTCGATTTCTAAACTTTTTCTCCAAGATAATACATCTATGAAGATAGATATACTAGTTTGCAATCACAAAAATGCATTTTCAACAACCATCTAAGTTGTTCAATGTTGGACAATTTTGTTTGTAATTTTTAAAAATTCACGAGTATAACCTACTGTTGGATGTTCTAAACCTATTTTTAGCTTGGAATCACAAAAACACATTTTTAAAACCCATATTGGCCTTTCAACGTTGTATGTCCTTGTTTTTTCTGAAAAATATATAAAATTCAAGCTTTAAACCCACTGCTGAACATCCAAAATATATTTTCAATTCAATTTCCAAATGTTTTGTACAAGATAATTCATTTATGAAGACATATGTTCTAGTTTGGAATCACGAAAATGCATTTTCAACAATCGTATAAGTTGTTCAATGTCGAATAATTTTGTTCAAAATTTTACAAATTCACGAGTACGACACACCGTTGGATGTTTTGAACCTATTTTTAGCTTGATTTCATCATGTATTAATCACTAAAACAGTTTTATAAAAATTAAAATATTAAATTGGCACGAAGAAAATACATTTTTAACAATTATATTGGCCGCTGAACGACGAATCGCATCGATTTTCGTAAAAATTGTACAAAATTCATGCATTGAACCCAGTGTTCAACGTTTGAAATCTATATTCAATTCGATTTCAAAACATTTTTTACAAGATAATACATATATATGAAGATAGATATACTAGTTTGCAATCACAAAAATGCATTTTCAATAACCATCTAAGTTGTTCAATGTCGAACAGTTTTGTTCTAAATTTTACAAAATTCACGAGTATAACCCACCGTTGGATGTTTTGAACCTATTTTATCTTGATTTCATCATGTATTAATCACCAAAACATGTTTATGAAACTTTAAATATCAAATTGGTACGAAGAAAAGGCATTTTAAACTACTACAATAGCCGTTCAAACGTCGAATAACAACAATTTTTGTGCAATGCGTTGAATCCACTGTTCAACATTTGAAATCTATTTCAATTCGATTTCCAAATTTTTTCAACAAGATAATACATATATGAAGATAGATGTAGTAGTTTGTAATCAGAAAAATGCGTTTTCAACAATCATATAGGTTGTTCAATGTCGAACAATCTTGTTCGAAATTTTAAAAAATTCACGAGTATGACCCACCGTGGATTTTCTAAACCTATTTTTAGCTTGACTTCATCCTGTATTAATCAAAAAAATGGTTTTATGCAACTTTAAATATCAAATTGGTATAAAAAATACACATTTTTGACAACTGTATCGGCCGTTCTACGTTGTATGTCCATCATTTTCGTGAAAATTATACAAAATTCAAGCTTTGAACCCACTGTGCAACGTCATAAATTTATTATTCAATTTGATTTTCAAACTTTTTGTACAAAATAATACATATATGAAGAGAGATGTACTAGGTTGAAATCAAAAAAAATACATTTTCAACCACCATATAAGTTGTTCAATGTCGAACAAATTTGTATGAAATTTTACAAATTCACGAGTATGACCCACCGTTGGTTCTTTTGAACCTATTTTTTGATTGATTTCATCGTGTATTAATCACCAAAAGATTTTTATGAAAATTTAAATATCAATTTGGTATGAAGAAAAGACATTTTTAACTACTATGTTGGCCGTTCAAACATCAAATCGCATCAATTTTTTGTGAAATTTGTTCAAAATTCATGCTTTGAACCCACTATGCAACGTCCAAAATCTATTTCAATTCGATTTCTAAACTTTTTCTCCAAGATAATACATCTATGAAGATAGATATACTAGTTTGCAATCACAAAAATGCATTTTCAACAACCATCTAAGTTGTTCAATGTTGGACAATTTTGTTTGTAATATTTAAAAATTCACGAGTATAACCTACTGTTGGATGTTCTAAACCTATTTTTAGCTTGGAATCACAAAAACACATTTTTAAAACCCATATTGGCCTTTCAACGTTGTATGTCCTTGTTTTTTCTGAAAAATATATAAAATTCAAGCTTTAAACCCACTGCTGAACATCCAAAATATATTTTCAATTCAATTTCCAAATGTTTTGTACAAGATAATTCATTTTTGAAGACATATGTTCTAGTTTGGAATCACGAAAATGCATTTTCAACAATCGTATAAGTTGTTCAATGTCGAATAATTTTGTTCAAAATTTTACAAATTCACGAGTATGACACACCGTTGGATGTTTTGAACCTATTTTTAGCTTGATTTCATCATGTATTAATCACTAAAATAGTTTTATAAAAATTAAAATATTAAATTGGCACGAAGAAAATACATTTTTAACAATTATATTGGCCGCTGAACGACGAATCGCATCGATTTTCGTAAAAATTGTACAAAATTCATGCATTGAACCCAGTGTTCAACGTTTGAAATCTATATTCAATTCGATTTCAAAACATTTTTTACAAGATAATACATATATATGAAGATAGATATACTAGTTTGCAATCACAAAAATGCATTTTCAACAACCATCTAAGTTGTTCAATGTCGAACAGTTTTGTTCTAAATTTTACAAAATTCACGAGTATAACCCACCGTTGGATGTTTTGAACCTATTTTATCTTGATTTCATCATGTATTAATCACCAAAACATGTTTATGAAACTTTAAATATCAAATTGGTACGAAGAAAAGGCATTTTAAACTACTACAATAGCCGTTCAAACGTCGAATAACAACAATTTTTGTGCAATGCGTTGAATCCACTGTTCAACATTTGAAATCTATTTCAATTCGATTTCCAATTTTTTCAACAAGATAATACATATATGAAGATAGATGTAGTAGTTTGTAATCAGAAAAATGCGTTTTCAACAATCATATAGGTTGTTCAATGTCGAACAATCTTGTTCGAAATTTTAAAAAATTCACGAGTATGACCCACCGTGGATTTTCTAAACCTATTTTTAGCTTGACTTCATCCTGTATTAATCAAAAAAATGGTTTTATGCAACTTTAAATATCAAATTGGTATAAAAAATACACATTTTTGACAACTGTATCGGCCGTTCTACGTTGTATGTCCATCATTTTCGTGAAAATTATACAAAATTCAAGCTTTGAACCCACTGTGCAACGTCATAAATTTATTATTCAATTTGATTTTCAAACTTTTTGTACAAAATAATACATATATGAAGAGAGATGTACTAGGTTGAAATCAAAAAAAATACATTTTCAACCACCATATAAGTTGTTCAATGTCGAACAAATTTGTATGAAATTTTACAAATTCACGAGTATGACCCACCGTTGGTTCTTTTGAACCTATTTTTTGATTGATTTCATCGTGTATTAATCACCAAAAGATTTTTATGAAAATTTAAATATCAATTTGGTATGAAGAAAAGACATTTTTAACTACTATGTTGGCCGTTCAAACATCAAATCGCATCAATTTTTTGTGAAATTTGTTCAAAATTCATGCTTTGAACCCACTATGCAACGTCCAAAATCTATTTCAATTCGATTTCTAAACTTTTTCTCCAAGATAATACATCTATGAAGATAGATATACTAGTTTGCAATCACAAAAATGCATTTTCAACAACCATCTAAGTTGTTCAATGTTGGACAATTTTGTTTGTAATATTTAAAAATTCACGAGTATAACCTACTGTTGGATGTTCTAAACCTATTTTTAGCTTGGAATCACAAAAACACATTTTTAAAACCCATATTGGCCTTTCAACGTTGTATGTCCTTGTTTTTTCTGAAAAATATATAAAATTCAAGCTTTAAACCCACTGCTGAACATCCAAAATATATTTTCAATTCAATTTCCAAATGTTTTGTACAAGATAATTCATTTTTGAAGACATATGTTCTAGTTTGGAATCACGAAAATGCATTTTCAACAATCGTATAAGTTGTTCAATGTCGAATAATTTTGTTCAAAATTTTACAAATTCACGAGTATGACACACCGTTGGATGTTTTGAACCTATTTTTAGCTTGATTTCATCATGTATTAATCACTAAAATAGTTTTATAAAAATTAAAATATTAAATTGGCACGAAGAAAATACATTTTTAACAATTATATTGGCCGCTGAACGACGAATCGCATCGATTTTCGTAAAAATTGTACAAAATTCATGCATTGAACCCAGTGTTCAACGTTTGAAATCTATATTCAATTCGATTTCAAAACATTTTTTACAAGATAATACATATATATGAAGATAGATATACTAGTTTGCAATCACAAAAATGCATTTTCAACAACCATCTAAGTTGTTCAATGTCGAACAGTTTTGTTCTAAATTTTACAAAATTCACGAGTATAACCCACCGTTGGATGTTTTGAACCTATTTTATCTTGATTTCATCATGTATTAATCACCAAAACATGTTTATGAAACTTTAAATATCAAATTGGTACGAAGAAAAGGCATTTTAAACTACTACAATAGCCGTTCAAACGTCGAATAACAACAATTTTTGTGCAATGCGTTGAATCCACTGTTCAACATTTGAAATCTATTTCAATTCGATTTCCAAATTTTTTCAACAAGATAATACATATATGAAGATAGATGTAGTAGTTTGTAATCAGAAAAATGCGTTTTCAACAATCATATAGGTTGTTCAATGTCGAACAATCTTGTTCGAAATTTTAAAAAATTCACGAGTATGACCCACCGTGGATTTTCTAAACCTATTTTTAGCTTGACTTCATCCTGTATTAATCAAAAAAATGGTTTTATGCAACTTTAAATATCAAATTGGTATAAAAAATACACATTTTTGACAACTGTATCGGCCGTTCTACGTTGTATGTCCATCATTTTCGTGAAAATTATACAAAATTCAAGCTTTGAACCCACTGTGCAACGTCATAAATTTATTATTCAATTTGATTTTCAAACTTTTTGTACAAAATAATACATATATGAAGAGAGATGTACTAGGTTGAAATCAAAAAAAATACATTTTCAACCACCATATAAGTTGTTCAATGTCGAACAAATTTGTATGAAATTTTACAAATTCACGAGTATGACCCACCGTTGGTTCTTTTGAACCTATTTTTTGATTGATTTCATCGTGTATTAATCACCAAAAGATTTTTATGAAAATTTAAATATCAATTTGGTATGAAGAAAAGACATTTTTAACTACTATGTTGGCCGTTCAAACATCAAATCGCATCAATTTTTTGTGAAATTTGTTCAAAATTCATGCTTTGAACCCACTATGCAACGTCCAAAATCTATTTCAATTCGATTTCTAAACTTTTTCTCCAAGATAATACATCTATGAAGATAGATATACTAGTTTGCAATCACAAAAATGCATTTTCAACAACCATCTAAGTTGTTCAATGTTGGACAATTTTGTTTGTAATATTTAAAAATTCACGAGTATAACCTACTGTTGGATGTTCTAAACCTATTTTTAGCTTGGAATCACAAAAACACATTTTTAAAACCCATATTGGCCTTTCAACGTTGTATGTCCTTGTTTTTTCTGAAAAATATATAAAATTCAAGCTTTAAACCCACTGCTGAACATCCAAAATATATTTTCAATTCAATTTCCAAATGTTTTGTACAAGATAATTCATTTATGAAGACATATGTTCTAGTTTGGAATCACGAAAATGCATTTTCAACAATCGTATAAGTTGTTCAATGTCGAATAATTTTGTTCAAAATTTTACAAATTCACGAGTATGACACACCGTTGGATGTTTTGAACCTATTTTTAGCTTGATTTCATCATGTATTAATCACTAAAACAGTTTTATAAAAATTAAAATATTAAATTGGCACGAAGAAAATACATTTTTAACAATTATATTGGCCGCTGAACGACGAATCGCATCGATTTTCGTAAAAATTGTACAAAATTCATGCATTGAACCCAGTGTTCAACGTTTGAAATCTATATTCAATTCGATTTCAAAACATTTTTTACAAGATAATACATATATATGAAGATAGATATACTAGTTTGCAATCACAAAAATGCATTTTCAACAACCATCTAAGTTGTTCAATGTCGAACAATTTTGTTCTAAATTTTACAAAATTCACGAGTATAACCCACCGTTGGATGTTTTGAACCTATTTTATCTTGATTTCATCATGTATTAATCACCAAAACATGTTTATGAAACTTTAAATATCAAATTGGTACGAAGAAAAGGCATTTTAAACTACTACAATAGCCGTTCAAACGTCGAATAACAACAATTTTTGTGCAATGCGTTGAATCCACTGTTCAACATTTGAAATCTATTTCAATTCGATTTCCAAATTTTTTCAACAAGATAATACATATATGAAGATAGATGTAGTAGTTTGTAATCAGAAAAATGCGTTTTCAACAATCATATAGGTTGTTCAATGTCGAACAATCTTGTTCGAAATTTTAAAAAATTCACGAGTATGACCCACCGTGGATTTTCTAAACCTATTTTTAGCTTGACTTCATCCTGTATTAATCAAAAAAATGGTTTTATGCAACTTTAAATATCAAATTGGTATAAAAAATACACATTTTTGACAACTGTATCGGCCGTTCTACGTTGTATGTCCATCATTTTCGTGAAAATTATACAAAATTCAAGCTTTGAACCCACTGTGCAACGTCATAAATTTATTATTCAATTTGATTTTCAAACTTTTTGTACAAAATAATACATATATGAAGAGAGATGTACTAGGTTGAAATCAAAAAAAATACATTTTCAACCACCATATAAGTTGTTCAATGTCGAACAAATTTGTATGAAATTTTACAAATTCACGAGTATGACCCACCGTTGGTTCTTTTGAACCTATTTTTTGATTGATTTCATCGTGTATTAATCACCAAAAGATTTTTATGAAAATTTAAATATCAATTTGGTATGAAGAAAAGACATTTTTAACTACTATGTTGGCCGTTCAAACATCAAATCGCATCAATTTTTTGTGAAATTTGTTCAAAATTCATGCTTTGAACCCACTATGCAACGTCCAAAATCTATTTCAATTCGATTTCTAAACTTTTTCTCCAAGATAATACATCTATGAAGATAGATATACTAGTTTGCAATCACAAAAATGCATTTTCAACAACCATCTAAGTTGTTCAATGTTGGACAATTTTGTTTGTAATATTTAAAAATTCACGAGTATAACCTACTGTTGGATGTTCTAAACCTATTTTTAGCTTGGAATCACAAAAACACATTTTTAAAACCCATATTGGCCTTTCAACGTTGTATGTCCTTGTTTTTTCTGAAAAATATATAAAATTCAAGCTTTAAACCCACTGCTGAACATCCAAAATATATTTTCAATTCAATTTCCAAATGTTTTGTACAAGATAATTCATTTTTGAAGACATATGTTCTAGTTTGGAATCACGAAAATGCATTTTCAACAATCGTATAAGTTGTTCAATGTCGAATAATTTTGTTCAAAATTTTACAAATTCACGAGTATGACACACCGTTGGATGTTTTGAACCTATTTTTAGCTTGATTTCATCATGTATTAATCACTAAAACAGTTTTATAAAAATTAAAATATTAAATTGGCACGAAGAAAATACATTTTTAACAATTATATTGGCCGCTGAACGACGAATCGCATCGATTTTCGTAAAAATTGTACAAAATTCATGCATTGAACCCAGTGTTCAACGTTTGAAATCTATATTCAATTCGATTTCAAAACATTTTTTACAAGATAATACATATATATGAAGATAGATATACTAGTTTGCAATCACAAAAATGCATTTTCAACAACCATCTAAGTTGTTCAATGTCGAACAGTTTTGTTCTAAATTTTACAAAATTCACGAGTATAACCCACCGTTGGATGTTTTGAACCTATTTTATCTTGATTTCATCATGTATTAATCACCAAAACATGTTTATGAAACTTTAAATATCAAATTGGTACGAAGAAAAGGCATTTTAAACTACTACAATAGCCGTTCAAACGTCGAATAACAACAATTTTTGTGCAATGCGTTGAATCCACTGTTCAACATTTGAAATCTATTTCAATTCGATTTCCAAATTTTTTCAACAAGATAATACATATATGAAGATAGATGTAGTAGTTTGTAATCAGAAAAATGCGTTTTCAACAATCATATAGGTTGTTCAATGTCGAACAATCTTGTTCGAAATTTTAAAAAATTCACGAGTATGACCCACCGTGGATTTTCTAAACCTATTTTTAGCTTGACTTCATCCTGTATTAATCAAAAAAATGGTTTTATGCAACTTTAAATATCAAATTGGTATAAAAAATACACATTTTTGACAACTGTATCGGCCGTTCTACGTTGTATGTCCATCATTTTCGTGAAAATTATACAAAATTCAAGCTTTGAACCCACTGTGCAACGTCATAAATTTATTATTCAATTTGATTTTCAAACTTTTTGTACAAAATAATACATATATGAAGAGAGATGTACTAGGTTGAAATCAAAAAAAATACATTTTCAACCACCATATAAGTTGTTCAATGTCGAACAAATTTGTATGAAATTTTACAAATTCACGAGTATGACCCACCGTTGGTTCTTTTGAACCTATTTTTTGATTGATTTCATCGTGTATTAATCACCAAAAGATTTTTATGAAAATTTAAATATCAATTTGGTATGAAGAAAAGACATTTTTAACTACTATGTTGGCCGTTCAAACATCAAATCGCATCAATTTTTTGTGAAATTTGTTCAAAATTCATGCTTTGAACCCACTATGCAACGTCCAAAATCTATTTCAATTCGATTTCTAAACTTTTTCTCCAAGATAATACATCTATGAAGATAGATATACTAGTTTGCAATCACAAAAATGCATTTTCAACAACCATCTAAGTTGTTCAATGTTGGACAATTTTGTTTGTAATATTTAAAAATTCACGAGTATAACCTACTGTTGGATGTTCTAAACCTATTTTTAGCTTGGAATCACAAAAACACATTTTTAAAACCCATATTGGCCTTTCAACGTTGTATGTCCTTGTTTTTTCTGAAAAATATATAAAATTCAAGCTTTAAACCCACTGCTGAACATCCAAAATATATTTTCAATTCAATTTCCAAATGTTTTGTACAAGATAATTCATTTTTGAAGACATATGTTCTAGTTTGGAATCACGAAAATGCATTTTCAACAATCGTATAAGTTGTTCAATGTCGAATAATTTTGTTCAAAATTTTACAAATTCACGAGTATGACACACCGTTGGATGTTTTGAACCTATTTTTAGCTTGATTTCATCATGTATTAATCACTAAAACAGTTTTATAAAAATTAAAATATTAAATTGGCACGAAGAAAATACATTTTTAACAATTATATTGGCCGCTGAACGACGAATCGCATCGATTTTCGTAAAAATTGTACAAAATTCATGCATTGAACCCAGTGTTCAACGTTTGAAATCTATATTCAATTCGATTTCAAAACATTTTTTACAAGATAATACATATATATGAAGATAGATATACTAGTTTGCAATCACAAAAATGCATTTTCAACAACCATCTAAGTTGTTCAATGTCGAACAGTTTTGTTCTAAATTTTACAAAATTCACGAGTATAACCCACCGTTGGATGTTTTGAACCTATTTTATCTTGATTTCATCATGTATTAATCACCAAAACATGTTTATGAAACTTTAAATATCAAATTGGTACGAAGAAAAGGCATTTTAAACTACTACAATAGCCGTTCAAACGTCGAATAACAACAATTTTTGTGCAATGCGTTGAATCCACTGTTCAACATTTGAAATCTATTTCAATTCGATTTCCAAATTTTTTCAACAAGATAATACATATATGAAGATAGATGTAGTAGTTTGTAATCAGAAAAATGCGTTTTCAACAATCATATAGGTTGTTCAATGTCGAACAATCTTGTTCGAAATTTTAAAAAATTCACGAGTATGACCCACCGTGGATTTTCTAAACCTATTTTTAGCTTGACTTCATCCTGTATTAATCAAAAAAATGGTTTTATGCAACTTTAAATATCAAATTGGTATAAAAAATACACATTTTTGACAACTGTATCGGCCGTTCTACGTTGTATGTCCATCATTTTCGTGAAAATTATACAAAATTCAAGCTTTGAACCCACTGTGCAACGTCATAAATTTATTATTCAATTTGATTTTCAAACTTTTTGTACAAAATAATACATATATGAAGAGAGATGTACTAGGTTGAAATCAAAAAAAATACATTTTCAACCACCATATAAGTTGTTCAATGTCGAACAAATTTGTATGAAATTTTACAAATTCACGAGTATGACCCACCGTTGGTTCTTTTGAACCTATTTTTTGATTGATTTCATCGTGTATTAATCACCAAAAGATTTTTATGAAAATTTAAATATCAATTTGGTATGAAGAAAAGACATTTTTAACTACTATGTTGGCCGTTCAAACATCAAATCGCATCAATTTTTTGTGAAATTTGTTCAAAATTCATGCTTTGAACCCACTATGCAACGTCCAAAATCTATTTCAATTCGATTTCTAAACTTTTTCTCCAAGATAATACATCTATGAAGATAGATATACTAGTTTGCAATCACAAAAATGCATTTTCAACAACCATCTAAGTTGTTCAATGTTGGACAATTTTGTTTGTAATATTTAAAAATTCACGAGTATAACCTACTGTTGGATGTTCTAAACCTATTTTTAGCTTGGAATCACAAAAACACATTTTTAAAACCCATATTGGCCTTTCAACGTTGTATGTCCTTGTTTTTTCTGAAAAATATATAAAATTCAAGCTTTAAACCCACTGCTGAACATCCAAAATATATTTTCAATTCAATTTCCAAATGTTTTGTACAAGATAATTCATTTATGAAGACATATGTTCTAGTTTGGAATCACGAAAATGCATTTTCAACAATCGTATAAGTTGTTCAATGTCGAATAATTTTGTTCAAAATTTTACAAATTCACGAGTATGACACACCGTTGGATGTTTTGAACCTATTTTTAGCTTGATTTCATCATGTATTAATCACTAAAACAGTTTTATAAAAATTAAAATATTAAATTGGCACGAAGAAAATACATTTTTAACAATTATATTGGCCGCTGAACGACGAATCGCATCGATTTTCGTAAAAATTGTACAAAATTCATGCATTGAACCCAGTGTTCAACGTTTGAAATCTATATTCAATTCGATTTCAAAACATTTTTTACAAGATAATACATATATATGAAGATAGATATACTAGTTTGCAATCACAAAAATGCATTTTCAACAACCATCTAAGTTGTTCAATGTCGAACAGTTTTGTTCTAAATTTTACAAAATTCACGAGTATAACCCACCGTTGGATGTTTTGAACCTATTTTATCTTGATTTCATCATGTATTAATCACCAAAACATGTTTATGAAACTTTAAATATCAAATTGGTACGAAGAAAAGGCATTTTAAACTACTACAATAGCCGTTCAAACGTCGAATAACAACAATTTTTGTGCAATGCGTTGAATCCACTGTTCAACATTTGAAATCTATTTCAATTCGATTTCCAAATTTTTTCAACAAGATAATACATATATGAAGATAGATGTAGTAGTTTGTAATCAGAAAAATGCGTTTTCAACAATCATATAGGTTGTTCAATGTCGAACAATCTTGTTCGAAATTTTAAAAAATTCACGAGTATGACCCACCGTGGATTTTCTAAACCTATTTTTAGCTTGACTTCATCCTGTATTAATCAAAAAAATGGTTTTATGCAACTTTAAATATCAAATTGGTATAAAAAATACACATTTTTGACAACTGTATCGGCCGTTCTACGTTGTATGTCCATCATTTTCGTGAAAATTATACAAAATTCAAGCTTTGAACCCACTGTGCAACGTCATAAATTTATTATTCAATTTGATTTTCAAACTTTTTGTACAAAATAATACATATATGAAGAGAGATGTACTAGGTTGAAATCAAAAAAAATACATTTTCAACCACCATATAAGTTGTTCAATGTCGAACAAATTTGTATGAAATTTTACAAATTCACGAGTATGACCCACCGTTGGTTCTTTTGAACCTATTTTTTGATTGATTTCATCGTGTATTAATCACCAAAAGATTTTTATGAAAATTTAAATATCAATTTGGTATGAAGAAAAGACATTTTTAACTACTATGTTGGCCGTTCAAACATCAAATCGCATCAATTTTTTGTGAAATTTGTTCAAAATTCATGCTTTGAACCCACTATGCAACGTCCAAAATCTATTTCAATTCGATTTCTAAACTTTTTCTCCAAGATAATACATCTATGAAGATAGATATACTAGTTTGCAATCACAAAAATGCATTTTCAACAACCATCTAAGTTGTTCAATGTTGGACAATTTTGTTTGTAATATTTAAAAATTCACGAGTATAACCTACTGTTGGATGTTCTAAACCTATTTTTAGCTTGGAATCACAAAAACACATTTTTAAAACCCATATTGGCCTTTCAACGTTGTATGTCCTTGTTTTTTCTGAAAAATATATAAAATTCAAGCTTTAAACCCACTGCTGAACATCCAAAATATATTTTCAATTCAATTTCCAAATGTTTTGTACAAGATAATTCATTTTTGAAGACATATGTTCTAGTTTGGAATCACGAAAATGCATTTTCAACAATCGTATAAGTTGTTCAATGTCGAATAATTTTGTTCAAAATTTTACAAATTCACGAGTATGACACACCGTTGGATGTTTTGAACCTATTTTTAGCTTGATTTCATCATGTATTAATCACTAAAACAGTTTTATAAAAATTAAAATATTAAATTGGCACGAAGAAAATACATTTTTAACAATTATATTGGCCGCTGAACGACGAATCGCATCGATTTTCGTAAAAATTGTACAAAATTCATGCATTGAACCCAGTGTTCAACGTTTGAAATCTATATTCAATTCGATTTCAAAACATTTTTTACAAGATAATACATATATATGAAGATAGATATACTAGTTTGCAATCACAAAAATGCATTTTCAACAACCATCTAAGTTGTTCAATGTCGAACAGTTTTGTTCTAAATTTTACAAAATTCACGAGTATAACCCACCGTTGGATGTTTTGAACCTATTTTATCTTGATTTCATCATGTATTAATCACCAAAACATGTTTATGAAACTTTAAATATCAAATTGGTACGAAGAAAAGGCATTTTAAACTACTACAATAGCCGTTCAAACGTCGAATAACAACAATTTTTGTGCAATGCGTTGAATCCACTGTTCAACATTTGAAATCTATTTCAATTCGATTTCCAAATTTTTTCAACAAGATAATACATATATGAAGATAGATGTAGTAGTTTGTAATCAGAAAAATGCGTTTTCAACAATCATATAGGTTGTTCAATGTCGAACAATCTTGTTCGAAATTTTAAAAAATTCACGAGTATGACCCACCGTGGATTTTCTAAACCTATTTTTAGCTTGACTTCATCCTGTATTAATCAAAAAAATGGTTTTATGCAACTTTAAATATCAAATTGGTATAAAAAATACACATTTTTGACAACTGTATCGGCCGTTCTACGTTGTATGTCCATCATTTTCGTGAAAATTATACAAAATTCAAGCTTTGAACCCACTGTGCAACGTCATAAATTTATTATTCAATTTGATTTTCAAACTTTTTGTACAAAATAATACATATATGAAGAGAGATGTACTAGGTTGAAATCAAAAAAAATACATTTTCAACCACCATATAAGTTGTTCAATGTCGAACAAATTTGTATGAAATTTTACAAATTCACGAGTATGACCCACCGTTGGTTCTTTTGAACCTATTTTTTGATTGATTTCATCGTGTATTAATCACCAAAAGATTTTTATGAAAATTTAAATATCAATTTGGTATGAAGAAAAGACATTTTTAACTACTATGTTGGCCGTTCAAACATCAAATCGCATCAATTTTTTGTGAAATTTGTTCAAAATTCATGCTTTGAACCCACTATGCAACGTCCAAAATCTATTTCAATTCGATTTCTAAACTTTTTCTCCAAGATAATACATCTATGAAGATAGATATACTAGTTTGCAATCACAAAAATGCATTTTCAACAACCATCTAAGTTGTTCAATGTTGGACAATTTTGTTTGTAATATTTAAAAATTCACGAGTATAACCTACTGTTGGATGTTCTAAACCTATTTTTAGCTTGGAATCACAAAAACACATTTTTAAAACCCATATTGGCCTTTCAACGTTGTATGTCCTTGTTTTTTCTGAAAAATATATAAAATTCAAGCTTTAAACCCACTGCTGAACATCCAAAATATATTTTCAATTCAATTTCCAAATGTTTTGTACAAGATAATTCATTTATGAAGACATATGTTCTAGTTTGGAATCACGAAAATGCATTTTCAACAATCGTATAAGTTGTTCAATGTCGAATAATTTTGTTCAAAATTTTACAAATTCACGAGTATGACACACCGTTGGATGTTTTGAACCTATTTTTAGCTTGATTTCATCATGTATTAATCACTAAAACAGTTTTATAAAAATTAAAATATTAAATTGGCACGAAGAAAATACATTTTTAACAATTATATTGGCCGCTGAACGACGAATCGCATCGATTTTCGTAAAAATTGTACAAAATTCATGCATTGAACCCAGTGTTCAACGTTTGAAATCTATATTCAATTCGATTTCAAAACATTTTTTACAAGATAATACATATATATGAAGATAGATATACTAGTTTGCAATCACAAAAATGCATTTTCAACAACCATCTAAGTTGTTCAATGTCGAACAGTTTTGTTCTAAATTTTACAAAATTCACGAGTATAACCCACCGTTGGATGTTTTGAACCTATTTTATCTTGATTTCATCATGTATTAATCACCAAAACATGTTTATGAAACTTTAAATATCAAATTGGTACGAAGAAAAGGCATTTTAAACTACTACAATAGCCGTTCAAACGTCGAATAACAACAATTTTTGTGCAATGCGTTGAATCCACTGTTCAACATTTGAAATCTATTTCAATTCGATTTCCAAATTTTTTCAACAAGATAATACATATATGAAGATAGATGTAGTAGTTTGTAATCAGAAAAATGCGTTTTCAACAATCATATAGGTTGTTCAATGTCGAACAATCTTGTTCGAAATTTTAAAAAATTCACGAGTATGACCCACCGTGGATTTTCTAAACCTATTTTTAGCTTGACTTCATCCTGTATTAATCAAAAAAATGGTTTTATGCAACTTTAAATATCAAATTGGTATAAAAAATACACATTTTTGACAACTGTATCGGCCGTTCTACGTTGTATGTCCATCATTTTCGTGAAAATTATACAAAATTCAAGCTTTGAACCCACTGTGCAACGTCATAAATTTATTATTCAATTTGATTTTCAAACTTTTTGTACAAAATAATACATATATGAAGAGAGATGTACTAGGTTGAAATCAAAAAAAATACATTTTCAACCACCATATAAGTTGTTCAATGTCGAACAAATTTGTATGAAATTTTACAAATTCACGAGTATGACCCACCGTTGGTTCTTTTGAACCTATTTTTTGATTGATTTCATCGTGTATTAATCACCAAAAGATTTTTATGAAAATTTAAATATCAATTTGGTATGAAGAAAAGACATTTTTAACTACTATGTTGGCCGTTCAAACATCAAATCGCATCAATTTTTTGTGAAATTTGTTCAAAATTCATGCTTTGAACCCACTATGCAACGTCCAAAATCTATTTCAATTCGATTTCTAAACTTTTTCTCCAAGATAATACATCTATGAAGATAGATATACTAGTTTGCAATCACAAAAATGCATTTTCAACAACCATCTAAGTTGTTCAATGTTGGACAATTTTGTTTGTAATATTTAAAAATTCACGAGTATAACCTACTGTTGGATGTTCTAAACCTATTTTTAGCTTGGAATCACAAAAACACATTTTTAAAACCCATATTGGCCTTTCAACGTTGTATGTCCTTGTTTTTTCTGAAAAATATATAAAATTCAAGCTTTAAACCCACTGCTGAACATCCAAAATATATTTTCAATTCAATTTCCAAATGTTTTGTACAAGATAATTCATTTATGAAGACATATGTTCTAGTTTGGAATCACGAAAATGCATTTTCAACAATCGTATAAGTTGTTCAATGTCGAATAATTTTGTTCAAAATTTTACAAATTCACGAGTATGACACACCGTTGGATGTTTTGAACCTATTTTTAGCTTGATTTCATCATGTATTAATCACTAAAACAGTTTTATAAAAATTAAAATATTAAATTGGCACGAAGAAAATACATTTTTAACAATTATATTGGCCGCTGAACGACGAATCGCATCGATTTTCGTAAAAATTGTACAAAATTCATGCATTGAACCCAGTGTTCAACGTTTGAAATCTATATTCAATTCGATTTCAAAACATTTTTTACAAGATAATACATATATATGAAGATAGATATACTAGTTTGCAATCACAAAAATGCATTTTCAACAACCATCTAAGTTGTTCAATGTCGAACAGTTTTGTTCTAAATTTTACAAAATTCACGAGTATAACCCACCGTTGGATGTTTTGAACCTATTTTATCTTGATTTCATCATGTATTAATCACCAAAACATGTTTATGAAACTTTAAATATCAAATTGGTACGAAGAAAAGGCATTTTAAACTACTACAATAGCCGTTCAAACGTCGAATAACAACAATTTTTGTGCAATGCGTTGAATCCACTGTTCAACATTTGAAATCTATTTCAATTCGATTTCCAAATTTTTTCAACAAGATAATACATATATGAAGATAGATGTAGTAGTTTGTAATCAGAAAAATGCGTTTTCAACAATCATATAGGTTGTTCAATGTCGAACAATCTTGTTCGAAATTTTAAAAAATTCACGAGTATGACCCACCGTGGATTTTCTAAACCTATTTTTAGCTTGACTTCATCCTGTATTAATCAAAAAAATGGTTTTATGCAACTTTAAATATCAAATTGGTATAAAAAATACACATTTTTGACAACTGTATCGGCCGTTCTACGTTGTATGTCCATCATTTTCGTGAAAATTATACAAAATTCAAGCTTTGAACCCACTGTGCAACGTCATAAATTTATTATTCAATTTGATTTTCAAACTTTTTGTACAAAATAATACATATATGAAGAGAGATGTACTAGGTTGAAATAAAAAAAAATACATTTTCAACCACCATATAAGTTGTTCAATGTCGAACAAATTTGTATGAAATTTTACAAATTCACGAGTATGACCCACCGTTGGTTCTTTTGAACCTATTTTTTGATTGATTTCATCGTGTATTAATCACCAAAAGATTTTTATGAAAATTTAAATATCAATTTGGTATGAAGAAAAGACATTTTTAACTACTATGTTGGCCGTTCAAACATCAAATCGCATCAATTTTTTGTGAAATTTGTTCAAAATTCATGCTTTGAACCCACTATGCAACGTCCAAAATCTATTTCAATTCGATTTCTAAACTTTTTCTCCAAGATAATACATCTATGAAGATAGATATACTAGTTTGCAATCACAAAAATGCATTTTCAACAACCATCTAAGTTGTTCAATGTTGGACAATTTTGTTTGTAATATTTAAAAATTCACGAGTATAACCTACTGTTGGATGTTCTAAACCTATTTTTAGCTTGGAATCACAAAAACACATTTTTAAAACCCATATTGGCCTTTCAACGTTGTATGTCCTTGTTTTTTCTGAAAAATATATAAAATTCAAGCTTTAAACCCACTGCTGAACATCCAAAATATATTTTCAATTCAATTTCCAAATGTTTTGTACAAGATAATTCATTTTTGAAGACATATGTTCTAGTTTGGAATCACGAAAATGCATTTTCAACAATCGTATAAGTTGTTCAATGTCGAATAATTTTGTTCAAAATTTTACAAATTCACGAGTATGACACACCGTTGGATGTTTTGAACCTATTTTTAGCTTGATTTCATCATGTATTAATCACTAAAATAGTTTTATAAAAATTAAAATATTAAATTGGCACGAAGAAAATACATTTTTAACAATTATATTGGCCGCTGAACGACGAATCGCATCGATTTTCGTAAAAATTGTACAAAATTCATGCATTGAACCCAGTGTTCAACGTTTGAAATCTATATTCAATTCGATTTCAAAACATTTTTTACAAGATAATACATATATATGAAGATAGATATACTAGTTTGCAATCACAAAAATGCATTTTCAACAACCATCTAAGTTGTTCAATGTCGAACAGTTTTGTTCTAAACTTTACAAAATTCACGAGTATAACCCACCGTTGGATGTTTTGAACCTATTTTATCTTGATTTCATCATGTATTAATCACCAAAACATGTTTATGAAACTTTAAATATCAAATTGGTACGAAGAAAAGGCATTTTAAACTACTACAATAGCCGTTCAAACGTCGAATAACAACAATTTTTGTGCAATGCGTTGAATCCACTGTTCAACATTTGAAATCTATTTCAATTCGATTTCCAAATTTTTTCAACAAGATAATACATATATGAAGATAGATGTAGTAGTTTGTAATCAGAAAAATGCGTTTTCAACAATCATATAGGTTGTTCAATGTCGAACAATCTTGTTCGAAATTTTAAAAAATTCACGAGTATGACCCACCGTGGATTTTCTAAACCTATTTTTAGCTTGACTTCATCCTGTATTAATCAAAAAAATGGTTTTATGCAACTTTAAATATCAAATTGGTATAAAAAATACACATTTTTGACAACTGTATCGGCCGTTCTACGTTGTATGTCCATCATTTTCGTGAAAATTATACAAAATTCAAGCTTTGAACCCACTGTGCAACGTCATAAATTTATTATTCAATTTGATTTTCAAACTTTTTGTACAAAATAATACATATATGAAGAGAGATGTACTAGGTTGAAATCAAAAAAAATACATTTTCAACCACCATATAAGTTGTTCAATGTCGAACAAATTTGTATGAAATTTTACAAATTCACGAGTATGACCCACCGTTGGTTCTTTTGAACCTATTTTTTGATTGATTTCATCGTGTATTAATCACCAAAAGATTTTTATGAAAATTTAAATATCAATTTGGTATGAAGAAAAGACATTTTTAACTACTATGTTGGCCGTTCAAACATCAAATCGCATCAATTTTTTGTGAAATTTGTTCAAAATTCATGCTTTGAACCCACTATGCAACGTCCAAAATCTATTTCAATTCGATTTCTAAACTTTTTCTCCAAGATAATACATCTATGAAGATAGATATACTAGTTTGCAATCACAAAAATGCATTTTCAACAACCATCTAAGTTGTTCAATGTTGGACAATTTTGTTTGTAATATTTAAAAATTCACGAGTATAACCTACTGTTGGATGTTCTAAACCTATTTTTAGCTTGGAATCACAAAAACACATTTTTAAAACCCATATTGGCCTTTCAACGTTGTATGTCCTTGTTTTTTCTGAAAAATATATAAAATTCAAGCTTTAAACCCACTGCTGAACATCCAAAATATATTTTCAATTCAATTTCCAAATGTTTTGTACAAGATAATTCATTTTTGAAGACATATGTTCTAGTTTGGAATCACGAAAATGCATTTTCAACAATCGTATAAGTTGTTCAATGTCGAATAATTTTGTTCAAAATTTTACAAATTCACGAGTATGACACACCGTTGGATGTTTTGAACCTATTTTTAGCTTGATTTCATCATGTATTAATCACTAAAATAGTTTTATAAAAATTAAAATATTAAATTGGCACGAAGAAAATACATTTTTAACAATTATATTGGCCGCTGAACGACGAATCGCATCGATTTTCGTAAAAATTGTACAAAATTCATGCATTGAACCCAGTGTTCAACGTTTGAAATCTATATTCAATTCGATTTCAAAACATTTTTTACAAGATAATACATATATATGAAGATAGATATACTAGTTTGCAATCACAAAAATGCATTTTCAACAACCATCTAAGTTGTTCAATGTCGAACAGTTTTGTTCTAAACTTTACAAAATTCACGAGTATAACCCACCGTTGGATGTTTTGAACCTATTTTATCTTGATTTCATCATGTATTAATCACCAAAACATGTTTATGAAACTTTAAATATCAAATTGGTACGAAGAAAAGGCATTTTAAACTACTACAATAGCCGTTCAAACGTCGAATAACAACAATTTTTGTGCAATGCGTTGAATCCACTGTTCAACATTTGAAATCTATTTCAATTCGATTTCCAAATTTTTTCAACAAGATAATACATATATGAAGATAGATGTAGTAGTTTGTAATCAGAAAAATGCGTTTTCAACAATCATATAGGTTGTTCAATGTCGAACAATCTTGTTCGAAATTTTAAAAAATTCACGAGTATGACCCACCGTGGATTTTCTAAACCTATTTTTAGCTTGACTTCATCCTGTATTAATCAAAAAAATGGTTTTATGCAACTTTAAATATCAAATTGGTATAAAAAATACACATTTTTGACAACTGTATCGGCCGTTCTACGTTGTATGTCCATCATTTTCGTGAAAATTATACAAAATTCAAGCTTTGAACCCACTGTGCAACGTCATAAATTTATTATTCAATTTGATTTTCAAACTTTTTGTACAAAATAATACATATATGAAGAGAGATGTACTAGGTTGAAATCAAAAAAAATACATTTTCAACCACCATATAAGTTGTTCAATGTCGAACAAATTTGTATGAAATTTTACAAATTCACGAGTATGACCCACCGTTGGTTCTTTTGAACCTATTTTTTGATTGATTTCATCGTGTATTAATCACCAAAAGATTTTTATGAAAATTTAAATATCAATTTGGTATGAAGAAAAGACATTTTTAACTACTATGTTGGCCGTTCAAACATCAAATCGCATCAATTTTTTGTGAAATTTGTTCAAAATTCATGCTTTGAACCCACTATGCAACGTCCAAAATCTATTTCAATTCGATTTCTAAACTTTTTCTCCAAGATAATACATCTATGAAGATAGATATACTAGTTTGCAATCACAAAAATGCATTTTCAACAACCATCTAAGTTGTTCAATGTTGGACAATTTTGTTTGTAATATTTAAAAATTCACGAGTATAACCTACTGTTGGATGTTCTAAACCTATTTTTAGCTTGGAATCACAAAAACACATTTTTAAAACCCATATTGGCCTTTCAACGTTGTATGTCCTTGTTTTTTCTGAAAAATATATAAAATTCAAGCTTTAAACCCACTGCTGAACATCCAAAATATATTTTCAATTCAATTTCCAAATGTTTTGTACAAGATAATTCATTTTTGAAGACATATGTTCTAGTTTGGAATCACGAAAATGCATTTTCAACAATCGTATAAGTTGTTCAATGTCGAATAATTTTGTTCAAAATTTTACAAATTCACGAGTATGACACACCGTTGGATGTTTTGAACCTATTTTTAGCTTGATTTCATCATGTATTAATCACTAAAATAGTTTTATAAAAATTAAAATATTAAATTGGCACGAAGAAAATACATTTTTAACAATTATATTGGCCGCTGAACGACGAATCGCATCGATTTTCGTAAAAATTGTACAAAATTCATGCATTGAACCCAGTGTTCAACGTTTGAAATCTATATTCAATTCGATTTCAAAACATTTTTTACAAGATAATACATATATATGAAGATAGATATACTAGTTTGCAATCACAAAAATGCATTTTCAACAACCATCTAAGTTGTTCAATGTCGAACAGTTTTGTTCTAAACTTTACAAAATTCACGAGTATAACCCACCGTTGGATGTTTTGAACCTATTTTATCTTGATTTCATCATGTATTAATCACCAAAACATGTTTATGAAACTTTAAATATCAAATTGGTACGAAGAAAAGGCATTTTAAACTACTACAATAGCCGTTCAAACGTCGAATAACAACAATTTTTGTGCAATGCGTTGAATCCACTGTTCAACATTTGAAATCTATTTCAATTCGATTTCCAAATTTTTTCAACAAGATAATACATATATGAAGATAGATGTAGTAGTTTGTAATCAGAAAAATGCGTTTTCAACAATCATATAGGTTGTTCAATGTCGAACAATCTTGTTCGAAATTTTAAAAAATTCACGAGTATGACCCACCGTGGATTTTCTAAACCTATTTTTAGCTTGACTTCATCCTGTATTAATCAAAAAAATGGTTTTATGCAACTTTAAATATCAAATTGGTATAAAAAATACACATTTTTGACAACTGTATCGGCCGTTCTACGTTGTATGTCCATCATTTTCGTGAAAATTATACAAAATTCAAGCTTTGAACCCACTGTGCAACGTCATAAATTTATTATTCAATTTGATTTTCAAACTTTTTGTACAAAATAATACATATATGAAGAGAGATGTACTAGGTTGAAATCAAAAAAAATACATTTTCAACCACCATATAAGTTGTTCAATGTCGAACAAATTTGTATGAAATTTTACAAATTCACGAGTATGACCCACCGTTGGTTCTTTTGAACCTATTTTTTGATTGATTTCATCGTGTATTAATCACCAAAAGATTTTTATGAAAATTTAAATATCAATTTGGTATGAAGAAAAGACATTTTTAACTACTATGTTGGCCGTTCAAACATCAAATCGCATCAATTTTTGTGAAATTTGTTCAAAATTCATGCTTTGAACCCACTATGCAACGTCCAAAATCTATTTCAATTCGATTTCTAAACTTTTTCTCCAAGATAATACATCTATGAAGATAGATATACTAGTTTGCAATCACAAAAATGCATTTTCAACAACCATCTAAGTTGTTCAATGTTGGACAATTTTGTTTGTAATATTTAAAAATTCACGAGTATAACCTACTGTTGGATGTTCTAAACCTATTTTTAGCTTGGAATCACAAAAACACATTTTTAAAACCCATATTGGCCTTTCAACGTTGTATGTCCTTGTTTTTTCTGAAAAATATATAAAATTCAAGCTTTAAACCCACTGCTGAACATCCAAAATATATTTTCAATTCAATTTCCAAATGTTTTGTACAAGATAATTCATTTTTGAAGACATATGTTCTAGTTTGGAATCACGAAAATGCATTTTCAACAATCGTATAAGTTGTTCAATGTCGAATAATTTTGTTCAAAATTTTACAAATTCACGAGTATGACACACCGTTGGATGTTTTGAACCTATTTTTAGCTTGATTTCATCATGTATTAATCACTAAAATAGTTTTATAAAAATTAAAATATTAAATTGGCACGAAGAAAATACATTTTTAACAATTATATTGGCCGCTGAACGACGAATCGCATCGATTTTCGTAAAAATTGTACAAAATTCATGCATTGAACCCAGTGTTCAACGTTTGAAATCTATATTCAATTCGATTTCAAAACATTTTTTACAAGATAATACATATATATGAAGATAGATATACTAGTTTGCAATCACAAAAATGCATTTTCAACAACCATCTAAGTTGTTCAATGTCGAACAGTTTTGTTCTAAATTTTACAAAATTCACGAGTATAACCCACCGTTGGATGTTTTGAACCTATTTTATCTTGATTTCATCATGTATTAATCACCAAAACATGTTTATGAAACTTTAAATATCAAATTGGTACGAAGAAAAGGCATTTTAAACTACTACAATAGCCGTTCAAACGTCGAATAACAACAATTTTTGTGCAATGCGTTGAATCCACTGTTCAACATTTGAAATCTATTTCAATTCGATTTCCAAATTTTTTCAACAAGATAATACATATATGAAGATAGATGTAGTAGTTTGTAATCAGAAAAATGCGTTTTCAACAATCATATAGGTTGTTCAATGTCGAACAATCTTGTTCGAAATTTTAAAAAATTCACGAGTATGACCCACCGTGGATTTTCTAAACCTATTTTTAGCTTGACTTCATCCTGTATTAATCAAAAAAATGGTTTTATGCAACTTTAAATATCAAATTGGTATAAAAAATACACATTTTTGACAACTGTATCGGCCGTTCTACGTTGTATGTCCATCATTTTCGTGAAAATTATACAAAATTCAAGCTTTGAACCCACTGTGCAACGTCATAAATTTATTATTCAATTTGATTTTCAAACTTTTTGTACAAAATAATACATATATGAAGAGAGATGTACTAGGTTGAAATCAAAAAAAATACATTTTCAACCACCATATAAGTTGTTCAATGTCGAACAAATTTGTATGAAATTTTACAAATTCACGAGTATGACCCACCGTTGGTTCTTTTGAACCTATTTTTTGATTGATTTCATCGTGTATTAATCACCAAAAGATTTTTATGAAAATTTAAATATCAATTTGGTATGAAGAAAAGACATTTTTAACTACTATGTTGGCCGTTCAAACATCAAATCGCATCAATTTTTTGTGAAATTTGTTCAAAATTCATGCTTTGAACCCACTATGCAACGTCCAAAATCTATTTCAATTCGATTTCTAAACTTTTTCTCCAAGATAATACATCTATGAAGATAGATATACTAGTTTGCAATCACAAAAATGCATTTTCAACAACCATCTAAGTTGTTCAATGTTGGACAATTTTGTTTGTAATATTTAAAAATTCACGAGTATAACCTACTGTTGGATGTTCTAAACCTATTTTTAGCTTGGAATCACAAAAACACATTTTTAAAACCCATATTGGCCTTTCAACGTTGTATGTCCTTGTTTTTTCTGAAAAATATATAAAATTCAAGCTTTAAACCCACTGCTGAACATCCAAAATATATTTTCAATTCAATTTCCAAATGTTTTGTACAAGATAATTCATTTATGAAGACATATGTTCTAGTTTGGAATCACGAAAATGCATTTTCAACAATCGTATAAGTTGTTCAATGTCGAATAATTTTGTTCAAAATTTTACAAATTCACGAGTATGACACACCGTTGGATGTTTTGAACCTATTTTTAGCTTGATTTCATCATGTATTAATCACTAAAACAGTTTTATAAAAATTAAAATATTAAATTGGCACGAAGAAAATACATTTTTAACAATTATATTGGCCGCTGAACGACGAATCGCATCGATTTTCGTAAAAATTGTACAAAATTCATGCATTGAACCCAGTGTTCAACGTTTGAAATCTATATTCAATTCGATTTCAAAACATTTTTTACAAGATAATACATATATATGAAGATAGATATACTAGTTTGCAATCACAAAAATGCATTTTCAACAACCATCTAAGTTGTTCAATGTCGAACAGTTTTGTTCTAAATTTTACAAAATTCACGAGTATAACCCACCGTTGGATGTTTTGAACCTATTTTATCTTGATTTCATCATGTATTAATCACCAAAACATGTTTATGAAACTTTAAATATCAAATTGGTACGAAGAAAAGGCATTTTAAACTACTACAATAGCCGTTCAAACGTCGAATAACAACAATTTTTGTGCAATGCGTTGAATCCACTGTTCAACATTTGAAATCTATTTCAATTCGATTTCCAAATTTTTTCAACAAGATAATACATATATGAAGATAGATGTAGTAGTTTGTAATCAGAAAAATGCGTTTTCAACAATCATATAGGTTGTTCAATGTCGAACAATCTTGTTCGAAATTTTAAAAAATTCACGAGTATGACCGACCGTGGATTTTCTAAACCTATTTTTAGCTTGACTTCATCCTGTATTAATCAAAAAAATGGTTTTATGCAACTTTAAATATCAAATTGGTATAAAAAATACACATTTTTGACAACTGTATCGGCCGTTCTACGTTGTATGTCCATCATTTTCGTGAAAATTATACAAAATTCAAGCTTTGAACCCACTGTGCAACGTCATAAATTTATTATTCAATTTGATTTTCAAACTTTTTGTACAAAATAATACATATATGAAGAGAGATGTACTAGGTTGAAATCAAAAAAAATACATTTTCAACCACCATATAAGTTGTTCAATGTCGAACAAATTTGTATGAAATTTTACAAATTCACGAGTATGACCCACCGTTGGTTCTTTTGAACCTATTTTTTGATTGATTTCATCGTGTATTAATCACCAAAAGATTTTTATGAAAATTTAAATATCAATTTGGTATGAAGAAAAGACATTTTTAACTACTATGTTGGCCGTTCAAACATCAAATCGCATCAATTTTTTGTGAAATTTGTTTAAAATTCATGCTTTGAACCCACTATGCAACGTCCAAAATCTATTTCAATTCGATTTCTAAACTTTTTCTCCAAGATAATACATCTATGAAGATAGATATACTAGTTTGCAATCACAAAAATGCATTTTCAACAACCATCTAAGTTGTTCAATGTTGGACAATTTTGTTTGTAATATTTAAAAATTCACGAGTATAACCTACTGTTGGATGTTCTAAACCTATTTTTAGCTTGGAATCACAAAAACACATTTTTAAAACCCATATTGGCCTTTCAACGTTGTATGTCCTTGTTTTTTCTGAAAAATATATAAAATTCAAGCTTTAAACCCACTGCTGAACATCCAAAATATATTTTCAATTCAATTTCCAAATGTTTTGTACAAGATAATTCATTTATGAAGACATATGTTCTAATTTGGAATCACGAAAATGCATTTTCAACAATCGTATAAGTTGTTCAATGTCGAATAATTTTGTTCAAAATTTTACAAATTCACGAGTATGACACACCGTTGGATGTTTTGAACCTATTTTTAGCTTGATTTCATCATGTATTAATCACTAAAACAGTTTTATAAAAATTAAAATATTAAATTGGCACGAAGAAAATACATTTTTAACAATTATATTGGCCGCTGAACGACGAATCGCATCGATTTTCGTAAAAATTGTACAAAATTCATGCATTGAACCCAGTGTTCAACATTTGAAATCTATATTCAATTCGATTTCAAAACATTTTTTACAAGATAATACATATATATGAAGATAGATATACTAGTTTGCAATCACAAAAATGCATTTTCAACAACCATCTAAGTTGTTCAATGTCGAACAGTTTTGTTCTAAATTTTACAAAATTCACGAGTATAACCCACCGTTGGATGTTTTGAACCTATTTTATCTTGATTTCATCATGTATTAATCACCAAAACATGTTTATGAAACTTTAAATATCAAATTGGTACGAAGAAAAGGCATTTTAAACTACTACAATAGCCGTTCAAACGTCGAATAACAACAATTTTTGTGCAATGCGTTGAATCCACTGTTCAACATTTGAAATCTATTTCAATTCGATTTCCAAATTTTTTCAACAAGATAATACATATATGAAGATAGATGTAGTAGTTTGTAATCAGAAAAATGCGTTTTCAACAATCATATAGGTTGTTCAATGTCGAACAATCTTGTTCGAAATTTTAAAAAATTCACGAGTATGACCCACCGTGGATTTTCTAAACCTATTTTTAGCTTGACTTCATCCTGTATTAATCAAAAAAATGGTTTTATGCAACTTTAAATATCAAATTGGTATAAAAAATACACATTTTTGACAACTGTATCGGCCGTTCTACGTTGTATGTCCATCATTTTCGTGAAAATTATACAAAATTCAAGCTTTGAACCCACTGTGCAACGTCATAAATTTATTATTCAATTTGATTTTCAAACTTTTTGTACAAAATAATACATATATGAAGAGAGATGTACTAGGTTGAAATCAAAAAAAATACATTTTCAACCACCATATAAGTTGTTCAATGTCGAACAAATTTGTATGAAATTTTACAAATTCACGAGTATGACCCACCGTTGGTTCTTTTGAACCTATTTTTTGATTGATTTCATCGTGTATTAATCACCAAAAGATTTTTATGAAAATTTAAATATCAATTTGGTATGAAGAAAAGACATTTTTAACTACTATGTTGGCCGTTCAAACATCAAATCGCATCAATTTTTTGTGAAATTTGTTCAAAATTCATGCTTTGAACCCACTATGCAACGTCCAAAATCTATTTCAATTCGATTTCTAAACTTTTTCTCCAAGATAATACATCTATGAAGATAGATATACTAGTTTGCAATCACAAAAATGCATTTTCAACAACCATCTAAGTTGTTCAATGTTGGACAATTTTGTTTGTAATATTTAAAAATTCACGAGTATAACCTACTGTTGGATGTTCTAAACCTATTTTTAGCTTGGAATCACAAAAACACATTTTTAAAACCCATATTGGCCTTTCAACGTTGTATGTCCTTGTTTTTTCTGAAAAATATATAAAATTCAAGCTTTAAACCCACTGCTGAACATCCAAAATATATTTTCAATTCAATTTCCAAATGTTTTGTACAAGATAATTCATTTTTGAAGACATATGTTCTAGTTTGGAATCACGAAAATGCATTTTCAACAATCGTATAAGTTGTTCAATGTCGAATAATTTTGTTCAAAATTTTACAAATTCACGAGTATGACACACCGTTGGATGTTTTGAACCTATTTTTAGCTTGATTTCATCATGTATTAATCACTAAAATAGTTTTATAAAAATTAAAATATTAAATTGGCACGAAGAAAATACATTTTTAACAATTATATTGGCCGCTGAACGACGAATCGCATCGATTTTCGTAAAAATTGTACAAAATTCATGCATTGAACCCAGTGTTCAACGTTTGAAATCTATATTCAATTCGATTTCAAAACATTTTTTACAAGATAATACATATATATGAAGATAGATATACTAGTTTGCAATCACAAAAATGCATTTTCAACAACCATCTAAGTTGTTCAATGTCGAACAGTTTTGTTCTAAATTTTACAAAATTCACGAGTATAACCCACCGTTGGATGTTTTGAACCTATTTTATCTTGATTTCATCATGTATTAATCACCAAAACATGTTTATGAAACTTTAAATATCAAATTGGTACGAAGAAAAGGCATTTTAAACTACTACAATAGCCGTTCAAACGTCGAATAACAACAATTTTTGTGCAATGCGTTGAATCCACTGTTCAACATTTGAAATCTATTTCAATTCGATTTCCAAATTTTTTCAACAAGATAATACATATATGAAGATAGATGTAGTAGTTTGTAATCAGAAAAATGCGTTTTCAACAATCATATAGGTTGTTCAATGTCGAACAATCTTGTTCGAAATTTTAAAAAATTCACGAGTATGACCCACCGTGGATTTTCTAAACCTATTTTTAGCTTGACTTCATCCTGTATTAATCAAAAAAATGGTTTTATGCAACTTTAAATATCAAATTGGTATAAAAAATACACATTTTTGACAACTGTATCGGCCGTTCTACGTTGTATGTCCATCATTTTCGTGAAAATTATACAAAATTCAAGCTTTGAACCCACTGTGCAACGTCATAAATTTATTATTCAATTTGATTTTCAAACTTTTTGTACAAAATAATACATATATGAAGAGAGATGTACTAGGTTGAAATCAAAAAAAATACATTTTCAACCACCATATAAGTTGTTCAATGTCGAACAAATTTGTATGAAATTTTACAAATTCACGAGTATGACCCACCGTTGGTTCTTTTGAACCTATTTTTTGATTGATTTCATCGTGTATTAATCACCAAAAGATTTTTATGAAAATTTAAATATCAATTTGGTATGAAGAAAAGACATTTTTAACTACTATGTTGGCCGTTCAAACATCAAATCGCATCAATTTTTTGTGAAATTTGTTCAAAATTCATGCTTTGAACCCACTATGCAACGTCCAAAATCTATTTCAATTCGATTTCTAAACTTTTTCTCCAAGATAATACATCTATGAAGATAGATATACTAGTTTGCAATCACAAAAATGCATTTTCAACAACCATCTAAGTTGTTCAATGTTGGACAATTTTGTTTGTAATATTTAAAAATTCACGAGTATAACCTACTGTTGGATGTTCTAAACCTATTTTTAGCTTGGAATCACAAAAACACATTTTTAAAACCCATATTGGCCTTTCAACGTTGTATGTCCTTGTTTTTTCTGAAAAATATATAAAATTCAAGCTTTAAACCCACTGCTGAACATCTAAAATATATTTTCAATTCAATTTCCAAATGTTTTGTACAAGATAATTCATTTTTGAAGACATATGTTCTAGTTTGGAATCACGAAAATGCATTTTCAACAATCGTATAAGTTGTTCAATGTCGAATAATTTTGTTCAAAATTTTACAAATTCACGAGTATGACACACCGTTGGATGTTTTGAACCTATTTTTAGCTTGATTTCATCATGTATTAATCACTAAAATAGTTTTATAAAAATTAAAATATTAAATTGGCACGAAGAAAATACATTTTTAACAATTATATTGGCCGCTGAACGACGAATCGCATCGATTTTCGTAAAAATTGTACAAAATTCATGCATTGAACCCAGTGTTCAACGTTTGAAATCTATATTCAATTCGATTTCAAAACATTTTTTACAAGATAATACATATATATGAAGATAGATATACTAGTTTGCAATCACAAAAATGCATTTTCAACAACCATCTAAGTTGTTCAATGTCGAACAGTTTTGTTCTAAATTTTACAAAATTCACGAGTATAACCCACCGTTGGATGTTTTGAACCTATTTTATCTTGATTTCATCATGTATTAATCACCAAAACATGTTTATGAAACTTTAAATATCAAATTGGTACGAAGAAAAGGCATTTTAAACTACTACAATAGCCGTTCAAACGTCGAATAACAACAATTTTTGTGCAATGCGTTGAATCCACTGTTCAACATTTGAAATCTATTTCAATTCGATTTCCAAATTTTTTCAACAAGATAATACATATATGAAGATAGATGTAGTAGTTTGTAATCAGAAAAATGCGTTTTCAACAATCATATAGGTTGTTCAATGTCGAACAATCTTGTTCGAAATTTTAAAAAATTCACGAGTATGACCCACCGTGGATTTTCTAAACCTATTTTTAGCTTGACTTCATCCTGTATTAATCAAAAAAATGGTTTTATGCAACTTTAAATATCAAATTGGTATAAAAAATACACATTTTTGACAACTGTATCGGCCGTTCTACGTTGTATGTCCATCATTTTCGTGAAAATTATACAAAATTCAAGCTTTGAACCCACTGTGCAACGTCATAAATTTATTATTCAATTTGATTTTCAAACTTTTTGTACAAAATAATACATATATGAAGAGAGATGTACTAGGTTGAAATCAAAAAAAATACATTTTCAACCACCATATAAGTTGTTCAATGTCGAACAAATTTGTATGAAATTTTACAAATTCACGAGTATGACCCACCGTTGGTTCTTTTGAACCTATTTTTTGATTGATTTCATCGTGTATTAATCACCAAAAGATTTTTATGAAAATTTAAATATCAATTTGGTATGAAGAAAAGACATTTTTAACTACTATGTTGGCCGTTCAAACATCAAATCGCATCAATTTTTTGTGAAATTTGTTCAAAATTCATGCTTTGAACCCACTATGCAACGTCCAAAATCTATTTCAATTCGATTTCTAAACTTTTTCTCCAAGATAATACATCTATGAAGATAGATATACTAGTTTGCAATCACAAAAATGCATTTTCAACAACCATCTAAGTTGTTCAATGTTGGACAATTTTGTTTGTAATATTTAAAAATTCACGAGTATAACCTACTGTTGGATGTTCTAAACCTATTTTTAGCTTGGAATCACAAAAACACATTTTTAAAACCCATATTGGCCTTTCAACGTTGTATGTCCTTGTTTTTTCTGAAAAATATATAAAATTCAAGCTTTAAACCCACTGCTGAACATCCAAAATATATTTTCAATTCAATTTCCAAATGTTTTGTACAAGATAATTCATTTATGAAGACATATGTTCTAGTTTGGAATCACGAAAATGCATTTTCAACAATCGTATAAGTTGTTCAATGTCGAATAATTTTGTTCAAAATTTTACAAATTCACGAGTATGACACACCGTTGGATGTTTTGAACCTATTTTTAGCTTGATTTCATCATGTATTAATCACTAAAACAGTTTTATAAAAATTAAAATATTAAATTGGCACGAAGAAAATACATTTTTAACAATTATATTGGCCGCTGAACGACGAATCGCATCGATTTTCGTAAAAATTGTACAAAATTCATGCATTGAACCCAGTGTTCAACGTTTGAAATCTATATTCAATTCGATTTCAAAACATTTTTTACAAGATAATACATATATATGAAGATAGATATACTAGTTTGCAATCACAAAAATGCATTTTCAACAACCATCTAAGTTGTTCAATGTCGAACAATTTTGTTCTAAATTTTACAAAATTCACGAGTATAACCCACCGTTGGATGTTTTGAACCTATTTTATCTTGATTTCATCATGTATTAATCACCAAAACATGTTTATGAAACTTTAAATATCAAATTGGTACGAAGAAAAGGCATTTTAAACTACTACAATAGCCGTTCAAACGTCGAATAACAACAATTTTTGTGCAATGCGTTGAATCCACTGTTCAACATTTGAAATCTATTTCAATTCGATTTCCAAATTTTTTCAACAAGATAATACATATATGAAGATAGATGTAGTAGTTTGTAATCAGAAAAATGCGTTTTCAACAATCATATAGGTTGTTCAATGTCGAACAATCTTGTTCGAAATTTTAAAAAATTCACGAGTATGACCCACCGTGGATTTTCTAAACCTATTTTTAGCTTGACTTCATCCTGTATTAATCACAAAAATGGTTTTATGCAACTTTAAATATCAAATTGGTATAAAAAATACACATTTTTGACAACTGTATCGGCCGTTCTACGTTGTATGTCCATTATTTTAGTGAAAAGTATACAAAATTGAAGCTTTGAACCCACTGTGCAACGTCAGAAATTTATTATTCAATTTGATTTTCAAACTTTTTGTACAAAATAATACATATATGAAGAGAGATGTACTAGGTTGAAATCAAAAAAATGCATTTTCAACCACCATATAAGTTGTTCAATGTCGAACAAATTTGTATGAAATTTTACAAATTCACGAGTATGACTCACCGTTGGTTCTTTTGAACCTATTTTTTGATTGATTTCATCGTGTATTAATCACCAAAAGATTTTTATGAAAATTTAAATATCAATTTGGTATGAAGAAAAGACATTTTTAACTACTATGTTGGCCGTTCAAACATCAAATCGCATCAATTTTTGTGAAATTTGTTCAAAATTCATGCTTTGAACCCACTATGCAATGTCCAAAATCTATTTCAATTCGATTTCTAAACATTTTCTCCAAGATAATACATCTATGAAGATAGATATACTAGTTTGCAATCACAAAAATGCATTTTCAACAACCATCTAAGTTGTTCAATGTCGGACAATTTTGTTTGTAATTTTTAAAAATTCACGAGTATAACCTACTGTTGGATGTTCTAAACCTATTTTTAGCTTGGAATCACAAAAATACATTTTTAAAACCCATATTGGCCTTTCAACGTTGTATGTCCTTGTTTTTTCTGAAAAATATATAAAATTCAAGCTTTAAACCCACTGCTGAACATCCAAAATATATTTTCAATTCAATTTCCAAATGTTTTGTACAAGATAATTCATTTATGAAGACATATGTTCTAGTTTGGAATCACGAAAATGCATTTTCAACAATCGTATAAGTTGTTCAATGTCGAATAATTTTGTTCAAAATTTTACAAATTCACGAGTATGACACACCGTTGGATGTTTTGAACCTATTTTTAGCTTGATTTCATCATGTATTAATCACTAAAACAGTTTTATAAAAATTAAAATATTAAATTGGCACGAAGAAAATACATTTTTAACAATTATATTGGCCGCTGAACGACGAATCGCATCGATTTTCGTAAAAATTGTACAAAATTCATGCATTGAACCCAGTGTTCAACGTTTGAAATCTATATTCAATTCGATTTCAAAACATTTTTTACAAGATAATACATATATATGAAGATAGATATACTAGTTTGCAATCACAAAAATGCATTTTCAACAACCATCTAAGTTGTTCAATGTCGAACAATTTTGTTCTAAATTTTAAAAAATTCACGAGTATAACCCACCGTTGGATGTTTTGAACCTATTTTATCTTGATTTCATCATGTATTAATCACCAAAACATGTTTATGAAACTTTAAATATCAAATTGGTACGAAGAAAAGGCATTTTAAACTTCTACAATAGCCGTTCAAACGTCGAATAACAACAATTTTTGTGCAATGCGTTGAATCCACTGTTCAACATTTGAAATCTATTTCAATTCGATTTCCAAATTTTTTCAACAAGATAATACATATATGAAGATAGATGTAGTAGTTTGTAATCAGAAAAATGCGTTTTCAACAATCATATAGGTTGTTCAATGTCGAACAATCTTGTTCGAAATTTTAAAAAATTCACGAGTATGACCCACCGTGGATTTTCTAAACCTATTTTTAGCTTGACTTCATCCTGTATTAATCACAAAAATGGTTTTATGCAACTTTAAATATCAAATTGGTATAAGAAATACACATTTTTGACAACTGTATCGGCCGTTCTACGTTGTATGTCCATTATTTTCGTGAAAAGTATACAAAATTCAAGCTTTGAACCCACTGTGCAATATCATAAATTTATTATTCAATTTGATTTTCAAACTTTTTGTACAAAATAATACATATATGATGAGAGATGTACTAGGTTGAAATCAAAAAAATGCATTTTCAACCACCATATAAGCTGTTCAATGTCGAACAATTTTGTATGAAATTTTACAAATTCACGAGTATGACCCACCGTTGGTTCTTTTGAACCTATTTTTAGATTGATTTCATCGTGTATTAATCACCAAAAGATTTTTATGAAAATTTAAATATCAATTTGTTATGAAGAAAAGACATTTTTAACTACTATGTTGGCCGTTCAAACATCAAATCGCATCAATTTTTGTGAAATTTGTTCAAAATTCATGCTTTGAACCCACTATGCAATGTCCAAAATCTATTTCAATTCGATTTCTAAACTTTTTCTCCAAGATAATACATCTATGAAGATAGATATACTAGTTTGCAATCACAAAAATGCATTTTCAACAACCATCTAAGTTGTTCAATGTCGGACAATTTTGTTTGTAATTTTTAAAAATTCACGAGTATAACCTACTGTTGGATGTTCTAAACCTATTTTTAGCTTGGAATCACAAAAACACATTTTTAAAACCCATATTGGCCTTTCAACGTTGTATGTCCTTGTTTTTTCTGAAAAATATATAAAATTCAAGCTTTAAACCCACTGCTGAACATCCAAAACATATTTTCAATTCAATTTCCAAATGTTTTGTACAAGATAATTCATTTATGAAGACATATGTTCTCATTTGGAATCACGAAAATGCATTTTCAACAATCGTATAAGTTGTTCAATGTCGAATAATTTTGTTCAAAATTTTACAAATTCACGAGTATGACACACCGTTGGATGTTTTGAACCTATTTTTAGCTTGATTTCATCATGTATTAATCACTAAAACAGTTTTATAAAAATTAAAATATTAAATTGGCACGAAGAAAATACATTTTTAACAATTATATTGGCCGCTGAACGACGAATCGCATCGATTTTCGTAAAAATTGTACAAAATTCATGCATTGAACCCAGTGTTCAACGTTTGAAATCTATATTCAATTCGATTTCAAAACATTTTCTACAAGATAATACATATATATGAAGATAGATATACTAGTTTGCAATCACAAAAATGCATTTTCAACAACCATCTAAGTTGTTCAATGTCGAACAATTTTGTTCTAAATTTTACAAAATTCACGAGTATAACCCACCGTTGGATGTTTTGAACCTATTTTATCTTGATTTCATCATGTATTAATCACCAAAACATGTTTATGAAACTTTAAATATCAAATTGGTACGAAGAAAAGGCATTTTAAACTACTACAATAGCCGTTCAAACGTCGAATAACAACAATTTTTGTGCAATGCGTTGAATCCACTGTTCAACATTTGAAATCTATTTCAATTCGATTTCCAAATTTTTTCAACAAGATAATACATATATGAAGATAGATGTAGTAGTTTGTAATCAGAAAAATGCGTTTTCAACAATCATATAGGTTGTTCAATGTCGAACAATCTTGTTCGAACTTTTAAAAAATTCACGAGTATGACCCACCGTGGATTTTCTAAACCTATTTTTAGCTTGACTTCATCCTGTATTAATCACAAAAATGGTTTTATGCAACTTTAAATATCAAATTGGTATAAAAAATACACATTTTTGACAACTGTATCGGCCGTTCTACGTTGTATGTCCATTATTTTCGTGAAAAGTATACAAAATTCAAGCTTTGAACCCACTGTGCAACGTCATAAATTTATTATTCAATTTGATTTTCAAACTTTTTGTACAAAATAATACATATATCAAGAGAGATGTACTAGGTTGAAATCAAAAAAATGCATTTTCAACCACCAGATAAGCTGTTCAATGTCGAACAATTTTGTATGAAATTTTACAAATTCACGAGTATGACCCACCGTTGGTTCTTTTGAACCTATTTTTTGATTGATTTCATCGTGTATTAATCACCAAAAGATTTTTATGAAAATTTAAATATCAATTTGGTATGAAGAAAAGACATTTTTAACTACTATGTTGGCCGTTCAAACATCAAATCGCATCAATTTTTGTGAAATTTGTTCAAAATTCATGCTTTGAACCCACTATGCAATGTCCAAAATCTATTTCAATTCGATTTCTAAACATTTTCTCCAAGATAATACATCTATGAAGATAGATATACTAGTTTGCAATCACAAAAATGCATTTTCAACAACCATCTAAGTTGTTCAATGTCGGACAATTTTGTTTGTAATTTTTAAAAATTCACGAGTATAACCTACTGTTGGATGTTCTAAACCTATTTTTAGCTTGGAATCACAAAAATACATTTTTAAAACCCATATTGGCCTTTCAACGTTGTATGTCCTTGTTTTTTCTGAAAAATATATAAAATTCAAGCTTTAAACCCACTGCTGAACATCCAAAATATATTTTCAATTCAATTTCCAAATGTTTTGTACAAGATAATTCATTTATGAAGACATATGTTCTAGTTTGGAATCACGAAAATGCATTTTCAACAATCGTATAAGTTGTTCAATGTCGAATAATTTTGTTCAAAATTTTACAAATTCACGAGTATGACACACCGTTGGATGTTTTGAACCTATTTTTAGCTTGATTTCATCATGTATTAATCACTAAAACAGTTTTATAAAAATTAAAATATTAAATTGGCACGAAGAAAATACATTTTTAACAATTATATTGGCCGCTGAACGACGAATCGCATCGATTTTCGTAAAAATTGTACAAAATTCATGCATTGAACCCAGTGTTCAACGTTTGAAATCTATATTCAATTCGATTTCAAAACATTTTCTACAAGATAATACATATATATGAAGATAGATATACTAGTTTGCAATCACAAAAATGCATTTTCAACAACCATCTAAGTTGTTCAATGTCGAACAATTTTGTTCTAAATTTTACAAAATTCACGAGTATAACCCACCGTTGGATGTTTTGAACCTATTTTATCTTGATTTCATCATGTATTAATCACCAAAACATGTTTATGAAACTTTAAATATCAAATTGGTACGAAGAAAAGGCATTTTAAACTACTACAATAGCCGTTCAAACGTCGAATAACAACAATTTTTGTGCAATGCGTTGAATCCACTGTTCAACATTTGAAATCTATTTCAATTCGATTTCCAAATTTTTTCAACAAGATAATACATATATGAAGATAGATGTAGTAGTTTGTAATCAGAAAAATGCGTTTTCAACAATCATATAGGTTGTTCAATGTCGAACAATCTTGTTCGAACTTTTAAAAAATTCACGAGTATGACCCACCGTGGATTTTCTAAACCTATTTTTAGCTTGACTTCATCCTGTATTAATCACAAAAATGGTTTTATGCAACTTTAAATATCAAATTGGTATAAAAAATACACATTTTTGACAACTGTATCGGCCGTTCTACGTTGTATGTCCATTATTTTCGTGAAAAGTATACAAAATTCAAGCTTTGAACCCACTGTGCAACGTCATAAATTTATTATTCAATTTGATTTTCAAACATTTTGTACAAAATAATACATATATCAAGAGAGATGTACTAGGTTGAAATCAAAAAAATGCATTTTCAACCACCAGATAAGCTGTTCAATGTCGAACAATTTTGTATGAAATTTTACAAATTCACGAGTATGACCCACCGTTGGTTCTTTTGAACCTATTTTTTGATTGATTTCATCGTGTATTAATCACCAAAAGATTTTTATGAAAATTTAAATATCAATTTGGTATGAAGAAAAGACATTTTTAACTACTATGTTGGCCGTTCAAACATCAAATCGCATCAATTTTTGTGAAATTTGTTCAAAATTCATGCTTTGAACCCACTATGCAATGTCCAAAATCTATTTCAATTCGATTTCTAAACATTTTCTCCAAGATAATACATCTATGAAGATAGATATACTAGTTTGCAATCACAAAAATGCATTTTCAACAACCATCTAAGTTGTTCAATGTCGGACAATTTTGTTTGTAATTTTTAAAAATTCACGAGTATAACCTACTGTTGGATGTTCTAAACCTATTTTTAGCTTGGAATCACAAAAATACATTTTTAAAACCCATATTGGCCTTTCAACGTTGTATGTCCTTGTTTTTTCTGAAAAATATATAAAATTCAAGCTTTAAACCCACTGCTGAACATCCAAAATATATTTTCAATTCAATTTCCAAATGTTTTGTACAAGATAATTCATTTATGAAGACATATGTTCTAGTTTGGAATCACGAAAATGCATTTTCAACAATCGTATAAGTTGTTCAATGTCGAATAATTTTGTTCAAAATTTTACAAATTCACGAGTATGACACACCGTTGGATGTTTTGAACCTATTTTTAGCTTGATTTCATCATGTATTAATCACTAAAACAGTTTTATAAAAATTAAAATATTAAATTGGCACGAAGAAAATACATTTTTAACAATTATATTGGCCGCTGAACGACGAATCGCATCGATTTTCGTAAAAATTGTACAAAATTCATGCATTGAACCCAGTGTTCAACGTTTGAAATCTATATTCAATTCGATTTCAAAACATTTTCTACAAGATAATACATATATATGAAGATAGATATACTAGTTTGCAATCACAAAAATGCATTTTCAACAACCATCTAAGTTGTTCAATGTCGAACAATTTTGTTCTAAATTTTACAAAATTCACGAGTATAACCCACCGTTGGATGTTTTGAACCTATTTTATCTTGATTTCATCATGTATTAATCACCAAAACATGTTTATGAAACTTTAAATATCAAATTGGTACGAAGAAAAGGCATTTTAAACTACTACAATAGCCGTTCAAACGTCGAATAACAACAATTTTTGTGCAATGCGTTGAATCCACTGTTCAACATTTGAAATCTATTTCAATTCGATTTCCAAATTTTTTCAACAAGATAATACATATATGAAGATAGATGTAGTAGTTTGTAATCAGAAAAATGCGTTTTCAACAATCATATAGGTTGTTCAATGTCGAACAATCTTGTTCGAACTTTTAAAAAATTCACGAGTATGACCCACCGTGGATTTTCTAAACCTATTTTTAGCTTGACTTCATCCTGTATTAATCACAAAAATGGTTTTATGCAACTTTAAATATCAAATTGGTATAAAAAATACACATTTTTGACAACTGTATCGGCCGTTCTACGTTGTATGTCCATTATTTTCGTGAAAAGTATACAAAATTCAAGCTTTGAACCCACTGTGCAACGTCATAAATTTATTATTCAATTTGATTTTCAAACATTTTGTACAAAATAATACATATATCAAGAGAGATGTACTAGGTTGAAATCAAAAAAATGCATTTTCAACCACCAGATAAGCTGTTCAATGTCGAACAATTTTGTATGAAATTTTACAAATTCACGAGTATGACCCACCGTTGGTTCTTTTGAACCTATTTTTTGATTGATTTCATCGTGTATTAATCACCAAAAGATTTTTATGAAAATTTAAATATCAATTTGGTATGAAGAAAAGACATTTTTAACTACTATGTTGGCCGTTCAAACATCAAATCGCATCAATTTTTGTGAAATTTGTTCAAAATTCATGCTTTGAACCCACTATGCAATGTCCAAAATCTATTTCAATTCGATTTCTAAACATTTTCTCCAAGATAATACATCTATGAAGATAGATATACTAGTTTGCAATCACAAAAATGCATTTTCAACAACCATCTAAGTTGTTCAATGTCGGACAATTTGTTTGTAATTTTTAAAAATTCACGAGTATAACCTACTGTTGGATGTTCTAAACCTATTTTTAGCTTGGAATCACAAAAATACATTTTTAAAACCCATATTGGCCTTTCAACGTTGTATGTCCTTGTTTTTTCTGAAAAATATATAAAATTCAAGCTTTAAACCCACTGCTGAACATCCAAAATATATTTTCAATTCAATTTCCAAATGTTTTGTACAAGATAATTCATTTATGAAGACATATGTTCTAGTTTGGAATCACGAAAATGCATTTTCAACAATCGTATAAGTTGTTCAATGTCGAATAATTTTGTTCAAAATTTTACAAATTCACGAGTATGACACACCGTTGGATGTTTTGAACCTATTTTTAGCTTGATTTCATCATGTATTAATCACTAAAACAGTTTTATAAAAATTAAAATATTAAATTGGCACGAAGAAAATACATTTTTAACAATTATATTGGCCGCTGAACGACGAATCGCATCGATTTTCGTAAAAATTGTACAAAATTCATGCATTGAACCCAGTGTTCAACGTTTGAAATCTATATTCAATTCGATTTCAAAACATTTTCTACAAGATAATACATATATATGAAGATAGATATACTAGTTTGCAATCACAAAAATGCATTTTCAACAACCATCAAAGTTGTTCAATGTCGAACAATTTTGTTCTAAATTTTACAAAATTCACGAGTATAACCCACCGTTGGATGTTTTGAACCTATTTTATCTTGATTTCATCATGTATTAATCACCAAAACATGTTTATGAAACTTTAAATATCAAATTGGTACGAAGAAAAGGCATTTTAAACTACTACAATAGCCGTTCAAACGTCGAATAACAACAATTTTTGTGCAATGCGTTGAATCCACTGTTCAACATTTGAAATCTATTTCAATTCGATTTCCAAATTTTTTCAACAAGATAATACATATATGAAGATAGATGTAGTAGTTTGTAATCAGAAAAATGCGTTTTCAACAATCATATAGGTTGTTCAATGTCGAACAATCTTGTTCGAACTTTTAAAAAATTCACGAGTATGACCCACCGTGGATTTTCTAAACCTATTTTTAGCTTGACTTCATCCTGTATTAATCACAAAAATGGTTTTATGCAACTTTAAATATCAAATTGGTATAAAAAATACACATTTTTGACAACTGTATCGGCCGTTCTACGTTGTATGTCCATTATTTTCGTGAAAAGTATACAAAATTCAAGCTTTGAACCCACTGTGCAACGTCATAAATTTATTATTCAATTTGATTTTCAAACTTTTTGTACAAAATAATACATATATCAAGAGAGATGTACTAGGTTGAAATCAAAAAAATGCATTTTCAACCACCAGATAAGCTGTTCAATGTCGAACAATTTTGTATGAAATTTTACAAATTCACGAGTATGACCCACCGTTGGTTCTTTTGAACCTATTTTTAGATTGATTTCATCGTGTATTAATCACCAAAAGATTTTTATGAAAATTTAAATATCAATTTGTTATGAAGAAAAGACATTTTTAACTACTATGTTGGCCGTTCAAACATCAAATCGCATCAATTTTTGTGAAATTTGTTCAAAATTCATGCTTTGAACCCACTATGCAATGTCCAAAATCTATTTCAATTCGATTTCTAAACTTTTTCTCCAAGATAATACATCTATGAAGATAGATATACTAGTTTGCAATCACAAAAATGCATTTTCAACAACCATCTAAGTTGTTCAATGTCGGACAATTTTGTTTGTAATTTTTAAAAAATTCACGAGTATAACCTACTGTTGGATGTTCTAAACCTATTTTTAGCTTGGAATCACAAAAACACATTTTTAAAACCCATATTGGCCTTTCAACATTGTATGTCCTTGTTTTTTCTGAAAAATATATAAAATTCAAGCTTTAAACCCACTGCTGAACATCCAAAACATATTTTCAATTCAATTTCCAAATGTTTTGTACAAGATAATTCATTTATGAAGACATATGTTCTCGTTTGGAATCACGAAAATGCATTTTCAACAATCGTATAAGTTGTTCAATGTCGAATAATTTTGTTCAAAATTTTACAAATTCACGAGTATGACACACCGTTGGATGTTTTGAACCTATTTTTAGCTTGATTTCATCATGTATTAATCACTAAAACAGTTTTATAAAAATTAAAATATTAAATTGGCACGAAGAAAATACATTTTTAACAATTATATTGGCCGCTGAACGACGAATCGCATCGATTTTCGTAAAAATTGTACAAAATTCATGCATTGAACCCAGTGTTCAACGTTTGAAATCTATATTCAATTCGATTTCAAAACATTTTCTACAAGATAATACATATATATGAAGATAGATATACTAGTTTGCAATCACAAAAATGCATTTTCAACAACCATCTAAGTTGTTCAATGTCGAACAATTTTGTTCTAAATTTTACAAAATTCACGAGTATAACCCACCGTTGGATGTTTTGAACCTATTTTATCTTGATTTCATCATGTATTAATCACCAAAACATGTTTATGAAACTTTAAATATCAAATTGGTACGAAGAAAAGGCATTTTAAACTACTACAATAGCCGTTCAAACGTCGAATAACAACAATTTTTGTGCAATGCGTTGAATCCACTGTTCAACATTTGAAATCTATTTCAATTCGATTTCCAAATTTTTTCAACAAGATAATACATATATGAAGATAGATGTAGTAGTTTGTAATCAGAAAAATGCGTTTTCAACAATCATATAGGTTGTTCAATGTCGAACAATCTTGTTCGAACTTTTAAAAAATTCACGAGTATGACCCACCGTGGATTTTCTAAACCTATTTTTAGCTTGACTTCATCCTGTATTAATCACAAAAATGGTTTTATGCAACTTTAAATATCAAATTGGTATAAAAAATACACATTTTTGACAACTGTATCGGCCGTTCTACGTTGTATGTCCATTATTTTCGTGAAAAGTATACAAAATTCAAGCTTTGAACCCACTGTGCAACGTCATAAATTTATTATTCAATTTGATTTTCAAACTTTTTGTACAAAATAATACATATATCAAGAGAGATGTACTAGGTTGAAATCAAAAAAATGCATTTTCAACCACCAGATAAGCTGTTCAATGTCGAACAATTTTGTATGAAATTTTACAAATTCACGAGTATGACCCACCGTTGGTTCTTTTGAACCTATTTTTAGATTGATTTCATCGTGTATTAATCACCAAAAGATTTTTATGAAAATTTAAATATCAATTTGTTATGAAGAAAAGACATTTTTAACTACTATGTTGGCCGTTCAAACATCAAATCGCATCAATTTTTGTGAAATTTGTTCAAAATTCATGCTTTGAACCCACTATGCAATGTCCAAAATCTATTTCAATTCGATTTCTAAACTTTTTCTCCAAGATAATACATCTATGAAGATAGATATACTAGTTTGCAATCACAAAAATGCATTTTCAACAACCATCTAAGTTGTTCAATGTCGGACAATTTTGTTTGTAATTTTTAAAAAATTCACGAGTATAACCTACTGTTGGATGTTCTAAACCTATTTTTAGCTTGGAATCACAAAAACACATTTTTAAAACCCATATTGGCCTTTCAACATTGTATGTCCTTGTTTTTTCTGAAAAATATATAAAATTCAAGCTTTAAACCCACTGCTGAACATCCAAAACATATTTTCAATTCAATTTCCAAATGTTTTGTACAAGATAATTCATTTATGAAGACATATGTTCTCGTTTGGAATCACGAAAATGCATTTTCAACAATCGTATAAGTTGTTCAATGTCGAATAATTTTGTTCAAAATTTTACAAATTCACGAGTATGACACACCGTTGGATGTTTTGAACCTATTTTTAGCTTGATTTCATCATGTATTAATCACTAAAACAGTTTTATAAAAATTAAAATATTAAATTGGCACGAAGAAAATACATTTTTAACAATTATATTGGCCGCTGAACGACGAATCGCATCGATTTTCGTAAAAATTGTACAAAATTCATGCATTGAACCCAGTGTTCAACGTTTGAAATCTATATTCAATTCGATTTCAAAACATTTTCTACAAGATAATACATATATATGAAGATAGATATACTAGTTTGCAATCACAAAAATGCATTTTCAACAACCATCTAAGTTGTTCAATGTCGAACAATTTTGTTCTAAATTTTACAAAATTCACGAGTATAACCCACCGTTGGATGTTTTGAACCTATTTTATCTTGATTTCATCATGTATTAATCACCAAAACATGTTTATGAAACTTTAAATATCAAATTGGTACGAAGAAAAGGCATTTTAAACTACTACAATAGCCGTTCAAACGTCGAATAACAACAATTTTTGTGCAATGCGTTGAATCCACTGTTCAACATTTGAAATCTATTTCAATTCGATTTCCAAATTTTTTCAACAAGATAATACATATATGAAGATAGATGTAGTAGTTTGTAATCAGAAAAATGCGTTTTCAACAATCATATAGGTTGTTCAATGTCGAACAATCTTGTTCGAACTTTTAAAAAATTCACGAGTATGACCCACCGTGGATTTTCTAAACCTATTTTTAGCTTGACTTCATCCTGTATTAATCACAAAAATGGTTTTATGCAACTTTAAATATCAAATTGGTATAAAAAATACACATTTTTGACAACTGTATCGGCCGTTCTACGTTGTATGTCCATTATTTTCGTGAAAAGTATACAAAATTCAAGCTTTGAACCCACTGTGCAACGTCATAAATTTATTATTCAATTTGATTTTCAAACTTTTTGTACAAAATAATACATATATCAAGAGAGATGTACTAGGTTGAAATCAAAAAAATGCATTTTCAACCACCAGATAAGCTGTTCAATGTCGAACAATTTTGTATGAAATTTTACAAATTCACGAGTATGACCCACCGTTGGTTCTTTTGAACCTATTTTTAGATTGATTTCATCGTGTATTAATCACCAAAAGATTTTTATGAAAATTTAAATATCAATTTGTTATGAAGAAAAGACATTTTTAACTACTATGTTGGCCGTTCAAACATCAAATCGCATCAATTTTTGTGAAATTTGTTCAAAATTCATGCTTTGAACCCACTATGCAATGTCCAAAATCTATTTCAATTCGATTTCTAAACTTTTTCTCCAAGATAATACATCTATGAAGATAGATATACTAGTTTGCAATCACAAAAATGCATTTTCAACAACCATCTAAGTTGTTCAATGTCGGACAATTTTGTTTGTAATTTTTAAAAAATTCACGAGTATAACCTACTGTTGGATGTTCTAAACCTATTTTTAGCTTGGAATCACAAAAACACATTTTTAAAACCCATATTGGCCTTTCAACGTTGTATGTCCTTGTTTTTTCTGAAAAATATATAAAATTCAAGCTTTAAACCCACTGCTGAACATCCAAAACATATTTTCAATTCAATTTCCAAATGTTTTGTACAAGATAATTCATTTATGAAGACATATGTTCTCGTTTGGAATCACGAAAATGCATTTTCAACAATCGTATAAGTTGTTCAATGTCGAATAATTTTGTTCAAAATTTTACAAATTCACGAGTATGACACACCGTTGGATGTTTTGAACCTATTTTTAGCTTGATTTCATCATGTATTAATCACTAAAACAGTTTTATAAAAATTAAAATATTAAATTGGCACGAAGAAAATACATTTTTAACAATTATATTGGCCGCTGAACGACGAATCGCATCGATTTTCGTAAAAATTGTACAAAATTCATGCATTGAACCCAGTGTTCAACGTTTGAAATCTATATTCAATTCGATTTCAAAACATTTTCTACAAGATAATACATATATATGAAGATAGATATACTAGTTTGCAATCACAAAAATGCATTTTCAACAACCATCTAAGTTGTTCAATGTCGAACAATTTTGTTCTAAATTTTACAAAATTCACGAGTATAACCCACCGTTGGATGTTTTGAACCTATTTTATCTTGATTTCATCATGTATTAATCACCAAAACATGTTTATGAAACTTTAAATATCAAATTGGTACGAAGAAAAGGCATTTTAAACTACTACAATAGCCGTTCAAACGTCGAATAACAACAATTTTTGTGCAATGCGTTGAATCCACTGTTCAACATTTGAAATCTATTTCAATTCGATTTCCAAATTTTTTCAACAAGATAATACATATATGAAGATAGATGTAGTAGTTTGTAATCAGAAAAATGCGTTTTCAACAATCATATAGGTTGTTCAATGTCGAACAATCTTGTTCGAACTTTTAAAAAATTCACGAGTATGACCCACCGTGGATTTTCTAAACCTATTTTTAGCTTGACTTCATCCTGTATTAATCACAAAAATGGTTTTATGCAACTTTAAATATCAAATTGGTATAAAAAATACACATTTTTGACAACTGTATCGGCCGTTCTACGTTGTATGTCCATTATTTTCGTGAAAAGTATACAAAATTCAAGCTTTGAACCCACTGTGCAACGTCATAAATTTATTATTCAATTTGATTTTCAAACATTTTGTACAAAATAATACATATATCAAGAGAGATGTACTAGGTTGAAATCAAAAAAATGCATTTTCAACCACCAGATAAGCTGTTCAATGTCGAACAATTTTGTATGAAATTTTACAAATTCACGAGTATGACCCACCGTTGGTTCTTTTGAACCTATTTTTTGATTGATTTCATCGTGTATTAATCACCAAAAGATTTTTATGAAAATTTAAATATCAATTTGGTATGAAGAAAAGACATTTTTAACTACTATGTTGGCCGTTCAAACATCAAATCGCATCAATTTTTGTGAAATTTGTTCAAAATTCATGCTTTGAACCCACTATGCAATGTCCAAAATCTATTTCAATTCGATTTCTAAACATTTTCTCCAAGATAATACATCTATGAAGATAGATATACTAGTTTGCAATCACAAAAATGCATTTTCAACAACCATCTAAGTTGTTCAATGTCGGACAATTTTGTTTGTAATTTTTAAAAATTCACGAGTATAACCTACTGTTGGATGTTCTAAACCTATTTTTAGCTTGGAATCACAAAAATACATTTTTAAAACCCATATTGGCCTTTCAACGTTGTATGTCCTTGTTTTTTCTGAAAAATATATAAAATTCAAGCTTTAAACCCACTGCTGAACATCCAAAATATATTTTCAATTCAATTTCCAAATGTTTTGTACAAGATAATTCATTTATGAAGACATATGTTCTAGTTTGGAATCACGAAAATGCATTTTCAACAATCGTATAAGTTGTTCAATGTCGAATAATTTTGTTCAAAATTTTACAAATTCACGAGTATGACACACCGTTGGATGTTTTGAACCTATTTTTAGCTTGATTTCATCATGTATTAATCACTAAAACAGTTTTATAAAAATTAAAATATTAAATTGGCACGAAGAAAATACATTTTTAACAATTATATTGGCCGCTGAACGACGAATCGCATCGATTTTCGTAAAAATTGTACAAAATTCATGCATTGAACCCAGTGTTCAACGTTTGAAATCTATATTCAATTCGATTTCAAAACATTTTCTACAAGATAATACATATATATGAAGATAGATATACTAGTTTGCAATCACAAAAATGCATTTTCAACAACCATCTAAGTTGTTCAATGTCGAACAATTTTGTTCTAAATTTTACAAAATTCACGAGTATAACCCACCGTTGGATGTTTTGAACCTATTTTATCTTGATTTCATCATGTATTAATCACCAAAACATGTTTATGAAACTTTAAATATCAAATTGGTACGAAGAAAAGGCATTTTAAACTACTACAATAGCCGTTCAAACGTCGAATAACAACAATTTTTGTGCAATGCGTTGAATCCACTGTTCAACATTTGAAATCTATTTCAATTCGATTTCCAAATTTTTTCAACAAGATAATACATATATGAAGATAGATGTAGTAGTTTGTAATCAGAAAAATGCGTTTTCAACAATCATATAGGTTGTTCAATGTCGAACAATCTTGTTCGAACTTTTAAAAAATTCACGAGTATGACCCACCGTGGATTTTCTAAACCTATTTTTAGCTTGACTTCATCCTGTATTAATCACAAAAATGGTTTTATGCAACTTTAAATATCAAATTGGTATAAAAAATACACATTTTTGACAACTGTATCGGCCGTTCTACGTTGTATGTCCATTATTTTCGTGAAAAGTATACAAAATTCAAGCTTTGAACCCACTGTGCAACGTCATAAATTTATTATTCAATTTGATTTTCAAACTTTTTGTACAAAATAATACATATATCAAGAGAGATGTACTAGGTTGAAATCAAAAAAATGCATTTTCAACCACCAGATAAGCTGTTCAATGTCGAACAATTTTGTATGAAATTTTACAAATTCACGAGTATGACCCACCGTTGGTTCTTTTGAACCTATTTTTAGATTGATTTCATCGTGTATTAATCACCAAAAGATTTTTATGAAAATTTAAATATCAATTTGTTATGAAGAAAAGACATTTTTAACTACTATGTTGGCCGTTCAAACATCAAATCGCATCAATTTTTGTGAAATTTGTTCAAAATTCATGCTTTGAACCCACTATGCAATGTCCAAAATCTATTTCAATTCGATTTCTAAACTTTTTCTCCAAGATAATACATCTATGAAGATAGATATACTAGTTTGCAATCACAAAAATGCATTTTCAACAACCATCTAAGTTGTTCAATGTCGGACAATTTTGTTTGTAATTTTTAAAAAATTCACGAGTATAACCTACTGTTGGATGTTCTAAACCTATTTTTAGCTTGGAATCACAAAAACACATTTTTAAAACCCATATTGGCCTTTCAACGTTGTATGTCCTTGTTTTTTCTGAAAAATATATAAAATTCAAGCTTTAAACCCACTGCTGAACATCCAAAACATATTTTCAATTCAATTTCCAAATGTTTTGTACAAGATAATTCATTTATGAAGACATATGTTCTCGTTTGGAATCACGAAAATGCATTTTCAACAATCGTATAAGTTGTTCAATGTCGAATAATTTTGTTCAAAATTTTACAAATTCACGAGTATGACACACCGTTGGATGTTTTGAACCTATTTTTAGCTTGATTTCATCATGTATTAATCACTAAAACAGTTTTATAAAAATTAAAATATTAAATTGGCACGAAGAAAATACATTTTTAACAATTATATTGGCCGCTGAACGACGAATCGCATCGATTTTCGTAAAAATTGTACAAAATTCATGCATTGAACCCAGTGTTCAACGTTTGAAATCTATATTCAATTCGATTTCAAAACATTTTCTACAAGATAATACATATATATGAAGATAGATATACTAGTTTGCAATCACAAAAATGCATTTTCAACAACCATCTAAGTTGTTCAATGTCGAACAATTTTGTTCTAAATTTTACAAAATTCACGAGTATAACCCACCGTTGGATGTTTTGAACCTATTTTATCTTGATTTCATCATGTATTAATCACCAAAACATGTTTATGAAACTTTAAATATCAAATTGGTACGAAGAAAAGGCATTTTAAACTACTACAATAGCCGTTCAAACGTCGAATAACAACAATTTTTGTGCAATGCGTTGAATCCACTGTTCAACATTTGAAATCTATTTCAATTCGATTTCCAAATTTTTTCAACAAGATAATACATATATGAAGATAGATGTAGTAGTTTGTAATCAGAAAAATGCGTTTTCAACAATCATATAGGTTGTTCAATGTCGAACAATCTTGTTCGAACTTTTAAAAAATTCACGAGTATGACCCACCGTGGATTTTCTAAACCTATTTTTAGCTTGACTTCATCCTGTATTAATCACAAAAATGGTTTTATGCAACTTTAAATATCAAATTGGTATAAAAAATACACATTTTTGACAACTGTATCGGCCGTTCTACGTTGTATGTCCATTATTTTCGTGAAAAGTATACAAAATTCAAGCTTTGAACCCACTGTGCAACGTCATAAATTTATTATTCAATTTGATTTTCAAACTTTTTGTACAAAATAATACATATATCAAGAGAGATGTACTAGGTTGAAATCAAAAAAATGCATTTTCAACCACCAGATAAGCTGTTCAATGTCGAACAATTTTGTATGAAATTTTACAAATTCACGAGTATGACCCACCGTTGGTTCTTTTGAACCTATTTTTTGATTGATTTCATCGTGTATTAATCACCAAAAGATTTTTATGAAAATTTAAATATCAATTTGGTATGAAGAAAAGACATTTTTAACTACTATGTTGGCCGTTCAAACATCAAATCGCATCAATTTTTGTGAAATTTGTTCAAAATTCATGCTTTGAACCCACTATGCAATGTCCAAAATCTATTTCAATTCGATTTCTAAACATTTTCTCCAAGATAATACATCTATGAAGATAGATATACTAGTTTGCAATCACAAAAATGCATTTTCAACAACCATCTAAGTTGTTCAATGTCGGACAATTTTGTTTGTAATTTTTAAAAATTCACGAGTATAACCTACTGTTGGATGTTCTAAACCTATTTTTAGCTTGGAATCACAAAAATACATTTTTAAAACCCATATTGGCCTTTCAACGTTGTATGTCCTTGTTTTTTCTGAAAAATATATAAAATTCAAGCTTTAAACCCACTGCTGAACATCCAAAACATATTTTCAATTCAATTTTCAAATGTTTTGTACAAGATAATTCATTTATGAAGACATATGTTCTCGTTTGGAATCACGAAAATGCATTTTCAACAATCGTATAAGTTGTTCAATGTCGAATAATTTTGTTCAAAATTTTACAAATTCACGAGTATGACACACCGTTGGATGTTTTGAACCTATTTTTAGCTTGATTTCATCATGTATTAATCACTAAAACAGTTTTATAAAAATTAAAATATTAAATTGGCACGAAGAAAATACATTTTTAACAATTATATTGGCCGCTGAACGACGAATCGCATCGATTTTCGTAAAAATTGTACAAAATTCATGCATTGAACCCAGTGTTCAACGTTTGAAATCTATATTCAATTCGATTTCAAAACATTTTCTACAAGATAATACATATATATGAAGATAGATATACTAGTTTGCAATCACAAAAATGCATTTTCAACAACCATCTAAGTTGTTCAATGTCGAACAATTTTGTTCTAAATTTTACAAAATTCACGAGTATAACCCACCGTTGGATGTTTTGAACCTATTTTATCTTGATTTCATCATGTATTAATCACCAAAACATGTTTATGAAACTTTAAATATCAAATTGGTACGAAGAAAAGGCATTTTAAACTACTACAATAGCCGTTCAAACGTCGAATAACAACAATTTTTGTGCAATGCGTTGAATCCACTGTTCAACATTTGAAATCTATTTCAATTCGATTTCCAAATTTTTTCAACAAGATAATACATATATGAAGATAGATGTAGTAGTTTGTAATCAGAAAAATGCGTTTTCAACAATCATATAGGTTGTTCAATGTCGAACAATCTTGTTCGAACTTTTAAAAAATTCACGAGTATGACCCACCGTGGATTTTCTAAACCTATTTATAGCTTGACTTCATCCTGTATTAATCACAAAAATGGTTTTATGCAACTTTAAATATCAAATTGGTATAAAAAATACACATTTTTGACAACTGTATCGGCCGTTCTACGTTGTATGTCCATTATTTTCGTGAAAAGTATACAAAATTCAAGCTTTGAACCCACTGTGCAACGTCAGAAATTTATTATTCAATTTGATTTTCAAACTTTTTGTACAAAATAATACATATATCAAGAGAGATGTACTAGGTTGAAATCAAAAAAATGCATTTTCAACCACCAGATAAGCTGTTCAATGTCGAACAATTTTGTATGAAATTTTACAAATTCACGAGTATGACCCACCGTTGGTTCTTTTGAACCTATTTTTTGATTGATTTCATCGTGTATTAATCACCAAAAGATTTTTATGAAAATTTAAATATCAATTTGGTATGAAGAAAAGACATTTTTAACTACTATGTTGGCCGTTCAAACATCAAATCGCATCAATTTTTGTGAAATTTGTTCAAAATTCATGCTTTGAACCCACTATGCAATGTCCAAAATCTATTTCAATTCGATTTCTAAACATTTTCTCCAAGATAATACATCTATGAAGATAGATATACTAGTTTGCAATCACAAAAATGCATTTTCAACAACCATCTAAGTTGTTCAATGTCGGACAATTTTGTTTGTAATTTTTAAAAATTCACGAGTATAACCTACTGTTGGATGTTCTAAACCTATTTTTAGCTTGGAATCACAAAAATACATTTTTAAAACCCATATTGGCCTTTCAACGTTGTATGTCCTTGTTTTTTCTGAAAAATATATAAAATTCAAGCTTTAAACCCACTGCTGAACATCCAAAACATATTTTCAATTCAATTTTCAAATGTTTTGTACAAGATAATTCATTTATGAAGACATATGTTCTCGTTTGGAATCACGAAAATGCATTTTCAACAATCGTATAAGTTGTTCAATGTCGAATAATTTTGTTCAAAATTTTACAAATTCACGAGTATGACACACCGTTGGATGTTTTGAACCTATTTTTAGCTTGATTTCATCATGTATTAATCACTAAAACAGTTTTATAAAAATTAAAATATTAAATTGTCACGAAGAAAATACATTTTTAACAATTATATTGGCCGCTGAACGACGAATCGCATCGATTTTCGTAAAAATTGTACAAAATTCATGCATTGAACCCAGTGTTCAACGTTTGAAATCTATATTCAATTCGATTTCAAAACATTTTCTACAAGATAATACATATATATGAAGATAGATATACTAGTTTGCAATCACAAAAATGCATTTTCAACAACCATCTAAGTTGTTCAATGTCGAACAATTTTGTTCTAAATTTTACAAAATTCACGAGTATAACCCACCGTTGGATGTTTTGAACCTATTTTATCTTGATTTCATCATGTATTAATCACCAAAACATGTTTATGAAACTTTAAATATCAAATTGGTACGAAGAAAAGGCATTTTAAACTACTACAATAGCCGTTCAAACGTCGAATAACAACAATTTTTGTGCAATGCGTTGAATCCACTGTTCAACATTTGAAATCTATTTCAATTCGATTTCCAAATTTTTTCAACAAGATAATACATATATGAAGATAGATGTAGTAGTTTGTAATCAGAAAAATGCGTTTTCAACAATCATATAGGTTGTTCAATGTCGAACAATCTTGTTCGAACTTTTAAAAAATTCACGAGTATGACCCACCGTGGATTTTCTAAACCTATTTTTAGCTTGACTTCATCCTGTATTAATCACAAAAATGGTTTTATGCAACTTTAAATATCAAATTGGTATAAAAAATACACATTTTTGACAACTGTATCGGCCGTTCTACGTTGTATGTCCATTATTTTCGTGAAAAGTATACAAAATTCAAGCTTTGAACCCACTGTGCAACGTCATAAATTTATTATTCAATTTGATTTTCAAACTTTTTGTACAAAATAATACATATATCAAGAGAGATGTACTAGGTTGAAATCAAAAAAATGCATTTTCAACCACCAGATAAGCTGTTCAATGTCGAACAATTTTGTATGAAATTTTACAAATTCACGAGTATGACCCACCGTTGGTTCTTTTGAACCTATTTTTAGATTGATTTCATCGTGTATTAATCACCAAAAGATTTTTATGAAAATTTAAATATCAATTTGTTATGAAGAAAAGACATTTTTAACTACTATGTTGGCCGTTCAAACATCAAATCGCATCAATTTTTGTGAAATTTGTTCAAAATTCATGCTTTGAACCCACTATGCAATGTCCAAAATCTATTTCAATTCGATTTCTAAACTTTTTCTCCAAGATAATACATCTATGAAGATAGATATACTAGTTTGCAATCACAAAAATGCATTTTCAACAACCATCTAAGTTGTTCAATGTCGGACAATTTTGTTTGTAATTTTTAAAAAATTCACGAGTATAACCTACTGTTGGATGTTCTAAACCTATTTTTAGCTTGGAATCACAAAAACACATTTTTAAAACCCATATTGGCCTTTCAACATTGTATGTCCTTGTTTTTTCTGAAAAATATATAAAATTCAAGCTTTAAACCCACTGCTGAACATCCAAAACATATTTTCAATTCAATTTCCAAATGTTTTGTACAAGATAATTCATTTATGAAGACATATGTTCTCGTTTGGAATCACGAAAATGCATTTTCAACAATCGTATAAGTTGTTCAATGTCGAATAATTTTGTTCAAAATTTTACAAATTCACGAGTATGACACACCGTTGGATGTTTTGAACCTATTTTTAGCTTGATTTCATCATGTATTAATCACTAAAACAGTTTTATAAAAATTAAAATATTAAATTGGCACGAAGAAAATACATTTTTAACAATTATATTGGCCGCTGAACGACGAATCGCATCGATTTTCGTAAAAATTGTACAAAATTCATGCATTGAACCCAGTGTTCAACGTTTGAAATCTATATTCAATTCGATTTCAAAACATTTTCTACAAGATAATACATATATATGAAGATAGATATACTAGTTTGCAATCACAAAAATGCATTTTCAACAACCATCTAAGTTGTTCAATGTCGAACAATTTTGTTCTAAATTTTACAAAATTCACGAGTATAACCCACCGTTGGATGTTTTGAACCTATTTTATCTTGATTTCATCATGTATTAATCACCAAAACATGTTTATGAAACTTTAAATATCAAATTGGTACGAAGAAAAGGCATTTTAAACTACTACAATAGCCGTTCAAACGTCGAATAACAACAATTTTTGTGCAATGCGTTGAATCCACTGTTCAACATTTGAAATCTATTTCAATTCGATTTCCAAATTTTTTCAACAAGATAATACATATATGAAGATAGATGTAGTAGTTTGTAATCAGAAAAATGCGTTTTCAACAATCATATAGGTTGTTCAATGTCGAACAATCTTGTTCGAACTTTTAAAAAATTCACGAGTATGACCCACCGTGGATTTTCTAAACCTATTTTTAGCTTGACTTCATCCTGTATTAATCACAAAAATGGTTTTATGCAACTTTAAATATCAAATTGGTATAAAAAATACACATTTTTGACAACTGTATCGGCCGTTCTACGTTGTATGTCCATTATTTTCGTGAAAAGTATACAAAATTCAAGCTTTGAACCCACTGTGCAACGTCATAAATTTATTATTCAATTTGATTTTCAAACTTTTTGTACAAAATAATACATATATCAAGAGAGATGTACTAGGTTGAAATCAAAAAAATGCATTTTCAACCACCAGATAAGCTGTTCAATGTCGAACAATTTTGTATGAAATTTTACAAATTCACGAGTATGACCCACCGTTGGTTCTTTTGAACCTATTTTTAGATTGATTTCATCGTGTATTAATCACCAAAAGATTTTTATGAAAATTTAAATATCAATTTGTTATGAAGAAAAGACATTTTTAACTACTATGTTGGCCGTTCAAACATCAAATCGCATCAATTTTTGTGAAATTTGTTCAAAATTCATGCTTTGAACCCACTATGCAATGTCCAAAATCTATTTCAATTCGATTTCTAAACTTTTTCTCCAAGATAATACATCTATGAAGATAGATATACTAGTTTGCAATCACAAAAATGCATTTTCAACAACCATCTAAGTTGTTCAATGTCGGACAATTTTGTTTGTAATTTTTAAAAAATTCACGAGTATAACCTACTGTTGGATGTTCTAAACCTATTTTTAGCTTGGAATCACAAAAACACATTTTTAAAACCCATATTGGCCTTTCAACATTGTATGTCCTTGTTTTTTCTGAAAAATATATAAAATTCAAGCTTTAAACCCACTGCTGAACATCCAAAACATATTTTCAATACAATTTCCAAATGTTTTGTACAAGATAATTCATTTATGAAGACATATGTTCTCGTTTGGAATCACGAAAATGCATTTTCAACAATCGTATAAGTTGTTCAATGTCGAATAATTTTGTTCAAAATTTTACAAATTCACGAGTATGACACACCGTTGGATGTTTTGAACCTATTTTTAGCTTGATTTCATCATGTATTAATCATTAAAACAGTTTTATAAAAATTAAAATATTAAATTGGCACGAAGAAAATACATTTTTAACAATTATATTGGCCGCTGAACGACGAATCGCATCGATTTTCGTAAAAATTGTACAAAATTCATGCATTGAACCCAGTGTTCAACGTTTGAAATCTATATTCAATTCGATTTCAAAACATTTTCTACAAGATAATACATATATATGAAGATAGATATACTAGTTTGCAATCACAAAAATGCATTTTCAACAACCATCTAAGTTGTTCAATGTCGAACAATTTTGTTCTAAATTTTACAAAATTCACGAGTATAACCCACCGTTGGATGTTTTGAACCTATTTTATCTTGATTTCATCATGTATTAATCACCAAAACATGTTTATGAAACTTTAAATATCAAATTGGTACGAAGAAAAGGCATTTTAAACTACTACAATAGCCGTTCAAACGTCGAATAACAACAATTTTTGTGCAATGCGTTGAATCCACTGTTCAACATTTGAAATCTATTTCAATTCGATTTCCAAATTTTTTCAACAAGATAATACATATATGAAGATAGATGTAGTAGTTTGTAATCAGAAAAATGCGTTTTCAACAATCATATAGGTTGTTCAATGTCGAACAATCTTGTTCGAACTTTTAAAAAATTCACGAGTATGACCCACCGTGGATTTTCTAAACCTATTTTTAGCTTGACTTCATCCTGTATTAATCACAAAAATGGTTTTATGCAACTTTAAATATCAAATTGGTATAAAAAAATACACATTTTTGACAACTGTATCGGCCGTTCTACGTTGTATGTCCATTATTTTCGTGAAAAGTATACAAAATTCAAGCTTTGAACCCACTGTGCAACGTCAGAAATTTATTATTCAATTTGATTTTCAAACTTTTTGTACAAAATAATACATATATCAAGAGAGATGTACTAGGTTGAAATCAAAAAAATGCATTTTCAACCACCAGATAAGCTGTTCAATGTCGAACAATTTTGTATGAAATTTTACAAATTCACGAGTATGACCCACCGTTGGTTCTTTTGAACCTATTTTTTGATTGATTTCATCGTGTATTAATCACCAAAAGATTTTTATGAAAATTTAAATATCAATTTGGTATGAAGAAAAGACATTTTTAACTACTATGTTGGCCGTTCAAACATCAAATCGCATCAATTTTTGTGAAATTTGTTCAAAATTCATGCTTTGAACCCACTATGCAATGTCCAAAATCTATTTCAATTCGATTTCTAAACATTTTCTCCAAGATAATACATCTATGAAGATAGATATACTAGTTTGCAATCACAAAAATGCATTTTCAACAACCATCTAAGTTGTTCAATGTCGGACAATTTTGTTTGTAATTTTTAAAAATTCACGAGTATAACCTACTGTTGGATGTTCTAAACCTATTTTTAGCTTGGAATCACAAAAATACATTTTTAAAACCCATATTGGCCTTTCAACGTTGTATGTCCTTGTTTTTTCTGAAAAATATATAAAATTCAAGCTTTAAACCCACTGCTGAACATCCAAAATATATTTTCAATTCAATTTCCAAATGTTTTGTACAAGATAATTCATTTATGAAGACATATGTTCTAGTTTGGAATCACGAAAATGCATTTTCAACAATCGTATAAGTTGTTCAATGTCGAATAATTTTGTTCAAAATTTTACAAATTCACGAGTATGACACACCGTTGGATGTTTTGAACCTATTTTTAGCTTGATTTCATCATGTATTAATCACTAAAACAGTTTTATAAAAATTAAAATATTAAATTGGCACGAAGAAAATACATTTTTAACAATTATATTGGCCGCTGAACGACGAATCGCATCGATTTTCGTAAAAATTGTACAAAATTCATGCATTGAACCCAGTGTTCAACGTTTGAAATCTATATTCAATTCGATTTCAAAACATTTTCTACAAGATAATACATATATATGAAGATAGATATACTAGTTTGCAATCACAAAAATGCATTTTCAACAACCATCTAAGTTGTTCAATGTCGAACAATTTTGTTCTAAATTTTACAAAATTCACGAGTATAACCCACCGTTGGATGTTTTGAACCTATTTTATCTTGATTTCATCATGTATTAATCACCAAAACATGTTTATGAAACTTTAAATATCAAATTGGTACGAAGAAAAGGCATTTTAAACTACTACAATAGCCGTTCAAACGTCGAATAACAACAATTTTTGTGCAATGCGTTGAATCCACTGTTCAACATTTGAAATCTATTTCAATTCGATTTCCAAATTTTTTCAACAAGATAATACATATATGAAGATAGATGTAGTAGTTTGTAATCAGAAAAATGCGTTTTCAACAATCATATAGGTTGTTCAATGTCGAACAATCTTGTTCGAACTTTTAAAAAATTCACGAGTATGACCCACCGTGGATTTTCTAAACCTATTTTTAGCTTGACTTCATCCTGTATTAATCACAAAAATGGTTTTATGCAACTTTAAATATCAAATTGGTATAAAAAATACACATTTTTGACAACTGTATCGGCCGTTCTACGTTGTATGTCCATTATTTTCGTGAAAAGTATACAAAATTCAAGCTTTGAACCCACTGTGCAACGTCATAAATTTATTATTCAATTTGATTTTCAAACTTTTTGTACAAAATAATACATATATCAAGAGAGATGTACTAGGTTGAAATCAAAAAAATGCATTTTCAACCACCAGATAAGCTGTTCAATGTCGAACAATTTTGTATGAAATTTTACAAATTCACGAGTATGACCCACCGTTGGTTCTTTTGAACCTATTTTTAGATTGATTTCATCGTGTATTAATCACCAAAAGATTTTTATGAAAATTTAAATATCAATTTGTTATGAAGAAAAGACATTTTTAACTACTATGTTGGCCGTTCAAACATCAAATCGCATCAATTTTTGTGAAATTTGTTCAAAATTCATGCTTTGAACCCACTATGCAATGTCCAAAATCTATTTCAATTCGATTTCTAAACTTTTTCTCCAAGATAATACATCTATGAAGATAGATATACTAGTTTGCAATCACAAAAATGCATTTTCAACAACCATCTAAGTTGTTCAATGTCGGACAATTTTGTTTGTAATTTTTAAAAAATTCACGAGTATAACCTACTGTTGGATGTTCTAAACCTATTTTTAGCTTGGAATCACAAAAACACATTTTTAAAACCCATATTGGCCTTTCAACATTGTATGTCCTTGTTTTTTCTGAAAAATATATAAAATTCAAGCTTTAAACCCACTGCTGAACATCCAAAACATATTTTCAATTCAATTTCCAAATGTTTTGTACAAGATAATTCATTTATGAAGACATATGTTCTCGTTTGGAATCACGAAAATGCATTTTCAACAATCGTATAAGTTGTTCAATGTCGAATAATTTTGTTCAAAATTTTACAAATTCACGAGTATGACACACCGTTGGATGTTTTGAACCTATTTTTAGCTTGATTTCATCATGTATTAATCACTAAAACAGTTTTATAAAAATTAAAATATTAAATTGGCACGAAGAAAATACATTTTTAACAATTATATTGGCCGCTGAACGACGAATCGCATCGATTTTCGTAAAAATTGTACAAAATTCATGCATTGAACCCAGTGTTCAACGTTTGAAATCTATATTCAATTCGATTTCAAAACATTTTCTACAAGATAATACATATATATGAAGATAGATATACTAGTTTGCAATCACAAAAATGCATTTTCAACAACCATCTAAGTTGTTCAATGTCGAACAATTTTGTTCTAAATTTTACAAAATTCACGAGTATAACCCACCGTTGGATGTTTTGAACCTATTTTATCTTGATTTCATCATGTATTAATCACCAAAACATGTTTATGAAACTTTAAATATCAAATTGGTACGAAGAAAAGGCATTTTAAACTACTAGAATAGCCGTTCAAACGTCGAATAACAACAATTTTTGTGCAATGCGTTGAATCCACTGTTCAACATTTGAAATCTATTTCAATTCGATTTCCAAATTTTTTCAACAAGATAATACATATATGAAGATAGATGTAGTAGTTTGTAATCAGAAAAATGCGTTTTCAACAATCATATAGGTTGTTCAATGTCGAACAATCTTGTTCGAACTTTTAAAAAATTCACGAGTATGACCCACCGTGGATTTTCTAAACCTATTTTTAGCTTGACTTCATCCTGTATTAATCACAAAAATGGTTTTATGCAACTTTAAATATCAAATTGGTATAAAAAATACACATTTTTGACAACTGTATCGGCCGTTCTACGTTGTATGTCCATTATTTTCGTGAAAAGTATACAAAATTCAAGCTTTGAACCCACTGTGCAACGTCATAAATTTATTATTCAATTTGATTTTCAAACTTTTTGTACAAAATAATACATATATCAAGAGAGATGTACTAGGTTGAAATCAAAAAAATGCATTTTCAACCACCAGATAAGCTGTTCAATGTCGAACAATTTTGTATGAAATTTTACAAATTCACGAGTATGACCCACCGTTGGTTCTTTTGAACCTATTTTTAGATTGATTTCATCGTGTATTAATCACCAAAAGATTTTTATGAAAATTTAAATATCAATTTGTTATGAAGAAAAGACATTTTTAACTACTATGTTGGCCGTTCAAACATCAAATCGCATCAATTTTTGTGAAATTTGTTCAAAATTCATGCTTTGAACCCACTATGCAATGTCCAAAATCTATTTCAATTCGATTTCTAAACTTTTTCTCCAAGATAATACATCTATGAAGATAGATATACTAGTTTGCAATCACAAAAATGCATTTTCAACAACCATCTAAGTTGTTCAATGTCGGACAATTTTGTTTGTAATTTTTAAAAAATTCACGAGTATAACCTACTGTTGGATGTTCTAAACCTATTTTTAGCTTGGAATCACAAAAACACATTTTTAAAACCCATATTGGCCTTTCAACGTTGTATGTCCTTGTTTTTTCTGAAAAATATATAAAATTCAAGCTTTAAACCCACTGCTGAACATCCAAAACATATTTTCAATTCAATTTCCAAATGTTTTGTACAAGATAATTCATTTATGAAGACATATGTTCTCGTTTGGAATCACGAAAATGCATTTTCAACAATCGTATAAGTTGTTCAATGTCGAATAATTTTGTTCAAAATTTTACAAATTCACGAGTATGACACACCGTTGGATGTTTTGAACCTATTTTTAGCTTGATTTCATCATGTATTAATCACTAAAACAGTTTTATAAAAATTAAAATATTAAATTGGCACGAAGAAAATACATTTTTAACAATTATATATGCCGCTGAACGACGAATCGCATCGATTTTCGTAAAAATTGTACAAAATTCATGCATTGAACCCAGTGTTCAACGTTTGAAATCTATATTCAATTCGATTTCAAAACATTTTCTACAAGATAATACATATATATGAAGATAGATATACTAGTTTGCAATCACAAAAATGCATTTTCAACAACCATCTAAGTTGTTCAATGTCGAACAATTTTGTTCTAAATTTTACAAAATTCACGAGTATAACCCACCGTTGGATGTTTTGAACCTATTTTATCTTGATTTCATCATGTATTAATCACCAAAACATGTTTATGAAACTTTAAATATCAAATTGGTACGAAGAAAAGGCATTTTAAACTACTACAATAGCCGTTCAAACGTCGAATAACAACAATTTTTGTGCAATGCGTTGAATCCACTGTTCAACATTTGAAATCTATTTCAATTCGAATTCCAAATTTTTTCAACAAGATAATACATATATGAAGATAGATGTAGTAGTTTGTAATCAGAAAAATGCGTTTTCAACAATCATATAGGTTGTTCAATGTCGAACAATCTTGTTCGAACTTTTAAAAAATTCACGAGTATGACCCACCGTGGATTTTCTAAACCTATTTTTAGCTTGACTTCATCCTGTATTAATCACAAAAATGGTTTTATGCAACTTTAAATATCAAATTGGTATAAAAAATACACATTTTTGACAACTGTATCGGCCGTTCTACGTTGTATGTCCATTATTTTCGTGAAAAGTATACAAAATTCAAGCTTTGAACCCACTGTGCAACGTCATAAATTTATTATTCAATTTGATTTTCAAACTTTTTGTACAAAATAATACATATATCAAGAGAGATGTACTAGGTTGAAATCAAAAAAATGCATTTTCAACCACCAGATAAGCTGTTCAATGTCGAACAATTTTGTATGAAATTTTACAAATTCACGAGTATGACCCACCGTTGGTTCTTTTGAACCTATTTTTAGATTGATTTCATCGTGTATTAATCACCAAAAGATTTTTATGAAAATTTAAATATCAATTTGTTATGAAGAAAAGACATTTTTAACTACTATGTTGGCCGTTCAAACATCAAATCGCATCAATTTTTGTGAAATTTGTTCAAAATTCATGCTTTGAACCCACTATGCAATGTCCAAAATCTATTTCAATTCGATTTCTAAACTTTTTCTCCAAGATAATACATCTATGAAGATAGATATACTAGTTTGCAATCACAAAAATGCATTTTCAACAACCATCTAAGTTGTTCAATGTCGGACAATTTTGTTTGTAATTTTTAAAAAATTCACGAGTATAACCTACTGTTGGATGTTCTAAACCTATTTTTAGCTTGGAATCACAAAAACACATTTTTAAAACCCATATTGGCCTTTCAACGTTGTATGTCCTTGTTTTTTCTGAAAAATATATAAAATTCAAGCTTTAAACCCACTGCTGAACATCCAAAACATATTTTCAATTCAATTTCCAAATGTTTTGTACAAGATAATTCATTTATGAAGACATATGTTCTCGTTTGGAATCACGAAAATGCATTTTCAACAATCGTATAAGTTGTTCAATGTCGAATAATTTTGTTCAAAATTTTACAAATTCACGAGTATGACACACCGTTGGATGTTTTGAACCTATTTTTAGCTTGATTTCATCATGTATTAATCACTAAAACAGTTTTATAAAAATTAAAATATTAAATTGGCACGAAGAAAATACATTTTTAACAATTATATTGGCCGCTGAACGACGAATCGCATCGATTTTCGTAAAAATTGTACAAAATTCATGCATTGAACCCAGTGTTCAACGTTTGAAATCTATATTCAATTCGATTTCAAAACATTTTCTACAAGATAATACATATATATGAAGATAGATATACTAGTTTGCAATCACAAAAATGCATTTTCAACAACCATCTAAGTTGTTCAATGTCGAACAATTTTGTTCTAAATTTTACAAAATTCACGAGTATAACCCACCGTTGGATGTTTTGAACCTATTTTATCTTGATTTCATCATGTATTAATCACCAAAACATGTTTATGAAACTTTAAATATCAAATTGGTACGAAGAAAAGGCATTTTAAACTACTACAATAGCCGTTCAAACGTCGAATAACAACAATTTTTGTGCAATGCGTTGAATCCACTGTTCAACATTTGAAATCTATTTCAATTCGATTTCCAAATTTTTTCAACAAGATAATACATATATGAAGATAGATGTAGTAGTTTGTAATCAGAAAAATGCGTTTTCAACAATCATATAGGTTGTTCAATGTCGAACAATCTTGTTCGAACTTTTAAAAAATTCACGAGTATGACCCACCGTGGATTTTCTAAACCTATTTTTAGCTTGACTTCATCCTGTATTAATCACAAAAATGGTTTTATGCAACTTTAAATATCAAATTGGTATAAAAAATACACATTTTTGACAACTGTATCGGCCGTTCTACGTTGTATGTCCATTATTTTCGTGAAAAGTATACAAAATTCAAGCTTTGAACCCACTGTGCAACGTCATAAATTTATTATTCAATTTGATTTTCAAACTTTTTGTACAAAATAATACATATATCAAGAGAGATGTACTAGGTTGAAATCAAAAAAATGCATTTTCAACCACCAGATAAGCTGTTCAATGTCGAACAATTTTGTATGAAATTTTACAAATTCACGAGTATGACCCACCGTTGGTTCTTTTGAACCTATTTTTAGATTGATTTCATCGTGTATTAATCACCAAAAGATTTTTATGAAAATTTAAATATCAATTTGTTATGAAGAAAAGACATTTTTAACTACTATGTTGGCCGTTCAAACATCAAATCGCATCAATTTTTGTGAAATTTGTTCAAAATTCATGCTTTGAACCCACTATGCAATGTCCAAAATCTATTTCAATTCGATTTCTAAACTTTTTCTCCAAGATAATACATCTATGAAGATAGATATACTAGTTTGCAATCACAAAAATGCATTTTCAACAACCATCTAAGTTGTTCAATGTCGGACAATTTTGTTTGTAATTTTTAAAAAATTCACGAGTATAACCTACTGTTGGATGTTCTAAACCTATTTTTAGCTTGGAATCACAAAAACACATTTTTAAAACCCATATTGGCCTTTCAATGTTGTATGTCCTTGTTTTTTCTGAAAAATATATAAAATTCAAGCTTTAAACCCACTGCTGAACATCCAAAACATATTTTCAATTCAATTTCCAAATGTTTTGTACAAGATAATTCATTTATGAAGACATATGTTCTCGTTTGGAATCACAAAAATGCATTTTCAACAATCGTATAAGTTGTTCAATGTCGAATAATTTTGTTCAAAATTTTACAAATTCACGAGTATGACACACCGTTGGATGTTTTGAACCTATTTTTAGCTTGATTTCATCATGTATTAATCACTAAAACAGTTTTATAAAAATTAAAATATTAAATTGGCACGAAGAAAATACATTTTTAACAATTATATTGGCCGCTGAACGACGAATCGCATCGATTTTCGTAAAAATTGTACAAAATTCATGCATTGAACCCAGTGTTCAACGTTTGAAATCTATATTCAATTCGATTTCAAAACATTTTCTACAAGATAATACATATATATGAAGATAGATATACTAGTTTGCAATCACAAAAATGCATTTTCAACAACCATCTAAGTTGTTCAATGTCGAACAATTTTGTTCTAAATTTTACAAAATTCACGAGTATAACCCACCGTTGGATGTTTTGAACCTATTTTATCTTGATTTCATCATGTATTAATCACCAAAACATGTTTATGAAACTTTAAATATCAAATTGGTACGAAGAAAAGGCATTTTAAACTACTACAATAGCCGTTCAAACGTCGAATAACAACAATTTTTGTGCAATGCGTTGAATCCACTGTTCAACATTTGAAATCTATTTCAATTCGATTTCCAAATTTTTTCAACAAGATAATACATATATGAAGATAGATGTAGTAGTTTGTAATCAGAAAAATGCGTTTTCAACAATCATATAGGTTGTTCAATGTCGAACAATCTTGTTCGAACTTTTAAAAAATTCACGAGTATGACCCACCGTGGATTTTCTAAACCTATTTTTAGCTTGACTTCATCCTGTATTAATCACAAAAATGGTTTTATGCAACTTTAAATATCAAATTGGTATAAAAAATACACATTTTTGACAACTGTATCGGCCGTTCTACGTTGTATGTCCATTATTTTCGTGAAAAGTATACAAAATTCAAGCTTTGAACCCACTGTGCAACGTCAGAAATTTATTATTCAATTTGATTTTCAAACTTTTTGTACAAAATAATACATATATCAAGAGAGATGTACTAGGTTGAAATCAAAAAAATGCATTTTCAACCACCAGATAAGCTGTTCAATGTCGAACAATTTTGTATGAAATTTTACAAATTCACGAGTATGACCCACCGTTGGTTCTTTTGAACCTATTTTTTGATTGATTTCATCGTGTATTAATCACCAAAAGATTTTTATGAAAATTTAAATATCAATTTGGTATGAAGAAAAGACATTTTTAACTACTATGTTGGCCGTTCAAACATCAAATCGCATCAATTTTTGTGAAATTTGTTCAAAATTCATGCTTTGAACCCACTATGCAATGTCCAAAATCTATTTCAATTCGATTTCTAAACATTTTCTCCAAGATAATACATCTATGAAGATAGATATACTAGTTTGCAATCACAAAAATGCATTTTCAACAACCATCTAAGTTGTTCAATGTCGGACAATTTTGTTTGTAATTTTTAAAAATTCACGAGTATAACCTACTGTTGGATGTTCTAAACCTATTTTTAGCTTGGAATCACAAAAATACATTTTTAAAACCCATATTGGCCTTTCAACGTTGTATGTCCTTGTTTTTTCTGAAAAATATATAAAATTCAAGCTTTAAACCCACTGCTGAACATCCAAAATATATTTTCAATTCAATTTCCAAATGTTTTGTACAAGATAATTCATTTATGAAGACATATGTTCTAGTTTGGAATCACGAAAATGCATTTTCAACAATCGTATAAGTTGTTCAATGTCGAATAATTTTGTTCAAAATTTTACAAATTCACGAGTATGACACACCGTTGGATGTTTTGAACCTATTTTTAGCTTGATTTCATCATGTATTAATCACTAAAACAGTTTTATAAAAATTAAAATATTAAATTGGCACGAAGAAAATACATTTTTAACAATTATATTGGCCGCTGAACGACGAATCGCATCGATTTTCGTAAAAATTGTACAAAATTCATGCATTGAACCCAGTGTTCAACGTTTGAAATCTATATTCAATTCGATTTCAAAACATTTTCTACAAGATAATACATATATATGAAGATAGATATACTAGTTTGCAATCATAAAAATGCATTTTCAACAACCATCTAAGTTGTTCAATGTCGAACAATTTTGTTCTAAATTTTACAAAATTCACGAGTATAACCCACCGTTGGATGTTTTGAACCTATTTTATCTTGATTTCATCATGTATTAATCACCAAAACATGTTTATGAAACTTTAAATATCAAATTGGTACGAAGAAAAGGCATTTTAAACTACTACAATAGCCGTTCAAACGTCGAATAACAACAATTTTTGTGCAATGCGTTGAATCCACTGTTCAACATTTGAAATCTATTTCAATTCGATTTCCAAATTTTTTCAACAAGATAATACATATATGAAGATAGATGTAGTAGTTTGTAATCAGAAAAATGCGTTTTCAACAATCATATAGGTTGTTCAATGTCGAACAATCTTGTTCGAACTTTTAAAAAATTCACGAGTATGACCCACCGTGGATTTTCTAAACCTATTTTTAGCTTGACTTCATCCTGTATTAATCACAAAAATGGTTTTATGCAACTTTAAATATCAAATTGGTATAAAAAATACACATTTTTGACAACTGTATCGGCCGTTCTACGTTGTATGTCCATTATTTTCGTGAAAAGTATACAAAATTCAAGCTTTGAACCCACTGTGCAACGTCATAAATTTATTATTCAATTTGATTTTCAAACTTTTTGTACAAAATAATACATATATCAAGAGAGATGTACTAGGTTGAAATCAAAAAAATGCATTTTCAACCACCAGATAAGCTGTTCAATGTCGAACAATTTTGTATGAAATTTTACAAATTCACGAGTATGACCCACCGTTGGTTCTTTTGAACCTATTTTTAGATTGATTTCATCGTGTATTAATCACCAAAAGATTTTTATGAAAATTTAAATATCAATTTGTTATGAAGAAAAGACATTTTTAACTACTATGTTGGCCGTTCAAACATCAAATCGCATCAATTTTTGTGAAATTTGTTCAAAATTCATGCTTTGAACCCACTATGCAATGTCCAAAATCTATTTCAATTCGATTTCTAAACTTTTTCTCCAAGATAATACATCTATGAAGATAGATATACTAGTTTGCAATCACAAAAATGCATTTTCAACAACCATCTAAGTTGTTCAATGTCGGACAATTTTGTTTGTAATTTTTAAAAAATTCACGAGTATAACCTACTGTTGGATGTTCTAAACCTATTTTTAGCTTGGAATCACAAAAACACATTTTTAAAACCCATATTGGCCTTTCAATGTTGTATGTCCTTGTTTTTTCTGAAAAATATATAAAATTCAAGCTTTAAACCCACTGCTGAACATCCAAAACATATTTTCAATTCAATTTCCAAATGTTTTGTACAAGATAATTCATTTATGAAGACATATGTTCTCGTTTGGAATCACAAAAATGCATTTTCAACAATCGTATAAGTTGTTCAATGTCGAATAATTTTGTTCAAAATTTTACAAATTCACGAGTATGACACACCGTTGGATGTTTTGAACCTATTTTTAGCTTGATTTCATCATGTATTAATCACTAAAACAGTTTTATAAAAATTAAAATATTAAATTGGCACGAAGAAAATACATTTTTAACAATTATATTGGCCGCTGAACGACGAATCGCATCGATTTTCGTAAAAATTGTACAAAATTCATGCATTGAACCCAGTGTTCAACGTTTGAAATCTATATTCAATTCGATTTCAAAACATTTTCTACAAGATAATACATATATATGAAGATAGATATACTAGTTTGCAATCACAAAAATGCATTTTCAACAACCATCTAAGTTGTTCAATGTCGAACAATTTTGTTCTAAATTTTACAAAATTCACGAGTATAACCCACCGTTGGATGTTTTGAACCTATTTTATCTTGATTTCATCATGTATTAATCACCAAAACATGTTTATGAAACTTTAAATATCAAATTGGTACGAAGAAAAGGCATTTTAAACTACTACAATAGCCGTTCAAACGTCGAATAACAACAATTTTTGTGCAATGCGTTGAATCCACTGTTCAACATTTGAAATCTATTTCAATTCGATTTCCAAATTTTTTCAACAAGATAATACATATATGAAGATAGATGTAGTAGTTTGTAATCAGAAAAATGCGTTTTCAACAATCATATAGGTTGTTCAATGTCGAACAATCTTGTTCGAACTTTTAAAAAATTCACGAGTATGACCCACCGTGGATTTTCTAAACCTATTTATAGCTTGACTTCATCCTGTATTAATCACAAAAATGGTTTTATGCAACTTTAAATATCAAATTGGTATAAAAAATACACATTTTTGACAACTGTATCGGCCGTTCTACGTTGTATGTCCATTATTTTCGTGAAAAGTATACAAAATTCAAGCTTTGAACCCACTGTGCAACGTCATCAATTTATTATTCAATTTGATTTTCAAACTTTTTGTACAAAATAATACATATATCAAGAGAGATGTACTAGGTTGAAATCAAAAAAATGCATTTTCAACCACCAGATAAGCTGTTCAATGTCGAACAATTTTGTATGAAATTTTACAAATTCACGAGTATGACCCACCGTTGGTTCTTTTGAACCTATTTTTTGATTGATTTCATCGTGTATTAATCACCAAAAGATTTTTATGAAAATTTAAATATCAATTTGGTATGAAGAAAAGACATTTTTAACTACTATGTTGGCCGTTCAAACATCAAATCGCATCAATTTTTGTGAAATTTGTTCAAAATTCATGCTTTGAACCCACTATGCAATGTCCAAAATCTATTTCAATTCGATTTCTAAACATTTTCTCCAAGATAATACATCTATGAAGATAGATATACTAGTTTGCAATCACAAAAATGCATTTTCAACAACCATCTAAGTTGTTCAATGTCGGACAATTTTGTTTGTAATTTTTAAAAATTCACGAGTATAACCTACTGTTGGATGTTCTAAACCTATTTTTAGCTTGGAATCACAAAAATACATTTTTAAAACCCATATTGGCCTTTCAACGTTGTATGTCCTTGTTTTTTCTGAAAAATATATAAAATTCAAGCTTTAAACCCACTGCTGAACATCCAAAACATATTTTCAATTCAATTTCCAAATGTTTTGTACAAGATAATTCATTTATGAAGACATATGTTCTCGTTTGGAATCACGAAAATGCATTTTCAACAATCGTATAAGTTGTTCAATGTCGAATAATTTTGTTCAAAATTTTACAAATTCACGAGTATGACACACCGTTGGATGTTTTGAACCTATGTTTAGCTTGATTTCATCATGTATTAATCACTAAAACAGTTTTATAAAAATTAAAATATTAAATTGGCACGAAGAAAATACATTTTTAACAATTATATTGGCCGCTGAACGACGAATCGCATCGATTTTCGTAAAAATTGTACAAAATTCATGCATTGAACCCAGTGTTCAACGTTTGAAATCTATATTCAATTCGATTTCAAAACATTTTCTACAAGATAATACATATATATGAAGATAGATATACTAGTTTGCAATCACAAAAATGCATTTTCAACAACCATCTAAGTTGTTCAATGTCGAACAATTTTGTTCTAAATTTTACAAAATTCACGAGTATAACCCACCGTTGGATGTTTTGAACCTATTTTATCTTGATTTCATCATGTATTAATCACCAAAACATGTTTATGAAACTTTAAATATCAAATTGGTACGAAGAAAAGGCATTTTAAACTACTACAATAGCCGTTCAAACGTCGAATAACAACAATTTTTGTGCAATGCGTTGAATCCACTGTTCAACATTTGAAATCTATTTCAATTCGATTTCCAAATTTTTTCAACAAGATAATACATATATGAAGATAGATGTAGTAGTTTGTAATCAGAAAAATGCGTTTTCAACAATCATATAGGTTGTTCAATGTCGAACAATCTTGTTCGAACTTTTAAAAAATTCACGAGTATGACCCACCGTGGATTTTCTAAACCTATTTTTAGCTTGACTTCATCCTGTATTAATCACAAAAATGGTTTTATGCAACTTTAAATATCAAATTGGTATAAAAAATACACATTTTTGACAACTGTATCGGCCGTTCTACGTTGTATGTCCATTATTTTCGTGAAAAGTATACAAAATTCAAGCTTTGAACCCACTGTGCAACGTCAGAAATTTATTATTCAATTTGATTTTCAAACTTTTTGTACAAAATAATACATATATCAAGAGAGATGTACTAGGTTGAAATCAAAAAAATGCATTTTCAACCACCAGATAAGCTGTTCAATGTCGAACAATTTTGTATGAAATTTTACAAATTCACGAGTATGACCCACCGTTGGTTCTTTTGAACCTATTTTTTGATTGATTTCATCGTGTATTAATCACCAAAAGATTTTTATGAAAATTTAAATATCAATTTGGTATGAAGAAAAGACATTTTTAACTACTATGTTGGCCGTTCAAACATCAAATCGCATCAATTTTTGTGAAATTTGTTCAAAATTCATGCTTTGAACCCACTATGCAATGTCCAAAATCTATTTCAATTCGATTTCTAAACATTTTCTCCAAGATAATACATCTATGAAGATAGATATACTAGTTTGCAATCACAAAAATGCATTTTCAACAACCATCTAAGTTGTTCAATGTCGGACAATTTTGTTTGTAATTTTTAAAAATTCACGAGTATAACCTACTGTTGGATGTTCTAAACCTATTTTTAGCTTGGAATCACAAAAATACATTTTTAAAACCCATATTGGCCTTTCAACGTTGTATGTCCTTGTTTTTTCTGAAAAATATATAAAATTCAAGCTTTAAACCCACTGCTGAACATCCAAAACATATTTTCAATTCAATTTCCAAATGTTTTGTACAAGATAATTCATTTATGAAGACATATGTTCTCGTTTGGAATCACGAAAATGCATTTTCAACAATCGTATAAGTTGTTCAATGTCGAATAATTTTGTTCAAAATTTTACAAATTCACGAGTATGACACACCGTTGGATGTTTTGAACCTATTTTTAGCTTGATTTCATCATGTATTAATCACTAAAACAGTTTTATAAAAATTAAAATATTAAATTGGCACGAAGAAAATACATTTTTAACAATTATATTGGCCGCTGAACGACGAATCGCATCGATTTTCGTAAAAATTGTACAAAATTCATGCATTGAACCCAGTGTTCAACGTTTGAAATCTATATTCAATTCGATTTCAAAACATTTTCTACAAGATAATACATATATATGAAGATAGATATACTAGTTTGCAATCACAAAAATGCATTTTCAACAACCATCTAAGTTGTTCAATGTCGAACAATTTTGTTCTAAATTTTACAAAATTCACGAGTATAACCCACCGTTGGATGTTTTGAACCTATTTTATCTTGATTTCATCATGTATTAATCACCAAAACATGTTTATGAAACTTTAAATATCAAATTGGTACGAAGAAAAGGCATTTTAAACTACTACAATAGCCGTTCAAACGTCGAATAACAACAATTTTTGTGCAATGCGTTGAATCCACTGTTCAACATTTGAAATCTATTTCAATTCGATTTCCAAATTTTTTCAACAAGATAATACATATATGAAGATAGATGTAGTAGTTTGTAATCAGAAAAATGCGTTTTCAACAATCATATAGGTTGTTCAATGTCGAACAATCTTGTTCGAACTTTTAAAAAATTCACGAGTATGACCCACCGTGGATTTTCTAAACCTATTTTTAGCTTGACTTCATCCTGTATTAATCACAAAAATGGTTTTATGCAACTTTAAATATCAAATTGGTATAAAAAATACACATTTTTGACAACTGTATCGGCCGTTCTACGTTGTATGTCCATTATTTTCGTGAAAAGTATACAAAATTCAAGCTTTGAACCCACTGTGCAACGTCATAAATTTATTATTCAATTTGATTTTCAAACTTTTTGTACAAAATAATACATATATCAAGAGAGATGTACTAGGTTGAAATCAAAAAAATGCATTTTCAACCACCAGATAAGCTGTTCAATGTCGAACAATTTTGTATGAAATTTTACAAATTCACGAGTATGACCCACCGTTGGTTCTTTTGAACCTATTTTTTGATTGATTTCATCGTGTATTAATCACCAAAAGATTTTTATGAAAATTTAAATATCAATTTGGTATGAAGAAAAGACATTTTTAACTACTATGTTGGCCGTTCAAACATCAAATCGCATCAATTTTTGTGAAATTTGTTCAAAATTCATGCTTTGAACCCACTATGCAATGTCCAAAATCTATTTCAATTCGATTTCTAAACATTTTCTCCAAGATAATACATCTATGAAGATAGATATACTAGTTTGCAATCACAAAAATGCATTTTCAACAACCATCTAAGTTGTTCAATGTCGGACAATTTTGTTTGTAATTTTTAAAAATTCACGAGTATAACCTACTGTTGGATGTTCTAAACCTATTTTTAGCTTGGAATCACAAAAATACATTTTTAAAACCCATATTGGCCTTTCAACGTTGTATGTCCTTGTTTTTTCTGAAAAATATATAAAATTCAAGCTTTAAACCCACTGCTGAACATCCAAAACATATTTTCAATTCAATTTCCAAATGTTTTGTACAAGATAATTCATTTATGAAGACATATGTTCTCGTTTGGAATCACGAAAATGCATTTTCAACAATCGTATAAGTTGTTCAATGTCGAATAATTTTGTTCAAAATTTTACAAATTCACGAGTATGACACACCGTTGGATGTTTTGAACCTATGTTTAGCTTGATTTCATCATGTATTAATCACTAAAACAGTTTTATAAAAATTAAAATATTAAATTGGCACGAAGAAAATACATTTTTAACAATTATATTGGCCGCTGAACGACGAATCGCATCGATTTTCGTAAAAATTGTACAAAATTCATGCATTGAACCCAGTGTTCAACGTTTGAAATCTATATTCAATTCGATTTCAAAACATTTTCTACAAGATAATACATATATATGAAGATAGATATACTAGTTTGCAATCACAAAAATGCATTTTCAACAACCATCTAAGTTGTTCAATGTCGAACAATTTTGTTCTAAATTTTACAAAATTCACGAGTATAACCCACCGTTGGATGTTTTGAACCTATTTTATCTTGATTTCATCATGTATTAATCACCAAAACATGTTTATGAAACTTTAAATATCAAATTGGTACGAAGAAAAGGCATTTTAAACTACTACAATAGCCGTTCAAACGTCGAATAACAACAATTTTTGTGCAATGCGTTGAATCCACTGTTCAACATTTGAAATCTATTTCAATTCGATTTCCAAATTTTTTCAACAAGATAATACATATATGAAGATAGATGTAGTAGTTTGTAATCAGAAAAATGCGTTTTCAACAATCATATAGGTTGTTCAATGTCGAACAATCTTGTTCGAACTTTTAAAAAATTCACGAGTATGACCCACCGTGGATTTTCTAAACCTATTTTTAGCTTGACTTCATCCTGTATTAATCACAAAAATGGTTTTATGCAACTTTAAATATCAAATTGGTATAAAAAATACACATTTTTGACAACTGTATCGGCCGTTCTACGTTGTATGTCCATTATTTTCGTGAAAAGTATACAAAATTCAAGCTTTGAACCCACTGTGCAACGTCATCAATTTATTATTCAATTTGATTTTCAAACTTTTTGTACAAAATAATACATATATGAAGAGTGATGTACTAGGTTGAAATCAAAAAAATGCATTTTCAACCACCAGATAAGCTGTTCAATGTCGAACAATTTTGTATGAAATTTTACAAATTCACGAGTATGACCCACCGTTGGTTCTTTTGAACCTATTTTTTGATTGATTTCATCGTGTATTAATCACCAAAAGATTTTTATGAAAATTTAAATATCAATTTGGTATGAAGAAAAGACATTTTTAACTACTATGTTGGCCGTTCAAACATCAAATCGCATCAATTTTTGTGAAATTTGTTCAAAATTCATGCTTTGAACCCACTATGCAATGTCCAAAATCTATTTCAATTCGATTTCTAAACATTTTCTCCAAGATAATACATCTATGAAGATAGATATACTAGTTTGCAATCACAAAAATGCATTTTCAACAACCATCTAAGTTGTTCAATGTCGGACAATTTTGTTTGTAATTTTTAAAAATTCACGAGTATAACCTACTGTTGGATGTTCTAAACCTATTTTTAGCTTGGAATCACAAAAATACATTTTTAAAACCCATATTGGCCTTTCAACGTTGTATGTCCTTGTTTTTTCTGAAAAATATATAAAATTCAAGCTTTAAACCCACTGCTGAACATCCAAAACATATTTTCAATTCAATTTCCAAATGTTTTGTACAAGATAATTCATTTATGAAGACATATGTTCTCGTTTGGAATCACGAAAATGCATTTTCAACAATCGTATAAGTTGTTCAATGTCGAATAATTTTGTTCAAAATTTTACAAATTCACGAGTATGACACACCGTTGGATGTTTTGAACCTATTTTCAGCTTGATTTCATCATGTATTAATCACTAAAACAGTTTTATAAAAATTAAAATATTAAATTGGCACGAAGAAAATACATTTTTAACAATTATATTGGCCGCTGAACGACGAATCGCATCGATTTTCGTAAAAATTGTACAAAATTCATGCATTGAACCCAGTGTTCAACGTTTGAAATCTATATTCAATTCGATTTCAAAACATTTTCTACAAGATAATACATATATATGAAGATAGATATACTAGTTTGCAATCACAAAAATGCATTTTCAACAACCATCTAAGTTGTTCAATGTCGAACAATTTTGTTCTAAATTTTACAAAATTCACGAGTATAACCCACCGTTGGATGTTTTGAACCTATTTTATCTTGATTTCATCATGTATTAATCACCAAAACATGTTTATGAAACTTTAAATATCAAATTGGTACGAAGAAAAGGCATTTTAAACTACTACAATAGCCGTTCAAACGTCGAATAACAACAATTTTTGTGCAATGCGTTGAATCCACTGTTCAACATTTGAAATCTATTTCAATTCGATTTCCAAATTTTTTCAACAAGATAATACATATATGAAGATAGATGTAGTAGTTTGTAATCAGAAAAATGCGTTTTCAACAATCATATAGGTTGTTCAATGTCGAACAATCTTGTTCGAACTTTTAAAAAATTCACGAGTATGACCCACCGTGGATTTTCTAAACCTATTTTTAGCTTGACTTCATCCTGTATTAATCACAAAAATGGTTTTATGCAACTTTAAATATCAAATTGGTATAAAAAATACACATTTTTGACAACTGTATCGGCCGTTCTACGTTGTATGTCCATTATTTTCGTGAAAAGTATACAAAATTCAAGCTTTGAACCCACTGTGCAACGTCATAAATTTATTATTCAATTTGATTTTCAAACTTTTTGTACAAAATAATACATATATCAAGAGAGATGTACTAGGTTGAAATCAAAAAAATGCATTTTCAACCACCAGATAAGCTGTTCAATGTCGAACAATTTTGTATGAAATTTTACAAATTCACGAGTATGACCCACCGTTGGTTCTTTTGAACCTATTTTTTGATTGATTTCATCGTGTATTAATCACCAAAAGATTTTTATGAAAATTTAAATATCAATTTGGTATGAAGAAAAGACATTTTTAACTACTATGTTGGCCGTTCAAACATCAAATCGCATCAATTTTTGTGAAATTTGTTCAAAATTCATGCTTTGAACCCACTATGCAATGTCCAAAATCTATTTCAATTCGATTTCTAAACATTTTCTCCAAGATAATACATCTATGAAGATAGATATACTAGTTTGCAATCACAAAAATGCATTTTCAACAACCATCTAAGTTGTTCAATGTCGGACAATTTTGTTTGTAATTTTTAAAAATTCACGAGTATAACCTACTGTTGGATGTTCTAAACCTATTTTTAGCTTGGAATCACAAAAATACATTTTTAAAACCCATATTGGCCTTTCAACGTTGTATGTCCTTGTTTTTTCTGAAAAATATATAAAATTCAAGCTTTAAACCCACTGCTGAACATCCAAAACATATTTTCAATTCAATTTCCAAATGTTTTGTACAAGATAATTCATTTATGAAGACATATGTTCTCGTTTGGAATCACGAAAATGCATTTTCAACAATCGTATAAGTTGTTCAATGTCGAATAATTTTGTTCAAAATTTTACAAATTCACGAGTATGACACACCGTTGGATGTTTTGAACCTATGTTTAGCTTGATTTCATCATGTATTAATCACTAAAATAGTTTTATAAAAATTAAAATATTAAATTGGCACGAAGAAAATACATTTTTAACAATTATATTGGCCGCTGAACGACGAATCGCATCGATTTTCGTAAAAATTGTACAAAATTCATGCATTGAACCCAGTGTTCAACGTTTGAAATCTATATTCAATTCGATTTCAAAACATTTTCTACAAGATAATACATATATATGAAGATAGATATACTAGTTTGCAATCACAAAAATGCATTTTCAACAACCATCTAAGTTGTTCAATGTCGAACAATTTTGTTCTAAATTTTACAAAATTCACGAGTATAACCCACCGTTGGATGTTTTGAACCTATTTTATCTTGATTTCATCATGTATTAATCACCAAAACATGTTTATGAAACTTTAAATATCAAATTGGTACGAAGAAAAGGCATTTTAAACTACTACAATAGCCGTTCAAACGTCGAATAACAACAATTTTTGTGCAATGCGTTGAATCCACTGTTCAACATTTGAAATCTATTTCAATTCGATTTCCAAATTTTTTCAACAAGATAATACATATATGAAGATAGATGTAGTAGTTTGTAATCAGAAAAATGCGTTTTCAACAATCATATAGGTTGTTCAATGTCGAACAATCTTGTTCGAACTTTTAAAAAATTCACGAGTATGACCCACCGTGGATTTTCTAAACCTATTTTTAGCTTGACTTCATCCTGTATTAATCACAAAAATGGTTTTATGCAACTTTAAATATCAAATTGGTATAAAAAATACACATTTTTGACAACTGTATCGGCCGTTCTACGTTGTATGTCCATTATTTTCGTGAAAAGTATACAAAATTCAAGCTTTGAACCCACTGTGCAACGTCATCAATTTATTATTCAATTTGATTTTCAAACTTTTTGTACAAAATAATACATATATCAAGAGAGATGTACTAGGTTGAAATCAAAAAAATGCATTTTCAACCACCAGATAAGCTGTTCAATGTCGAACAATTTTGTATGAAATTTTACAAATTCACGAGTATGACCCACCGTTGGTTCTTTTGAACTTATTTTTTGATTGATTTCATCGTGTATTAATCACCAAAAGATTTTTATGAAAATTTAAATATCAATTTGGTATGAAGAAAAGACATTTTTAACTACTATGTTGGCCGTTCAAACATCAAATCGCATCAATTTTTGTGAAATTTGTTCAAAATTCATGCTTTGAACCCACTATGCAATGTCCAAAATCTATTTCAATTCGATTTCTAAACATTTTCTCCAAGATAATACATCTATGAAGATAGATATACTAGTTTGCAATCACAAAAATGCATTTTCAACAACCATCTAAGTTGTTCAATGTCGGACAATTTTGTTTGTAATTTTTAAAAATTCACGAGTATAACCTACTGTTGGATGTTCTAAACCTATTTTTAGCTTGGAATCACAAAAATACATTTTTAAAACCCATATTGGCCTTTCAACGTTGTATGTCCTTGTTTTTTCTGAAAAATATATAAAATTCAAGCTTTAAACCCACTGCTGAACATCCAAAACATATTTTCAATTCAATTTCCAAATGTTTTGTACAAGATAATTCATTTATGAAGACATATGTTCTCGTTTGGAATCACGAAAATGCATTTTCAACAATCGTATAAGTTGTTCAATGTCGAATAATTTTGTTCAAAATTTTACAAATTCACGAGTATGACACACCGTTGGATGTTTTGAACCTATTTTCAGCTTGATTTCATCATGTATTAATCACTAAAACAGTTTTATAAAAATTAAAATATTAAATTGGCACGAAGAAAATACATTTTTAACAATTATATTGGCCGCTGAACGACGAATCGCATCGATTTTCGTAAAAATTGTACAAAATTCATGCATTGAACCCAGTGTTCAACGTTTGAAATCTATATTCAATTCGATTTCAAAACATTTTCTACAAGATAATACATATATATGAAGATAGATATACTAGTTTGCAATCACAAAAATGCATTTTCAACAACCATCTAAGTTGTTCAATGTCGAACAATTTTGTTCTAAATTTTACAAAATTCACGAGTATAACCCACCGTTGGATGTTTTGAACCTATTTTATCTTGATTTCATCATGTATTAATCACCAAAACATGTTTATGAAACTTTAAATATCAAATTGGTACGAAGAAAAGGCATTTTAAACTACTACAATAGCCGTTCAAACGTCGAATAACAACAATTTTTGTGCAATGCGTTGAATCCACTGTTCAACATTTGAAATCTATTTCAATTCGATTTCCAAATTTTTTCAACAAGATAATACATATATGAAGATAGATGTAGTAGTTTGTAATCAGAAAAATGCGTTTTCAACAATCATATAGGTTGTTCAATGTCGAACAATCTTGTTCGAACTTTTAAAAAATTCACGAGTATGACCCACCGTGGATTTTCTAAACCTATTTTTAGCTTGACTTCATCCTGTATTAATCACAAAAATGGTTTTATGCAACTTTAAATATCAAATTGGTATAAAAAATACACATTTTTGACAACTGTATCGGCCGTTCTACGTTGTATGTCCATTATTTTCGTGAAAAGTATACAAAATTCAAGCTTTGAACCCACTGTGCAACGTCATCAATTTATTATTCAATTTGATTTTCAAACTTTTTGTACAAAATAATACATATATCAAGAGAGATGTACTAGGTTGAAATCAAAAAAATGCATTTTCAACCACCAGATAAGCTGTTCAATGTCGAACAATTTTGTATGAAATTTTACAAATTCACGAGTATGACCCACCGTTGGTTCTTTTGAACCTATTTTTTGATTGATTTCATCGTGTATTAATCACCAAAAGATTTTTATGAAAATTTAAATATCAATTTGGTATGAAGAAAAGACATTTTTAACTACTATGTTGGCCGTTCAAACATCAAATCGCATCAATTTTTGTGAAATTTGTTCAAAATTCATGCTTTGAACCCACTATGCAATGTCCAAAATCTATTTCAATTCGATTTCTAAACATTTTCTCCAAGATAATACATCTATGAAGATAGATATACTAGTTTGCAATCACAAAAATGCATTTTCAACAACCATCTAAGTTGTTCAATGTCGGACAATTTTGTTTGTAATTTTTAAAAATTCACGAGTATAACCTATTGTTGGATGTTCTAAACCTATTTTTAGCTTGGAATCACAAAAATACATTTTTAAAACCCATATTGGCCTTTCAACGTTGTATGTCCTTGTTTTTTTTGAAAAATATATAAAATTCAAGCTTTAAACCCACTGCTGAACATCCAAAATATATTTTCAATTCAATTTCCAAATGTTTTGTACAAGATAATTCATTTATGAAGACATATGTTCTAGTTTGGAATCACGAAAATGCATTTTCAACAATCGTATAAGTTGTTCAATGTCGAATAATTTTGTTCAAAATTTTACAAATTCACGAGTATGACACACCGTTGGATGTTTTGAACCTATTTTTAGCTTGATTTCATCATGTATTAATCACTAAAACAGTTTTATAAAAATTAAAATATTAAATTGGCACGAAGAAAATACATTTTTAACAATTATATTGGCCGCTGAACGACGAATCGCATCGATTTTCGTAAAAATTGTACAAAATTCATGCATTGAACCCAGTGTTCAACGTTTGAAATCTATATTCAATTCGATTTCAAAACATTTTCTACAAGATAATACATATATATGAAGATAGATATACTAGTTTGCAATCACAAAAATGCATTTTCAACAACCATCTAAGTTGTTCAATGTCGAACAATTTTGTTCTAAATTTTACAAAATTCACGAGTATAACCCACCGTTGGATGTTTTGAACCTATTTTATCTTGATTTCATCATGTATTAATCACCAAAACATGTTTATGAAACTTTAAATATCAAATTGGTACGAAGAAAAGGCATTTTAAACTACTACAATAGCCGTTCAAACGTCGAATAACAACAATTTTTGTGCAATGCGTTGAATCCACTGTTCAACATTTGAAATCTATTTCAATTCGATTTCCAAATTTTTTCAACAAGATAATACATATATGAAGATAGATGTAGTAGTTTGTAATCAGAAAAATGCGTTTTCAACAATCATATAGGTTGTTCAATGTCGAACAATCTTGTTCGAACTTTTAAAAAATTCACGAGTATGACCCACCGTGGATTTTCTAAACCTATTTTTAGCTTGACTTCATCCTGTATTAATCACAAAAATGGTTTTATGCAACTTTAAATATCAAATTGGTATAAGAAATACACATTTTTGACAACTGTATCGGCCGTTCTACGTTGTATGTCCATTATTTTCGTGAAAAGTATACAAAATTCAAGCTTTGAACCCACTGTGCAACGTCAGAAATTTATTATTCAATTTGATTTTCAAACTTTTTGTACAAAATAATACATATATCAAGAGAGATGTACTAGGTTGAAATCAAAAAACTGCATTTTCAACCACCATATAAGCTGTTCAATGTCGAACAATTTTGTATGAAATTTTACAAATTCACGAGTATGACCCACCGTTGGTTCTTTTGAACCTATTTTTTGATTCATTTCATCGTGTATTAATCACCAAAAGATTTTTATGAAAATTTAAATATCAAATTGTTATGAAGAAAAGACATTTTTAACTACTATGTTGGCCGTTCAAACATCAAATCGCATCAATTTTTGTGAAATTTGTTCAAAATTCATGCTTTGAACCCACTATGCAACGTCCAAAATCTATTTCAGTTCGATTTCTAATCTTTTTCTCCAAGATAAAACATCTATGAAGATATATATACTAGTTTGCAATCACAAAAAAGCATTTTCAACAACCATCTAAGTTGTTCAATGTCGGACAATTTTGTTTGTAATTTTTAAAAATTCACGAGTATAACCTACTGTTGGATGTTCTAAACCTATTTTTAGCTTGGAATCACAAAAACACATTTTTAAAACCCATATTGGCCTTTCAACGTTGTATGTCCTTGTTTTTTCTGAAAAATATATAAAATTCAAGCTTTAAACCCACTGCTGAACATCCAAAATATATTTTCAATTCAATTTGCAAATGTTTTGTACAAGATAATTCATTTATGAAGACATATGTTCTAGTTTGGAATCCCGAAAATGCATTTTCAACAATCGTATAAGTTGTTCAATGTCGAATAATTTTGTTCTAAATTTTACAAATTCACGAGTATGACACACCGTTGGATATTTTGAACCTATTTTTAGCTTGATTTCATCATGTATTAATCACTAAAACAGTTTTATAAAAATTAAAATATTAAATTGGCACGAAGAAAATACATTTTTAACAATTATATTGGGCGCTGAACGACGAATCGCATCGATTTTCGTAAAAATTGTGCAAAATTCATGCATTGAACCCAGTGTTCAACGTTTGAAATCTATATTCAATTCGATTTCAAAACATTTTCTACAAGATAATACATATATATGAAGATAGATATACTAGTTTGCAATCACAAAAATGCATTTTCAACAACCATCTAAGTTGTTCAATGTCGAACAATTTTGTTCTAAATTTTACAAAATTCACGAGTATAACCCACCGTTGGATGTTTTGAACCTATTTTATCTTGATTTCATCATGTATTAATCACCAAAACATGTTTATAAAACTTTAAATATCAAATTGGTACGAAGAAAAGGCATTTTAAACTACTACAATAGCCGTTCAAACGTCGAATAACAACAATTTTTGTGCAATGCGTTGAATCCACTGTTCAACATTTGAAATCTATTTCAATTCGATTTCCAAATTTTTTCAACAAGATAATACATATATGAAGATAGATGTAGTAGTTTGTAATCAGAAAAATGCGTTTTCAACAATCATATAGGTTGTTCAATGTCGAACAATCTTGTTCGAAATTTTAAAAAATTCACGAGTATGACCCACCGTGGATTTTCTAAACCTATTTTTAGCTTGACTTCATCCTGTATTAATCACAAAAATGGTTTTATGCAACTTTAAATATCAAATTGGTATAAAAAATACACATTTTTGACAACTGTATCGGCCGTTCTACGTTGTATGTCCATTATTTTCGTGAAAAGTATACAAAATTCAAGCTTTGAACCCACTGTGCAACGTCAGAAATTTATTATTCAATTTGATTTTCAAACTTTTTGTACAAAATAATACATATATGAAGAGAGATGTACTAGGTTGAAATCAAAAAACTGCATTTTCAACCATCATATAAGCTGTTCAATGTCGAACAATTTTGTATGAAATTTTACAAATTCACGAGTATGACCTACCGTTGGTTCTTTTGAACCTATTTTTTGATTCATTTCATCGTGTATTAATCACCAAAAGATTTTTATGAAAATTTAAATATCAAATTGTTATGAAGAAAAGACATTTTTAACTACTATGTTGGCCGTTCAAACATCAAATCGCATCAATTTTTGTGAAATTTGTTCAAAATTCATGCTTTGAACCCACTATGCAACGTCCAAAATCTATTTCAATTCGATTTCTAATCTTTTTCTCCAAGATAAAACATCTATGAAGATATATATACTAGTTTGCAATCACAAAAAAGCATTTTCAACAACCATCTAAGTTGTTCAATGTCGGACAATTTTGTTTGTAATTTTTAAAAATTCACGAGTATAACCTACTGTTGGATGTTCTAAACCTATTTTTAGCTTGGAATCACAAAAACACATTTTTAAAACCCATATTGGCCTTTCAACGTTGTATGTCCTTGTTTTTTCTGAAAAATATATAAAATTCAAGCTTTAAACCCACTGCTGAACATCCAAAATATATTTTCAATTCAATTTGCAAATGTTTTGTACAAGATAATTCATTTATGAAGACATATGTTCTAGTTTGGAATCCCGAAAATGCATTTTCAACAATCGTATAAGTTGTTCAATGTCGAATAATTTTGTTCTAAATTTTACAAATTCACGAGTATGACACACCGTTGGATATTTTGAACCTATTTTTAGCTTGATTTCATCATGTATTAATCACTAAAACAGTTTTATAAAAATTAAAATATTAAATTGGCACGAAGAAAATACATTTTTAACAATTATATTGGGCGCTGAACGACGAATCGCATCGATTTTCGTAAAAATTGTGCAAAATTCATGCATTGAACCCAGTGTTCAACGTTTGAAATCTATATTCAATTCGATTTCAAAACATTTTCTACAAGATAATACATATATATGAAGATAGATATACTAGTTTGCAATCACAAAAATGCATTTTCAACAACCATCTAAGTTGTTCAATGTCGAACAATTTTGTTCTAAATTTTACAAAATTCACGAGTATAACCAACCGTTGGATGTTTTGAACCTATTTTATCTTGATTTCATCATGTATTAATCACCAAAACATGTTTATAAAACTTTAAATATCAAATTGGTACGAAGAAAAGGCATTTTAAACTACTACAATAGCCGTTCAAACGTCGAATAACAACAATTTTTGTGCAATGCGTTGAATCCACTGTTCAACATTTGAAATCTATTTCAATTCGATTTCCAAATTTTTTCAACAAGATAATACATATATGAAGATAGATGTAGTAGTTTGTAATCAGAAAAATGCGTTTTCAACAATCATATAGGTTGTTCAATGTCGAACAATCTTGTTCGAAATTTTAAAAAATTCACGAGTATGACCCACCGTGGATTTTCTAAACCTATTTTTAGCTTGACTTCATCCTGTATTAATCACAAAAATGGTTTTATGCAACTTTAAATATCAAATTGGTATAAAAAATACACATTTTTGACAACTGTATCGGCCGTTCTACGTTGTATGTCCATTATTTTCGTGAAAAGTATACAAAATTCAAGCTTTGAACCCACTGTGCAACGTCAGAAATTTATTATTCAATTTGATTTTCAAACTTTTTGTACAAAATAATACATATATGAAGAGAGATGTACTAGGTTGAAATCAAAAAACTGCATTTTCAACCACCATATAAGCTGTTCAATGTCGAACAATTTTGTATGAAATTTTACAAATTCACGAGTATGACCTACCGTTGGTTCTTTTGAACCTATTTTTTGATTCATTTCATCGTGTATTAATCACCAAAAGATTTTTATGAAAATTTAAATATCAAATTGTTATGAAGAAAAGACATTTTTAACTACTATGTTGGCCGTTCAAACATCAAATCGCATCAATTTTTGTGAAATTTGTTCAAAATTCATGCTTTGAACCCACTATGCAACGTCCAAAATCTATTTCAATTCGATTTCTAATCTTTTTCTCCAAGATAAAACATCTATGAAGATATATATACTAGTTTGCAATCACAAAAAAGCATTTTCAACAACCATCTAAGTTGTTCAATGTCGGACAATTTTGTTTGTAATTTTTAAAAATTCACGAGTATAACCTACTGTTGGATGTTCTAAACCTATTTTTAGCTTGGAATCACAAAAACACATTTTTAAAACCCATATTGGCCTTTCAACGTTGTATGTCCTTGTTTTTTCTGAAAAATATATAAAATTCAAGCTTTAAACCCACTGCTGAACATCCAAAATATATTTTCAATTCAATTTGCAAATGTTTTGTACAAGATAATTCATTTATGAAGACATATGTTCTAGTTTGGAATCCCGAAAATGCATTTTCAACAATCGTATAAGTTGTTCAATGTCGAATAATTTTGTTCTAAATTTTACAAATTCACGAGTATGACACACCGTTGGATATTTTGAACCTATTTTTAGCTTGATTTCATCATGTATTAATCACTAAAACAGTTTTATAAAAATTAAAATATTAAATTGGCACGAAGAAAATACATTTTTAACAATTATATTGGGCGCTGAACGACGAATCGCATCGATTTTCGTAAAAATTGTGCAAAATTCATGCATTGAACCCAGTGTTCAACGTTTGAAATCTATATTCAATTCGATTTCAAAACATTTTCTACAAGATAATACATATATATGAAGATAGATATACTAGTTTGCAATCACAAAAATGCATTTTCAACAACCATCTAAGTTGTTCAATGTCGAACAAATTTGTTCTAAATTTTACAAAATTCACGAGTATAACCAACCGTTGGATGTTTTGAACCTATTTTATCTTGATTTCATCATGTATTAATCACCAAAACATGTTTATAAAACTTTAAATATCAAATTGGTACGAAGAAAAGGCATTTTAAACTACTACAATAGCCGTTCAAACGTCGAATAACAACAATTTTTGTGCAATGCGTTGAATCCACTGTTCAACATTTGAAATCTATTTCAATTCGATTTCCAAATTTTTTCAACAAGATAATACATATATGAAGATAGATGTAGTAGTTTGTAATCAGAAAAATGCGTTTTCAACAATCATATAGGTTGTTCAATGTCGAACAATCTTGTTCGAAATTTTAAAAAATTCACGAGTATGACCCACCGTGGATTTTCTAAACCTATTTTTAGCTTGACTTCATCCTGTATTAATCACAAAAATGGTTTTATGCAACTTTAAATATCAAATTGGTATAAAAAATACACATTTTTGACAACTGTATCGGCCGTTCTACGTTGTATGTCCATTATTTTCGTGAAAAGTATACAAAATTCAAGCTTTGAACCCACTGTGCAACGTCAGAAATTTATTATTCAATTTGATTTTCAAACTTTTTGTACAAAATAATACATATATGAAGAGAGATGTACTAGGTTGAAATCAAAAAACTGCATTTTCAACCACCATATAAGCTGTTCAATGTCGAACAATTTTGTATGAAATTTTACAAATTCACGAGTATGACCCACCGTTGGTTCTTTTGAACCTATTTTTTGATTCATTTCATCGTGTATTAATCACCAAAAGATTTTTATGAAAATTTAAATATCAAATTGTTATGAAGAAAAGACATTTTTAACTACTATGTTGGCCGTTCAAACATCAAATCGCATCAATTTTTGTTAAATTTGTTCAAAATTCATGCTTTGAACCCACTATGCAACGTCCAAAATCTATTTCAATTCGATTTCTAATCTTTTTCTCCAAGATAAAACATCTATGAAGATATATATACTAGTTTGCAATCACAAAAAAACATTTTCAACAACCATCTAAGTTGTTCAATGTCGGACAATTTTGTTTGTAATTTTTAAAAATTCACGAGTATAACCTACTGTTGGATGTTCTAAACCTATTTTTAGCTTGGAATCACAAAAACACATTTTTAAAACCCATATTGGCCTTTCAACGTTGTATGTCCTTGTTTTTTCTGAAAAATATATAAAATTCAAGCTTTAAACCCACTGCTGAACATCCAAAATATATTTTCAATTCAATTTGCAAATGTTTTGTACAAGATAATTCATTTATGAAGACATATGTTCTAGTTTGGAATCCCGAAAATGCATTTTCAACAATCGTATAAGTTGTTCAATGTCGAATAATTTTGTTCTAAATTTTACAAATTCACGAGTATGACACACCGTTGGATATTTTGAACCTATTTTTAGCTTGATTTCATCATGTATTAATCACTAAAACAGTTTTATAAAAATTAAAATATTAAATTGGCACGAAGAAAATACATTTTTAACAATTATATTGGGCGCTGAACGACGAATCGCATCGATTTTCGTAAAAATTGTGCAAAATTCATGCATTGAACCCAGTGTTCAACGTTTGAAATCTATATTCAATTCGATTTCAAAACATTTTCTACAAGATAATACATATATATGAAGATAGATATACTAGTTTGCAATCACAAAAATGCATTTTCAACAACCATCTAAGTTGTTCAATGTCGAACAATTTTGTTCTAAATTTTACAAAATTCACGAGCATAACCCACCGTTGGATGTTTTGAACCTATTTTATCTTGATTTCATCATGTATTAATCACCAAAACATGTTTATAAAACTTTAAATATCAAATTGGTACGAAGAAAAGGCATTTTAAACTACTACAATAGCCGTTCAAACGTCGAATAACAACAATTTTTGTGCAATGCGTTGAATCCACTGTTCAACATTTGAAATCTATTTCAATTCGATTTCCAAATTTTTTCAACAAGATAATACATATATGAAGATAGATGTAGTAGTTTGTAATCAGAAAAATGCGTTTTCAACAATCATATAGGTTGTTCAATGTCGAACAATCTTGTTCGAAATTTTAAAAAATTCACGAGTATGACCCACCGTGGATTTTCTAAACCTATTTTTATCTTGACTTCATCCTGTATTAATCACAAAAATGGTTTTATGCAACTTTAAATATCAAATTGGTATAAAAAATACACATTTTTGACAACTGTATCGGCCGTTCTACGTTGTATGTCCATTATTTTCGTGAAAAGTATACAAAATTCAAGCTTTGAACCCACTGTGCAACGTCAGAAATTTATTATTCAATTTGATTTTCAAACTTTTTGTACAAAATAATACATATATGAAGAGAGATGTACTAGGTTGAAATCAAAAAACTGCATTTTCAACCACCATATAAGCTGTTCAATGTCGAACAATTTTGTATGAAATTTTACAAATTCACGAGTATGACCCACCGTTGGTTCTTTTGAACCTATTTTTTGATTCATTTCATCGTGTATTAATCACCAAAAGATTTTTATGAAAATTTAAATATCAAATTGTTATGAAGAAAAGACATTTTTAACTACTATGTTGGCCGTTCAAACATCAAATCGCATCAATTTTTGTTAAATTTGTTCAAAATTCATGCTTTGAACCCACTATGCAACGTCCAAAATCTATTTCAATTCGATTTCTAATCTTTTTCTCCAAGATAAAACATCTATGAAGATATATATACTAGTTTGCAATCACAAAAAAGCATTTTCAACAACCATCTAAGTTGTTCAATGTCGGACAATTTTGTTTGTAATTTTTAAAAATTCACGAGTATAACCTACTGTTGGATGTTCTAAACCTATTTTTAGCTTGGAATCACAAAAACACATTTTTAAAACCCATATTGGCCTTTCAACGTTGTATGTCCTTGTTTTTTCTGAAAAATATATAAAATTCAAGCTTTAAACCCACTGCTGAACATCCAAAATATATTTTCAATTCAATTTGCAAATGTTTTGTACAAGATAATTCATTTATGAAGACATATGTTCTAGTTTGGAATCCCGAAAATGCATTTTCAACAATCGTATAAGTTGTTCAATGTCGAATAATTTTGTTCTAAATTTTACAAATTCACGAGTATGACACACCGTTGGATATTTTGAACCTATTTTTAGCTTGATTTCATCATGTATTAATCACTAAAACAGTTTTATAAAAATTAAAATATTAAATTGGCACGAAGAAAATACATTTTTAACAATTATATTGGGCGCTGAACTACGAATCGCATCGATTTTCGTAAAAATTGTGCAAAATTCATGCATTGAACCCAGTGTTCAACGTTTGAAATCTATATTCAATTCGATTTCAAAACATTTTCTACAAGATAATACATATATATGAAGATAGATATACTAGTTTGCAATCACAAAAATGCATTTTCAACAACCATCTAAGTTGTTCAATGTCGAACAATTTTGTTCTAAATTTTACAAAATTCACGAGTATAACCCACCGTTGGATGTTTTGAACCTATTTTATCTTGATTTCATCATGTATTAATCACCAAAACATGTTTATGAAACTTTAAATATCAAATTGGTACGAAGAAAAGGCATTTTAAACTTCTACAATAGCCGTTCAAACGTCGAATAACAACAATTTTTGTGCAATGCGTTGAATCCACTGTTCAACATTTGAAATCTATTTCAATTCGATTTCCAAATTTTTTCAACAAGATAATACATATATGAAGATAGATGTAGTAGTTTGTAATCAGAAAAATGCGTTTTCAACAATCATATAGGTTGTTCAATGTCGAACAATCTTGTTCGAACTTTTAAAAAATTCACGAGTATGACCCACCGTGGATTTTCTAAACCTATTTTTAGCTTGACTTCATCCTGTATTAATCACAAAAATGGTTTTATGCAACTTTAAATATCAAATTGGTATAAAAAATACACATTTTTGACAACTGTATCGGCCGTTCTACGTTGTATGTCCATTATTTTCGTGAAAAGTATACAAAATTCAAGCTTTGAACCCACTGTGCAACGTCAGAAATTTATTATTCAATTTGATTTTCAAACTTTTTGTACAAAATAATACATATATGAAGAGAGATGTACTAGGTTGAAATCAAAAAACTGCATTTTCAACCACCATATAAGCTGTTCAATGTCGAACAATTTTGTATGAAATTTTACAAATTCACGAGTATGACCCACCGTTGGTTCTTTTGAACCTATTTTTTGATTCATTTCATCGTGTATTAATCACCAAAAGATTTTTATGAAAATTTAAATATCAATTTGGTATGAAGAAAAGACATTTTTAACTACTATGTTGGCCGTTCAAACATCAAATCGCATCAATTTTTGTGAAATTTGTTCAAAATTCATGCTTTGAACCCACTATGCAACGTCCAAAATCTATTTCAATTCGATTTCTAATCTTTTTCTCCAAGATAAAACATCTATGAAGATATATATACTAGTTTGCAATCACAAAAAAGCATTTTCAACAACCATCTAAGTTGTTCAATGTCGGACAGTTTTGTTTGTAAGTTTTAAAAATTCACGAGTATAACCTACTGTTGGATGTTCTAAACCTATTTTTAGCTTGGAATCACAAAAACACATTTTTAAAACCCATATTGGCCTTTCAACGTTGTATGTCCTTGTTTTTTCTGAAAAATATATAAAATTCAAGCTTTAAACCCACTGCTGAACATCCAAAATATATTTTCAATTCAATTTCCAAATGTTTTGTACAAGATAATTCATTTATGAAGACATATGTTCTAGTTTGGAATCCCGAAAATGCATTTTCAACAATCGTATAAGTTGTTCAATGTCGAATAATTTTGTTCTAAATTTTACAAATTCACGAGTATGACACACCGTTGGATATTTTGAACCTATTTTTAGCTTGATTTCATCATGTATTAATCACTAAAACAGTTTTATAAAAATTAAAATATTAAATTGGCACGAAGAAAATACATTTTTAACAATTATATTGGGCGCTGAACGACGAATCGCATCGATTTTCGTAAAAATTGTGCAAAATTCATGCATTGAACCCAGTGTTCAACGTTTGAAATCTATATTCAATTCGATTTCAAAACATTTTCTACAAGATAATACATATATATGAAGATAGATATACTAGTTTGCAATCACAAAAATGCATTTTCAACAACCATCTAAGTTGTTCAATGTCGAACAATTTTGTTCTAAATTTTACAAAATTCACGAGTATAACCCACCGTTGGATGTTTTGAACCTATTTTATCTTGATTTCATCATGTATTAATCACCAAAACATGTTTATGAAACTTTAAATATCAAATTGGTACGAAGAAAAGGCATTTTAAACTACTACAATAGCCGTTCAAACGTCGAATAACAACAATTTTTGTGCAATGCGTTGAATCCACTGTTCAACATTTGAAATCTATTTCAATTCGATTTCCAAATTTTTTCAACAAGATAATACATATATGAAGATAGATGTAGTAGTTTGTAATCAGAAAAATGCGTTTTCAACAATCATATAGGTTGTTCAATGTCGAACAATCTTGTTCGAAATTTTAAAAAATTCACGAGTATGACCCACCGTGGATTTTCTAAACCTATTTTTAGCTTGACTTCATCCTGTATTAATCACAAAAATGGTTTTATGCAACTTTAAATATCAAATTGGTATAAAAAATACACATTTTTGACAACTGTATCGGCCGTTCTACGTTGTATGTCCATTATTTTCGTGAAAAGTATACAAAATTCAAGCTTTGAACCCACTGTGCAACGTCAGAAATTTATTATTCAATTTGATTTTCAAACTTTTTGTACAAAATAATACATATATGAAGAGAGATGTACTAGGTTGAAATCAAAAAACTGCATTTTCAACCACCATATAAGCTGTTCAATGTCGAACAATTTTGTATGAAATTTTACAAATTCACGAGTATGACCCACCGTTGGTTCTTTTGAACCTATTTTTTGATTCATTTCATCGTGTATTAATCACCAAAAGATTTTTATGAAAATTTAAATATCAATTTGGTATGAAGAAAAGACATTTTTAACTACTATGTTGGCCGTTCAAACATCAAATCGCATCAATTTTTGTGAAATTTGTTCAAAATTCATGCTTTGAACCCACTATGCAACGTCCAAAATCTATTTCAATTCGATTTCTAATCTTTTTCTCCAAGATAAAACATCTATGAAGATATATATACTAGTTTGCAATCACAAAAAAGCATTTTCAACAACCATCTAAGTTGTTCAATGTCGGACAGTTTTGTTTGTAAGTTTTAAAAATTCACGAGTATAACCTACTGTTGGATGTTCTAAACCTATTTTTAGCTTGGAATCACAAAAACACATTTTTAAAACCCATATTGGCCTTTCAACGTTGTATGTCCTTGTTTTTTCTGAAAAATATATAAAATTCAAGCTTTAAACCCACTGCTGAACATCCAAAATATATTTTCAATTCAATTTCCAAATGTTTTGTACAAGATAATTCATTTATGAAGACATATGTTCTAGTTTGGAATCCCGAAAATGCATTTTCAACAATCGTATAAGTTGTTCAATGTCGAATAATTTTGTTCAAAATTTTACAAATTCACGAGTATGACACACCGTTGGATATTTTGAACCTATTTTTAGCTTGATTTCATCATGTATTAATCACTAAAACAGTTTTATAAAAATTAAAATATTAAATTGGCACGAAGAAAATACATTTTTAACAATTATATTGGGCGCTGAACGACGAATCGCATCGATTTTCGTAAAAATTGTGCAAAATTCATGCATTGAACCCAGTGTTCAACGTTTGAAATCTATATTCAATTCGATTTCAAAACATTTTCTACAAGATAATACATATATATGAAGATAGATATACTAGTTTGCAATCACAAAAATGCATTTTCAACAACCATCTAAGTTGTTCAATGTCGAACAATTTTGTTCCAAATTTTACAAAATTCACGAGTATAACCCACCGTTGGATGTTTTGAACCTATTTTATCTTGATTTCATCATGTATTAATCACCAAAACATGTTTATGAAACTTTAAATATCAAATTGGTACGAAGAAAAGGCATTTTAAACTACTACAATAGCCGTTCAAACGTCGAATAACAACAATTTTTGTGCAATGCGTTGAATCCACTGTTCAACATTTGAAATCTATTTCAATTCGATTTCCAAATTTTTTCAACAAGATAATACATATATGAAGATAGATGTAGTAGTTTGTAATCAGAAAAATGCGTTTTCAACAATCATATAGGTTGTTCAATGTCGAACAATCTTGTTCGAAATTTTAAAAAATTCACGAGTATGACCCACCGTGGATTTTCTAAACCTATTTTTAGCTTGACTTCATCCTGTATTAATCACAAAAATGGTTTTATGCAACTTTAAATATCAAATTGGTATAAAAAATACACATTTTTGACAACTGTATCGGCCGTTCTACGTTGTATGTCCATTATTTTCGTGAAAAGTATACAAAATTCAAGCTTTGAACCCACTGTGCAACGTCAGAAATTTATTATTCAATTTGATTTTCAAACTTTTTGTACAAAATAATACATATATGAAGAGAGATGTACTAGGTTGAAATCAAAAAACTGCATTTTCAACCACCATATAAGCTGTTCAATGTCGAACAATTTTGTATGAAATTTTACAAATTCACGAGTATGACCCACCGTTGGTTCTTTTGAACCTATTTTTTGATTCATTTCATCGTGTATTAATCACCAAAAGATTTTTATGAAAATTTAAATATCAATTTGGTATGAAGAAAAGACATTTTTAACTACTATGTTGGCCGTTCAAACATCAAATCGCATCAATTTTTGTGAAATTTGTTCAAAATTCATGCTTTGAACCCACTATGCAACGTCCAAAATCTATTTCAATTCGATTTCTAATCTTTTTCTCCAAGATAAAACATCTATGAAGATATATATACTAGTTTGCAATCACAAAAAAGCATTTTCAACAACCATCTAAGTTGTTCAATGTCGGACAGTTTTGTTTGTAAGTTTTAAAAATTCACGAGTATAACCTACTGTTGGATGTTCTAAACCTATTTTTAGCTTGGAATCACAAAAACACATTTTTAAAACCCATATTGGCCTTTCAACGTTGTATGTCCTTGTTTTTTCTGAAAAATATATAAAATTCAAGCTTTAAACCCACTGCTGAACATCCAAAATATATTTTCAATTCAATTTCCAAATGTTTTGTACAAGATAATTCATTTATGAAGACATATGTTCTAGTTTGGAATCCCGAAAATGCATTTTCAACAATCGTATAAGTTGTTCAATGTCGAATAATTTTGTTCAAAATTTTACAAATTCACGAGTATGACACACCGTTGGATATTTTGAACCTATTTTTAGCTTGATTTCATCATGTATTAATCACTAAAACAGTTTTATAAAAATTAAAATATTAAATTGGCACGAAGAAAATACATTTTTAACAATTATATTGGGCGCTGAACGACGAATCGCATCGATTTTCGTAAAAATTGTACAAAATTCATGCATTGAACCCAGTGTTCAACGTTTGAAATCTATATTCAATTCGATTTTAAAACATTTTCTACAAGATAATACATATATATGAAGATAGATATACTAGTTTGCAATCACAAAAATGCATTTTCAACAACCATCTAAGTTGTTCAATGTCGAACAATTTTGTTCCAAATTTTACAAAATTCACGAGTATAACCCACCGTTGGATGTTTTGAACCTATTTTATCTTGATTTCATCATGTATTAATCACCAAAACATGTTTATGAAACTTTAAATATCAAATTGGTACGAAGAAAAGGCATTTTAAACTACTACAATAGCCGTTCAAACGTCGAATAACAACAATTTTTGTGCAATGCGTTGAATCCACTGTTCAACATTTGAAATCTATTTCAATTCGATTTCCAAATTTTTTCAACAAGATAATACATATATGAAGATAGATGTAGTAGTTTGTAATCAGAAAAATGCGTTTTCAACAATCATATAGGTTGTTCAATGTCGAACAATCTTGTTCGAAATTTTAAAAAATTCACGAGTATGACCCACCGTGGATTTTCTAAACCTATTTTTAGCTTGACTTCATCCTGTATTAATCACAAAAATGGTTTTATGCAACTTTAAATATCAAATTGGTATAAAAAATACACATTTTTGACAACTGTATCGGCCGTTCTACGTTGTATGTCCATTATTTTCGTGAAAAGTATACAAAATTCAAGCTTTGAACCCACTGTGCAACGTCAGAAATTTATTATTCAATTTGATTTTCAAACTTTTTGTACAAAATAATACATATATGAAGAGAGATGTACTAGGTTGAAATCAAAAAACTGCATTTTCAACCACCATATAAGCTGTTCAATGTCGAACAATTTTGTATGAAATTTTACAAATTCACGAGTATGACCCACCGTTGGTTCTTTTGAACCTATTTTTTGATTCATTTCATCGTGTATTAATCACCAAAAGATTTTTATGAAAATTTAAATATCAATTTGGTATGAAGAAAAGACATTTTTAACTACTATGTTGGCCGTTCAAACATCAAATCGCATCAATTTTTGTGAAATTTGTTCAAAATTCATGCTTTGAACCCACTATGCAACGTCCAAAATCTATTTCAATTCGATTTCTAATCTTTTTCTCCAAGATAAAACATCTATGAAGATATATATACTAGTTTGCAATCACAAAAAAGCATTTTCAACAACCATCTAAGTTGTTCAATGTCGGACAGTTTTGTTTGTAAGTTTTAAAAATTCACGAGTATAACCTACTGTTGGATGTTCTAAACCTATTTTTAGCTTGGAATCACAAAAACACATTTTTAAAACCCATATTGGCCTTTCAACGTTGTATGTCCTTGTTTTTTCTGAAAAATATATAAAATTCAAGCTTTAAACCCACTGCTGAACATCCAAAATATATTTTCAATTCAATTTCCAAATGTTTTGTACAAGATAATTCATTTATGAAGACATATGTTCTAGTTTGGAATCCCGAAAATGCATTTTCAACAATCGTATAAGTTGTTCAATGTCGAATAATTTTGTTCAAAATTTTACAAATTCACGAGTATGACACACCGTTGGATATTTTGAACCTATTTTTAGCTTGATTTCATCATGTATTAATCACTAAAACAGTTTTATAAAAATTAAAATATTAAATTGGCACGAAGAAAATACATTTTTAACAATTATATTGGGCGCTGAACGACGAATCGCATCGATTTTCGTAAAAATTGTACAAAATTCATGCATTGAACCCAGTGTTCAACGTTTGAAATCTATATTCAATTCGATTTTAAAACATTTTCTACAAGATAATACATATATATGAAGATAGATATACTAGTTTGCAATCACAAAAATGCATTTTCAACAACCATCTAAGTTGTTCAATGTCGAACAATTTTGTTCCAAATTTTACAAAATTCACGAGTATAACCCACCGTTGGATGTTTTGAACCTATTTTATCTTGATTTCATCATGTATTAATCACCAAAACATGTTTATGAAACTTTAAATATCAAATTGGTACGAAGAAAAGGCATTTTAAACTACTACAATAGCCGTTCAAACGTCGAATAACAACAATTTTTGTGCAATGCGTTGAATCCACTGTTCAACATTTGAAATCTATTTCAATTCGATTTCCAAATTTTTTCAACAAGATAATACATATATGAAGATAGATGTAGTAGTTTGTAATCAGAAAAATGCGTTTTCAACAATCATATAGGTTGTTCAATGTCGAACAATCTTGTTCGAAATTTTAAAAAATTCACGAGTATGACCCACCGTGGATTTTCTAAACCTATTTTTAGCTTGACTTCATCCTGTATTAATCACAAAAATGGTTTTATGCAACTTTAAATATCAAATTGGTATAAAAAATACACATTTTTGACAACTGTATCGGCCGTTCTACGTTGTATGTCCATTATTTTCGTGAAAAGTATACAAAATTCAAGCTTTGAACCCACTGTGCAACGTCAGAAATTTATTATTCAATTTGATTTTCAAACTTTTTGTACAAAATAATACATATATGAAGAGAGATGTACTAGGTTGAAATCAAAAAACTGCATTTTCAACCACCATATAAGCTGTTCAATGTCGAACAATTTTGTATGAAATTTTACAAATTCACGAGTATGACCCACCGTTGGTTCTTTTGAACCTATTTTTTGATTCATTTCATCGTGTATTAATCACCAAAAGATTTTTATGAAAATTTAAATATCAATTTGGTATGAAGAAAAGACATTTTTAACTACTATGTTGGCCGTTCAAACATCAAATCGCATCAATTTTTGTGAAATTTGTTCAAAATTCATGCTTTGAACCCACTATGCAACGTCCAAAATCTATTTCAATTCGATTTCTAATCTTTTTCTCCAAGATAAAACATCTATGAAGATATATATACTAGTTTGCAATCACAAAAAAGCATTTTCAACAACCATCTAAGTTGTTCAATGTCGGACAGTTTTGTTTGTAAGTTTTAAAAATTCACGAGTATAACCTACTGTTGGATGTTCTAAACCTATTTTTAGCTTGGAATCACAAAAACACATTTTTAAAACCCATATTGGCCTTTCAACGTTGTATGTCCTTGTTTTTTCTGAAAAATATATAAAATTCAAGCTTTAAACCCACTGCTGAACATCCAAAATATATTTTCAATTCAATTTCCAAATGTTTTGTACAAGATAATTCATTTATGAAGACATATGTTCTAGTTTGGAATCCCGAAAATGCATTTTCAACAATCGTATAAGTTGTTCAATGTCGAATAATTTTGTTCTAAATTTTACAAATTCACGAGTATGACACACCGTTGGATATTTTGAACCTATTTTTAGCTTGATTTCATCATGTATTAATCACTAAAACAGTTTTATAAAAATTAAAATATTAAATTGGCACGAAGAAAATACATTTTTAACAATTATATTGGGCGCTGAACGACGAATCGCATCGATTTTCGTAAAAATTGTGCAAAATTCATGCATTGAACCCAGTGTTCAACGTTTGAAATCTATATTCAATTCGATTTCAAAACATTTTCTACAAGATAATACATATATATGAAGATAGATATACTAGTTTGCAATCACAAAAATGCATTTTCAACAACCATCTAAGTTGTTCAATGTCGAACAATTTTGTTCCAAATTTTACAAAATTCACGAGTATAACCCACCGTTGGATGTTTTGAACCTATTTTATCTTGATTTCATCATGTATTAATCACCAAAACATGTTTATGAAACTTTAAATATCAAATTGGTACGAAGAAAAGGCATTTTAAACTACTACAATAGCCGTTCAAACGTCGAATAACAACAATTTTTGTGCAATGCGTTGAATCCACTGTTCAACATTTGAAATCTATTTCAATTCGATTTCCAAATTTTTTCAACAAGATAATACATATATGAAGATAGATGTAGTAGTTTGTAATCAGAAAAATGCGTTTTCAACAATCATATAGGTTGTTCAATGTCGAACAATCTTGTTCGAAATTTTAAAAAATTCACGAGTATGACCCACCGTGGATTTTCTAAACCTATTTTTAGCTTGACTTCATCCTGTATTAATCACAAAAATGGTTTTATGCAACTTTAAATATCAAATTGGTATAAAAAATACACATTTTTGACAACTGTATCGGCCGTTCTACGTTGTATGTCCATTATTTTCGTGAAAAGTATACAAAATTCAAGCTTTGAACCCACTGTGCAACGTCAGAAATTTATTATTCAATTTGATTTTCAAACTTTTTGTACAAAATAATACATATATGAAGAGAGATGTACTAGGTTGAAATCAAAAAACTGCATTTTCAACCACCATATAAGCTGTTCAATGTCGAACAATTTTGTATGAAATTTTACAAATTCACGAGTATGACCCACCGTTGGTTCTTTTGAACCTATTTTTTGATTCATTTCATCGTGTATTAATCACCAAAAGATTTTTATGAAAATTTAAATATCAATTTGGTATGAAGAAAAGACATTTTTAACTACTATGTTGGCCGTTCAAACATCAAATCGCATCAATTTTTGTGAAATTTGTTCAAAATTCATGCTTTGAACCCACTATGCAACGTCCAAAATCTATTTCAATTCGATTTCTAATCTTTTTCTCCAAGATAAAACATCTATGAAGATATATATACTAGTTTGCAATCACAAAAAAGCATTTTCAACAACCATCTAAGTTGTTCAATGTCGGACAGTTTTGTTTGTAAGTTTTAAAAATTCACGAGTATAACCTACTGTTGGATGTTCTAAACCTATTTTTAGCTTGGAATCACAAAAACACATTTTTAAAACCCATATTGGCCTTTCAACGTTGTATGTCCTTGTTTTTTCTGAAAAATATATAAAATTCAAGCTTTAAACCCACTGCTGAACATCCAAAATATATTTTCAATTCAATTTCCAAATGTTTTGTACAAGATAATTCATTTATGAAGACATATGTTCTAGTTTGGAATCCCGAAAATGCATTTTCAACAATCGTATAAGTTGTTCAATGTCGAATAATTTTGTTCAAAATTTTACAAATTCACGAGTATGACACACCGTTGGATATTTTGAACCTATTTTTAGCTTGATTTCATCATGTATTAATCACTAAAACAGTTTTATAAAAATTAAAATATTAAATTGGCACGAAGAAAATACATTTTTAACAATTATATTGGGCGCTGAACGACGAATCGCATCGATTTTCGTAAAAATTGTACAAAATTCATGCATTGAACCCAGTGTTCAACGTTTGAAATCTATATTCAATTCGATTTTAAAACATTTTCTACAAGATAATACATATATATGAAGATAGATATACTAGTTTGCAATCACAAAAATGCATTTTCAACAACCATCTAAGTTGTTCAATGTCGAACAATTTTGTTCCAAATTTTACAAAATTCACGAGTATAACCCACCGTTGGATGTTTTGAACCTATTTTATCTTGATTTCATCATGTATTAATCACCAAAACATGTTTATGAAACTTTAAATATCAAATTGGTACGAAGAAAAGGCATTTTAAACTACTACAATAGCCGTTCAAACGTCGAATAACAACAATTTTTGTGCAATGCGTTGAATCCACTGTTCAACATTTGAAATCTATTTCAATTCGATTTCCAAATTTTTTCAACAAGATAATACATATATGAAGATAGATGTAGTAGTTTGTAATCAGAAAAATGCGTTTTCAACAATCATATAGGTTGTTCAATGTCGAACAATCTTGTTCGAAATTTTAAAAAATTCACGAGTATGACCCACCGTGGATTTTCTAAACCTATTTTTAGCTTGACTTCATCCTGTATTAATCACAAAAATGGTTTTATACAACTTTAAATATCAAATTGGTATAAAAAATACACATTTTTGACAACTGTATCGGCCGTTCTACGTTGTATGTCCATTATTTTCGTGAAAAGTATACAAAATTCAAGCTTTGAACCCACTGTGCAACGTCAGAAATTTATTATTCAATTTGATTTTCAAACTTTTTGTACAAAATAATACATATATGAAGAGTGATGTACTAGGTTGAAATCAAAAAAATGCATTTTCAACCACCATATAAGCTGTTCAATGTCGAACAATTTTGTATGAAATTTTACAAATTCACGAGTATGACCCACCGTTGGTTCTTTTGAACCTATTTTTTGATTGATTTCATCGTGTATTAATCACCAAAAGATTTTTATGAAAATTTAAATATCAATTTGGTATGAAGAAAAGACATTTTTAACTACTATGTTGGCCGTTCAAACATCAAATCGCATCAATTTTTGTGAAATTTGTTCAAAATTCATGCTTTGAACCCACTATGCAACGTCCAAAATCTATTTCAATTCGATTTCTAAACTTTTTCTCCAAGATAATACATCTATGAAGATAGATATACTAGTTTGCAATCACAAAAATGCATTTTCAACAACCATCTAAGTTGTTCAATGTCGGACAGTTTTGTTTGTAAGTTTTAAAAATTCACGAGTATAACCTACTGTTGGATGTTCTAAACCTATTTTTAGCTTGGAATCACAAAAACACATTTTTAAAACCCATATTGGCCTTTCAACGTTGTATGTCCTTGTTTTTTCTGAAAAATATATAAAATTCAAGCTTTAAACCCACTGCTGAACATCCAAAATATATTTTCAATTCAATTTCCAAATGTTTTGTACAAGATAATTCATTTATGAAGACATATGTTCTAGTTTGGAATCCCGAAAATGCATTTTCAACAATTGTATAAGTTGTTCAATGTCGAATAATTTTGTTCAAAATTTTACAAATTCACGAGTATGACACACCGTTGGATATTTTGAACCTATTTTTAGCTTGATTTCATCATGTATTAATCACTAAAACAGTTTTATAAAAATTAAAATATTAAATTGGCACGAAGAAAATACATTTTTAACAATTATATTGGGCGCTGAACGACGAATCGCATCGATTTTCGTAAAAATTGTACAAAATTCATGCATTGAACCCAGTGTTCAACGTTTGAAATCTATATTCAATTCGATTTTAAAACATTTTCTACAAGATAATACATATATATGAAGATAGATATACTAGTTTGCAATCACAAAAATGCATTTTCAACAACCATCTAAGTTGTTCAATGTCGAACAATTTTGTTCCAAATTTTACAAAATTCACGAGTATAACCCACCGTTGGATGTTTTGAACCTATTTTATCTTGATTTCATCATGTATTAATCACCAAAACATGTTTATGAAACTTTAAATATCAAATTGGTACGAAGAAAAGGCATTTTAAACTACTACAATAGCCGTTCAAACGTCGAATAACAACAATTTTTGTGCATTGCGTTGAATCCACTGTTCAACATTTGAAATCTATTTCAATTCGATTTCCAAATTTTTTCAACAAGATAATACATATATGAAGATAGATGTAGTAGTTTGTAATCAGAAAAATGCGTTTTCAACAATCATATAGGTTGTTCAATGTCGAACAATCTTGTTCGAAATTTTAAAAAATTCACGAGTATGACCCACCGTGGATTTTCTAAACCTATTTTTAGCTTGACTTCATCCTGTATTAATCACAAAAATGGTTTTATGCAACTTTAAATATCAAATTGGTATAAAAAATACACATTTTTGACAACTGTATCGGCCGTTCTACGTTGTATGTCCATTATTTTCGTGAAAAGTATACAAAATTCAAGCTTTGAACCCACTGTGCAACGTCAGAAATTTATTATTCAATTTGATTTTCAAACTTTTTGTACAAAATAATACATATATGAAGAGAGATGTACTAGGTTGAAATCAAAAAACTGCATTTTCAACCACCATATAAGCTGTTCAATGTCGAACAATTTTGTATGAAATTTTACAAATTCACGAGTATGACCCACCGTTGGTTCTTTTGAACCTATTTTTTGATTCATTTCATCGTGTATTAATCACCAAAAGATTTTTATGAAAATTTAAATATCAATTTGGTATGAAGAAAAGACATTTTTAACTACTATGTTGGCCGTTCAAACATCAAATCGCATCAATTTTTGTGAAATTTGTTCAAAATTCATGCTTTGAACCCACTATGCAACGTCCAAAATCTATTTCAATTCGATTTCTAATCTTTTTCTCCAAGATAAAACATCTATGAAGATATATATACTAGTTTGCAATCACAAAAAAGCATTTTCAACAACCATCTAAGTTGTTCAATGTCGGACAGTTTTGTTTGTAAGTTTTAAAAATTCACGAGTATAACCTACTGTTGGATGTTCTAAACCTATTTTTAGCTTGGAATCACAAAAACACATTTTTAAAACCCATATTGGCCTTTCAACGTTGTATGTCCTTGTTTTTTCTGAAAAATATATAAAATTCAAGCTTTAAACCCACTGCTGAACATCCAAAATATATTTTCAATTCAATTTCCAAATGTTTTGTACAAGATAATTCATTTATGAAGACATATGTTCTAGTTTGGAATCCCGAAAATGCATTTTCAACAATCGTATAAGTTGTTCAATGTCGAATAATTTTGTTCAAAATTTTACAAATTCACGAGTATGACACACCGTTGGATATTTTGAACCTATTTTTAGCTTGATTTCATCATGTATTAATCACTAAAACAGTTTTATAAAAATTAAAATATTAAATTGGCACGAAGAAAATACATTTTTAACAATTATATTGGGCGCTGAACGACGAATCGCATCGATTTTCGTAAAAATTGTGCAAAATTCATGCATTGAACCCAGTGTTCAACGTTTGAAATCTATATTCAATTCGATTTCAAAACATTTTCTACAAGATAATACATATATATGAAGATAGATATACTAGTTTGCAATCACAAAAATGCATTTTCAACAACCATCTAAGTTGTTCAATGTCGAACAATTTTGTTCCAAATTTTACAAAATTCACGAGTATAACCCACCGTTGGATGTTTTGAACCTATTTTATCTTGATTTCATCATGTATTAATCACCAAAACATGTTTATGAAACTTTAAATATCAAATTGGTACGAAGAAAAGGCATTTTAAACTACTACAATAGCCGTTCAAACGTCGAATAACAACAATTTTTGTGCAATGCGTTGAATCCACTGTTCAACATTTGAAATCTATTTCAATTCGATTTCCAAATTTTTTCAACAAGATAATACATATATGAAGATAGATGTAGTAGTTTGTAATCAGAAAAATGCGTTTTCAACAATCATATAGGTTGTTCAATGTCGAACAATCTTGTTCGAAATTTTAAAAAATTCACGAGTATGACCCACCGTGGATTTTCTAAACCTATTTTTAGCTTGACTTCATCCTGTATTAATCACAAAAATGGTTTTATGCAACTTTAAATATCAAATTGGTATAAAAAATACACATTTTTGACAACTGTATCGGCCGTTCTACGTTGTATGTCCATTATTTTCGTGAAAAGTATACAAAATTCAAGCTTTGAACCCACTGTGCAACGTCAGAAATTTATTATTCAATTTGATTTTCAAACTTTTTGTACAAAATAATACATATATGAAGAGAGATGTACTAGGTTGAAATCAAAAAATTGCATTTTCAACCACCATATAAGCTGTTCAATGTCGAACAATTTTGTATGAAATTTTACAAATTCACGAGTATGACCCACCGTTGGTTCTTTTGAACCTATTTTTTGATTCATTTCATCGTGTATTAATCACCAAAAGATTTTTATGAAAATTTAAATATCAATTTGGTATGAAGAAAAGACATTTTTAACTACTATGTTGGCCGTTTAAACATCAAATCGCATCAATTTTTGTGAAATTTGTTCAAAATTCATGCTTTGAACCCACTATGCAACGTCCAAAATCTATTTCAATTCGATTTCTAATCTTTTTCTCCAAGATAAAACATCTATGAAGATATATATACTAGTTTGCAATCACAAAAAAGCATTTTCAACAACCATCTAAGTTGTTCAATGTCGGACAGTTTTGTTTGTAAGTTTTAAAAATTCACGAGTATAACCTACTGTTGGATGTTCTAAACCTATTTTTAGCTTGGAATCACAAAAACACATTTTTAAAACCCATATTGGCCTTTCAACGTTGTATGTCCTTGTTTTTTCTGAAAAATATATAAAATTCAAGCTTTAAACCCACTGCTGAACATCCAAAATATATTTTCAATTCAATTTCCAAATGTTTTGTACAAGATAATTCATTTATGAAGACATATGTTCTAGTTTGGAATCCCGAAAATGCATTTTCAACAATCGTATAAGTTGTTCAATGTCGAATAATTTTGTTCAAAATTTTACAAATTCACGAGTATGACACACCGTTGGATATTTTGAACCTATTTTTAGCTTGATTTCATCATGTATTAATCACTAAAACAGTTTTATAAAAATTAAAATATTAAATTGGCACGAAGAAAATACATTTTTAACAATTATATTGGGCGCTGAACGACGAATCGCATCGATTTTCGTAAAAATTGTACAAAATTCATGCATTGAACCCAGTGTTCAACGTTTGAAATCTATATTCAATTCGATTTTAAAACATTTTCTACAAGATAATACATATATATGAAGATAGATATACTAGTTTGCAATCACAAAAATGCATTTTCAACAACCATCTAAGTTGTTCAATGTCGAACAATTTTGTTCCAAATTTTACAAAATTCACGAGTATAACCCACCGTTGGATGTTTTGAACCTATTTTATCTTGATTTCATCATGTATTAATCACCAAAACATGTTTATGAAACTTTAAATATCAAATTGGTACGAAGAAAAGGCATTTTAAACTACTACAATAGCCGTTCAAACGTCGAATAACAACAATTTTTGTGCAATGCGTTGAATCCACTGTTCAACATTTGAAATCTATTTCAATTCGATTTCCAAATTTTTTCAACAAGATAATACATATATGAAGATAGATGTAGTAGTTTGTAATCAGAAAAATGCGTTTTCAACAATCATATAGGTTGTTCAATGTCGAACAATCTTGTTCGAAATTTTAAAAAATTCACGAGTATGACCCACCGTGGATTTTCTAAACCTATTTTTAGCTTGACTTCATCGTGTATTAATCACAAAAATGGTTTTATACAACTTTAAATATCAAATTGGTATAAAAAATACACATTTTTGACAACTGTATCGGCCGTTCTACGTTGTATGTCCATTATTTTCGTGAAAAGTATACAAAATTCAAGCTTTGAACCCACTGTGCAACGTCAGAAATTTATTATTCAATTTGATTTTCAAACTTTTTGTACAAAATAATACATATATGAAGAGTGATGTACTAGGTTGAAATCAAAAAAATGCATTTTCAACCACCATATAAGCTGTTCAATGTCGAACAATTTTGTATGAAATTTTACAAATTCACGAGTATGACCCACCGTTGGTTCTTTTGAACCTATTTTTTGATTGATTTCATCGTGTATTAATCACCAAAAGATTTTTATGAAAATTTAAATATCAATTTGGTATGAAGAAAAGACATTTTTAACTACTATGTTGGCCGTTCAAACATCAAATCGCATCAATTTTTGTGAAATTTGTTCAAAATTCATGCTTTGAACCCACTATGCAACGTCCAAAATCTATTTCAATTCGATTTCTAAACTTTTTCTCCAAGATAATACATCTATGAAGATAGATATACTAGTTTGCAATCACAAAAATGCATTTTCAACAACCATCTAAGTTGTTCAATGTCGGACAGTTTTGTTTGTAAGTTTTAAAAATTCACGAGTATAACCTACTGTTGGATGTTCTAAACCTATTTTTAGCTTGGAATCACAAAAACACATTTTTAAAACCCATATTGGCCTTTCAACGTTGTATGTCCTTGTTTTTTCTGAAAAATATATAAAATTCAAGCTTTAAACCCACTGCTGAACATCCAAAATATATTTTCAATTCAATTTCCAAATGTTTTGTACAAGATAATTCATTTATGAAGACATATGTTCTAGTTTGGAATCCCGAAAATGCATTTTCAACAATCGTATAAGTTGTTCAATGTCGAATAATTTTGTTCAAAATTTTACAAATTCACGAGTATGACACACCGTTGGATATTTTGAACCTATTTTTAGCTTGATTTCATCATGTATTAATCACTAAAACAGTTTTATAAAAATTAAAATATTAAATTGGCACGAAGAAAATACATTTTTAACAATTATATTGGGCGCTGAACGACGAATCGCATCGATTTTCGTAAAAATTGTACAAAATTCATGCATTGAACCCAGTGTTCAACGTTTGAAATCTATATTCAATTCGATTTTAAAACATTTTCTACAAGATAATACATATATATGAAGATAGATATACTAGTTTGCAATCACAAAAATGCATTTTCAACAACCATCTAAGTTGTTCAATGTCGAACAATTTTGTTCCAAATTTTACAAAATTCACGAGTATAACCCACCGTTGGATGTTTTGAACCTATTTTATCTTGATTTCATCATGTATTAATCACCAAAACATGTTTATGAAACTTTAAATATCAAATTGGTACGAAGAAAAGGCATTTTAAACTACTACAATAGCCGTTCAAACGTCGAATAACAACAATTTTTGTGCAATGCGTTGAATCCACTGTTCAACATTTGAAATCTATTTCAATTCGATTTCCAAATTTTTTCAACAAGATAATACATATATGAAGATAGATGTAGTAGTTTGTAATCAGAAAAATGCGTTTTCAACAATCATATAGGTTGTTCAATGTCGAACAATCTTGTTCGAAATTTTAAAAAATTCACGAGTATGACCCACCGTGGATTTTCTAAACCTATTTTTAGCTTGACTTCATCCTGTATTAATCACAAAAATGGTTTTATACAACTTTAAATATCAAATTGGTATAAAAAATACACATTTTTGACAACTGTATCGGCCGTTCTACGTTGTATGTCCATTATTTTCGTGAAAAGTATACAAAATTCAAGCTTTGAACCCACTGTGCAACGTCAGAAATTTATTATTCAATTTGATTTTCAAACTTTTTGTACAAAATAATACATATATGAAGAGTGATGTACTAGGTTGAAATCAAAAAAATGCATTTTCAACCACCATATAAGCTGTTCAATGTCGAACAATTTTGTATGAAATTTTACAAATTCACGAGTATGACCCACCGTTGGTTCTTTTGAACCTATTTTTTGATTGATTTCATCGTGTATTAATCACCAAAAGATTTTTATGAAAATTTAAATATCAATTTGGTATGAAGAAAAGACATTTTTAACTACTATGTTGGCCGTTCAAACATCAAATCGCATCAATTTTTGTGAAATTTGTTCAAAATTCATGCTTTGAACCCACTATGCAACGTCCAAAATCTATTTCAATTCGATTTCTAAACTTTTTCTCCAAGATAATACATCTATGAAGATAGATATACTAGTTTGCAATCACAAAAATGCATTTTCAACAACCATCTAAGTTGTTCAATGTCGGACAGTTTTGTTTGTAAGTTTTAAAAATTCACGAGTATAACCTACTGTTGGATGTTCTAAACCTATTTTTAGCTTGGAATCACAAAAACACATTTTTAAAACCCATATTGGCCTTTCAACGTTGTATGTCCTTGTTTTTTCTGAAAAATATATAAAATTCAAGCTTTAAACCCACTGCTGAACATCCAAAATATATTTTCAATTCAATTTCCAAATGTTTTGTACAAGATAATTCATTTATGAAGACATATGTTCTAGTTTGGAATCCCGAAAATGCATTTTCAACAATCGTATAAGTTGTTCAATGTCGAATAATTTTGTTCAAAATTTTACAAATTCACGAGTATGACACACCGTTGGATATTTTGAACCTATTTTTAGCTTGATTTCATCATGTATTAATCACTAAAACAGTTTTATAAAAATTAAAATATTAAATTGGCACGAAGAAAATACATTTTTAACAATTATATTGGGCGCTGAACGACGAATCGCATCGATTTTCGTAAAAATTGTACAAAATTCATGCATTGAACCCAGTGTTCAACGTTTGAAATCTATATTCAATTCGATTTTAAAACATTTTCTACAAGATAATACATATATATGAAGATAGATATACTAGTTTGCAATCACAAAAATGCATTTTCAACAACCATCTAAGTTGTTCAATGTCGAACAATTTTGTTCCAAATTTTACAAAATTCACGAGTATAACCCACCGTTGGATGTTTTGAACCTATTTTATCTTGATTTCATCATGTATTAATCACCAAAACATGTTTATGAAACTTTAAATATCAAATTGGTACGAAGAAAAGGCATTTTAAACTACTACAATAGCCGTTCAAACGTCGAATAACAACAATTTTTGTGCAATGCGTTGAATCCACTGTTCAACATTTGAAATCTATTTCAATTCGATTTCCAAATTTTTTCAACAAGATAATACATATATGAAGATAGATGTAGTAGTTTGTAATCAGAAAAATGCGTTTTCAACAATCATATAGGTTGTTCAATGTCGAACAATCTTGTTCGAAATTTTAAAAAATTCACGAGTATGACCCACCGTGGATTTTCTAAACCTATTTTTAGCTTGACTTCATCGTGTATTAATCACAAAAATGGTTTTATACAACTTTAAATATCAAATTGGTATAAAAAATACACATTTTTGACAACTGTATCGGCCGTTCTACGTTGTATGTCCATTATTTTCGTGAAAAGTATACAAAATTCAAGCTTTGAACCCACTGTGCAACGTCAGAAATTTATTATTCAATTTGATTTTCAAACTTTTTGTACAAAATAATACATATATGAAGAGTGATGTACTAGGTTGAAATCAAAAAAATGCATTTTCAACCACCATATAAGCTGTTCAATGTCGAACAATTTTGTATGAAATTTTACAAATTCACGAGTATGACCCACCGTTGGTTCTTTTGAACCTATTTTTTGATTGATTTCATCGTGTATTAATCACCAAAAGATTTTTATGAAAATTTAAATATCAATTTGGTATGAAGAAAAGACATTTTTAACTACTATGTTGGCCGTTCAAACATCAAATCGCATCAATTTTTGTGAAATTTGTTCAAAATTCATGCTTTGAACCCACTATGCAACGTCCAAAATCTATTTCAATTCGATTTCTAAACTTTTTCTCCAAGATAATACATCTATGAAGATAGATATACTAGTTTGCAATCACAAAAATGCATTTTCAACAACCATCTAAGTTGTTCAATGTCGGACAGTTTTGTTTGTAAGTTTTAAAAATTCACGAGTATAACCTACTGTTGGATGTTCTAAACCTATTTTTAGCTTGGAATCACAAAAACACATTTTTAAAACCCATATTGGCCTTTCAACGTTGTATGTCCTTGTTTTTTCTGAAAAATATATAAAATTCAAGCTTTAAACCCACTGCTGAACATCCAAAATATATTTTCAATTCAATTTCCAAATGTTTTGTACAAGATAATTCATTTATGAAGACATATGTTCTAGTTTGGAATCCCGAAAATGCATTTTCAACAATCGTATAAGTTGTTCAATGTCGAATAATTTTGTTCAAAATTTTACAAATTCACGAGTATGACACACCGTTGGATATTTTGAACCTATTTTTAGCTTGATTTCATCATGTATTAATCACTAAAACAGTTTTATAAAAATTAAAATATTAAATTGGCACGAAGAAAATACATTTTTAACAATTATATTGGGCGCTGAACGACGAATCGCATTGATTTTCGTAAAAATTGTACAAAATTCATGCATTGAACCCAGTGTTCAACGTTTGAAATCTATATTCAATTCGATTTTAAAACATTTTCTACAAGATAATACATATATATGAAGATAGATATACTAGTTTGCAATCACAAAAATGCATTTTCAACAACCATCTAAGTTGTTCAATGTCGAACAATTTTGTTCCAAATTTTACAAAATTCACGAGTATAACCCACCGTTGGATGTTTTGAACCTATTTTATCTTGATTTCATCATGTATTAATCACCAAAACATGTTTATGAAACTTTAAATATCAAATTGGTACGAAGAAAAGGCATTTTAAACTACTACAATAGCCGTTCAAACGTCGAATAACAACAATTTTTGTGCAATGCGTTGAATCCACTGTTCAACATTTGAAATCTATTTCAATTCGATTTCCAAATTTTTTCAACAAGATAATACATATATGAAGATAGATGTAGTAGTTTGTAATCAGAAAAATGCGTTTTCAACAATCATATAGGTTGTTCAATGTCGAACAATCTTGTTCGAAATTTTAAAAAATTCACGAGTATGACCCACCGTGGATTTTCTAAACCTATTTTTAGCTTGACTTCATCGTGTATTAATCACAAAAATGGTTTTATACAACTTTAAATATCAAATTGGTATAAAAAATACACATTTTTGACAACTGTATCGGCCGTTCTACGTTGTATGTCCATTATTTTCGTGAAAAGTATACAAAATTCAAGCTTTGAACCCACTGTGCAACGTCAGAAATTTATTATTCAATTTGATTTTCAAACTTTTTGTACAAAATAATACATATATGAAGAGTGATGTACTAGGTTGAAATCAAAAAAATGCATTTTCAACCACCATATAAGCTGTTCAATGTCGAACAATTTTGTATGAAATTTTACAAATTCACGAGTATGACCCACCGTTGGTTCTTTTGAACCTATTTTTTGATTGATTTCATCGTGTATTAATCACCAAAAGATTTTTATGAAAATTTAAATATCAATTTGGTATGAAGAAAAGACATTTTTAACTACTATGTTGGCCGTTCAAACATCAAATCGCATCAATTTTTGTGAAATTTGTTCAAAATTCATGCTTTGAACCCACTATGCAACGTCCAAAATCTATTTCAATTCGATTTCTAAACTTTTTCTCCAAGATAATACATCTATGAAGATAGATATACTAGTTTGCAATCACAAAAATGCATTTTCAACAACCATCTAAGTTGTTCAATGTCGGACAGTTTTGTTTGTAAGTTTTAAAAATTCACGAGTATAACCTACTGTTGGATGTTCTAAACCTATTTTTAGCTTGGAATCACAAAAACACATTTTTAAAACCCATATTGGCCTTTCAACGTTGTATGTCCTTGTTTTTTCTGAAAAATATATAAAATTCAAGCTTTAAACCCACTGCTGAACATCCAAAATATATTTTCAATTCAATTTCCAAATGTTTTGTACAAGATAATTCATTTATGAAGACATATGTTCTAGTTTGGAATCCCGAAAATGCATTTTCAACAATCGTATAAGTTGTTCAATGTCGAATAATTTTGTTCAAAATTTTACAAATTCACGAGTATGACACACCGTTGGATATTTTGAACCTATTTTTAGCTTGATTTCATCATGTATTAATCACTAAAACAGTTTTATAAAAATTAAAATATTAAATTGGCACGAAGAAAATACATTTTTAACAATTATATTGGGCGCTGAACGACGAATCGCATCGATTTTCGTAAAAATTGTACAAAATTCATTCATTGAACCCAGTGTTCAACGTTTGAAATCTATATTCAATTCGATTTTAAAACATTTTCTACAAGATAATACATATATATGAAGATAGATATACTAGTTTGCAATCACAAAAATGCATTTTCAACAACCATCTAAGTTGTTCAATGTCGAACAATTTTGTTCCAAATTTTACAAAATTCACGAGTATAACCCACCGTTGGATGTTTTGAACCTATTTTATCTTGATTTCATCATGTATTAATCACCAAAACATGTTTATGAAACTTTAAATATCAAATTGGTACGAAGAAAAGGCATTTTAAACTACTACAATAGCCGTTCAAACGTCGAATAACAACAATTTTTGTGCAATGCGTTGAATCCACTGTTCAACATTTGAAATCTATTTCAATTCGATTTCCAAATTTTTTCAACAAGATAATACATATATGAAGATAGATGTAGTAGTTTGTAATCAGAAAAATGCGTTTTCAACAATCATATAGGTTGTTCAATGTCGAACAATCTTGTTCGAAATTTTAAAAAATTCACGAGTATGACCCACCGTGGATTTTCTAAACCTATTTTTAGCTTGACTTCATCCTGTATTAATCACAAAAATGGTTTTATGCAACTTTAAATATCAAATTGGTATAAAAAATACACATTTTTGACAACTGTATCGGCCGTTCTACGTTGTATGTCCATTATTTTCGTGAAAAGTATACAAAATTCAAGCTTTGAACCCACTGTGCAACGTCAGAAATTTATTATTCAATTTGATTTTCAAACTTTTTGTACAAAATAATACATATATGAAGAGAGATGTACTAGGTTGAAATCAAAAAACTGCATTTTCAACCACCATATAAGCTGTTCAATGTCGAACAATTTTGTATGAAATTTTACAAATTCACGAGTATGACCCACCGTTGGTTCTTTTGAACCTATTTTTTGATTCATTTCATCGTGTATTAATCACCAAAAGATTTTTATGAAAATTTAAATATCAATTTGGTATGAAGAAAAGACATTTTTAACTACTATGTTGGCCGTTCAAACATCAAATCGCATCAATTTTTGTGAAATTTGTTCAAAATTCATGCTTTGAACCCACTATGCAACGTCCAAAATCTATTTCAATTCGATTTCTAATCTTTTTCTCCAAGATAAAACATCTATGAAGATATATATACTAGTTTGCAATCACAAAAAAGCATTTTCAACAACCATCTAAGTTGTTCAATGTCGGACAGTTTTGTTTGTAAGTTTTAAAAATTCACGAGTATAACCTACTGTTGGATGTTCTAAACCTATTTTTAGCTTGGAATCACAAAAACACATTTTTAAAACCCATATTGGCCTTTCAACGTTGTATGTCCTTGTTTTTTCTGAAAAATATATAAAATTCAAGCTTTAAACCCACTGCTGAACATCCAAAATATATTTTCAATTCAATTTCCAAATGTTTTGTACAAGATAATTCATTTATGAAGACATATGTTCTAGTTTGGAATCCCGAAAATGCATTTTCAACAATCGTATAAGTTGTTCAATGTCGAATAATTTTGTTCAAAATTTTACAAATTCACGAGTATGACACACCGTTGGATATTTTGAACCTATTTTTAGCTTGATTTCATCATGTATTAATCACTAAAACAGTTTTATAAAAATTAAAATATTAAATTGGCACGAAGAAAATACATTTTTAACAATTATATTGGGCGCTGAACGACGAATCGCATCGATTTTCGTAAAAGTTGTACAAAATTCATGCATTGAACCCAGTGTTCAACGTTTGAAATCTATATTCAATTCGATTTTAAAACATTTTCTACAAGATAATACATATATATGAAGATAGATATACTAGTTTGCAATCACAAAAATGCATTTTCAACAACCATCTAAGTTGTTCAATGTCGAACAATTTTGTTCCAAATTTTACAAAATTCACGAGTATAACCCACCGTTGGATGTTTTGAACCTATTTTATCTTGATTTCATCATGTATTAATCACCAAAACATGTTTATGAAACTTTAAATATCAAATTGGTACGAAGAAAAGGCATTTTAAACTACTACAATAGCCGTTCAAACGTCGAATAACAACAATTTTTGTGCAATGCGTTGAATCCACTGTTCAACATTTGAAATCTATTTCAATTCGATTTCCAAATTTTTTCAACAAGATAATACATATATGAAGATAGATGTAGTAGTTTGTAATCAGAAAAATGCGTTTTCAACAATCATATAGGTTGTTCAATGTCGAACAATCTTGTTCGAAATTTTAAAAAATTCACGAGTATGACCCACCGTGGATTTTCTAAACCTATTTTTAGCTTGACTTCATCCTGTATTAATCACAAAAATGGTTTTATGCAACTTTAAATATCAAATTGGTATAAAAAATACACATTTTTGACAACTGTATCGGCCGTTCTACGTTGTATGTCCATTATTTTCGTGAAAAGTATACAAAATTCAAGCTTTGAACCCACTGTGCAACGTCAGAAATTTATTATTCAATTTGATTTTCAAACTTTTTGTACAAAATAATACATATATGAAGAGAGATGTACTAGGTTGAAATCAAAAAACTGCATTTTCAACCACCATATAAGCTGTTCAATGTCGAACAATTTTGTATGAAATTTTACAAATTCACGAGTATGACCCACCGTTGGTTCTTTTGAACCTATTTTTTGATTCATTTCATCGTGTATTAATCACCAAAAGATTTTTATGAAAATTTAAATATCAATTTGGTATGAAGAAAAGACATTTTTAACTACTATGTTGGCCGTTCAAACATCAAATCGCATCAATTTTTGTGAAATTTGTTCAAAATTCATGCTTTGAACCCACTATGCAACGTCCAAAATCTATTTCAATTCGATTTCTAATCTTTTTCTCCAAGATAAAACATCTATGAAGATATATATACTAGTTTGCAATCACAAAAAAGCATTTTCAACAACCATCTAAGTTGTTCAATGTCGGACAGTTTTGTTTGTAAGTTTTAAAAATTCACGAGTATAACCTACTGTTGGATGTTCTAAACCTATTTTTAGCTTGGAATCACAAAAACACATTTTTAAAACCCATATTGGCCTTTCAACGTTGTATGTCCTTGTTTTTTCTGAAAAATATATAAAATTCAAGCTTTAAACCCACTGCTGAACATCCAAAATATATTTTCAATTCAATTTCCAAATGTTTTGTACAAGATAATTCATTTATGAAGACATATGTTCTAGTTTGGAATCCCGAAAATGCATTTTCAACAATCGTATAAGTTGTTCAATGTCGAATAATTTTGTTCAAAATTTTACAAATTCACGAGTATGACACACCGTTGGATATTTTGAACCTATTTTTAGCTTGATTTCATCATGTATTAATCACTAAAACAGTTTTATAAAAATTAAAATATTAAATTGGCACGAAGAAAATACATTTTTAACAATTATATTGGGCGCTGAACGACGAATCGCATCGATTTTCGTAAAAGTTGTACAAAATTCATGCATTGAACCCAGTGTTCAACGTTTGAAATCTATATTCAATTCGATTTTAAAACATTTTCTACAAGATAATACATATATATGAAGATAGATATACTAGTTTGCAATCACAAAAATGCATTTTCAACAACCATCTAAGTTGTTCAATGTCGAACAATTTTGTTCCAAATTTTACAAAATTCACGAGTATAACCCACCGTTGGATGTTTTGAACCTATTTTATCTTGATTTCATCATGTATTAATCACCAAAACATGTTTATGAAACTTTAAATATCAAATTGGTACGAAGAAAAGGCATTTTAAACTACTACAATAGCCGTTCAAACGTCGAATAACAACAATTTTTGTGCAATGCGTTGAATCCACTGTTCAACATTTGAAATCTATTTCAATTCGATTTCCAAATTTTTTCAACAAGATAATACATATATGAAGATAGATGTAGTAGTTTGTAATCAGAAAAATGCGTTTTCAACAATCATATAGGTTGTTCAATGTCGAACAATCTTGTTCGAAATTTTAAAAAATTCACGAGTATGACCCACCGTGGATTTTCTAAACCTATTTTTAGCTTGACTTCATCCTGTATTAATCACAAAAATGGTTTTATGCAACTTTAAATATCAAATTGGTATAAAAAATACACATTTTTGACAACTGTATCGGCCGTTCTACGTTGTATGTCCATTATTTTCGTGAAAAGTATACAAAATTCAAGCTTTGAACCCACTGTGCAACGTCAGAAATTTATTATTCAATTTGATTTTCAAACTTTTTGTACAAAATAATACATATATGAAGAGAGATGTACTAGGTTGAAATCAAAAAACTGCATTTTCAACCACCATATAAGCTGTTCAATGTCGAACAATTTTGTATGAAATTTTACAAATTCACGAGTATGACCCACCGTTGGTTCTTTTGAACCTATTTTTTGATTCATTTCATCGTGTATTAATCACCAAAAGATTTTTATGAAAATTTAAATATCAATTTGGTATGAAGAAAAGACATTTTTAACTACTATGTTGGCCGTTCAAACATCAAATCGCATCAATTTTTGTGAAATTTGTTCAAAATTCATGCTTTGAACCCACTATGCAACGTCCAAAATCTATTTCAATTCGATTTCTAATCTTTTTCTCCAAGATAAAACATCTATGAAGATATATATACTAGTTTGCAATCACAAAAAAGCATTTTCAACAACCATCTAAGTTGTTCAATGTCGGACAGTTTTGTTTGTAAGTTTTAAAAATTCACGAGTATAACCTACTGTTGGATGTTCTAAACCTATTTTTAGCTTGGAATCACAAAAACACATTTTTAAAACCCATATTGGCCTTTCAACGTTGTATGTCCTTGTTTTTTCTGAAAAATATATAAAATTCAAGCTTTAAACCCACTGCTGAACATCCAAAATATATTTTCAATTCAATTTCCAAATGTTTTGTACAAGATAATTCATTTATGAAGACATATGTTCTAGTTTGGAATCCCGAAAATGCATTTTCAACAATCGTATAAGTTGTTCAATGTCGAATAATTTTGTTCAAAATTTTACAAATTCACGAGTATGACACACCGTTGGATATTTTGAACCTATTTTTAGCTTGATTTCATCATGTATTAATCACTAAAACAGTTTTATAAAAATTAAAATATTAAATTGGCACGAAGAAAATACATTTTTAACAATTATATTGGGCGCTGAACGACGAATCGCATCGATTTTCGTAAAAATTGTACAAAATTCATGCATTGAACCCAGTGTTCAACGTTTGAAATCTATATTCAATTCGATTTTAAAACATTTTCTACAAGATAATACATATATATGAAGATAGATATACTAGTTTGCAATCACAAAAATGCATTTTCAACAACCATCTAAGTTGTTCAATGTCGAACAATTTTGTTCCAAATTTTACAAAATTCACGAGTATAACCCACCGTTGGATGTTTTGAACCTATTTTATCTTGATTTCATCATGTATTAATCACCAAAACATGTTTATGAAACTTTAAATATCAAATTGGTACGAAGAAAAGGCATTTTAAACTACTACAATAGCCGTTCAAACGTCGAATAACAACAATTTTTGTGCAATGCGTTGAATCCACTGTTCAACATTTGAAATCTATTTCAATTCGATTTCCAAATTTTTTCAACAAGATAATACATATATGAAGATAGATGTAGTAGTTTGTAATCAGAAAAATGCGTTTTCAACAATCATATAGGTTGTTCAATGTCGAACAATCTTGTTCGAAATTTTAAAAAATTCACGAGTATGACCCACCGTGGATTTTCTAAACCTATTTTTAGCTTGACTTCATCCTGTATTAATCACAAAAATGGTTTTATGCAACTTTAAATATCAAATTGGTATAAAAAATACACATTTTTGACAACTGTATCGGCCGTTCTACGTTGTATGTCCATTATTTTCGTGAAAAGTATACAAAATTCAAGCTTTGAACCCACTGTGCAACGTCAGAAATTTATTATTCAATTTGATTTTCAAACTTTTTGTACAAAATAATACATATATGAAGAGAGATGTACTAGGTTGAAATCAAAAAACTGCATTTTCAACCACCATATAAGCTGTTCAATGTCGAACAATTTTGTATGAAATTTTACAAATTCACGAGTATGACCCACCGTTGGTTCTTTTGAACCTATTTTTTGATTCATTTCATCGTGTATTAATCACCAAAAGATTTTTATGAAAATTTAAATATCAATTTGGTATGAAGAAAAGACATTTTTAACTACTATGTTGGCCGTTCAAACATCAAATCGCATCAATTTTTGTGAAATTTGTTCAAAATTCATGCTTTGAACCCACTATGCAACGTCCAAAATCTATTTCAATTCGATTTCTAATCTTTTTCTCCAAGATAAAACATCTATGAAGATATATATACTAGTTTGCAATCACAAAAAAGCATTTTCAACAACCATCTAAGTTGTTCAATGTCGGACAGTTTTGTTTGTAAGTTTTAAAAATTCACGAGTATAACCTACTGTTGGATGTTCTAAACCTATTTTTAGCTTGGAATCACAAAAACACATTTTTAAAACCCATATTGGCCTTTCAACGTTGTATGTCCTTGTTTTTTCTGAAAAATATATAAAATTCAAGCTTTAAACCCACTGCTGAACATCCAAAATATATTTTCAATTCAATTTCCAAATGTTTTGTACAAGATAATTCATTTATGAAGACATATGTTCTAGTTTGGAATCCCGAAAATGCATTTTCAACAATCGTATAAGTTGTTCAATGTCGAATAATTTTGTTCAAAATTTTACAAATTCACGAGTATGACACACCGTTGGATATTTTGAACCTATTTTTAGCTTGATTTCATCATGTATTAATCACTAAAACAGTTTTATAAAAATTAAAATATTAAATTGGCACGAAGAAAATACATTTTTAACAATTATATTGGGCGCTGAACGACGAATCGCATCGATTTTCGTAAAAGTTGTACAAAATTCATGCATTGAACCCAGTGTTCAACGTTTGAAATCTATATTCAATTCGATTTTAAAACATTTTCTACAAGATAATACATATATATGAAGATAGATATACTAGTTTGCAATCACAAAAATGCATTTTCAACAACCATCTAAGTTGTTCAATGTCGAACAATTTTGTTCCAAATTTTACAAAATTCACGAGTATAACCCACCGTTGGATGTTTTGAACCTATTTTATCTTGATTTCATCATGTATTAATCACCAAAACATGTTTATGAAACTTTAAATATCAAATTGGTACGAAGAAAAGGCATTTTAAACTACTACAATAGCCGTTCAAACGTCGAATAACAACAATTTTTGTGCAATGCGTTGAATCCACTGTTCAACATTTGAAATCTATTTCAATTCGATTTCCAAATTTTTTCAACAAGATAATACATATATGAAGATAGATGTAGTAGTTTGTAATCAGAAAAATGCGTTTTCAACAATCATATAGGTTGTTCAATGTCGAACAATCTTGTTCGAAATTTTAAAAAATTCACGAGTATGACCCACCGTGGATTTTCTAAACCTATTTTTAGCTTGACTTCATCCTGTATTAATCACAAAAATGGTTTTATGCAACTTTAAATATCAAATTGGTATAAAAAATACACATTTTTGACAACTGTATCGGCCGTTCTACGTTGTATGTCCATTATTTTCGTGAAAAGTATACAAAATTCAAGCTTTGAACCCACTGTGCAACGTCAGAAATTTATTATTCAATTTGATTTTCAAACTTTTTGTACAAAATAATACATATATGAAGAGAGATGTACTAGGTTGAAATCAAAAAACTGCATTTTCAACCACCATATAAGCTGTTCAATGTCGAACAATTTTGTATGAAATTTTACAAATTCACGAGTATGACCCACCGTTGGTTCTTTTGAACCTATTTTTTGATTCATTTCATCGTGTATTAATCACCAAAAGATTTTTATGAAAATTTAAATATCAATTTGGTATGAAGAAAAGACATTTTTAACTACTATGTTGGCCGTTCAAACATCAAATCGCATCAATTTTTGTGAAATTTGTTCAAAATTCATGCTTTGAACCCACTATGCAACGTCCAAAATCTATTTCAATTCGATTTCTAATCTTTTTCTCCAAGATAAAACATCTATGAAGATATATATACTAGTTTGCAATCACAAAAAAGCATTTTCAACAACCATCTAAGTTGTTCAATGTCGGACAGTTTTGTTTGTAAGTTTTAAAAATTCACGAGTATAACCTACTGTTGGATGTTCTAAACCTATTTTTAGCTTGGAATCACAAAAACACATTTTTAAAACCCATATTGGCCTTTCAACGTTGTATGTCCTTGTTTTTTCTGAAAAATATATAAAATTCAAGCTTTAAACCCACTGCTGAACATCCAAAATATATTTTCAATTCAATTTCCAAATGTTTTGTACAAGATAATTCATTTATGAAGACATATGTTCTAGTTTGGAATCCCGAAAATGCATTTTCAACAATCGTATAAGTTGTTCAATGTCGAATAATTTTGTTCAAAATTTTACAAATTCACGAGTATGACACACCGTTGGATATTTTGAACCTATTTTTAGCTTGATTTCATCATGTATTAATCACTAAAACAGTTTTATAAAAATTAAAATATTAAATTGGCACGAAGAAAATACATTTTTAACAATTAAATTGGGCGCTGAACGACGAATCGCATCGATTTTCGTAAAAATTGTACAAAATTCATGCATTGAACCCAGTGTTCAACGTTTGAAATCTATATTCAATTCGATTTTAAAACATTTTCTACAAGATAATACATATATATGAAGATAGATATACTAGTTTGCAATCACAAAAATGCATTTTCAACAACCATCTAAGTTGTTCAATGTCGAACAATTTTGTTCCAAATTTTACAAAATTCACGAGTATAACCCACCGTTGGATGTTTTGAACCTATTTTATCTTGATTTCATCATGTATTAATCACCAAAACATGTTTATGAAACTTTAAATATCAAATTGGTACGAAGAAAAGGCATTTTAAACTACTACAATAGCCGTTCAAACGTCGAATAACAACAATTTTTGTGCAATGCGTTGAATCCACTGTTCAACATTTGAAATCTATTTCAATTCGATTTCCAAATTTTTTCAACAAGATAATACATATATGAAGATAGATGTAGTAGTTTGTAATCAGAAAAATGCGTTTTCAACAATCATATAGGTTGTTCAATGTCGAACAATCTTGTTCGAAATTTTAAAAAATTCACGAGTATGACCCACCGTGGATTTTCTAAACCTATTTTTAGCTTGACTTCATCCTGTATTAATCACAAAAATGGTTTTATACAACTTTAAATATCAAATTGGTATAAAAAATACACATTTTTGACAACTGTATCGGCCGTTCTACGTTGTATGTCCATTATTTTCGTGAAAAGTATACAAAATTCAAGCTTTGAACCCACTGTGCAACGTCAGAAATTTATTATTCAATTTGATTTTCAAACTTTTTGTACAAAATAATACATATATGAAGAGTGATGTACTAGGTTGAAATCAAAAAAATGCATTTTCAACCACCATATAAGCTGTTCAATGTCGAACAATTTTGTATGAAATTTTACAAATTCACGAGTATGACCCACCGTTGGTTCTTTTGAACCTATTTTTTGATTGATTTCATCGTGTATTAATCACCAAAAGATTTTTATGAAAATTTAAATATCAATTTGGTATGAAGAAAAGACATTTTTAACTACTATGTTGGCCGTTCAAACATCAAATCGCATCAATTTTTGTGAAATTTGTTCAAAATTCATGCTTTGAACCCACTATGCAATGTCCAAAATCTATTTCAATTCGATTTCTAAACTTTTTCTCCAAGATAATACATCTATGAAGATAGATATACTAGTTTGCAATCACAAAAATGCATTTTCAACAACCATCTAAGTTGTTCAATGTCGGACAGTTTTGTTTGTAAGTTTTAAAAATTCACGAGTATAACCTACTGTTGGATGTTCTAAACCTATTTTTAGCTTGGAATCACAAAAACACATTTTTAAAACCCATATTGGCCTTTCAACGTTGTATGTCCTTGTTTTTTCTGAAAAATATATAAAATTCAAGCTTTAAACCCACTGCTGAACATCCAAAATATATTTTCAATTCAATTTCCAAATGTTTTGTACAAGATAATTCATTTATGAAGACATATGTTCTAGTTTGGAATCCCGAAAATGCATTTTCAACAATCGTATAAGTTGTTCAATGTCGAATAATTTTGTTCAAAATTTTACAAATTCACGAGTATGACACACCGTTGGATATTTTGAACCTATTTTTAGCTTGATTTCATCATGTATTAATCACTAAAACAGTTTTATAAAAATTAAAATATTAAATTGGCACGAAGAAAATACATTTTTAACAATTATATTGGGCGCTGAACGACGAATCGCATCGATTTTCGTAAAAGTTGTACAAAATTCATGCATTGAACCCAGTGTTCAACGTTTGAAATCTATATTCAATTCGATTTTAAAACATTTTCTACAAGATAATACATATATATGAAGATAGATATACTAGTTTGCAATCACAAAAATGCATTTTCAACAACCATCTAAGTTGTTCAATGTCGAACAATTTTGTTCCAAATTTTACAAAATTCACGAGTATAACCCACCGTTGGATGTTTTGAACCTATTTTATCTTGATTTCATCATGTATTAATCACCAAAACATGTTTATGAAACTTTAAATATCAAATTGGTACGAAGAAAAGGCATTTTAAACTACTACAATAGCCGTTCAAACGTCGAATAACAACAATTTTTGTGCAATGCGTTGAATCCACTGTTCAACATTTGAAATCTATTTCAATTCGATTTCCAAATTTTTTCAACAAGATAATACATATATGAAGATAGATGTAGTAGTTTGTAATCAGAAAAATGCGTTTTCAACAATCATATAGGTTGTTCAATGTCGAACAATCTTGTTCGAAATTTTAAAAAATTCACGAGTATGACCCACCGTGGATTTTCTAAACCTATTTTTAGCTTGACTTCATCCTGTATTAATCACAAAAATGGTTTTATGCAACTTTAAATATCAAATTGGTATAAAAAATACACATTTTTGACAACTGTATCGGCCGTTCTACGTTGTATGTCCATTATTTTCGTGAAAAGTATACAAAATTCAAGCTTTGAACCCACTGTGCAACGTCAGAAATTTATTATTCAATTTGATTTTCAAACTTTTTGTACAAAATAATACATATATGAAGAGTGATGTACTAGGTTGAAATCAAAAAACTGCATTTTCAACCACCATATAAGCTGTTCAATGTCGAACAATTTTGTATGAAATTTTACAAATTCACGAGTATGACCCACCGTTGGTTCTTTTGAACCTATTTTTTGATTCATTTCATCGTGTATTAATCACCAAAAAATTTTTATGAAAATTTAAATATCAATTTGGTATGAAGAAAAGACATTTTTAACTACTATGTTGGCCGTTCAAACATCAAATCGCATCAATTTTTGTGAAATTTGTTCAAAATTCATGCTTTGAACCCACTATGCAACGTCCAAAATCTATTTCAATTCGATTTCTAATCTTTTTCTCCAAGATAAAACATCTATGAAGATATATATACTAGTTTGCAATCACAAAAAAGCATTTTCAACAACCATCTAAGTTGTTCAATGTCGGACAGTTTTGTTTGTAAGTTTTAAAAATTCACGAGTATAACCTACTGTTGGATGTTCTAAACCTATTTTTAGCTTGGAATCACAAAAACACATTTTTAAAACCCATATTGGCCTTTCAACGTTGTATGTCCTTGTTTTTTCTGAAAAATATATAAAATTCAAGCTTTAAACCCACTGCTGAACATCCAAAATATATTTTCAATTCAATTTCCAAATGTTTTGTACAAGATAATTCATTTATGAAGACATATGTTCTAGTTTGGAATCCCGAAAATGCATTTTCAACAATCGTATAAGTTGTTCAATGTCGAATAATTTTGTTCAAAATTTTACAAATTCACGAGTATGACACACCGTTGGATATTTTGAACCTATTTTTAGCTTGATTTCATCATGTATTAATCACTAAAACAGTTTTATAAAAATTAAAATATTAAATTGGCACGAAGAAAATACATTTTTAACAATTATATTGGGCGCTGAACGACGAATCGCATCGATTTTCGTAAAAATTGTACAAAATTCATGCATTGAACCCAGTGTTCAACGTTTGAAATCTATATTCAATTCGATTTTAAAACATTTTCTACAAGATAATACATATATATGAAGATAGATATACTAGTTTGCAATCACAAAAATGCATTTTCAACAACCATCTAAGTTGTTCAATGTCGAACAATTTTGTTCCAAATTTTACAAAATTCACGAGTATAACCCACCGTTGGATGTTTTGAACCTATTTTATCTTGATTTCATCATGTATTAATCACCAAAACATGTTTATGAAACTTTAAATATCAAATTGTTACGAAGAAAAGGCATTTTAAACTACTACAATAGCCGTTCAAACGTCGAATAACAACAATTTTTGTGCAATGCGTTGAATCCACTGTTCAACATTTGAAATCTATTTCAATTCGATTTCCAAATTTTTTCAACAAGATAATACATATATGAAGATAGATGTAGTAGTTTGTAATCAGAAAAATGCGTTTTCAACAATCATATAGGTTGTTCAATGTCGAACAATCTTGTTCGAAATTTTAAAAAATTCACGAGTATGACCCACCGTGGATTTTCTAAACCTATTTTTAGCTTGACTTCATCCTGTATTAATCACAAAAATGGTTTTATGCAACTTTAAATATCAAATTGGTATAAAAAATACACATTTTTGACAACTGTATCGGCCGTTCTACGTTGTATGTCCATTATTTTCGTGAAAAGTATACAAAATTCAAGCTTTGAACCCACTGTGCAACGTCAGAAATTTATTATTCAATTTGATTTTCAAACTTTTTGTACAAAATAATACATATATGAAGAGTGATGTACTAGGTTGAAATCAAAAAACTGCATTTTCAACCACCATATAAGCTGTTCAATGTCGAACAATTTTGTATGAAATTTTACAAATTCACGAGTATGACCCACCGTTGGTTCTTTTGAACCTATTTTTTGATTCATTTCATCGTGTATTAATCACCAAAAGATTTTTATGAAAATTTAAATATCAATTTGGTATGAAGAAAAGACATTTTTAACTACTATGTTGGCCGTTCAAACATCAAATCGCATCAATTTTTGTGAAATTTGTTCAAAATTCATGCTTTGAACCCACTATGCAACGTCCAAAATCTATTTCAATTCGATTTCTAATCTTTTTCTCCAAGATAAAACATCTATGAAGATATATATACTAGTTTGCAATCACAAAAAAGCATTTTCAACAACCATCTAAGTTGTTCAATGTCGGACAGTTTTGTTTGTAAGTTTTAAAAATTCACGAGTATAACCTACTGTTGGATGTTCTAAACCTATTTTTAGCTTGGAATCACAAAAACACATTTTTAAAACCCATATTGGCCTTTCAACGTTGTATGTCCTTGTTTTTTCTGAAAAATATATAAAATTCAAGGTTTAAACCCACTGCTGAACATCCAAAATATATTTTCAATTCAATTTCCAAATGTTTTGTACAAGATAATTCATTTATGAAGACATATGTTCTAGTTTGGAATCCCGAAAATGCATTTTCAACAATCGTATAAGTTGTTCAATGTCGAATAATTTTGTTCAAAATTTTACAAATTCACGAGTATGACACACCGTTGGATATTTTGAACCTATTTTTAGCTTGATTTCATCATGTAATAATCACTAAAACAGTTTTATAAAAATTAAAATATTAAATTGGCACGAAGAAAATACATTTTTAACAATTATATTGGGCGCTGAACGACGAATCGCATCGATTTTCGTAAAAATTGTACAAAATTCATGCATTGAACCCAGTGTTCAACGTTTGAAATCTATATTCAATTCGATTTTAAAACATTTTCTACAAGATAATACATATATATGAAGATAGATATACTAGTTTGCAATCACAAAAATGCATTTTCAACAACCATCTAAGTTGTTCAATGTCGAACAATTTTGTTCCAAATTTTACAAAATTCACGAGTATAACCCACCGTTGGATGTTTTGAACCTATTTTATCTTGATTTCATCATGTATTAATCACCAAAACATGTTTATGAAACTTTAAATATCAAATTGGTACGAAGAAAAGGCATTTTAAACTACTACAATAGCCGTTCAAACGTCGAATAACAACAATTTTTGTGCAATGCGTTGAATCCACTGTTCAACATTTGAAATCTATTTCAATTCGATTTCCAAATTTTTTCAACAAGATAATACATATATGAAGATAGATGTAGTAGTTTGTAATCAGAAAAATGCGTTTTCAACAATCATATAGGTTGTTCAATGTCGAACAATCTTGTTCGAAATTTTAAAAAATTCACGAGTATGACCCACCGTGGATTTTCTAAACCTATTTTTAGCTTGACTTCATCCTGTATTAATCACAAAAATGGTTTTATGCAACTTTAAATATCAAATTGGTATAAAAAATACACATTTTTGACAACTGTATCGGCCGTTCTACGTTGTATGTCCATTATTTTCGTGAAAAGTATACAAAATTCAAGCTTTGAACCCACTGTGCAACGTCAGAAATTTATTATTCAATTTGATTTTCAAACTTTTTGTACAAAATAATACATATATGAAGAGAGATGTACTAGGTTGAAATCAAAAAACTGCATTTTCAACCACCATATAAGCTGTTCAATGTCGAACAATTTTGTATGAAATTTTACAAATTCACGAGTATGACCCACCGTTGGTTCTTTTGAACCTATTTTTTGATTCATTTCATCGTGTATTAATCACCAAAAGATTTTTATGAAAATTTAAATATCAATTTGGTATGAAGAAAAGACATTTTTAACTACTATGTTGGCCGTTCAAACATCAAATCGCATCAATTTTTGTGAAATTTGTTCAAAATTCATGCTTTGAACCCACTATGCAACGTCCAAAATCTATTTCAATTCGATTTCTAATCTTTTTCTCCAAGATAAAACATCTATGAAGATATATATACTAGTTTGCAATCACAAAAAAGCATTTTCAACAACCATCTAAGTTGTTCAATGTCGGACAGTTTTGTTTGTAAGTTTTAAAAATTCACGAGTATAACCTACTGTTGGATGTTCTAAACCTATTTTTAGCTTGGAATCACAAAAACACATTTTTAAAACCCATATTGGCCTTTCAACGTTGTATGTCCTTGTTTTTTCTGAAAAATATATAAAATTCAAGGTTTAAACCCACTGCTGAACATCCAAAATATATTTTCAATTCAATTTCCAAATGTTTTGTACAAGATAATTCATTTATGAAGACATATGTTCTAGTTTGGAATCCCGAAAATGCATTTTCAACAATCGTATAAGTTGTTCAATGTCGAATAATTTTGTTCAAAATTTTACAAATTCACGAGTATGACACACCGTTGGATATTTTGAACCTATTTTTAGCTTGATTTCATCATGTATTAATCACTAAAACAGTTTTATAAAAATTAAAATATTAAATTGGCACGAAGAAAATACATTTTTAACAATTATATTGGGCGCTGAACGACGAATCGCATCGATTTTCGTAAAAATTGTACAAAATTCATGCATTGAACCCAGTGTTCAACGTTTGAAATCTATATTCAATTCGATTTTAAAACATTTTCTACAAGATAATACATATATATGAAGATAGATATACTAGTTTGCAATCACAAAAATGCATTTTCAACAACCATCTAAGTTGTTCAATGTCGAACAATTTTGTTCCAAATTTTACAAAATTCACGAGTATAACCCACCGTTGGATGTTTTGAACCTATTTTATCTTGATTTCATCATGTATTAATCACCAAAACATGTTTATGAAACTTTAAATATCAAATTGGTACGAAGAAAAGGCATTTTAAACTACTACAATAGCCGTTCAAACGTCGAATAACAACAATTTTTGTGCAATGCGTTGAATCCACTGTTCAACATTTGAAATCTATTTCAATTCGATTTCCAAATTTTTTCAACAAGATAATACATATATGAAGATAGATGTAGTAGTTTGTAATCAGAAAAATGCGTTTTCAACAATCATATAGGTTGTTCAATGTCGAACAATCTTGTTCGAAATTTTAAAAAATTCACGAGTATGACCCACCGTGGATTTTCTAAACCTATTTTTAGCTTGACTTCATCCTGTATTAATCACAAAAATGGTTTTATGCAACTTTAAATATCAAATTGGTATAAAAAATACACATTTTTGACAACTGTATCGGCCGTTCTACGTTGTATGTCCATTATTTTCGTGAAAAGTATACAAAATTCAAGCTTTGAACCCACTGTGCAACGTCAGAAATTTATTATTCAATTTGATTTTCAAACTTTTTGTACAAAATAATACATATATGAAGAGAGATGTACTAGGTTGAAATCAAAAAACTGCATTTTCAACCACCATATAAGCTGTTCAATGTCGAACAATTTTGTATGAAATTTTACAAATTCACGAGTATGACCCACCGTTGGTTCTTTTGAACCTATTTTTTGATTCATTTCATCGTGTATTAATCACCAAAAGATTTTTATGAAAATTTAAATATCAATTTGGTATGAAGAAAAGACATTTTTAACTACTATGTTGGCCGTTCAAACATCAAATCGCATCAATTTTTGTGAAATTTGTTCAAAATTCATGCTTTGAACCCACTATGCAACGTCCAAAATCTATTTCAATTCGATTTCTAATCTTTTTCTCCAAGATAAAACATCTATGAAGATATATATACTAGTTTGCAATCACAAAAAAGCATTTTCAACAACCATCTAAGTTGTTCAATGTCGGACAGTTTTGTTTGTAAGTTTTAAAAATTCACGAGTATAACCTACTGTTGGATGTTCTAAACCTATTTTTAGCTTGGAATCACAAAAACACATTTTTAAAACCCATATTGGCCTTTCAACGTTGTATGTCCTTGTTTTTTCTGAAAAATATATAAAATTCAAGGTTTAAACCCACTGCTGAACATCCAAAATATATTTTCAATTCAATTTCCAAATGTTTTGTACAAGATAATTCATTTATGAAGACATATGTTCTAGTTTGGAATCCCGAAAATGCATTTTCAACAATCGTATAAGTTGTTCAATGTCGAATAATTTTGTTCAAAATTTTACAAATTCACGAGTATGACACACCGTTGGATATTTTGAACCTATTTTTAGCTTGATTTCATCATGTATTAATCACTAAAACAGTTTTATAAAAATTAAAATATTAAATTGGCACGAAGAAAATACATTTTTAACAATTATATTGGGCGCTGAACGACGAATCGCATCGATTTTCGTAAAAATTGTACAAAATTCATGCATTGAACCCAGTGTTCAACGTTTGAAATCTATATTCAATTCGATTTTAAAACATTTTCTACAAGATAATACATATATATGAAGATAGATATACTAGTTTGCAATCACAAAAATGCATTTTCAACAACCATCTAAGTTGTTCAATGTCGAACAATTTTGTTCCAAATTTTACAAAATTCACGAGTATAACCCACCGTTGGATGTTTTGAACCTATTTTATCTTGATTTCATCATGTATTAATCACCAAAACATGTTTATGAAACTTTAAATATCAAATTGGTACGAAGAAAAGGCATTTTAAACTACTACAATAGCCGTTCAAACGTCGAATAACAACAATTTTTGTGCAATGCGTTGAATCCACTGTTCAACATTTGAAATCTATTTCAATTCGATTTCCAAATTTTTTCAACAAGATAATACATATATGAAGATAGATGTAGTAGTTTGTAATCAGAAAAATGCGTTTTCAACAATCATATAGGTTGTTCAATGTCGAACAATCTTGTTCGAAATTTTAAAAAATTCACGAGTATGACCCACCGTGGATTTTCTAAACCTATTTTTAGCTTGACTTCATCCTGTATTAATCACAAAAATGGTTTTATGCAACTTTAAATATCAAATTGGTATAAAAAATACACATTTTTGACAACTGTATCGGCCGTTCTACGTTGTATGTCCATTATTTTCGTGAAAAGTATACAAAATTCAAGCTTTGAACCCACTGTGCAACGTCAGAAATTTATTATTCAATTTGATTTTCAAACTTTTTGTACAAAATAATACATATATGAAGAGAGATGTACTAGGTTGAAATCAAAAAACTGCATTTTCAACCACCATATAAGCTGTTCAATGTCGAACAATTTTGTATGAAATTTTACAAATTCACGAGTATGACCCACCGTTGGTTCTTTTGAACCTATTTTTTGATTGATTTCATCGTGTATTAATCACCAAAAGATTTTTATGAAAATTTAAATATCAATTTGGTATGAAGAAAAGACATTTTTAACTACTATGTTGGCCGTTCAAACATCAAATCGCATCAATTTTTGTGAAATTTGTTCAAAATTCATGCTTTGAACCCACTATGCAACGTCCAAAATCTATTTCAATTCGATTTCTAATCTTTTTCTCCAAGATAAAACATCTATGAAGATAGATATACTAGTTTGCAATCACAAAAAAGCATTTTCAACAACCATCTAAGTTGTTCAATGTCGGACAGTTTTGTTTGTAAGTTTTAAAAATTCACGAGTATAACCTACTGTTGGATGTTCTAAACCTATTTTTAGCTTGGAATCACAAAAACACATTTTTAAAACCCATATTGGCCTTTCAACGTTGTATGTCCTTGTTTTTTCTGAAAAATATATAAAATTCAAGCTTTAAACCCACTGCTGAACATCCAAAATATATTTTCAATTCAATTTCCAAATGTTTTGTACAAGATAATTCATTTATGAAGACATATGTTCTAGTTTGGAATCACGAAAATGCATTTTCAACAATCGTATAAGTTGTTCAATGTCGAATAATTTTGTTCAAAATTTTACAAATTCACGAGTATGACACACCGTTGGATATTTTGAACCTATTTTTAGCTTGATTTCATCATGTATTAATCACTAAAACAGTTTTATAAAAATTAAAATATTAAATTGGCACGAAGAAAATACATTTTTAACAATTATATTGGGCGCTGAACGACGAATCGCATCGATTTTCGTAAAAATTGTACAAAATTCATGCATTGAACCCAGTGTTCAACGTTTGAAATCTATATTCAATTCGATTTTAAAACATTTTCTACAAGATAATACATATATATGAAGATAGATATACTAGTTTGCAATCACAAAAATGCATTTTCAACAACCATCTAAGTTGTTCAATGTCGAACAATTTTGTTCCAAATTTTACAAAATTCACAAGTATAACCCACCGTTGGATGTTTTGAACCTATTTTATCTTGATTTCATCATGTATTAATCACCAAAACATGTTTATGAAACTTTAAATATCAAATTGGTACGAAGAAAAGGCATTTTAAACTACTACAATAGCCGTTCAAACGTCGAATAACAACAATTTTTGTGCAATGCGTTGAATCCACTGTTCAACATTTGAAATCTATTTCAATTCGATTTCCAAATTTTTTCAACAAGATAATACATATATGAAGATAGATGTAGTAGTTTGTAATCAGAAAAATGCGTTTTCAGCAATCATATAGGTTGTTCAATGTCGAACAATCTTGTTCGAAATTTTAAAAAATTCACGAGTATGACCCACCGTGGATTTTCTAAACCTATTTTTAGCTTGACTGCATCCTGTATTAATCACAAAAATGGTTTTATGCAACTTTAAATATCAAATTGGTATAAAAAATACACATTTTTGACAACTGTATCGGCCGTTCTACGTTGTATGTCCATTATTTTCGTGAAAAGTATACAAAATTCAAGCTTTGAACCCACTGTGCAACGTCAGAAATTTATTATTCAATTTGATTTTCAAACTTTTTGTACAAAATAATACATATATGAAGAGAGATGTACTAGGTTGAAATCAAAAAACTGCATTTTCAACCACCATATAAGTTGTTCAATGTTGAACAATTTTGTATGAAATTTTACAAATTCACGAGTATGACCCACCGTTGGTTCTTTTGAACCTATTTTTTGATTGATTTCATCGTGTATTAATCACCAAAAGATTTTTATGAAAATTTAAATATCAATTTGGTATGAAGAAAAGACATTTTTAACTACTAAGTTGGCCGTTCAAACATCAAATCGCATCAATTTTTGTGAAATTTGTTCAAAATTCATGCTTTGAACCCACTATCCAACGTCCAAAATCTATTTCAATTCGATTAACAAACTTTTTCTACAAGATAATACATATATGAAGATAGATATACTAGTTTGCAATCACAAAAATGCATTTTCAACAACCATCTAAGTTGTTCAATGTCGGACAATTTTGTTTGTAATTTTTAAAAATTCACGAGTATAACCTACTGTTGGATGTTCTAAACCTATTTTTAGCTTGGAATCACAAAAACACATTTTTAAAACCCATATTGGCCTTTCAACGTTGTATGTCCTTGTTTTTTCTGAAAAATATATAAAATTCAAGCTTTAAACCCACTGCTGAACATCCAAAATATATTTTCAATTCAATTTCCAAATGTTTTGTACAAGATAATTCATTTATGAAGACATATGTTCTAGTTTGGAATCACGAAAATGCATTTTCAACAATCGTATAAGTTGTTCAATGTCGAATAATTTTGTTCAAAATTTTACAAATTCACGAGTGTGACACACCGTTGGATGTTTTGAACCTATTTTTAGCTTGATTTCATCATGTATTTATCACTAAAACAGTTTTATAAAAATTAAAATATTAAATTGGCACGAAGAAAATACATTTTTAACAATTATATTGGCCGCTGAACGACGAATCGCATCGATTTTCGTAAAAATTGTACAAAATTCATGCATTGAACCCAGTGTTCAACGTTTGAAATCTATATTCAATTCGATTTCAAAACATTTTCTACAAGATAATACATATATATGAAGATAGATATACTAGTTTGCAATCACAAAAATGCATTTTCAACAACCATCTAAGTTGTTCAATGTCGAACAATTTTGTTCTAAATTTTACAAAATTCACGAGTATAACCCACCGTTGGATGTTTTGAACCTATTTTATCTTGATTTCATCATGTATTAATCACCAAAACATGTTTATGAAACTTTAAATATCAAATTGGTACGAAGAAAAGGCATTTTAAACTTCTACAATAGCCGTTCAAACGTCGAATAACAACAATTTTTGTGCAATGCGTTGAATCCACTGTTCAACATTTGAAATCTATTTCAATTCGATTTCCAAATTTTTTCAACAAGATAATACATATATGAAGATAGATGTAGTAGTTTGTAATCAGAAAAATGCGTTTTAAACAATCATATAGGTTGTTTAATGTCGAACAATCTTGTTCGAAATTTTAAAAAATTCACGAGTATGACCCACCGTGGATTTTCAAAACCTATTTTTAGCTTGATTGCATCCTGTATTAATCACAAAAATGGTTTTATGCAACTTTAAATATCAAATTGGTATAAAAAATACACATTTTTGACAACTGTATCGGCCGTTCTACGTTGTATGTCCATTATTTTCGTGAAGAGTATACAAAATTCAAGCTTTGAACCCACTGTGCAACGTCAGAAATTTATTATTCAATTTGATTTTCAAACTTTTTGTACAAAATAATACATATATGAAGAGAGATGTACTAGGTTGAAATCAAAAAAATGCATTTTCAACCACCATATAAGCTGTTCAATGTCGAACAATTTTGTATGAAATTTTACAAATTCACGAGTATGACCCACCGTTGGTTCTTTTGAACCTATTTTTTGATTGATTTCATCGTGTATTAATCACCAAAAGATTTTTATGAAAATTTAAATATCAATTTGGTATGAAGAAAAGACATTTTTAACTACTATGTTGGCCGTTCAAACATCAAATCGCATCAATTTTTGTGAAATTTGTTCAAAATTCATGCTTTGAACCCACTATCCAACGTCCAAAATCTATTTCAATTCGATTAACAAACTTTTTCTACAAGATAATACATATATGAAGATAGATATACTAGTTTGCAATCACAAAAATGCATTTTCAACAACCATCTAAGTTGTTCAATGTCGGACAATTTTGTTTGTAATTTTTAAAAATTCACGAGTATAACCTACTGTTGGATGTTCTAAACCTATTTTTAGCTTGGAATCACAAAAACACATTTTTAAAACCCATATTGGCCTTTCAACGTTGTATGTCCTTGTTTTTTCTGAAAAATATATAAAATTCAAGCTTTAAACCCACTGCTGAACATCCAAAATATATTTTCAATTCAATTTCCAAATATTTTGTACAAGATAATTCATTTATGAAGACATCTGTTCTAGTTTGGAATCACGAAAATGCATTTTCAACAATCGTATAAGTTGTTCAATGTCGAATAATTTTGTTCAAAATTTTACAAATTCACGAGTATGACACACCGTTGGATGTTTTGAACCTATTTTTAGCTTGATTTCATCATGTATTAATCACTAAAACAGTTTTATAAAAATTAAAATATTAAATTGGCACGAAGAAAATACATTTTTAACAATTATATTGGCCGCTGAACGACGAATCGCATCGATTTTCGTAAAAATTGTACAAAATTCATGCATTGAACCCAGTGTTCAACGTTTGAAATCTATATTCAATTCGATTTCAAAACATTTTCTACAAGATAATACATATATATGAAGATAGATATACTAGTTTGCAATCACAAAATGCATTTTCGACAACCATCTAAGTTGTTCAATGTCGAATAATTTTGTTCTAAATTTCGCAAAATTCACGAGTATAACCCACCGTTGGATGTTTTGAACCTATTTTATCTTGATTTCATCATGTATTAATCACCAAAACATGTTTATGAAACTTTGAATATCAAATTGGTACGAAGAAAAGGCATTTTAAACTTCTACAATAGCCGTTCAAACGTCGAATAACAACAATTTTTGTGCAATGCGTTGAATCCACTGTTCAACATTTGAAATCTATTTCAATTCGATTTCCAAATTTTTTCAACAAGATAATACATATATGAAGATAGATGTAGTAGTTTGTAATCAGAAAAATGCGTTTTAAACAATCATATAGGTTGTTCAATGTCGAACAATCTTGTTCGAAATTTTAAAAAATTCACGAGTATGACCCACCGTGGATTTTCTAAACCTTTTTTAGCTTGACTTCATCCTGTATTAATCACAAAAATGGTTTTATGCAACTTTAAATATCAAATTGGTATAAAAAATACACATTTTTGACAACTGTATCGGCCGTTCTACGTTGTATGTCCATTATTTTCGTGAAAAGTATACAAAATTCAAGCTTTGAACCCACTGTGCAACGTCAGAAATTTATTATTCAAGTTGATTTTCTAACTTTTTGTACAAAATAATACATATATGAAGAGAGTGTACTAGGTTGAAATAAAAAAAATGCATTTTCAACCACCATATAAGTTGTTGAATGTCGAACAATTTTGTATGAAATTTTACAAATTCACGAGTATGACCCACCGTTGGTTCTTTTGAACCTATTTTTTGATTGATTTCATCGTGTACTAATCACCAAAAGATTTTTATGAAAATTTAAATATCAATTTGGCATGAAGAAAAGACATTTTTAACTACTATGTTGGCCGTTCAAACATCAAATCGCATCAATTTTTGTGAAATTTGTTCAAAATTTATGCTTTGAACCCACTATTCAACGTCCAAAATCTATTTCAATTCGATTTCTAAACATTTTCTACGAGATAATACATATATGAAGATAGATATACTAGTTTGCAATCACAAAAATGCATTTTCAACAACCATCTAAGTTGTTCAATGTCGGACAATTTTGTTTGTAATTTATAAAAATTCACGAGTATAACCTACTGTTGGATGTTCTAAACCTATTTTTAGCTTGGAATCACAAAAACACATTTTTAAAACCCATATTGGCCTTTCAACGTTGTATGTCCTTGTTTTTTCTGAAAAATATATAAAATTCAAGCTTTAAACCCACTGCTGAACATCCAAAATATATTTTCAATTCAATTTCCAAATATTTTGTACAAGATAATTCATTTATGAAGACATCTGTTCTAGTTTGGAATCACGAAAATGCATTTTCAACAATCGTATAAGTTGTTCAATGTCGAATAATTTTGTTCAAAATTTTACAAATTCACGAGTATGACACACCGTTGGATGTTTTGAACCTATTTTTAGCTTGATTTCATCATGTATTAATCACTAAAACAGTTTTATAAAAATTAAAATATTAAATTGGCACGAAGAAAATACATTTTTAACAATTATATTGGCCGCTGAACGACGAATCGCATCGATTTTCGTAAAAATTGTACAAAATTCATGTCTTGAACCCAGTGTTCAACGTTTGAAATCTATATTCAATTCGATTTCAAAACATTTTCTACAAGATAATACATATATATGAAGATAGATATACTAGTTTGCAATCACAAAATGCATTTTCAACAACCATCTAAGTTGTTCAATGTCGAATAATTTTGTTCTAAATTTCGCAAAATTCACGAGTATAACCCACCGTTGGATGTTTTGAACCTATTTTATCTTGATTTCATCATGTATTAATCACCAAAACATGTTTATGAAACTTTGAATATCAAATTGGTACGAAGAAAAGGTATTTTAAACTACTACAATAGCCGTTCAAACGTCGAATAACAACAATTTTTGTGCAATGCGTTGAATCCACTGTTCAACATTTGAAATCTATTTCAATTCGATTTCCAAATTTTTTCAACAAGATAATACATATATGAAGATAGATGTAGTAGTTTGTAATCAGAAAAATGCGTTTTCAACAATCATATAGGTTGTTCAATGTCGAACAATCTTGTTCGAAATTTTAAAAAATTCACGAGTATGACCCACCGTGGATTTTCTAAACCTTTTTTAGCTTGACTTCATCCTGTATTAATCACAAAAATGGTTTTATGCAACTTTAAATATCAAATTGGTATAAAAAATACACATTTTTTACAACTGTATCGGCCGTTCTACGTTGTATGTCCATTATTTTCGTGAAAAGTATACAAAATTCAAGCTTTGAACCCACTGTGCAACGTCAGAAATTTATTATTCAAGTTGATTTTCTAACTTTTTGTACAAAATAATACATATATGAAGAGAGTGTACTAGGTTGAAATAAAAAAAATGCATTTTCAACCACCATATAAGTTGTTGAATGTCGAACAATTTTGTATGAAATTTTACAAATTCACGAGTATGACCCACCGTTGGTTCTTTTGAACCTATTTTTTGATTGATTTCATCGTGTACTAATCACCAAAAGATTTTTATGAAAATTTAAATATCAATTTGGCATGAAGAAAAGACATTTTTAACTACTATGTTGGCCGTTCAAACATCAAATCGCATCAATTTTTGTGAAATTTGTTCAAAATTTATGCTTTGAACCCACTATTCAACGTCCAAAATCTATTTCAATTCGATTTCTAAACATTTTCTACGAGATAATACATATATGAAGATAGATATACTAGTTTGCAATCACAAAAATGCATTTTCAACAACCATCTAAGTTGTTCAATGTCGGACAATTTTGTTTGTAATTTATAAAAATTCACGAGTATAACCTACTGTTGGATGTTCTAAACCTATTTTTAGCTTGGAATCACAAAAACACATTTTTAAAACCCATATTGGCCTTTCAACGTTGTATGCCCTTGTTTTTTCTGAAAAATATATAAAATTCAAGCTTTAAACCCACTGCTGAACATCCAAAATATATTTTCAATTCAATTTCCAAATGTTTTGAACAAGATAATTCATTTATGAAGACATATGTTCTAGTTTGGAATCAGGAAAATGCATTTTCAACAATCGTATAAGTTGTTCAATGTCGAATAATTTTGTTCAAAATTTAATAAATTCACGAGTATGACACACCGTTGGATGTTTTGAACCTATTTTTAGCTTGATTTCATCATGTATTAATCACTAAAACAGTTTTATAAAAATTAAAATATTAAATTGGCACGAAGAAAATACATTTTTAACAATTATATTGGCCGCTGAACGACGAATCGCATCGATTTTCGTAAAAATTGTACAAAATTCATGCATTGAACCCAGTGTTCAACGTTTGAAATCTATATTCAATTCGATTTCAAAACATTTTCTACAAGATAATACATATATATGAAGATAGATATACTAGTTTGCAATCACAAAAATGCATTTTCAACAACCATCTAAGTTGTTCAATGTCGAACAATTTTGTTCTAAATTTTACAAAATTCACGAGTATAACCCACCGTTGGATGTTTTGAACCTATTTTATCTTGATTTCATCATGTATTAATCACCAAAACATGTTTATGAAACTTTAAATATCAAATTGGTACGAAGAAAAGGCAGTTTAAACTACTACAATAGCCGTTCAAACGTCGAATAACAACAATTTTTGTGCAATGCGTTGAATCCCCTATTCAACATTTGAAATCTATTTCAATTCGATTTCCAAATTTTTTTCAACAAGATAATACATATATGAAGATAGATGTAGTAGTTTGTAATCAGAAAAATGCGTTTTCAACAATCATATAGGTTGTTCAATGTCGAACAATCTTGTTCGAAATTTTAAAAAATTCACGAGTATGACCCACCGTGGATTTTCTAAACCTATTTTTAGCTTGACTTCATCCTGTATTAATCACAAAAATGGTTTTATGCAACTTTAAATATCAAATTGGTATAAAAAAATACACATTTTTGTCAATTGTATCGACCGTTCTACGTTGTATGTCCATTATTTTCGTGAAAAGTATACAAAATTCAAGCTTTGAACCCACTGTGCAACGTCAGAAATTTATTATTCAATTTGATTTTTGAACTTTTTGTACAAAATAATACATATATGAAGAGAGATGTACTAGGTTGAAATCAAAAAATGCATTTTCAACCACCATATAAGTTGTTCAATGTCGAACAATTTTGTATGAAATTTTACAAATTCACGAGTATGACCCACCGTTGGTTCTTTTGAACCTATTTTTTGATTGATTTCATCGTGTGTTAATCACCAAAAGATTTTTATGAAAATTTAAATATCAATTTGGTATGAAAAAAAGACATTTTTAACTACTATGTTGGCCGTTCATACATCAAATCGCATCAATTTTTGTGAAATTTGTTCAAAATTCATGCTTTGAACCCACTATGCAACGTCCAAAATCTATTTCAATCCGATTTCTAAACTTTTTCGCCAAGATAATACATCTATGAAGATAGATATACTAGTTTGCAATCACAAAAATGCATTTTCAACAACCATCTAAGTTGTTCAATGTCGGACAATTTTGTTTGTAATTTTTAAAAATTCACGAGTATAACGTACTGTTGGATTTTCTAAACTTATTTTTAGCTTGGAATCACAAAAATACATTTTTAAAACCCATATTGGCCTTTCAACGTTGTATGTCCTTGTTTTTTCTGAAAAATATATAAAATTCAAGCTTTAAACCCACTTCTGAACATCCAAAATATATTTTCAATTCAATTTCCAAATGTTTTGTACAAGATAATTCATTTATGAAGACACATGTTCTAGTTTGGAATCACGAAAATGCATTTTCAACAATCGTATAAGTTGTTCAATGTCGAATAATTTTGTTCAAGATTTTACAAATTCACGAGTTTGACACACCGTTGGATGTTTTGAACCTATTTTTAGCTTGATTTCATCATGTATTAATCACTAAAATAGTTTTATAAAAATTAAAATATTAAATTGGCACGAAGAAAATACATTTCTAACAATTATATTGGCTGCTGAACGACGAATCACATCGATTTTCGTAAAAATTGTACAAAATTCATGCATTGAACCTAGTGTTCAACGTTTGAAATCTATATTCAATTCGATTTCAAAACATTTTCTACAAGATAACACATATATGAAGATAGATATACTAGTTTGCAATCACAAAAATGCATTTTCAACTACCATCTAAGTTGTTCAATGTCGAACAATTTTGTTCTAAATTTTACAAAATTCATGAGTATAACCCACCGTTGGATGTTCTGAACCTATTTTTTTAGCTTTATTTCATCATGTATTAATCACCAAAACATGTTTATGAAACTTTAAATATCAAATCGGTATGAAGAAAAGGCATTTTACACTACTATAATAGCCGTTCAAACGTCGAATAACATCAATTTTTGTGCAATTTGTAAAAGATTCATGCATTGAATCCACTGTTCAACATTTGAAATCTATTTTAATTTGATTTCCAAATTTTTTCAACAAGATAATACATATATGAAGACAGATGTACTAGTTTGTAATCAGAAAAATGCGTTTTCAACAATCATATTGGTTGTTCAATGTCGAACAATCTTGTTCGAAATTTTAAAAAATTCAAGAGTATTACCCACCATCGATTTTCTAAACCTATTGTTAGCTTGACTGCATCATGTATTAATCAACAAAATGGTTTTATGCAACTTTAAATATCAAATTGGTATAAAAAATACAAATTTTTGACAACTGTATCGGCCGTTCTACGTTGTATGTCCTCGATTTTCGTAAAAATTATACAAAATTCAAGCTTTGAACCCACTGTGCAACATCAAAAATTTATTATTCAATTTGATTTTCAAACTTTTTGTACAAAATAATACATATATGAAGACAGTTGTACTAGGTTGAAATCAAAAAAATGCATTTGCAACCACCATATAAGTTGTTCAACGTCGAACAATTTTGTTCGAAATTTTTTAAATTCAAGAGTATAACCCACCGTCGGTTGTTTTGAACCTATATTTTTTGATTGATTTCATCGTGTATTAATCTGCAAAATAGTTTTATGAAAATTTAAATATCAAATTGGTATGAAAAAAAGACATTTTTAACAACTATATTGGCCGTTGAATGACGAATCGCATCGATTTCTGTAAAAATTGTACAAAATTCGTGCATTTAACCCACTGTTCAACGTTCGAAATCTATTTTTAATTTGATTTCAAAACATTTTTTACAAGATAATATATTTGTGAAGACAGATATACTAGTTTGCAATCAAAAAATGCATTTTCAAAAACCATCTAAGTTGTTCAATGTCGAAAAATTTTGTTCTAAATTTTACAAAATTCATGAGTATAACCCACCGTTGGATGTTCTGAACCTATTTTTTTAGCTTTATTTCATCATGTATTAATCACCAAAACATGCTTATGAAATTTTAAATAGAAAATTGGTTCGAAGAAAAGACATTTTGAAGTACTATAATAGCCGTTCAAACGTTGAATCGCATCAATTTTTGTGCAATTTGTACAAGATTCATGCTTTGAACCCACTGTTCAACGTTTAAAATCTATTTCAATTCGATTTCCAAACTTTTTCAACATGATAATACATATTTGAAGAATGAATTACTAGTTTGTAATCAGAAAAATACATTTTCAACAATCATACAGGTTGTTCAAGGTCAAACAATCTTGTTCAAAATTTTAAAAAATTTACGAGTATGACCCACCGTGGATTTTCTAAACTATTTTTAGCATGACTTCATCATGTATTAATCACCAAAATGGTTTTATGATGCTTTAAATATGAAATTGGTATAAAAATACACATTTTTGACAACTATATCGACCGTTCTACGTTGTATGTCCCGATTTTCATGACAATTATACAAAATTCAAGCTTTGAACCCACTGTGCAACGTCAGAAATTTATTTTCAATTTTGACAACTGTATCGGCCGTTCACAAAAATGCGTTTTCAACAACCATCTAGGTTGTTCAATGTCACAATTTTGTTTGAAATTTTTAAAAATTCACGAGTATAACCCACCGTTGGATGTTATAAACCCATTTTTTGGATGACTTCATCATGTAATAATCACCAAAACGGTTTTATGAAACTTTATATATCATATTGGTATCACAAAAATACAATATTAAAACCTATATCGGCCGTTTAACATTGTATGTCCTTGGTTTTTCTGAAAAATGTACAAAATTCATGCTTTCAACCCACCGTTGAACATCCAAAATCTATTTTCAATTCAATTTCCAAATGTTTTGTACAAGATAATTCATATATGAAGACATATGTTCTAGTTTGGAATCAAAAATATGCGTTTCAACAACCATATAAGTTGTTCAATGTCGAATAATTTTATTCAAAATTTTACAAATTCACGAGTATGACCCACCGTTGGATGTTTTGAACCTATTTTTAGCTTGATTTCATCTTGTATTAATCACCAAAACAGTTTTATGAAAATTTAAATATTAAATTGGTGCGAAGAAAAGACATTTTTAACAACTATGTTGGCAGTTCAATGACAAATCGCATCAATTTTTGTAAAAATTCGTACATTGAACCCACTGTTCAACGTTCGAAATCTATTTTTAATTCGATTTCAAAACATTTTGTACAAGATAATACATATATGAAGACATCTATACTAGTTTGTAATCACAAAAATGCATTTTTAAAAACCATCTAAGTTGTTCAATGTCGAACAATTTTGTTCTAAATTTTAAAAAATTAACGGGTATAACTCACCGTTGGATGTTCTGAAACTATTTTTTAGCTTGATTTCATCATGAATTAATCACCAAAACATGCTTATGAAACTTTAAATACCAAATTGATACGAAGAAAAGACATTTTGATGTACTATATTAGCCGTTCAAGCGTCGAATCGCATCAATTTTTGTGCAATTTGTACAAGATTCATACTTTGAACCCACTTTTCAAAGTTCAAAATCTATTTCAATTCAATTTCCAAACTTTTTCAACATGATAATGCATATATGAAGAATGATTTACTAGTTCGTAATCAGAAAAATACGTTTTCAGCAATCATATAGGTTGTTCAATGTCGAACAATTTTGTTCGAAATTTTAAAAAATTAATGAGTATGACCCACCGTGGATTTTCTAAACCTGTTTTTAGCATAACTTCATCATGTACTAATCACCAAAATGGTTTTATGAATCTTTAAATATCAAATTGGTGTCACAAATACATATTTTTGACAACTGTATCGGCCGTTCTAAGTTGTATGTCCTCGAATTTCATGACAATTATACAAAATTCAAGCTTTGAACCCAATGTGCATCGTCAGACATTTATTTTCAATTTGATTTTCAAACTTTTTCTACAAAATAATACATATATGAAGACAGATGTACAAGGTTGAAATCATAAAAATGCATTTTATACCACCATATATGTTGTTCAATGTCGAAAAATTTTGTTCGAAATTTTACAAATTCAAGAGTATGACCCACCGTTGGTTGTTTTGAACCTATTTTTAGATTGATTTCATCGTGTATTAATCTCCAAAACAGTTTTATGAAAATTTAAATATCAAATTGGTAAGAAAAAAAAGACATTTTTAACAACTATATTGGCAGTTCAACGACGAATCGCATCGATTTTTAAAATTGTACAAAATTCTTGCTTTGAACCCACTGTTCAACGTCCAAAATCTATTTTCAATTCAATTTCAAAACTTTTTGTACAAGATAATACATATATGAAGACAGATGTACTAGTTTGCAATCACAAAAATGCGTTTTCAACAACCATCTAAGTTGTTCAATGTTGAACAATTTTGTTCTAAATTTTACAAAATTCACGAGTATGACCCCCCGTTGAATGTTCTGAACTAATTTTCAACTTTATTTTATTATGTATTAATCACCAAAACATTTTTATGAAACTTTAAATATCAATTTGGTATGAAGAAAAGATATTTTTAACTACTATATTGGCCGTTCAAACGTCGAATCGCATCAATTTTTATGAAATTTGTTCAAAATTCATGCTTTGAACCTACTGTTCAACGTCCGAAATCTATTTCAATTCAATTTCCAAACTTTTTCTACAAGATAATACATATATGAAGACAGATATACTAGTTTGTAATCACAAAAATGCATTTTCAAAACCATCTATGTTGTTTAATGTCAAACAATTTTGTTCTAAATTTTACAAAATTCACGAGTATAACCCACTGTTGGATGTTCTGAACCTATTTTTAGCTTTATTTCATCATGTATTAATCACCAAACCATTTTTATGAAGACAGATATACTAGTTTGCATTCACAAAAGTGCATTTTCAAAAACCATCTAAGTTGTTCAATGTCGAACAATTTTGTTTTAAATTTTTCAAAATTAACGAGTATTGCCCACCGTTGGATGTTCTGAACCTATTTTTTTAGCTTGATTTCATCATGAATTAATCACCAAAACTTGCTTATGAAACTTAAAATATGAAATTGGTACGAAGAAAAGACATTTTGAAGTACTATAATAGCCGTTCAAATGTCCAATCGCATCAATTTTGTGCAATTTGTACGAGATTCATGCTTAGAACCACTGTTCAATGTTTGAAATCTATTTCAATTCGATTTCCAAACTTTTTCAACAAGATAATACATATATGAAGAATGATTTACTAGTTTGTAATCAGAAAAATACGTTTTCAACAATCATATAGGTTGTTCAAAGTCGAACAATCTTGTTCGAAATTTTAAAAAATTCACGAGTATGACCCACCGTGGACTTTCTAAATATATTTTTAGCATGACTTCATCTTTTATTAATCACCAAAATGGTTTTATGAGACTTTAAATATCAAATTGGTATCACAAATACATATTTTTGACAACTGTATCGGCCTTTCTACGTTATATGTCCTCGATTTTCGTGACAATTATACAAAATTCAACCTTTGAACCCACTGTGCAACGTCAGAAATTTATTTTCAATTTGATTTTCAAATTTTTTGTACAAAATAATACATATATGAAGACAGATGTATTTGGGTGAAATCAGAAAAAAGCATTTTATACCACCACATAAGATGTTCAATGTCGAACAATTTCGTTCGAAATTTTACAAATGCAAGAGTATGACCCACCGTTGGTTGTTTTGAACCTATTTTTGATTGATTTCATCGTGTATTAATCACCAAAACAGTTTTATGAAAATTTAAATATCAAATTGGTAAGAAAAAAAAGACATTTTTAACAATTATATTGGCCGTTCAACGACGAATCGCATCGATTTTTGTTAAAATTGTACAAAATACATGCGTTGAACCCACTGTTCAACGTCCAAAATCTATTTTCAATTCAATTTCAAAACTTTTTGTACAAGATAATACAAATATGAAGACAAATGTACAAGTTTGCAAAAATGCATTTTAAAAAACCATCTAAGTTGTTCAATGTCGAACAATTTTGTTCTAAATTTTACAAAATTCACGAATATGACCCCCCTCCCCCCACCCCCCGTTTAATGTTCTAAACTAATTTTTAGCTTTATTTCATCATGTATTAATCTCCAAAACATTTTTATGAAAATTTAAATATCAAATTGGTATGAAGAAAAAACATTTTTAACTACTATAAACATCGAATCGCATCAATTTTTGTGAAATTTGTTCAAAATTCACTCTTTGAACCCACTGTTCAACGTCCGAAATCTATTTCATTTCGATTTCTAAAATTTTTCTACAAGAAAATTCATTATTGATGATAGATATACAAGTTTGTAATCACAAAAATGCATTTTCAAAAACCATCTAAGTTGTTCAATGTCGAACAATTTTGTTCTAAATTTTACAAAATTCATGAGTATAACCCACAGTTGGATGTTCTGAACCTATTTTTAGATTTATTTCATCATGTATTAATCACCAAAACATTTTTATGAAGACAAATATACTAATTTTCAATCACAAAAATGCATTTTCAAAAACCATCTAAGTTGTTCAATGTCGAACAATTTTGCTTTAAATTTTACAAAATTAACGAGTATAGCCCACCGTTGGATGTTCTGAACCTATTTTTTAGCTTGATTTCATCATGTATTAATCAACAAAACATGCTTATGAAAATAAGCTTTAAATATCAAATTGGTACGAAGAAAAGACATTTTGAAGTACTATAATAGCCGTTCAAACGTCGAATCGCATCAATTTTATGCAATTTGTACAAGATTCATGCTTTGAACCCACTGTTCAACGTTCAAAATCTATTTCAATTCTATTTCAACTGTATCGGCCTTTCTACATTATATGTCCTCAATTTTCGTGACAATTATACAAAATTCAACCTTTAAACCCACTGTGCAAAGTCTGAAATTTATTTTCAATTTGATTTTCAAATTTTTTTACAAAATAATACATATACGAAGACAGATGTACTTGGTTGAAATCAGAAAAATGCATTTTATACCACCACATAAGATGTTCAATGTCGAAAAATATCGTTCAAAATTTTACAAATTCAAGAGTATGACCCACCATCGGTTGTTTTGAACCTATTTTTAGATTGATTTCATCGTGTATTAATCACCAAACCAGTTTTATGAAAATTTAAATATCTAATTGGTAAAAAAAGGCATTTTTAACAACTATATTGGCCGTTCAACGACGAATCGCATCAATTTTTGTGAAATTTATTCAAAATTCATGCTTTGAACCCATTGTTCAACGTCTGAAATCTATTTCAATTCGATTTCCAAACTTTTTCTACAAGATAATACATATATGAAGACAGATATACTAGTTTGCAATCACAAAAATGCATTTTGAACAATCTAAGTTGTTCAATGTCGAACAATTTTGTTTTAAATTTTTAAAAATTCACGAGTACAACCCACTGTTGGATGTTCTAAACCTATTTTTATCTTGACTTCATCATATAATAATCACCAAAACGGTTTTATGAAACTTTATATATCAAATTGGTATCATAAAAACACATTTTTAAAACCTATATCGGCCGTTTAACATTGTTTGTCCCTGGTTTTTCTGAAAAACGTACAAAATCCATTCTTTGTACCCACTGTTGAACATCCAAAATCTATTTTCAATTCAATTTCCAAATGTTTTGTACAAGATAATTCATATATGAAGACATATGTTCTAGTTTGGAATCAAAAAAATGCGTTTTCAACAACCATATAGTTGTTCAATGTTGAATAATTTTGTTTGAAATTTTACAAATTCACGAGTATGACACACCATTGGATGTTTTGAACCTATTTTTAGCTTGATTTCATCGTGCATTAATCATCAAAAAAGTTTTATGAAAATTTAAATATTAAATTGGTACGAAGAAAAGACATTTTAACAACTATATTGGCAATTCAACGACAAATCGCATCGATTTTTGTAAAATTTGTACAACATTCGTGCATTGAACCCGCTGTTCAGCGTTCGAAATCTATTTTTAATTCGATTTCAAAACATTTTGTACAAGACAATACATATATGAAGACAGATATATTAGTTTGCAATCACAAAAATGCATTTTCTAAAACCATCTAAGTTGTTCAATGTCAAACAATTTTGTTCTAAATTTTACAAAATTCACGAGTATAACTCACCGTTGGATGTTCTGAACCTATTTTTTAGCTTTATTTCATCATATATTAATCACAAAAACATGCTTATGAAACTTTAAATATCAAATTGGTACGAAGAAAAGACATTTTGAAGTACTATAATAGCCGTTCAAACGTCGACTCGCATCAATTTTTGTGCAATTTGTACAAGATTCATGCTTTGAACCCACTGTTCAACGTTCGAAATCTATTTCAATTCGATTTCCAAACTTTTTCAACAAGATAATACATATATGAAGAATTATTTACTAATTTGTAATCAGAAAAATACGTTTTCCACAATCATATAGGTTGTTCAATGTCAAACAATCTTGTTCGAAATTTTAAAAAATTCACGAGTATGACCCGCCGTGGATTTTCTAAATCTATTCTTAGCATGACTTCATCATGTATTGATCACCAAAATGGTTTTATGAAACTTTAGACATCAAATTGGTATCATAAATACTTATTTTTGACAACTATATCGGCCTTTCAACGTTGTATGTCCTCGATTTTTGTGACAATTATGCAAAATTCTACCTTTAAACCCACTGTGCAACGTCTGAAATTTATTTTCAATTTGATTTTCAAACTTTTTTTACAAAATAATACATATATGAAGACAGATGTACTTGGTTTAAATCAGAAAAATGCATTTTATACCACCACATAAGTTGTTCAATGTCAAAAAATATCGTTCAAAATTTTACAAATTCAAGAGTATGACCCACCATCGGTTGTTTTGAACCTAGTTTTAGATTGATTTCATTGTATATTAATCACCAAACCAGTTTTATGAAAATTTAAATATCTAATTGGTAAAAAAAGACATTTTTAACAACTATATTGGCTGTTCAACGATGAATAGCATCAATTTTTGTGAAATTTGTTCAAAATTCATGCTTTGAACCCACTATTCAACATCCGAAATCTAGTTCATTTCGATTTCCAAACTTTTTCTACAAGATAATACATATATGAAGACAGATATACTAGTTCGCAATCACAAAAATGCGTTTTCAACAATCATCTAAGTTGTTCAAAGTCGAACAATCTTGTTCGAAATTTTAAAAAATTCACGAGTATGACCTACCGTAGATTTTCTAAACCTATTTTTAGCTTGACTTCATCATGTATTAATAACCAAAATGGCTTTAAGAAATTTAAATATCAAATTGGTATCACAAATACACATTTTTGACAACTATATCGACCGTTCTACGTTGTATGTCCTCGATTTTCGTGAAAATTATACAAAATTCAAGCTTTGAACCCACTGTGCAACGTCAAAAATTTATTTTCAATTTGATTTTCAAACTTTTTGTACAAAATAATACATATATGAAGACAAATGTACTAGTTTGTAATCACAAAAATGCATTTTCCACCACCATATAAGTTGTTCAATGTCCAACAATTTTGTTCGAAATTTTACAAATTCAAGAGCATAACTACCGTTGGTTGTTTTGAACCTATTTTGGATTGATTTCATCGTGTTTTAATCACCAAAATAGTTTTATGAAAATTTAAAGATCAAATTGGTACGGAAAAAAAAGAAATTTTTAACAACTATATTGGCCGTTCAACAACGAATCGCATCGATTTTTGTGAAAATTATACAAAATCCATGATTTGAACCCTCTGTTCAACGTTCAAAATATATTTTCAATTCAATTTCAAAACTTTTTGTACAAGATAATACATATATGAAGACAGATGTACTATTTTGCAATCACAAAAATGCTTTTTCAACAACCATCTAAGTGTTCAATGTCGAACAATTTTGTTCTAAATTTTACAAAATTCACGAGTATGACCCACTGTTGAATGTTCTGAACCAATTTTTAGTTTAATTTAATCATGTATTAACCACCAAAACATTTTTATGAAACATTAAATATCAATTTGGTATGAAGAAAAGACATTTTTAACTACTATATTGGCCGTTCAAACATCGAATCGAATCCATTTTTGTGAAATTTGTTCAAAATTCATGCTTTGAACCCACTATTCAACGTCCGAAATCTATTTCAATTCAATTTCTAAAGTTTTTCTACAAGGTAATACATATATGAAGACAGATATACTAGTTTGCAATCACAAAAATGCGTTTTCAACAACCTTCTAAGTTGTTCAATGTCGAACAATTTTGTTTGAAATTTTTAAAAATTCACGAGCATTACCCACCGTTGGATGTTCTAAACCTATTTTTAGCTTCACTTCATCATGTAATAATCACCAAAATGGTTTTATGAAACTTTATATATCAAATTGGTATCACAAAAACATATTTTTAAAACCTATATCGGCCGTTTAACGTTGTATGTCCTTGGTTTTTCTGAAAAAATGTACACTCATGCTTTGAACCCACTTTGAACATCCAAAATCTATTTTCAATTCAATTTCCAAATGTTTTGTACAAGATAAATCAAATATGGTGGCATATGTTCTAGTTTGGAATCACAAAAATGTGTTTTCAACAATCATATAAGTTGTTCAATGTCAAATAATTTTATTCGAAATTTTACAAATTCACGAGTATAACCCACCGTTGGATGTTTTGAACCTATTTTTAGCTTGATTTCATCTTGTATTAATCACCAAAATGGTTTTATGCAACTTTAAATATCGAATTGGTATCACAAATACACATTTTTGACAACTGTATCGGCCGTTCTATGTTATATGTCCTCGATTTTCGTGAAAATTATACAAAATTCAAGTTTTGAACCTACTGAGCAACGTTAGAAATTTATTATTCAATTTGATTTTCAAACTTTTTGTACAAAATAATACATATATGAAGACAGATGTACTAGTTTGTAATCACAAAAATGCATTTTCAACCACTATATAAGTTGTTCAATGTCCAACAATTTTGTTCGAAATTTTACAAATTCAAGAGTATAACCACCGTTGGTTGTTTTGAACCTATTTTTTGATTGATTTCATCGTGTATTAATCACCAAAATAGTTTTATAAAATTTTAAATATCAAATTGGTACAAAAAAAATGACATTGTTAACAACTATATTGGCCGTTCAACAACAAATCGCATCGATGTTTGTGAAAATTGTACAAAATCCATGATTTGAACCCTCTGTTCAATGTCCAAAATATATTTTCAATTCAATTTCAAAGCTTTTTGTACAAGATAATACATATATGAAGACAGATGTACTATTTTGCAATCACAAAAATGCATTTTCAACAACCATCTAAGTGTTCAATGTCAAACAATTTTGTTCTAAATTTTACAAAAATCACGAGTATGACCCACTCTTGAATGTTCTGAACCAATTTTTAGTTTAATTTCATCATGTATTAACCACCGAAACATTTTTTATGAAACATAAAATATCAATTTGGTATGAAGAAAAGACATTTTTAACTACTATATTGGCCGTTCAAACATCGAATCACATCCATTTTTGTGACATTTGTTCAAAATTCATGATTTGAACCCACTATTCAACGTCCGAAATCTATTTCAATTCGATTTCTAAAATTTTTCTACAAGGTAATAAATATATGAAGACAGATATACCAGTTTGCAATCACAAAAATACATTTTCAACAACCTTCTAAGTTGTTCAATGTCGAACAATTTTGTTTGAAATTTTTAAAAATTCACGAGTGTAACCCACCGTTGGATGTTCTAAACCCATTTTTTGCTTGACTTCATCATGCAATAATCACCAAAATGGTTTTATGCAACTTTAAATGTCAAATTGATATCACAAATACACATTTTTGACAACTGTATTGACTGTTTACGTTGTATGTCCTCGATTTTCATGAAAATTATACAAAATTCAAGCTTTGAACCCACTGTGCAACATTAGAAGTTTGTTATTCAATTTGATTTTCAAAATTTTTTACAAAATAATACATATATGAAGACAGATGTACTAGGTTGAAATAAAAAAAATGCATTTTCAACCACCATATAAAATGTTCAATGTCGAACAATTTTGTTCAAAATTTTACAAATTCAAGAGTATGACCCACCGTTGGTTGTTTTGAACCTATTTTTAGATCGATTTCATCGAGTATTAATCACCAAAACAGTTTTATGAAAATTTAAATATCAAATTGGTAAGAAAAAAAGACATTTTAACAACTATATTGGCTGTTTAATGACGAATCGCATCGATTTTGTTAAAATTGTACAAAATTCATGCTTTGAACACACTGTTCAACGTCCAAAATCTATTTTCAATTCAATTTCAAAACTTATTTTACAGGATAATACATATATGAAGACAGATATACTAGTTTGCAATCACAAAAATACATTTTCAACAACTATCTAAGTGTTCAATGTCGAACAATTTTGTTCTAAATTATACAAAATTCACGAGTATGACCCACCGTTGAATGTTCTGAACCAATTTTCAACTTTATTTCATCATGTATTAACCACCTAAACATTTTTATGAAACTGTAAATATCAATTTGGTAGGAAGAAAAGACATTATTAACTACTATATTGGCCGTTCAAACATCGAATCGCATCAATTTTTGTGAAATTTATTCAAAATTCATGCTTCGAACCCACTATTCAATGTCCGAAATCTATTTCAATTCGATTTCCAAACTTTTTCTACAAGATAATACATATATGAAGACAGATATACTAGTTTACAATCACAAAAATGCATTTTCAACAACTATCTAAGTTGTTCAATGTCGAACAATTTTGTTTGAAATTTTTAAAAATTCATGAGTATAACCCACCGTTGGATATTCTAAACCTATTTGTAGCTTGACTTCATCATGTAATAATCACCAAAATAGTTTTATGAAACTTTATATATCAAACTAGTACAAAATTGTACAAAATTCATGCTTTGAACACACTGTTCAACGTCCAAAATCTATTTTCAATTCAATTTCAAAACTTATTTTACAGGATAATACATATATGAAGACAGATATACTAGTTTGCAATCACAAAAATACATTTTCAACAACTATCTAAGTGTTCAATGTCGAACAATTTTGTTCTAAATTATACAAAATTCACGAGTATGACCCACCGTTGAATGTTCTGAACCAATTTTCAACTTTATTTCATCATGTATTAACCACCTAAACATTTTTATGAAACTGTAAATATCAATTTGGTAGGAAGAAAAGACATTATTAACTACTATATTGGCCGTTCAAACATCGAATCGCATCAATTTTTGTGAAATTTATTCAAAATTCATGCTTCGAACCCACTATTCAATGTCCGAAATCTATTTCAATTCGATTTCCAAACTTTTTCTACAAGATAATACATATATGAAGACAGATATACTAGTTTACAATCACAAAAATGCGTTTTCAACAACTATCTAAGTTGTTCAATGTCGAACAATTTTGTTTGAAATTTTTAAAAATTCATGAGTATAACCCACCGTTGGATATTCTAAACCTATTTGTAGCTTGACTTCATCATGTAATAATCACCAAAATAGTTTTATGAAACTTTATATATCAAACTGGTATCACAAAAACATATTTTTAAAACATATATCGGCCGTTTAACGTTGTATGTCCTTGGTTTTTTTGAAAAATATACAAAATTCATGCTTTGAACCCACTGTTGAACATCCAAAATCTATTTTCAATTCAATTTCCAAATGTTTTGTACAAGATAATTCAAATAAGGTTGCATATGTTCCAGTTCGGAATCACAAAAATGCGTTTTCAACAACCATATAAATTGTTCAATGTCGAATAATTTTATTCGAAATTTTACAAAATTCACGAGTATAACCCACCTTTGGATGTTCTGAACCTGTTTTTTTAGCTTCATTTCATCATGTTTTAATCGCCAAAATATGCTTATGAAACATTAAATATCAAACTGGTACAAAGAAAAGACATTTTGAAGTACTATAATAGCCGCTCAAACGTCGAATCGCACCAATTTTCGTGCAATTTGTACAAGATTCATGCTTTAAACCCACTGTTCAACGTTCGAAATCTATTTCAATTCGATTTCCAAACTTTTTCAACAAGATAATACATATATGAAGAATGATTTACTAGTTTGTAATTAGAAAAATACATTTTCAACAATCATATAGGTTGTTCAATGTCGAACAATCTTGTTCAAAATTTTAAAAAATTCACGAGTATGACCCACCGTGGATTTTCTAAACCTATTTTTAGCATGACTTCATCATGTATTAATCACCAAAATGGTTTTATGAAACTTTATATATCAAATTGGTATCACAAATACATATTTTTGACAACTGTTTCGGCCGTTCTACGTTGTATGTCCTCAATTTTCATGACAATCATACAAAATTCAAGCTTTGAACCCACTGTGCAACGTCAAAATTATTTCAATTAGATTTTCAAACTTATTTTACAAAATAATACATATATGAAGACAGACGTACTAGGTTGAAATCAGAAAAATGCATTTTATATCACCATATAAGTTGTTCAATGTTGAACAATTTTGTTCGAAATTTTACAAATTCAAGAGTATGATCCACCGTTGGTTGTTTTGAACCTATTTTTAGATTGATTTCATTGTGTATTAATCACCAAAACAGTTTTATGAAAATTTAAATATCAAATTGGAACGAAAAAAAAAGACATTTTTAATAACTATATTGGCCGTTCAACGACGAATCGCGTCGATTTTTGTGAAAATTGTACAAAATTCATGCTTTGAACCCACTGTTCAACGTCGAAAATCTATTTTCAATTTAATTTCAAAACTTTTTGTACAAGATAATACATGTATGAAGACAGATGTAACCAAAATTCACGAGTTTCACCCACCGTTGAATGTTCTGAACCAATTTTTAGCTTTATTTCATCTTGTGTTAACCACCAAATTTTTTTTATGAAACTTTAAATATCAATTTGGTTTGAAGAAAAGACATTTTTAACTACTATATTGTCCGTTCAAACATCGAATCGCATCAATTTTTGTGAAATTTGTTCAAAATTCATGCTTTGAACCCATTGTTCAACATCCGAAATCTATTTCAATTCGATTTCCAAACTTTTTCTACAAGATAATACATATATAAATACAGATATACAAGTTTGCAATCACAAAAATGCGTTTTCAACAACCATCTTTGTTGTTCAATGTTGAACAATTTTGTTTGAAATTTTTAAAAATTCACGAGTATAACCAACTGTTGGATGTTCTAAACCTATTTTTAGCTTGACTTTATCATGTAATAATCACCAAAATGGTTTTATGAAACTTTATATATCAAATTGGTATCTCAAAAACACATTTTTAAAACCTATATCGGCCATTTAACCTTGTATGTTCTTGGTTTTTCTGAAAAATGTACAAAATTCATGCTTTGAACCCACTGTTGAATTTCAAAAATCTATTTTCAATTCAATTTCCAACTGTTTTGTACAAGATAATTCATATATGAAGAATATGTTCTGGTTTGGAATTATAAAAATGCGTTTTCAACAACCATATAAGTTGTTCAATGTCGAATAATTTTATTCGAAATTTTACAAATTCACGAGTGTGACCCACTATTGGATATTTTGAACCTATTTTTAGCTTGATTTCATCTTGTATTAATCAACAAAACATTTTTATGAAAATTTAAATATTAAATTGGTATGAAGAAAAGCCATTTTTAACTACTATATTGGCAATTTAACGACGAATCGCATCGATTTTTGTAAAAATTGTACAAGATTCGTGCATTGAACCCAATGTTCAACGTTCGAAATCTATTCTTAATTCGATTTGAAAACATTTTCTACAAGATAATACATATATGAAGACAGAAATACTAGTTTGTAATCACAAAAATGCATTTTTAGAAACTATCTAAGTTGTTCAATGTCGAATAATTTTGTTCTAAATTTTACAAAATTCACGAGTATAACCCACCGTTAGATGTTGTGCCCCTATTTTTTAGCTTGATTTGCATCATGTATTAATCACCAAACCATGGTTATGAAACATTAAATATCAAATTGGTACGAAAAAATACATTTTGAAGTACTATAATAGCCGTTCAAACATCGAATCGCATCAATTTTTGTGCAATTTGTACAAGATTCATGCTTTGAACCCATTGTTCAACGTTCGAAATCTATTTCAATTCGATTTCCAAACTTTTTCAACAAGATAATACATATATGAAGAATGATTTACTAGTTTGTAATAAAAAAAATACGTTTTCAACAATCATATAGGTTGTTCAATGTCAAACATTCTTGTTCGAAATTTTAAAAAAATCACGAGTATGACCCACCGTGGATTTTCTAGGCCTATTTTCAGCATGATTTCATCATGTATTAATCACCAAAATGGTTTTATGAAAATTTAAATATGAAATTGGTATGACAAATACACATTTTTGACAACTGTATCGGCCGTTCTACATTGTATGTCCTCGATTTTCGTGAAAGTTATACAAAATTCAAGCTTTGTACCCACTTTGCAACGTCAGAAATTTATTATTCAATTTGATTTTCAAAATTTTTGTACAAAATAATACATATATGAAGACAGATGTACTAGGTTGAAATCAAAAAATTCATTTTCAACCACCATATAAGTTGTTCAATGTTGAACAATTTTGTTCGAAATTTTACAAATTAAAGAGTACGACCCACCATTGGTTGTTTTGAACCTATTTTTAGATTGATTTCATCGTGTATTAATCACCAAAACAATTTTATGGAAATTTAAATATCAAATTGGTAAGAAAAAAAGAAATTTTCAGCAATTATATTGGCCGTTCAACGACGAATCGCGTCGATTTTTGTTAAAATTGTACAAAATTCGTGCTTTGAACCCACTGTTCAACGTCCAAAATCTATTTTCAATTCAATTTCAAAACTTTTTGTACAAGAAAAAACATATATGAAGACAGATGTACTAGTTTGCAATCACAAAAAACGTGTTTTCAAGAACCATCTAAGCTGTTCAATGTCGAACAATTTTGTTTTAAAATTTACTAAATTCACGAGCATGACCCCCACCCCCCCCCGTTGAATGTTCTGTACTAATTTGTAGCTTTATTTCATCATGTATTAGTCACCCAAACATTTTTATGAAACTTTAAAAATCAATTCGGTACGAAGAAAATACATTTTAACTACTATATTGGCCGTCCAAACATCGAATCGCATCAATTTTTGTGAAATTTGTTCAAAATTCATGCTTTGAACCAGTGGCGGATCTAGGGTTGAAGTTCAATTAGGGTGGACGTTGACTGGTCAACGATCAAATAAGTCAACGGCCGATGCTTGTAAAAAAATAATGTGAAAATATTTTTAATAAGTACGTAACTTATCAAGCAATAAGAAAATCATATAATAGTGAAATATAATTCGATACAAGTCGTAATAATGCTAAAAAGTATTTAGTACAACTCCAATTGATGATAAATATAAAAAATCGAGAGTAAAAACTCTAAAAATACTTTCTATATTATTCAATTTAGATACACTTTAAGAAAAATGAATAAATCCTTACTTGAGAATTTAGTAATGCAATTACCTTATATTTTAATTTTTTAAACTTCAGGGACCATAAGGGAAATTTTGAATTTAAAATATCATCTTTCCCAATTCCCCTTCACTCTCAGATATATACACATATACTTACACGTAGAGAAAATATCCATCCACCATTTTTCCTTTATTTCTCAAAATTCAGTGATCATTTTTTTTGTAAAATTCTAGCACGGGCGGATGCAGGATCTCGCCATGTTGTAAATCCGCCCCTGCTTTGAACCCATTGTTCAACGTTCGAAATCTATTTCAATTCGATTTCCACATTTTTTGAACAAGATAATACATATATGAAGAATGATTTTCTAGTTTGTAATAAAAAAAAATATGTTTTCAACGATCATATAGGTTGTTCAATGTCGAACAATCTTGTTCAAAATTTTAAAAAATTCACCAGTATGACCCACCGTGGATTTTCTAAGCCTATTTTTAGCATGACTTCATCATGTATTAATCACCAAAATGGTTTTATGAAACTTTAAATATCAAATTGCTCTCACAAATACACATTTTTGACAACTGTATCGGCCGTTCTACGTTGTATGTCCTCAATTTTCGTTAAAATTATACAAAAATTCAAGCTTTGAGCCCACTTTGCAACGTCAGAAATTTATTATTCAATTTGATTTTCAGACCTTTTGTACAAAATAACACATATATGAAGACAGATGTACTAGGTTTAAATAAAAAATAATGCATTTTCAACCACCATATAAGTTGTTCAATGTCGAACAATTTTGTTCGAAATTTTTCAAATTTAAGAGTATGACCCACCGTTGGTTGTTTTGAACCTATTTTTAGATTGATTTCATCGTGTATTAATCACCAAAACAGTTTTATGAAAATTTAAATATCAAATTGGTAAGAAAAAAAATATATTTTTAACAATTATATTGGCCGTCCAACGACGAATCACATCGATTTTTGTGAAAATTATACAAAATTCATGCTTTGAACCCATTGTTAAACATCCAAAATCTATTTTCAATTCAATTTCAAAACTTTTTGTACAAGATAATACATAAATGAAGACAGATGTACTAGTTTGCAATCACAAAAATGCGTTTTCAAGAACCATCTAAGTTGTTCAATGTCGAACAATTTTGTTTTAAAATTTACTAAATTCACGAGTATGACCCCCCGTTGAATGTTCTGAACCAATAATTTTAGCTTTATTTCATCATGTATTAATCACCAAAACACTTTAATGAAACTTTAAATATCAATTTGGCATGAAGAAAAGACAGTTTTAACTACTATATTGGCCGTTCAAACATCGAATCGCAATAAGTTTTTTGAAATTTGTTCAAAATTCATGCTTTGAACCCATTATCCAACGTCCGAAATCTATTTCAATTCGATTTTCAAACTGTTTCTACAAGATAATACATATATGAAGACAGATATACTAGTTTGCAATCACAAAAATGCGTTTTCAACAACCATCTAAGTTGTTCAATGTCGAACAATTTTGTTTGAAATTTTTAAAAATTCACGAATATAACCCACTGTTGCATGTTCTAAACCTATTCTTAGCTTGACTTCAACATGTAATAATCACTAAAATGGTTTTATGAAACTTTAATTATCAAATTGGTATCACAAAAACACATTTTTAAAACCTATATCGGCTGTTCAACGTTGTATGACCATGGTTTTTCTGAAACATGTACAAAATTAATGTTTTGAACCCACTGTTGAACATCCGAAATCTATTTTCAATTCAATTTACAAATGTTTTGTACAAGATAATTCATATATGAAGACATATGTTCTAGTTTGGAATTACCAAAATGCGTTTTCAACAACCATATAAGTTGTTCAATGTCGAAGAATTTTGTTCAAAATTTCACAAATTCAATAGTATGACCCATCGTTGGATGTTTTGAACCGATTTGTAGCTTGATTTCATCTTGTATTAATCACCAAAACAGTTTTATTAAAATTTAAATATTAAATTGGTATGAAGAAAAGATATTTTTAACAACTATATTGGCAGTTAACGATGAATCGCATCGATTTTTGTAAAAATTGTAAAAAATTCGTGCATTGAACCCACTGTTCAACGTTTGAAATCTATTTTTAATTCGATTTCAAAACATTTTCTACAAGATAATACATATATGAAGACAGATATACTAGTTTGCAATCACAAAAATGTATTTTCAAAAACCATCTAAATTGTTCAATGTCGAACAATTTTGTTCTAAATTTTATAAAACTCTTGAGTATAACCCACCGTTGGATGTTTTGAACTTATCTTTAGCTTTATTTCATCATGTATTAATCACCAAAACATGCTTATGAAACTTTAAATATCAAATTGGGACGAAGAAAAGACATTTTGAAGTACTATAATAGCCGTCCAAACTTCGAATCGCATCAATTTTTGTGCAATTTGTACAAGATTCATGCTTTGAACCAACTGTTCAATGTTCGAAATCTATTTCAATTCGATTTCAAAAATTTTTCAATAAGATAACACATATATAAAGAATGATTTACTAGATTGTAATCAAAAAAATACGTTTTCAACAATCATATAGGTTGTTCAATGTCGAACAATCTTGTTCGAAATTTTGAAACATTCACGAGTATGACCCACCGTGGATTTTCTAAACTTATTTTTAGCATGACTTCATCATGTATGAATCACCAAAATGGTTTTGTGAAACATTAAATACCAAATTGGTATCACAAATACACATTTTTGACAACTGTACCGGCCGACGTACGTTGTATGTCCACGATTTTTGTGAAAATTATACAAAATTCAAGCTTTAAACCCACTGTGCAACGTCAGAAATTTATGTTCAATTTGATTTTCAAACTTTTTGTATAAAATAATACATATATGAAGACAGATTTACTAGGTTGAAATTAGAAAATTGCATTTTCGACCACCATATATGTTGTTCAATGTTGAACAATTTTGTTTGAAATTTTACAAATTGAAGAGTATGACTCACAGTTTGTTGTTTTGAACCTATTTTTAGATTGATTTCATCGTGTATTAATCACCAAAACAGTTTTACGAAAATTTAAATATCAAATTGGTACGGAAAAAAAAAAGACATTTTTAACAGCTATATTGGCACTTCAACGACGAATCGAATCGATGTTTGTGAAAATTGTACAAAATTAATGCTTTGAACCCGTTGTTCAACGTCCAAAATCTATTCAATTCAATTTCAAAACTTTTTGTACACGATAATATATATATGAAGACAAATGTACTAGTTTACAATGACAAAAATGCATTTTCAACAACCATCCAAGTTGTTAAATATCGAACAATTTTGTTTGAAATTTTCAAAAATTCACGAGTATAACCCACCGTTGGATGTTCTAAACCTATTTTTTGCTTGACTTCATCATGTAACAATCACCAAAATAGTTTTATGAAACTTTAAATATCAAATTGGTATCACAAAAACACATCTTCAAAACCTATATCGGCCGTTCAATGTTGTATGTCCTTGGTTTTTCTAAAACATGTACAAAATTCATGCTTTGAACCCATTGTTGAACGTCCGAAATCTATTTTAAATTCAATTTCCAAATGTTTTGTACAAGATAATTCATATATGAAGACATATGTTCTAGTTTGGAATCCCAAAATTGCGTTTTCAACATCCATATAAGTTATTCAACGTCGAATAATTTTATTGGCTATTTTACAAATTCAGGAGTATGACCCACCATTGGATGTTTTGAACCTATTTTTAGCTTGATTTCATCTTGTATTAATCACCTAAACAGTTTTATGAAAATTTAAATATTAAATTGGTACGAAGAAAGGACATTTTTAACAACTATATTGGCAGTTCAACGACGAATCGCATCGATTTTTGTAAAATTGTACAAAATTCGTGCATTGAACCCACTGTTCAACATTCGAAATCCATTTTTAATTAGATTTCAAAACATTTTCTACATGATAATAAATATATGAAAACAGATATACTAGTTTGCAATCACAAAAATGCGTTTTCAAAACCATCTAAGTTGTTCAATGTCGAACAATTTTGTTCTAAATTTTACTAAATTCACGAGTATAACCCACCGTGGATTTTCTAAACCTATTTTTAGCATGACTTCATCATGTATTAATCACCAAAAATGGTTTTGTGAAACATTAAATACCAAATTGGTATCACAAATACACATTTTTGACAACTGTACCGGCCGACGTACGTTGTATGTCCTTGATTTTTGTGAAAATTATACAAAATTCAAGCTTTAAACCCACTGTGCAATGTCAGAAATTTATGTTCAATTTGATTTTCAAACCTTTTGTATAAAATAATACATATATGAAGACATATTTACAAGGTTGAAATTAGAAAATTGCATTTTCGACCACCATATATGTTGTTCAATGTTGAACAATTTTGTTTGAAATTTTACAAATTGAAGAGTATGACTCACAGTTGGTTGTTTTGAACCTATTTTTAGATTGATTTCATCGTGTATTAATCACCAAAACAGTTTTACAAAAATTTAAATATCAAATTGGTACGGAAAAAAAAAAGACATTTTTAACAGCTATATTGGCACTTCAACGACGAATCGAATCGATGTTTGTGAAAATTGTACAAAATTCATGCTTTGAACCCGTTGTTCAACGTCCAAAATCTATTCAATTCAATTTCAAAACTTTTTGTACACGATAATACATATATGAAGACAGATGTACTAGTTTACAATGACAAAAATGCGTTTTCAACAACCATCCAAGTTGTTCAATGTCGAACAATTTTGTTTGAAATTTTCAAAAATTCACGAGTATAACTCACCGTTGGATGTTCTAAACCTATTTTTTGCTTGACTTCATCATGTAACAATCACCAAAATAGTTTTATGAAACTTTAAATATCAAATTGGTATCACAAAAACACATCTTCAAAACCTATATCGGCCGTTCAATGTTGTATGTCCTTGGTTTTTCTAAAACATGTACAAAATTCATGCTTTGAACCCATTGTTGAACGTCCGAAATCTATTTTAAATTCAATTTCCAAATGTTTTGTACAAGATAATTCATATATGAAGACATATGTTCAAGTTTGGAATCCCAAAATTGCGTTTTCAACATCCATATAAGTTATTCAATGTCGAATAATTTTATTGGCTATTTTACAAATTCAGGAGTATGACCCACCATTGGATGTTTTGAACCTATTTTTAGCTTGATTTCATCTTGTATTAATCACCTAAACAGTTTTATGAAAATTTAAATATTAAATTGGTACGAAGAAAGGACATTTTTAACAACTATATTGGCAGTTCAACGACGAATCGCATCGATTTTTGTAAAAATTGTGCAAAATTCGTGCATTGAACCCACTGTTCAACATTCGAAATCCATTTTTAATTAGATTTCAAAACATTTTCTACATGATAATAAATATATGAAAACAGATATACTAGTTTGCAATCACAAAAATGTGTTTTCAAAACCATCTAAGTTGTTCAATGTCGAACAATTTTGTTCTAAATTTTACTAAATTCACGAGTATAACCCACCGTGGATTTTCTAAACCTATTTTTAGCATGAATTCATCATGTATTAATCACAAAAAATGGTTTTGTGAAACATTAAATACCAAATTGGTATCACAAATACACATTTTTGACAACTGTACCGGCCGACGTACGTTGTATCTCCTCTATTTTTGTGAAAATTATACAAAATTCAAGCTTTAAACCCACTGTGCAACGTCAGAAATTTATGTTTGATTTTCAAACTTTTTGTATAAAATAATACATATATGAAGACAGATTTACTAGGTTGAAATTAGAAAATTGCATTTTCGACCACCATATATGTTGTTCAATGTTGAACAATTTTGTTTGAAATTTTACAAATTGAAGAGTATGACTCACAGTCTGTTGTTTTGAACCTATTTTTAGATTGATTTCATCATGTATTAATCACCCAAACATTTTTATGAAAATTTAAATATCAAATTGGTACGGAAAAAAAAGACATTTTTAATAGCTATATTGGCACTTCAACGACGAATCGAATCGATGTTTGTGAAAATTGTACAAAATTCATGCTTTGAACCCGTTGTTCAACGTCCAAAATCTATTCAATTCAATTTCAAAACCTTTTGTACATGATAATACATATATGAAGACAGATGTACTAGTTTACAATGACAAAAATGCGTTTTCAACAACCATCCAAGTTGTTCAATGTCGAACAATTTTGTTTGAAATTTTCAAAAATTCACGAATATCACCCACCGTTGGATGTTCTAAACCTATTTTTTGCTTGACTTCATCATGTAACAATCGACAAAATAATTTTATGAAACTTCAAATATCAAATTGGTATCACAAAAACACATCTTCAAAACCTATATCGGCCGTTCAATGTTGTATGTCCTTGGTTTTTCTAAAACATGTACAAAATTCATGCTTTGAACCCATTGTTGAACGTCCGAAATCTATTTTAAATTCAATTTCCAAATGTTTTGTACAAGATAATTCATATATGAAGACATATGTTCTAGTTTGGAATCCCAAAATTGCGTTTTCAACATCCATATAAGTTATTCAACGTCGAATAATTTTATTGGCTATTTTACAAATTCAGGAGTATGACCCACCATTGGATGTTTTGAACCTATTTTTAGCTTGATTTCATCTTGTATTAATCACCTAAACAGTTTTATGAAAATTTAAATATTAAATTGGTACGAAGAAAGGACATTTTTAACAACTATATTAGCAGTTCAACGACGAATCGCATCGATTTTTGTAAAAATTGTACAAAATTCGTGCATTGAACACACTGTTCAACATTCGAAATCAATTTTTAATTAGTTTTCAAAACATTTTCTACATGATAATAAATATATGAAAACAGATATACTAGTTTGCAATCACAAAAATGCGTTTTCAAAACCATCTAAGTTGTTCAATGTCGAACAATTTTGTTCTAAATTTTACTAAATTCACGAGTATAACCCACCGTGGATTTTCTAAACCTATTTTTAGCATGAATTCATCATGTATTAATCACCAAAAATGGTTTTGTGAAACATTAAATACCAAATTGGTATCACAAATACACATTTTTGACAACTGTACCGGCCGACGTACGTTGTATGTCCTCGATTTTTGTGAAAATTATACAAAATTCAAGCTTTAAACCCACTGTGCAACGTCAGAAATTTATGTTCAATTTGATTTTCATACTTTTTTAATAAAATAATACATATATGAAGACAGATTTACTAGGTTGAAATTAGAAAATTGCATTTTCAACCACCATATATGTTGTTCAATGTTGAACAATTTTGTTTGAAATTTTACAAATTGAAGAGTATGACTCACAGTCTGTTGTTTTGAACCTATTTTTAGATTGATTTCATCGTGTATTAATCACCCAAACAGTTTTATGAAAATTTAAATATCAAATTGTTACGGAAAAAAAAGACATTTTTAGCAGCTATATTGGCACTTCAACGACGAATCGAATCGATGTTTATGAAAGTTGTACAAAATTTATGCTTTGAACCCCATTGTTCAACGTCCAAAATCTATTCAATTCAATTTCAAAACTTTTTGTACACGATAATACATATATGAAGACAGATGTACTAGTTTACAATGACAAAAATGCGTTTTCAACAACCATCCAAGTTGTTCAATGTCGAACAATTTTGTTTGAAATTTTCAAAACTTCACGAGTATCACCCACCGTTGGATGTTCTAAACCTATTTTTTGCTTGACTTCATCATGTAACAATCACCAAAATAGTTTTATGAAACTTCAAATATCAAATTGGTATCACAAAAACACATCTTCAAAACCTATATCGGCCGTTCAATGTTGTATGTCCTTGGTTTTTCTAAAACGTGTACAAAATTCATGCTTTGAACCCGTTGTTGAACGTCCGAAATCTATTTTAAATTCAATTTCCAAATGTTTTGTACAAGATAATTCATATATGAAGACATATGTTCTAGTTTGGAATCCCAAAATTGCGTTTTCAACATCCATATAAGTTATTCAACGTCGAATAATTTTATTGGCTATTTTACAAATTCAAGAGTATGACCCACCATTGGATGTTTTGAACTTATTTTTAGCTTGATTTCATCTTGTATTAATCACCAAAACAGTTTTATTAAAATTTAAATATTAAATTGGTACGAAGAAAGGACATTTTTAACAACTATATTGGCAGTTCAACGATGAATCGCATCGATTTTTGTAAAAATTGTACAAAATTTGTGCATTGAACCCACTGTTCAACATTCGAAATCCATTTTTAATTAGATTTCAAAACATTTTCTACATGATAATAAATATATGAAAGCAGATATACTAGTTTGCAATCACAAAAATGCGTTTTCAAAACCATCTAAGTTGTTCAATGTCGAACAATTTTGTTCTAAATTTTACTAAATTCACGAGTATAACCCACCGTGGATTTTCTAAACCTATTTTTAGCATGACTTCATCATGTATTAATCACCAAAAATGGTTTTGTGAAACATTAAATACCAAATTGGTATCACAAATACACATTTTTGACAACTGTACCAGCCGACGTACATTGTATCTCCTAGATTTGTGAAAATTATACAAAATTCAAGCTTTAAACCAACTGTGCAACGTCAGAAATTTATGTTCAATTTGATTTTCAAACTTTTTGTATAAAATAATACATATATGAAGATAGATTTACTAGGTTGAAATTAGAAAATTGCATTTTCGACCACCATATATGTTGTTCAATGTTGAACAATTTTGTTTGAAATTTTACAAATTGAAGAGTATGACTCACAGTTGGTTGTTTTGAACCTATTTTTAGATTGATTTCATCGTGTATTAATCACCAAAACAGTTTTATGAAAATTTAAATATCAAATTGATACGGAAAAAAAAGACATTTTTAACAGCTATATTGGCACTTCAACGACGAATCGAATCGATGTTTGTGAAAATTGTACAAAATTCATGCTTTGAACCCGTTGTTCAACGTCCAAAATCTATTCAATTCAATTTCAAAACTTTTTGTACACGATAATATATATATGAAGACAAATGTACTAGTTTACAATGACAAAAATGCATTTTCAACAACCATCCAAGTTGTTAAATATCGAACAATTTTGTTTGAAATTTTCAAAAATTCACGAGTATAACCCACCGTTGGATGTTCTAAACCTATTTTTTGCTTGACTTCATCATGTAACAATCACCAAAATAGTTTTATGAAACTTTAAATATCAAATTGGTATCACAAAAACACATCTTCAAAACCTATATCGGCCGTTCAATGTTTTATGTCCTTGGTTTTTCTAAAACATGTACAAAATTCGTGCTTTGAACCCATTGTTGAACGTCCGAAATCTATTTTAAATTCAATTTCCAAATGTTTTGTACAAGATAATTCATATATGAAGACATATGTTCTAGTTTGGAATCCCAAAATTGCGTTTTCAACATCCATATAAGTTATTCAACGTTGAATAATTTTATTGGCTATTTTACAAATTCAGGAGTATGACCATTGGATGTTTTGAACCTATTTTTAGCTTGATTTCATCTTGTATTAATCACCAAAACTGTTTTATGAAAATTTAAATATTAAATTGGTACGAAGAAAGGACATTTTTAACAACTATATTGGCAGTTCAACGACGAATCGCATCGATTTTTGTAAAAATTGTACAAAATTCGTGCATTGAACCTACTGTTCAACATTCGAAATCCATTTTTAATTAGATTTCAAAACATTTTCTACATGATAATAAATATATGAAAACAGATATACTAGTTTGCAATCACAAAAATGCGTTTTCAAAACCATCTAAGTTGTTCAATGTCGAACAATTTTGTTCTAAATTTTTACTAAATTCACGAGTATAACCCACCGTTGGATGTTCTGAACCTATTTTTTAACTTGATTTCTTCATGTATTAATCACCAAAACATGCTTATGAAACTTTAAATATCAAATTGGTATGAAGAAAAGACATTTTTAACTACTATTTTGGCCGTTCAAACGTCGAATTGCATCAATTTTTGTGCAATTTGTACAGAATTCATGCTTTGAACCCACTGTTCAACGTCCGAAATTAATTTCAATTTGATTTCCAAACTTTTTCTACAAGAAAATACATATATGAAGACATATATACAAGTTTACAATCACAAAAATGCATTTTTAACAACCATCTAAGTTGTTCAATGTCGAACAATTTTGTTTAAATTGTTTAAAAATTCACGAGTATAACTCACCGTTGGATGTTCTAAACCTATTTTTAGCTTGACTTTATCGTGTAATAATCACCAAAACTGTTTTATGAATATTTAAATATCAAATTGGTATCATAAAAACACATTTTTAAAACCTGTATCGGCCGTTCAACGTTGTATGTCCTTGGATTTTCTGAAAAATGTACAAAATTCATGCTTTGAACCCATTGTTGAACATCCAAAATCTATTTTCAATTCGTCTTCCAAATGTTTTGTACAAGATAATTCATATATGAAGACAGATATACTAGTTCGCAATCACAAAAATGCGTTTTCAACAATCATCTAAGTTGTTGAATGTTGAACAATTTTGTTTTAAATTTTTAAAAATTCACGAGTATAACCTACTGTTGGATGTTCTAAACCTATTTTTAGCTTGACTTCATCATGTAATAACCACCAAAACGGTTTTATGAAACTTTATATATCAAATTGGTATCACAAAAACACATTTTTAAAACCTATATCGGCCGTTTAACGTTGTATGTCCTTGGTTTTTCTGAAAAACATAAAAAATTCATTCTTTGAACCCACTATTGAACATCCAAAATCTATTTTCAATTCAATTTCTAAATGTTTAGTACAAGATAATTCATATATGAAAACATATGTTCTAGTTTGGAATCACAAAAATGCGTTTTAAACAACCATATAAGTTGTTCAATGTCGAAGAATTTTGTTCGAAATTTTACAAATTCACTAGTATGACCCACCGTTGGATGTTTTGAACCTATTTTTAGCTTGATTTCATCTTTCATTAATCACCAAAACAGTTTTATAAAATTTTAATTATTAAATATATACGAAGAAAAGACATTTTTAACAACTATATTGGTAGTTCAACGATGAATCACATCGATTTTTGTAAAAAATTTACAAAATTGGTGCATTGAACCCGTTGTTCAACGTTTGAAATCTATTTTTAATTCGATTTCAGAACATTTTCTACAAGATAATACATATATGAAGACAGATATACTAGTTTGCAATGACAAAAATGCATTTTCAAAAACTATCTAAGTTGTTCAATGTCGAACAATTTTGTTCTAAATTTTACAAAATTCAAGAGCATAACCCACCGTTGGATGTTCTGAACCTATTTTTAGCTTGATTTCATCATGTATTAATCACCAAAACATGCTTATGAAACTTTAAATATCAAATTGGTACGAAGAAAAGGCATTTTGAAGTACTATAATAGCCGTTCGAACGTCGAATCGCATAAATTTTTTTGCAATTTGTACAAGATTCATGCCTTGAACCCACTGTTAAATATTCGAAATCTATTTCAATTCGATTTCCAAATATTTTCAACAAGATAATACATATATAAAGAATGATTTACTAGTTTGTAATCAGAAAAATACATTTTCAACAATCATATAGGTTGTTCAATGTCAAACAATCTTGTTCGAAATTTTTAAAAATTCACGAGTATCACCCACCGTGGATTTTCTAAACCTATTTTTAGCATCACTTCATCATGCATTAATCACCAAATGGTTTTATGAAACTTTAAATATGAAATTGGTATCACAAATACACATTTTTGACAACTGTGTCGGCCGACATACGTTGTATGTCCTCGCTTTTCGTAAAAATTATACAATATTCAAGCTTTGAACCCACTGTGCAACGTAAGAAATTTATTTTCAATTTGATTTTCAAACTTTTTGTAAAAAATAATACATATATGAAGACAGATGTACTAGGTTGAAATTAGAAAAATGAATTTTCGACCACCATATAAGTTGTTCTATGTCGAACAATTTTGTTTGAAATTTTACAAATTCAAGAGTATGACCCACCGTTGGTTGTTTTGAACCAATTTTTATCTTTATTTCATCATGTATTAATCACCAAGAAATTTCTTTAAAACTTTAAATATCAATTTGGTATGAAGAAAAAACATTTTTAACTACTATATTGGCCGTTCAAACATCGAATCGCATCAATTTTTGTGAAATTTGTTCAATATGCTTTGAACCCACTGTTCAACGTCCGAAATCTATTTCAAGTTGATTTCCAAACTTTTTCTATAAGAAAATACATATACGAAGACAGATATACTAGTTTACTATCACAAAAATGTGTTTTCAACAACCATCTAAGTTGTTCAATGATTTAGTTTAAATTTTAAAAAATTCACGAGTATAACCCACCATTAGATGTTCTAAACGAATTTTTAGCTTGACGTTATCATGTAATAATCACCAAAACGGTTTTATGAAACTTTAAATATTAAATTGGTAACACAAAAACACATTTTTAAAACATATATCCGCCGTTCAACGTTGTATGTCCTTGGATTTTCTGAAAAATGTACAAAATTCATTCTTTGAACACACTTTTAAACATCCAAAATCTGTTTTCAATTCAATTTCCAAATGTTTTGTACAAGATAATTCATATATGAAGACATATGTTGTAGTTTGGAATCACAAAAATGCGTTTTCAAGAACCATATAAGTTGTTCAATGTTGGAGAATTTTGATCGAAATTTTACAAATTCACGAGTATGACACACCGTTGGATGTTTAGAACATATTTTTAGATTGATTTCATCTTGTATTAATCACTAAAACTGTTATATCAAAATTTAAATATTAAATTGGTACGAAGAAAAGACTTTTTTAACAACTATATTGGTAGTTCAACGATGAATCGCATCGATTTTTGTAATAATTGTACAAAATTCGTGCGTTGAACCCACTGTTCAACGTTCGAAATCTATTTTTAATTCGATTTCAAAATATTTTCTACAAGATAATACATATATGAAGACATATATACTAGTTTGGAATCACAAAAATGTATTTTCAACAACCATCTAAGTTGTCAATGTCGAACAATTTTGTTCTAAATTTTAAAAAATTCACGAGAATGACCCCCCGTTGAATGTTCTGAACCAAATTTTATCTTTATTTCATCATGTATTAATCACCAAAACATTTTTATGAAACATTAAATATCAATTTGGTATGAAGAAAAGAGATTATTAACTACTATATTGGCCGTTCAAACATCGAATCGCATCGATTTTTTAGAAATTTGTTCAAAATTCATGCTTTGAACCCACTATTCAACGTCCGAAATCTATTTCAATTAGATTTCCAAACTTTTTCAACAAGATAATGCATATATGAAGACAGATATACTAGTTTACAATCACAAAAATGCATTTTCAACATCCATCTAAGTTGTTCAATGTCGAACAATTTTGTTTAAATTTTTTATAAATTTATTAGTATAACCCACCGTTGGATGTTCTAAACCTATTTTTAGCTTGACTTTATCATGTAATAGTCACCAAAACGGTTTTATAAAACTTTAAATAACAAATTGGTATCACAAAAACACATTTTTAAAACCTATATCGGCCATTCAACGTTGTATGTCTTTTGATTTTCTGAAAAATGTAATAAATTCTTGCTTTGAACTGACTGTTTAACATCCAAAATCTATTTTCAATTCAATTTCCAAATGTTTTGTACAAGATAATTCATATATGAAGACATATGTTCTAGTTCAGAATCACAAAAATGCGTTTTCAGCAACCATATAAGTTGTTCAATGTCGAAGAATTTTGTTCAAAATTTTACAAATTCACGAGTATGACACACCGTTGGATGTTTAGAACATATTTTTAGATTGATTTCATCTTGTATTAATCACTAAAACTGTTATATCAAAATTTAAATATTAAATTGGTACGAAGAAAAGACTTTTTTAACAACTATATTGGTAGTTCAACGATGAATCGCATCGATTTTTGTAAAAATTGTACAAAATTCGTGCGTTGAACCCACTGTTCAACGTTCGAAATCTATTTTTAATTCGATTTCAAAATATTTTCTACAAGATAATACATATATGAAGACAGATATACTAGTTTGGAATCACAAAAATGCATTTTCAAAAACCATCTAAGTTGTCAATGTCGAACAATTTTGTTCTAAATTTTGCAAAATTACGAGTATAACCCACCGTTGGATGTTTTGAACCTATTTTTAGCTTGATTTCATCATGTATTAATCACTAAAACATGCTTATGAAACTTTAAATATTGAATTGGTACGAAGAAAAGACATTTTGAAGTACTATAATGCTGTTCAAACGTCGAATCGCATCAATTTTTGTGCAATTTGTACAAGATTCATGCTTTGAACCCACTGTTCAATGTTCGAAATCTATTTCAATACGATTTCCAAAGTTTTTCAAAAATATAACACATATATAAAGAATGATTTACTAGTTTGTAATTAGAAAAATGCGTGTTTAACAATAATATAGGTTGTTCAATATCGAACAATCTTGTTCGAAATTTTAAAAAATTCACGAGTATGACCCACCGTGGATTTTCTAAACCTATTTTTAGCATGACTTCATCATGTATTAATCACCAATATGGTTTTATGAAACGTTAAATATCAAATTGGTAACACAAATACACATTTTTGACAACTGTATCGGCTGACGTAAGTTGTTTGTCCTCGATTTTCGTGAAAATTATACAAAATTCAAGCTTTGAACCCACTGTGCAACATCAAAAATTTATTTTCAATTTGATTTTCAAACTTTTTGTACAAAATAATACATATATGACGACAAATGTACTAGGTTGAAATTAGAAAAATGAATTTTCGACCACCATATAAGTTGTTCAATGTCGAACAATTATGTTCGAAATTTTACAAATTCATGAGTATGACCCACCGTTGGTTGTTTTCAACCTATTTTTAGATTGATTTCATCTTGTATTAATCACCAAAACAGTTTTATAAAAATTTAAATATCAAATTGGTACGAAAAAAAAAGACATTTTTAACAACTATATTGGCCTTTCAACGACGAATCGCATCGATTTTTGTGAAAATTGTACAAAATTCAGCTTTGAACCCACTGTTCAACATCCAAAATCTATTTTCAATTCAATTTCAAAACTTTTTGTACAAGATAATACATATATGAAGACAGATGTATTAGTTTGCAATCACAAAAATGCGTTTTCAATAACCATCTAAGTTGTTCAATGTCGAATAATTTTGTTCTAATATTTACAAAATTCACGAGCATGACCCCCCATGTTTTGAAACAATTTTTAGCTTTATTTCATCATTTATTAATCACCAAAACATTTTTATAAAACTTTAAATATCAATTTGGTATGAAGAAAATACATTTTTAACTAATATATTGGCTGTACAAACATCGAATCGCATCAATTTTTGTGAAATTTGTTCAAAATTCATGTTTTGAACCCACTGTCCAACGTCTGAAATCTATTTCAATTCGATTTCCAAACTTTTTCTACAAGAAAATACATATATGAAACAGATATACTAGTTTTCAATCACAAAAATGCGTTTTCAAAAACCATCTAAGTTGTTCAATGCCGAACAATTTTGTTTGAAATTTTTAAAAATTCACGATTATAACCCACCGTTGGATGTTCGAAAACTATTTGTAGCTTGACTTCATCATGTAATAATCACCAAAACGGTTTTATTAAACTTTAAATATCCAATTGGTATCACAAAAACACAGTTTTAAAACCTATATCGGCCGTTCAACGTTGTATGTCCTTGGTTTTTCTGAAACATGTACAAAATTCCTGCGTTGAACACACTGTTGAACATCCGAAATCTATTTTCAATTCAATTTCCAAATGTTTTGTACAAGATAATTCATATATGAAGACATATTTTCTATTTTGGAATCACAAAAATGCGTTATCAACAACCATATAAGTTGTTCAATGTCGAATAATTTTGTTCGAAGTTTTACAAATTCACAAGTATGACCCACCGTTGGAAGTTTAGAACCTATTTTTAGCTCTATTTCATCTTGTATTAATCTCCAAAATAGTTTTATGAAAATTTAAATATTAAATTGGTACGAAGAAAAGACATTTTTGACAACTATATTGGCAGTTCAACAACGAATCGCATCTATTTTTGTAAAAATTGAACAAAATTCGTGCATTTGAGCCCACTGTTCAACGTTCGAAATCTATTTTTAATTCGATTTCAAAACATTTTCTACAAGATAATACATATATGAAGATAGATATACTAGTTTGCAATCACAAAAATGCATTTTCAAAAACCACCTAAGTTGTTCGATGTCGAACAATTTTGTTCTAAATTTTACAAAATTCAGGAGTATAACCCATCAGATGTTCTGAACTTATTTTTAGCTTTATTTCATCATGTATTAATTACCAAAACATGCTTATGAAACTTCAAACATCAAATTGGTACGAAGAAAAGACATTTTGAAGTACTATAATAGCCTTTCAAACGTCGAATTGCATTAATTTTTGTGCAATTTGTACAAGATTCATGCTTTGAACCCACTTTTCAATGTTCGAAATCTATTTCAATTCAATTTGTAATCAGAAAAATACATTTTCAATAATCATATAGGTTATTCAATGTCGAACAATCTTGTTTGAAAATTTAAAAAATTTACGAGTATGACCCACCGTGGAATTTCTAAACCTATTTTTAGCATGACTTCATCATGTATTAATCACCAAAGTGGTTTTATGAAACTTTAAATATCAAATTGGTATCACAAATACATATATTTGACAACTGTATCGGCCGACATAAGTTGCATGTCCTCGATTTTCGTGAAAATTATACAAAATTCAAACTTTGAACCCGCTGTGCAACGTCATAAATTTATTTTCAATTAGATTTTCAAACTTTTTCTACAAAATAATACATATATGAAGACAGATGTACTAGGTTGAAATTAGAAAAATGCATTTTCGACCACCATATAAGTTGTTCAGTGTCGAACAATTTTGTTCGAAATTTTACAAATTCAATAGTACGACCCACCGTTGGTTGTTTTCAACCTTTTTAAAATTGATTTCATCATGTATTAATCACCAAAATAGTTTTATGAAAATTTAAAAATCAAATTGGTACGAAAAAAAAAGACATTTTTAACAACTACATTGGCCGTTTAACGACGAATCGCATCGATTTTTGTGAAAATTGTACAAAATTCATGCTTTGAACCCACTGTTCAACGTCCAAAATCTATTTTTAATTCAATTTCAAAAATCTTTGTACAAGATAATACACATATGAAGACAAAATGTACTAGTTTGCAATCACGAAAATACGTTTTCAACAACCATTTATGTTTTTCAATGTCGAACAATTTTGTTCTAAATTTTAAAAAAATCACGAGTATGACCCCCGGTTGAATGTTCTGAATCAATTTTTAACTTTATTTCATCATGTATTAATCACCAAAACATTTTTATGAAACTTTAAATATCAATTTGGTATGAAGAAACGACATTTTTAACTACTATATTGGCCGTTCAAACATCGAATCGCATCAATTTTTGTGAAATTTGTTCAAAATTCATGCTTCGAACCCACTGTTCAACGTCCGAAATCTATTTCAATTCGATTTCCAAACTTTTTCTACAAGAAAATACATATACCAAACAGATATATTAGTTTTCAATCACAAAAATGCGTTTTCAAAAACCATCTAAGTTGTTCAATGCCGAACAATTTTGTTTGAAATTTTTAAAAATTCACGAGTATAACCCACCGTTGGATGTTCTAAACCTATTTTTAGCTTGAATTCATCATGTAATAATCACCAAAACGGTTTTATGAATTTTTAAATATCAAACTGGTATCATAAAAACACATTTTTAAGACATATATCGGTCGTTCAACGTTGTGTGTCCTTTGTTTTTTTGAAAAATGCACAAAATTAATGCTCTCAACCCACTGTTGAACATCCAAAATCCATTTTCAAGTCAATTTCCCAATGTTTTGAACAAGATAATTCTTTTATGAAGACATAGGTTCTAGTTTGGAATCACAAAAATATGTTTTCAACAACCATATATGTTGTTCAATGTCGAATAATTTTATTCGAAATTTTATAAATTCATGAGTATGACCCACCGTTGGATCTTTTGAACCTATTTTTAGCTTCATTTCATCTTGTATTAATCATCAAAACAATTTTATGAAAATTTAAATATTAAATTGGTACGACGAAAAGACATTTTTAACAACTATATTGGCAGTTCAACAAAGAATCGCATCGATTTTTGTAAAAATTGTACAAAATCCTTGCATTGAACCCACTGTTCAACGTTCTAAATCTAGTTTTAATTCGATTTCAAAACATTTTCTACAAGATAATACATATATGAAGACAGATGTACTAGTTTTCAATCACAAAAATGTGTTTTCAACAACCATCTAAGTTGTTCATTGTCGAACAATTTTGTTTGAAATTTTTAAAAATTTACGAGTATTACCCACCGTTGGATGTTCTAAACCTAATTTTAGCATGACTTCATCATGTAATAATCACCAAAACGGTTTTGTGAAATTTTAAATATCAAATTGGTATCATAAAAACACATTTTCAAAATGTTCAATGTTGAACAATTTTGTTTGAAATTTTTAAAAATTTACGAGTATTACCCACCGTTGGATGTTCTAAACCTAATTTTAGCTTGACTTCATCATGTAATAATCATCAAAACGGTTTTGTGAAATTTTAATTATCAAATTGGTATCATAAAAACACATTTTTAAAACATATATCGGCCGTTCAAATGTCGAATCGCATCAATTTTTTTGCAATTTGTACAAGATTCATGCTTTGCACCCACTGTTCAACGTTCGAAATCTATTTCAATTCGATTTCCAAACATTTTCAACAAGATAATACATATATGAAGAATGATTTACGAGTTTCTAATAAGAAAAATACGTTTACAACAATCATATAGGTTGTTCAATGTCGAACAATCTTGTTCGAAATTTTTAAAAATTCACGAGTATGGCCCACCGTGGATTTTCTAAACCTATTTTTAGCATGACTTCATCATGTGTTAATCAGCAAAATGGTTTTTTGAAACTTTAAATATCAAATTGGTATCACAAATACACATTTTTGACAACTGTATCGGCTGTTCTACGTTGTATGTCTTCGATTTTCATGAAAATTATACAAAATTCAAGCTTTGAACCTACTGTGCAACGTCAGAAATTTATTTTCAATTTGATTTTTAGACTTTTTGTACAAAATAATACGTATATGAAGATAGATGTACTAGGTTGAAGTCAGAAAAATGCATTTTCAACCACCATATAAGTTGTTCAATGTCGAACAATTTTGTTCTAAATTTTACAAATTTCACGAGTATGACCCCCCGTTGAATGTTCTTAACCAATTTTTAGCTTTATTTCATCAATTATTAATCACCAAAACATTTTTATGAAACTTTAAATATCAATTTGGTATAAAGAAAAGACATTTTTAACAGCTATATTGGCCGTTCAAACATCGAATCGCATCAATTTTTGTGAAATTTGCTCAAAATTCGTGCTTTGAACCCACTGTTCAACGTCTGAAATCTATTTCAAGTCGATTTTCAAACTTTTTCTACAAGATAATACATATATGAAGACAGATATACTAGTTTGCTATCACAAAAATGTGTTTTCTACAACCATCAAAGTTGTTCAATGTCGAACAATTTTGTTTGAAATTTTTAAAAATTCACGAGTATAACCCACCGTTGGATGTTCTAAACCTATTTTTAGCTTGACTTCATCATGTATCAATCACCAAAATGGTTTTGTGAAACATTAAATACCAAATTCGTATCACAAATACACATTTTTGACAACTGTACCGGCCGACGTACGTTGTATGTCCTCGATTTTTGTGAAAATTATACAAAATTCAAGCTTTAAACCCACTGTGCAACGTCAGAAATTTATGTTCAATTTGATTTTCAAAATTTTTGTATAAAATAATACATATATAAAGACAGATATACTAGGTTGAAATTAGAAAATTGCATTTTCGACCACCATATATGTTGTTCAATGTTGAACAATTTTGTTCGAAATTTTACAAATTGAAGAGTATGACTCACAGTTGGTTGTTTTGAACCTATTTTTAGATTGATTTCATCGTGTATTAATCACCAAAACAGTTTTATGAAAATTTAAATATCAAATTGGTATGGAAAAAAAGACATTTTTAACAGCTATATTGGCTGTTCAACGACGAATCGCATCGATGTTTGTGAAAATTGTACAAAACTCATGCTTTGAACCCGTTGTTCAACGTCCAAAATCTATTCAATTCAATTTCAAAACTTTTTGTACACGATAATACATATATGAAGACAAATGTACTAGTTTACAATGACAAAAATGCGTTTTCAACAGCCATCCAAGTTGTTCAATGTCGAACAATTTTGTTCTAAATTTTACTAAATTCACGAGTATAACCCACCGTTGGATGTTCTGAACCTATTTTTTAGCTTGATTTCTTCATGTATTAATCACCAAAACATGCTTATGAAACTTTAAATATCAAATTGGTATGAAGAAAAGACATTTTTAACTACTATTTTGGCCGTTCAAACGTCGAATTGCATCAATTTTTGTGCAATTTGTACAAGATTCATGCTTTGAACCCACTGTGCAACGTCCGAAATTAATTTCAATTTGATTTCCAAACTTTTTCTACAAGAAAATACATATATGAAGATATATATACTAGTTTACAATCACAAAAATGCGTTTTTAACAACCATCTAAGTTGTTCAATGTCGAACAATTTTGTTTAAATTGTTTAAAAATTCACGAGTATAACCCACTGTTGGATGTGTCTAAACCTATTTTTCGCTTGACTTTATCGTGTAATAATAACCAAAACGGTTTTATGAATATTTAAATATCAAATTGGTATCATAAAAACACATTTTTAAAACCTATATCGGCCGTTCAACGTTGCATGACCTTGGATTTTCTGAAAAATGTACAAAATTCATGCTTTGAACCCATTGTTGAACATCCAAAATCTATTTTCAATTCATCTTCCAAATGTTTTGTACAAGATAATTCATATATGAAGACAGATATACTAGTTCGCAATCACAAAAATGCGTTTTCAACAATCATCTAAGTTGTTCAATGTCGAAAAATTTTGTTTTAAATTTTTAAAAATTCACGAGTATAACCCACTGTTGGATGTTCTAAACCTATTTTTAGCTTGACTTCATCATGTAATAACCACCAAAACGGTTTTATGAAACTTTATATATCAAATTGGTATCACAAAAACACATTTTTAAAACCTATATTGGCCGTTTAACGTTGTATGTCCTTGGTTTTTGTGAAAAACATACAAAATTCATTCTTTGAACCCACTATTGAACATCCAAAATCTATTTTCAATTCAATTTCCAAATGTTTAGTACAAGATAATTCATATATGAAGACATATGTTCTAGTTTGGAATCACAAAAATGCGTTTTAAACAACCATATAAGTTGTTCAATGTCGAAGAATTTTGTTCGAAATTTTACAAATTCACTAGTATGACCCACCGTTGGATGTTTTGAACCTATTTTTAGCTTGATTTCATCTTTCATTAATCACCAAAACAGTTTTATAAAAATTTAATTATTAAATAGATACGAAGAAGAGACATTTTTAACAACTATATTGGTAGTTCAACGATGAATCACATCGATTTTTGCAAAAATTTTAAAAAATTCGTGCATTGAACCCACTGTTCAACGTTCGAAATCTATTTTTAATTCGATTTCAGAACATTTTCTACAAGATAATACATATATGAAGACAGATATACTAGTTTGCAATGACAAAAATGCATTTTCAAAAACCATCTAAGTTGTTCAATGTCGAACAATTTTGTTCTAAATTTTACAAAATTCACAAGCATAACCCACCGTTGGATGTTCTGAACCTATTTTTAGCTTGATTTCATCATGTATTAATCACCAAAACATGCTTATGAAACTTTAAATATCAAATCGGTACGAAGAAAAGGCATTTTGAAGTACTATAATAGCCGTTCGAACGTCGAATCGCATAACTTTTTTTGCAATTTGTACAAGATTCATGCTTTGAACCCACTGTTAAATATTCGAAATCTATTTCAATTCGATTTCCAAATATTTTCAACAAGATAATACATATATAAAGAATGATTTACTAGTTTGTAATCAGAAAAATACATTTTCAACAATCATATAGGTTGTTCAATGTCGAACAATCTTGTTCAAAATTTTTAAAAATTCACGAGTATCACCCACCGTGGATTTTCTAAACCTATTTTTAGCATCACTTCATCATGCATTAATCACCAAATGGTTTTATGAAACTTTAAATATGAAATTGGTATCACAAATACACATTTTTGACAACTGTGTCGGCCGACATACGTTGTATGTCCTCGCTTTTCGTAAAAATTATACAAAATTCAAGCTTTGAACCCATTGTGCAACGTAAGAAATTTATTTTCAATTTGATTTTCAAACTTTTTGTACAAAATAATACTTATATGAAGACAGTTGTACTAGGTTGAAATTAGAAAAATGAATTTTGTTCGAAATTTTACAAATTCAAGAGTATGACCCACTGTTGGTTGTTTTGAACCAATTTTTATCTTTATTTCATCATGTATTAATCACCAAGAAATTTTTTTAAAACTTTAAATATCAATTTGGTATGAGGAAAAAACATTTTTAACTACTATATTGGCCGTTCAAACATCGAATCGCATCAATTTTTGTGAAATTTGTTCAAAATTCATGCTTTGAACCCACTGTTCAACGTCCGAAATCTATTTCAAGTTGATTTCCAAACATTTTCTACAAGAAAATACATATACGAAGACAGATATACTAGTTTACTATCACCAAAATGTGTTTTCAACAACCATCTAAGTTGTTCAATGACGAACAATTTAGTTTAAATTTGTAAAAATTCACGACTATAACCCACCATTAGATGTTCTAAACCAATTTTTAGCTTGACGTTATCATGTAATAATCACCAAAACAGTTTTATGAAACTTTAAATATTAAATTGGTAACACAAAAACACATTTTTAAAACCTATATCCGCCGTTCAACGTTGTATGTACTTCGATTTTCTGAAAAATGTACAAAATTCATTATTTGAACGCACTTTTGAACATCCAAAATCTATTTTCAATTCAATTTCCAATTGTTTTGTACAAGATAATTCATATATGAAGACATATGTTGTAGTTTGGAATCACAAAAATGCGTTTTCAAGAACCATATAAGTTGTTCAATGTCGAAAAATTTTGTTCGAAATTTTACAAATTCACGAGTATGACCCACCGTTGGATGTTTTGAACCCATTTTTAGCTTGATTTCATCTTGTATTAATCACCAAAACAGTTTTATGAAAATTTAAATATTAAATTGGTACGAAGAAAAGACATTTTTAACAACTATATTGGCCGTTCAACGACGAATTGCATCAATTTTTGTGAAAATTTTACAAAATTCATGCTTTGAACCCACTTTTCAACGTCCAAAATCTATTTTCAATTCAATTTCAAAACTTTTTGTACGAAACAATACATATATGAAGACAGATGTAGTAGTTTGCAATCACAAAATTGCGTTTTCAACAACCATCTAAGTTGTTCAATGTGGAACAATTTTGTTCTAAATTTTAAAAAATTCACAAGAATGACCCCCCGTTGAATGTTCTGAACCAAATTTTTTCTTTATTTCATCATGTATTAATCACCAAAACATTTTTATGAAACATTAAATATCAATTTGGTATGAAGAAAAGAGATTATTAACTACTATATTGGCCGTTCAAACATCGAATGGCATCGATTTTTGAGAAATTTGTTCAAAATTTATGCTTTGAACCCACTATTCAACGTCCGAAATCTATTTCAATTAGATTTACAAACTTTTTCAACAAGATAATACATATATGAAGACAGATATACTAGTTTACAATCACAAAAATGCATTTTCAACATCCATCTAAGTTGTTCAATGTCGAACAATTTTGTTTAAATTTTTTATAAATTTATTAGTATAACCCACCGTTGGATGTTCTAAACCTATTCTTAGCTTGACTTTATCATGTAATAATCACCCAAACAGTTTAATAAAACTTTAAATAACAAATTGGTATCACAAAAACACATTTTTAAAACCTATATCGGCCGTTCAACGTTGTATGTCTTTGGCTTTTCTGAAAAATGTACAAAATTCTTGCTTTGAACCGACTGTTTAACATCCAAAATCTATTTTCAATTCAATTTCCAAATGGTTTGTACAAGATAATTCATATATGAAGACATATGTTCTAGTTCAGAATCACAAAAATGCGTTTTCAACAACCATATAAGTTGTTCAATGTCGAAGAATTTTGTTCAAAATTTTACAAATTCACGAGTATGACACACCGTTGGATGTTTAGAACATATTTTTAGATTGATTTCATCTTGTATTAATCACTAAAACTGTTATATCAAAATTTAAATATGAAATTGGTACGAATAAAAGACTTTTTTAACAACTATATTGGTACTTCAACGATGAATCGCATCGATTTTTGTAAAAATTGTACAAAATTCGTGCGTTGAACCCACTGTTCAACGTTCGAAACCTATTTTTATTTCGATTTCAAAATATTTTCTACAAGATAATACATATATAAAGACAGATATACTAGTTTGCAATCACAAAAATGCATTTTCAAAAACTATCTAAGTTGTTCAATGTCGAACAATTTTGATCTAAATTTCACAAAATTTACGAGTATAATCCACCGTTGGATGTTTTGAACCTATTTTTAGGTTGATTTCATCATGTATTAATCACTAAAACATGCTTATGAAACTTTAAATATTAAATTGGTACGAAGAAAAGACATTTTGAAGTACTATAATGCTGTTCAAACGTCGAATCGCATCAATTTTTGTGCAATTTGTACAAGATTCATGCTTTGAACCCACTGTTCAATGTTCGAAATCTATTTCAATACGATTTCCAAACTTTTTCAAAAATATAACACATATATAACGAATGATTTACTAGTTTGTAATTAGAAAAATACGTGTTCAACAATAATATAGGTTGTTCAATATCGAACAATCTTGTTCGAAATTTTAAAAAATTCACGAGTATGACCCACCGTGGATTTTCTAAACCTATTTTTAGCATGACTTCATCATGTATTAATCACCAATATGGTTTTATGAAACGTTAAATATCAAATTGGTAACACAAATACCCATTTTTGACAACTGTATCGGCTGACGTAAGTTGTTTGTCCTCGATTTTTGTGAAAATTATACAAAATTCAAGCTTTGAACCCACTGTGCAACATCAAAAATTTATTTTCAATTTGATTTTCAAAATTTTTGTACAAAATAATACATATATGAAGACAGATGTACTAGGTTGAAATTAGAAAAATGAATTTTCGACCACCATATAAGTTGTTCAATGTCGAACAATTTTGTTCGAAATTTTACAAATTCATGAGTATGACCCACCGTTGGTTGTTTTCAACCTATTTTTAGATTGATTTCATCTTGTATTAATCACCAAAACAGTTTTATGAAAATTTAAATATCAAATTGGTACGAAAAAAAAGACATTTTTATCAACTATATTGGCCTTTCAACGACGAATCGCATCGATTTTTGTGAAAATTGTACAAAATTCAGCTTTGAACCCACTGTTCAACATCCAAAATCTATTTTCAATTCAATTTCAAAACTTTTTGTACAAGAAAATACATATATAAAGACAGATGTACTAGTTTGCAATCACAAAAATGCGTTTTCAATAATCATCTAAGTTGTTCAATGTCGAATAATTTTGTTCTAATATTTACAAAATTCACGAGCATGACCCCCCATGTTTTGAAACAATTTTTAGCTTTATTTCATCATTTATTAATCACCAAAACATTTTTATAAAACTTTAAATATCAATTTGGTATGAAGATAATACACTTTTAACTAATATATTGGCTGTACAAACATCAAATCGCATCAATTTTTGTGAAATTTGTTCAAAATTCATGTTTTGAACCCACTGTCCAACGTCTGAAATCTATTTCAATTCGATTTCCAAACTTTTTCTACAAGAAAATACATATATGAAGGAGATATACTAGTTTTCAATCACAAAAATGCATTTTCAAAAACCATCTAAGTTGTTCAATGCCGAACAATTTTGTTTGAAATTTTTAAAAATTCACGATTATAACCCACCGTTGGATGTTCGAAACCTATTTGTAGCTTGACTTCATCATGTAATAATCACCAAAACAGTTTTATGAAACTTTAAATATCAAATTGGTATAACAAAAACACATTTTTAAAACCTATATCGGCCGTTCAACGTTGTATGTCCTCGGTTTTTCTGAAACATGTACAAAATTCCTGCGTTGAACCCACTGTTGAACATCTGAAATCTATTTTCAATTCAATTTCCAAATGTTTTGTACAAGATAATTCATATATGAAGACATATTTTCCATTTTGGAATCACAAAAATGCGTTATCAACAACCATATAAATTGTTCAATGTCGAATAATTTTGCTCGAAATTTTACAAATTCACAAGTATGACCCACCGTTGGATGTTTAGAACCTATTTTTAGCTCTATTTCATCTTGTATTAATCTCCAAAATAGTTTTATGAAAATTTAAATATTAAATTGGTACGAAGAAAAGACATTTTTGACAACTATATTGGCAGTTCAACGACGAATCTCATCTATTTTTGTAAAAATTGAACAAAATTCGTGCATTGAGCCCACTGTTCAACGTTCGAAATCTATTTTTAATTCGATTTCAAAACATTTTCTACAAGATAATACATATATGAAGATAGATATACTAGTTTGCAATCACAAAAATGCATTTTGAAAAACCACCTATGTTGTTCAATGTCGAACAATTTTGTTCTAAATTTTACAAAATTCAGGATTATAACCCATCGGATGTTCTTAACCTATTTTTAGCTTTATTTCATCATGTATTAATCACCAAAACATGCTTATGAAACTTCAAACATCAAATTGGTACGAAGAAAAGACATTTTGAAGTACTATAATAGCCTTTCAAACGTCGAATCGCATTAATTTTTGTGCAATTTGTACATGATTCATGCTTTGAACCCACTGTTCAATGTTCGAAATCTATTTCAATTCGATTTCGAAACTTTTCCAACAAGATAATATGTATATAAAGAATGATTTACTAGTTTGTAATCAGAAAAATACATTTTCAACAATCATATAGGTTATTCAATGTCGAACAATCTTGTTTGAAATTTTAAAAAATTTACGAGTATGACCCACCGTGGAATTTCTAAACCTATTTTTAGCATGACTTCATCATGTATTAATCACCAAAGTGGTTTTATGAAACTTTAAATATCAAATTGGTATCACAAATACATATATTTGACAACTGTATCGGCCGACATAAGTTGCATTTCCTCGATTTTCGTGAAAATTATACAAAATTCAAACTTTGAACCCGCTATGCAACGTCAGAAATTTATTTTAAATTTGATTTTCAAACTTTTTCTACAAAATAATACATATATGAAGACAGATGTACTAGGTTGAAATTAGAAAAATGCATTTTCGACCACCATATAAGTTGTTCAATGTCGAACAATTTTGTTCGAAATTTTACAAATTCAATAGTATGACCCACCGTTGGTTGTTTTCAACCTTTTTTCGATAGATTTCATCATGTATTAATTACCAAAAAAGTTTTATGAAAATTTAAATATCAAATTGGTACAAAAAAAAAAAGACATTTTTAACAACTACATTGGCCGATAAACGACGAATCGCATCGATTTTTGTGAAAATTGTACAAAATTCATGCTTTGAACCCACTGTTCAACGTCCAAAATCTACTTTCAATTCAATTTCAAAAATCTTTGTACAAGATAATACACATATGAAGACAAATGTACTAGTTTACAATCACGAAAATACGTTTTCAACAACCATCTATGTTTTTCAATGTCGAACAATTTTGTTCTAAATTTTAAAAAATTAACGAGTATGACCCCCGGTTGAATGTTCTGAACCAATTTTTAACTTTATTTCATCATGTATTAATCACCAAAACATTTTTATGAAACTTTAAATATCAATTTGGTATGAAGAAAAGACATTTTTAACTACTATATTGGCCGTTCAAACATCGAATCGCATCAATTTTTGTGAAATTTGTTCAAAATTCATGCTTTGAACCCACTGTTCAACGTCCGAAATATATTTCAATTCGATTTCCAAACTTTTTCTACAAGAAAATACATATACCAAACAGATATACTAGTTTTCAATCACAAAAATGCGTTTTCAAAAACAATATAAGTTGTTCAATGCCGAACAATTTTGTTTGAAATATTTTAAAATTCACGAGTATAACCCACCGTTGGATTTTCTAAACCTATTTTTAGCATGACTTCATCATGTAATAATCACCAAAACGGTTTTACGAAATTTTAAATATCAAATTGCTATCATAAAAAACATTTTTAATACATATATCGGTCGTTCAACGTTGTGTGTCCTGGGTTTTTTTGAAAAATGCACAAAATTCATGCTCTCAACCCACTGTTGAACATCCAAAATCTATTTTCAAGTCAATTTCCCAATGTTTTGAACAAGATAATTCTTTTATGAAGACATAGGTTCTTGTTTGGAATCACAAAAATATGTTTTCAACAACCATATAAGTTGTTCAATGTCGAATAATTTTATTCGAAATTTTATAAATTCACGAGTATGACCCACCGTTGGATGTTTTGAACCTATTTTTAGCTTCATTTCATCTTGTATTAATCATCAAAACATTTTTATGAAAATTTAAATATTAAATTGGTACGAAGAAAAGACATTTTTAACAACTATATTGGCGGTTCAACAACCAATCGCATCGATTTTTGTAAAAATTGTACAAAATTCTTGCATTCAACCCACTGTTCAACGTTCTAAATCTAGTTTTAATTCGATTTCAAAACATTTTCTACAAGATAATGCATATATGAAGACAGATGTACTAGTTTTCAATCACAAAAATGCGTTTTCAAAAACCATCTAAGTTGTTCATTGTCGAACGATTTTATTCTAAATTTTACAAAATTCACGAGTGTAACCCACCGTTGGATGTTCTGAACCTGTTTTTTAGCTTGATTTCATCATGTATTAATCATGAAAACATGCTTATGAAACTTTAAATATCAAATTGGTACGAAGAAAAGACATTTTGAAGTACTCTAATAGCCATTCAAACGTCGAAGCGCATCAATTTTTGTGCAATTTGTACATGATTCATGCTTTGAACCCATTGTTCAACGTTCGAAATCTATTTCAATTAGATTTCCAAACTATTTCAACAAGATAGTACATATATGAAGACTGATTTACTAGTTTGTAATAAGAAAAATACGTTTTCAACAATCATATAGGTTGCTCAATGTCGAACAATCTTGTTCGAAATTTTTAAAAATTCACTAGTATGACCTACCGTGGATTTTCTAATCCTATTTTTATCATGACTTCGTCATGTATTAATCACTAAAATGGTTTTTTGAAACTTTAAATATCAAATTCGTTCACAAATACACATTTTCGACAACTGTATCGGCCGTTCTACGTTGTATGTCCTCAATTTTTGTGAAAATTACACAAAATTCAAGCTTTGAACCTACTGTGCAACGTCAGAAATTTATTTTCAATTTGATCTTTACACTTTTTGTACAAAATAATACATATATGAAAATAGATGTACTAGGTTGAAGTCAAAAAAATGCATTTTCAACCACCATATAAGTTGTTCAGTGTCGAACAATTTTGTTCTAAATTTTACAAAATTCACGAGTATGACCCCCCGTTGAATGTTCTTAACCAATTTTTAGCTTTATTTCATCATGTAATAATCACCAAAACATTTTTATGAAACTTTAAATATCAATTTGGTATAAAGAAAAGACATTTTTAACTACTATATTGGCCGTTCAAACATCGAATCGCATCAATTTTTGTGAAATTTGTTCAAAATTCATGCTTTGAACCCACTGTTCAACGTCCGAAATCTATTTCAATTCGATTTCCAAACTTTTTCTACAAGATAAAACATATATGAAGACAGATATACTAGTTTGCAATTACAAAAATGTATTTTCTACAACAATCAAAGTTGTTCAATGTCGAACAATTTTGTTTGAAATATTTAAAATTCACGAGTATAACCCACAGTTGGATGTTCTAAACCTATTTTTAACTTGACTTCATCATGTAATAATCACCAAACGGTTTTATGAAACATTAAGTATCAGATTGGTATCACAAAAACATATTTTTAAAACCTATATCGGCCGTTCAACGTTGTATGTCCTTGGTTTTTCTTAAAATTGTACAAAATTCATGCTTAGAACCGACTGTTGAACATTTAAAATCTATTTGGAATTCAATTTCCAAATGTTTTGTACAAGATAATTCATTTATGAAGACATATGTTATAGTTTGGAATCACAAAAATACGTTTTCAACAACCATATAAGTTGTTCAATGTCGAATAATTTTGTTCGAAATTTTAAAAATTCACGAGTATGACCCACCGTTGGATATTTTGAACCTATTTTTAGCTTGATTTCATCTTGTATTAATCACCAAAATAGTTTTATTAAAATTTAAATGTTAAATTGGTACGAAGAAAAGACATTTTTAACAGCTATATTGGCAGTTCAACAATGAATCGCATCGATTTTTGTAAAAATTGTACAAAATTCGTGCATTGAACCCACTATTCAACGTTCTAAATCTATTTTTAATTCGATTTCAAAACATTTTCTACAATATAATACATATATGAGGACAGATATACTAGTTTGCAATCACAAAAATGCATTTCAAAAACCATCCAAGTTGTTCAATGTCGAACAATTTTGTTCTAAATTTTACAAAATTCACGAGTTTAGCCCACCGTTGGATGTTCTGAACCTATTTTTTAGTTTGATATCATCATGTATAAATCCCCAAAACATGCTTATAAACTTTAAATATCAAATTGGTACAAAGAAAAGACATTTTAAAGTACTATAATAGCCGTTCAAGCGTCGAATCGCATCAATTTTTGTGCAATTTGTACAAGATTCATGCTTTGAAACCACTGTTCAACATTCGAAATCTATTCCAATTCGATTTCCAGACTTTTTTAACAAACCCACCATGGATTTTCTAAACCTATTTTTAGCATGACTTCATCATGTATTAATCACCAAAATGGTTGTTTGAAACTTTAAATATCAAATTGGTATCACAAATACACATTTTTGACAACTGTATCGGCCGTTCTACGTTGTAAGTCCTCGATTTTCGTGAAAATTATACAAAATTCAAGCTTTGAAACCACTGTGCAACGTCAGAAATTTATTTTCAATTTCATTTTCACACTTTTTGTACAAAATAATACATATATGAAGATAGATGTACTAGGTTGAAATCAGAAAAATGCATTTTCAATCACCATATAAGTTGTTCAATGTCGAACATTTTTGTTCGAAATTTTACAAATTCAAGAGTATGACCCACTGTTGGTTGTTTTGAACCTATGTTTAGATTGATTTTATCATGTATTAATCACCAAAACAGTTTTATGAAAATTTAAATATCAAATTGGTTCGAAAAATAGACATTTTTAACAACTATATTGGCCGTTCAACGACGAATCGCATCGATTTTTGTGAAAATTGAAAAAAATTCATATTTTGAACCCACTGATCAACATCCAAAATCTATTTTCAATTCAATTTCAAAACGTTTTGTACAAGATAATACATATATGAAGACAGAAGTACTTGTTTGCAATCACAAAAATGTGTTTTCAACAACCATCTAAGTTGTTAAATGTCGAACAATTTTGTTTGAAATTTTTAAAAATTCACGAGTATAGCCCAGTGTTGGATGTTCTAAACCTATTTTTAGCTTGACTTCATCTTGTAATAATCACCAAAACGGTTTTATGAAACTTTAAACATCAAATTGGTATCACAAAAACACATTTATAAAAACTATATCGGCCGTTAAGCGTTGTATGTCCTTGGTTTTTCTGAAAAATGTACAAAATTCATGCTTAGAACCCACTATTGAACATCCAAAATCTATTTTCAATTCAATTTCCAAATGTTTAGTACAAGATAATTCATATATGAAGACATATGTTCTATTTTGGAATCACAAAAATGCGTTTTTAACAACCATATAAGTAGTTCAATGTCGAATAATTTTGTTCCAAATTTTACAAATTCACGAGTATGACCCACCGTTAGATGTTTTGAACCTATTTTTAGCTTGGCTTCATCTTGTATTAATAACCAAAACAGTTTTATGGAAATTTAAATATTAAATTGGTACGAAGAAAAGACATTTTTAACAACTATATTGACAGTTCAACGATAAAAGGCACCGTTTTTTGTAAAAGTTGTACAAAATTCGTGCATTGAACCCACTGTTCAACATTCGAAATCTATTTTTAATTCGATTACAAAACATTTTCTACAAGATAATACACATATGAAGACTGATATACTAGTTTGCAATCACAAAATTGCATTTTTAAAAACCATCTAAGTTGTTCAATGTCGAACAATTTTGTTCTAAATTTTACAAAATTAACGAGTATAACCCACCGTTGGATGTTCTGAACCTAGGTTTAGCTAGATTTCATCATGTATTAATCACCAAAACATGCTTATGAAACTTTAAATATCAAATTGATACGAAGAAAAGACATTTTGAAGAACTATAATAGCCATTCAAACTTCAAATCACATCAATATATGTGCAATTTGTACAAGATTCATGCTTTGAACCCACTGTTCAATGTTCAAAATCTATTTCAATTCGATTTCCAAACTTTTTCAACAAGATAATACATATATAAAGAATGATTTACTAGTTTGTAATTAGAAAAATACATTTTCAACTATCATATAGGTTGTTCAATGTCGAACAATCTTGTTCGAAATTTTAAAAAATTCACGAATATGACCCATCGTAGATTTTCTAAACCTATTTTTAGCATGACTTCATCATGTATTAATCACCAAAATGGTTTTATGAAACTTTAAATATCAAATTGGTACAAGAAATACATATTTTTGACAACTGTATCGGCCGTTCTACGTTGTATGTCCTCGATTTTCGTGAAAATTATACAAAATTCAAGCTTTGAACCCACTGTGCAACGTCAGAAATTTATTTGCAATTTGATTTTCAAACTTTTTGTACAAAATAATACATATATGAAGACAGATGTACTAGGTTGAAATCAGAAAAATGCATTTTCAGCCACCATATAAGTTGTTCAATGTCGAACAATTTTGTTCGAAATTTTAGAAATTCGAGGGTATAACCCACCGTTGGATGTTTTGAACCTATTTTTAGCTTGATTTCATCTTGTATTAATCACCAAAACAGTTTTCTGAAAATTTACATATTAAATTGGTACAAAGAAAAGACATTTTCAACAACTATATTGGCAGTTCAACAACAAATCGCATCGATTTTTGTAAAAATTATACAAAATTCGTGCATTGAACCCACTGTTCAACGTTCTAAATCTATTTTTAATTCGATTTCAAAAATATTTTCTACAAGATAATACATATATGAAAACAGATGTACTAGTTTGCAATCACAAAAATGCATTTTCAAAAACCATCTAAGTTGTTCAATGTCGAACAATTTTGTTCTAAATTTTACAAAATTCACGAGTATAACCTACCGTTTGATGTTCTGAACCTATTTTTTAGCTTGATTTCATCATGTATTAATCACCAAACATGTTAATGAAACTTTAAATATCATATTGGTACGAAGAAAAGACATTTTAAAGTACTATAATAGTCATTCAAACGTCGAATCGCATCAATTTTTGTGCAATTTGTACAAGATTCATGCTTTGAACCCACTGTTCAATGTTCAAAATCTATTTCAATTCGATTTCCAAACTTTATCAACAAGATAATACATATATGAAGAATGATTTACTAGTTCATAATAAAAAAAATACGTTTTAAACAATCATATAGGTTATTCAATGTCGAACAATCTTGTTCGAAATTTTAAAAAATTTACGAGTATGACCCCCCGTTGAATGTTTTGAACTAATTTTTAGCTTTATTTCATCATGTATTAATCACCAAAACATTTTTATGAAACTTTAAATATCAATTTGGTATGATGAAAAGACATTTTTAACTAATATATTGGCCGTTCAAAAACGAATCGCATCAATTTTCGTGAAATTTATTCAAAATTCTTGCTTTGAACCCACTGTTCAACGTCCAAAATCTATTTCAATTCGATTTCCAAACTTTTTTTACAAGATATTACATATATGAAGAATTATATACTAGTTTACAATCTCAAAAATGCGTTTTATACAACCATCTAAGTTGTTCAATGTCGAACAATTTTGTTTGAAATTTTTAAAAATTCACGAGTATAACCCACCGTTGGATGTTCTAAACCTATTTTTAGCTTGAATTCATCATGTAATAATCACCAAAACGGCTTTATAAAACTTTAAATATCAAATTGGTATCACAAAAACACATTTTTAAAACCTATATCGGCCGTTCAACGTTGTATGTCCTTGGTTTTTCTGAAAAATGTACAAAATTCATGCTTTGAACCTACTGTTGAACATCCAAAATCTATTTTCAATTCAATTTCCAAATGTTTTGTACAAGATAATTCATATATGAAGACATATGTTATAGTTTGGAATCACAAAAATGCATTTTGAACAACCATATAAGTTGTTCAATGTCTAATATTTTTGTTCGAAATTTTACAAATTCACGAGTATGACCCACCGTTGGATGTTTTGAACCTATTTTTAGCTTGATTTCATCTTGTATTAATCACAAAACATTTTTATGAAAATTTAAATATTAAATTGGTACGAAGAAAAGATATTTTTAACAACTATATTGGCAGTTCAACGATAAATCGCATCGATTTTTGTAAAAATTGTACAAAATTTGTGCATTGAACGCACTGTTCAACGTTCGAAATATATTTATAATTCGATTAATAAACATTTTCTACAAGATAATACATATATGAAGACAGATATACTAGTTTGCAATCACAAAAATGCATTTTCAAAAACCATCTAAATTGTTCAATGTCGAACAATTTTGTTCCAAATTTTACAAAATTCACGAGTATAACCCACCGTTGGATGTTTTGAACCAATTTTTAGCATGATTTCATCATGTATTAATCACCAAAACATGCTTATGAAACGTTAAATATCAAATTGGTACGAAGAAAAGACATTTTGAAGTACTATAATAGCCGTTCAAACGTCGAATCGCATCAATTTTTGTGCAATTTGTAAAAGATTCATGCTTAGAACCCTCTGTTCAATGTTCGAAATCTATTTCAATTCGATTTCCAAACTTTTTCAACAAGATAATACTTATATAAAGAGTGATTTACTAATTTGTAATTAGAAAAATATGTTTTCAACAATCATATAGGTTGTTCAATTTCGAACAATCTTGTTCGAAATTTTAAAAAATTCATGAGTATTACCTACCGTGGATTTTCTAAACCTATTTTTAACATGACTTCATCATGTATTAATCACCAAAATGGTTTTATGAAACTTTAAATATCAAATTCGTATCACAAATACACATTTTTGAAAACTGTATCGGCCGACATACGTTGTATGTCCTCGATTTTCATGAAAATTATACAAAATTCAAGCTTTAAACCCACTGTGCAACATCAAAAATTTATTTTCAGTTTGATTTTCAAACTTTTTGTACAAAATAATACATATATGAAGACAGATGTACTAGGTTGTAATTAGAAAAATGCATTTTTGACCACCATATAAGTTGTTCAATGTCGAACAATTTTGTTCAAAATTTTACAAATTCAAGTGTATGACCCACCGTTGGTTGTTGTGAACCTATTTTTAAATTGATTTCATCGAGTATTAATCTCCAAAACATTTTTATGAAAATTTAAATATCAAATTGGTACAAAAAAAAAGGACATTTTTAACAACTATATTGGTCGTTCAACGACGAATTGCATTGATTTTTGTGAAAATTGTACAAAATTCATGCTTTGAACCCAATGTTCAACGTCCAAAATATATTTTCAATTCAATTTCAAAACTTTTTTTACAAGATAATACATATATGAAGACAGACCTACCAGTTTGCAATAACAAAAATGCGTTTTCAACAACCATCTAAGTTGTTCAATGTCGAACAATTTTGTATGAAATTTTTAAAAATTCACGAGTATAACCCACCGTTAGATGTTCTAAACCTGTTTTTAGCTTGACTTCATCATGTAATAATCACCAAAACGGTTTTATGAAACTTAAAATATCAAATTGGTAACACAAAAACACATTTTACAACCTATACCGGCCGTTCAACGTTGTATGTCCTTGGTTTTTTTGAAAAATGTACAAAATTCGTGCTTTGAACCCACTGTTGAACATCCAAAATCTATTTTCAATTCTATTTCCAACTGTTTTGTACAAGATAATTCATATATGAAGAAATGTGTTCTAGTTTGGAATCACAAAAATACGTTTTCAACAACCATATAAGTTGTTCAATGTCGAATAATTTTATTCGAAATTTTATAAATTTATGAGTATGACCCACCGTTGGATGTTTTGAACCTATTTTTAGCTTGATTTCATCTTGTATTAGTCACCAAAACAGTTTTATGAAAATTTAAATATTAAATTGGTACGAAGAAAAGACATTTTTAACTATATTGGCAATTCAATAACGAATTGCATCGATTTTTGTAAAAATTGTACAAAATTCGTGCATTGAACCCACTGTTCAACGTCCAAAATCTATTTTCAATTCAATTTCAAAACTTTTTGTACAAGATAGTACATATATGAAGACATATGTACTAGTTTACAATTACAAAAATGCGTTTTCAACAACCAACTAAGTTGTTCAATGTCGAACAATTTTGTTCTAAATTTTACCAAATTCACGAGTATGACCCCCCGTTGAATGTTTTGAACTAATTTTTAGCTTTATTTCATCATGTATTAATCACCAAAACATTTTTATGAAACTTTAAATATCAATTTGGTATGATGAAAAGACATTTTTAACTAATATATTGGCCGTTCAAACAACGAATCGCATCAATTTTCGTGAAATTTATTCAAAATTCTTGCTTTGAACCCACTGTTCAACGTCCAAAATCTATTTCAATTCGATTTCCAAACTTTTTTTACAAGATATTACATATATGAAGAATTATATACTAGTTTACAATCTCAAAAATGCGTTTTATACAACCATCTAAGTTGTTCAATGTCGAACAATTTTGTTTGAAATTTTTAAAAATTCACGAGTATAACCCACCGTTGGATGTTCTAAACCTATTTTTAGCTTGAATTCATCATGTAATAATCACCAAAACGGCTTTATAAAACTTTAAATATCAAATTGGTATCACAAAAACACATTTTTAAAACCTATACCGGCCGTTCAACGTTGTACGTCCTTGGTTTTTCTGAAAAATGTACAAAATTCAAGCTTTGAACCCACTGTTGAACATCCAAAATCTATTTTCAATTCAATTGCCAAATGTTTTGTACAAGATAATTCATATATGAAGACATATGTTATAGTTTGGAATCACAAAAATGCATTTTGAACAACCATATAAGTTGTTCAATGTCTAATATTTTTGTTCGAAATTTTACAAATTCACGAGTATGACCCACCGTTGGATGTTTTGAACCTATTTTTAGCTTGATTTCATCTTGTATTAATCACAAAACATTTTTATGAAAATTTAAATATTAAATTGGTACGAAGAAAAGATATTTTTAACAACTATATTGGCAGTTCAACGATAAATCGCATCGATTTTTGTAAAAATTGTACAAAATTTGTGCATTGAACGCACTGTTCAACGTTCGAAATATATTTATAATTCGATTAATAAACATTTTCTACAAGATAATACATATATGAAGACAGATATACTAGTTTGCAATCACAAAAATGCATTTTCAAAAACCATCTAAATTGTTCAATGTCGAACAATTTTGTTCCAAATTTTACAAAATTCACGAGTATAACCCACCGTTGGATGTTTTGAACCAATTTTTAGCATGATTTCATCATGTATTAATCACCAAAACATGCTTATGAAACGTTAAATATCAAATTGGTACGAAGAAAAGACATTTTGAAGTACTATAATAGCCGTTCAAACGTCGAATCGCATCAATTTTTGTGCAATTTGTAAAAGATTCATGCTTAGAACCCTCTGTTCAATGTTCGAAATCTATTTCAATTCGATTTCCAAACTTTTTCAACAAGATAATACTTATATAAAGAGTGATTTACTAGTTTGTAATTAGAAAAATATGTTTTCAACAATCATATAGGTTGTTCAATTTCGAACAATCTTGTTCGAAATTTTAAAAAATTCATGAGTATTACCTACCGTGGATTTTCTAAACCTATTTTTAACATGACTTCATCATGTATTAATCACCAAAATGGTTTTATGAAACTTTAAATATCAAATTCGTATCACAAATACACATTTTTGAAAACTGTATCGGCCGACATACGTTGTATGTCCTCGATTTTCATGAAAATTATACAAAATTCAAGCTTTAAACCCACTGTGCAACATCAAAAATTTATTTTCAGTTTGATTTTCAAACTTTTTGTACAAAATAATACATATATGAAGATAGATGTACTAGGTTGTAATTAGAAAAATGCATTTTTGACCACCATATAAGTTGTTCAATGTCGAACAATTTTGTTCGAAATTTTACAAATTCAAGTGTATGACCCACCGTTGGTTGTTGTGAACCTATTTTTAAATTGATTTCATCGAGTATTAATCTCCAAAACATTTTTATGAAAATTTAAATATCAAATTGGTACAAAAAAAAGGACATTTTTAACAACTATATTGGTCGTTCAACGACGAATTGCATTGATTTTTGTGAAAATTGTACAAAATTCATGCTTTGAACCCAATGTTCAACGTCCAAAATATATTTTCAATTCAATTTCAAAACTTTTTTTACAAGATAATACATATATGAAGACAGACCTACCAGTTTGCAATAACAAAAATGCGTTTTCAACAACCATCTAAGTTGTTCAATGTCGAACAATTTTGTATGAAATTTTTAAAAATTCACGAGTATAACCCACCGTTAGATGTTCTAAACCTGTTTTTAGCTTGACTTCATCATGTAATAATCACCAAAACGGTTTTATGAAACTTAAAATATCAAATTGGTAACACAAAAACACATTTTACAACCTATACCGGCCGTTCAACGTTGTATGTCCTTGGTTTTTTTGAAAAATGTACAAAATTCGTGCTTTGAACCCACTGTTGAACATCCAAAATCTATTTTCAATTCTATTTCCAACTGTTTTGTACAAGATAATTCATATATGAAGACATGTGTTCTAGTTTGGAATCACAAAAATACGTTTTCAACAACCATATAAGTTGTTCAATGTCGAATAATTTTATTCGAAATTTTATAAATTTATGAGTATGACCCACCGTTGGATGTTTTGAACCTATTTTTAGCTTGATTTCATCTTGTATTAGTCACCAAAACAGTTTTATGAAAATTTAAATATTAAATTGGTACGAAGAAAAGACATTTTTAACTATATTGGCAATTCAATAACGAATTGCATCGATTTTTGTAAACATTGTACAAAATTCGTGCATTGAACCCACTGTTCAACGTCGAAATATATTTATAATTCGATTGATAAACATTTTCAACAAGATAATACATATATGAAGACAGATATTGTGACGCCCCGAAACTTAACTTTCGGGTGTCAAGAGCTACTTAAATTCAAGATTTAGGATTTTCAAAGATTTTGACTAACTAAAAGAAATTTCGTATGATATCTAAATGATATCGTCGGGTTTCAAAATTTTGAGGGAAGCACTATTTATTAATATACTAATGATATGCCAAATTTGAAAAGCTATCGGCGCATGACCTATTTATAATAAATTTTGGAAGATGCTTGGTCGCAATACATTTTCAGTTTGCGCCTCACTGATAGGAAAATATGTATAAAATTTTATACACATTAGAAAATAGTAAATCTAGTTCCTAATGAAAGATAATTCCCTATATAATCTCTATGTAAGATTTCATAACAAGAAAATGAATGTAGATACTTCAAACTTCATCCCAAATACATAGGACCAGCGCAGTTGCTGTTGTCGGGTGCAGCCACTTTGAAGATTTTTATAAAATACATTTCAAATCCGTTTTCTGTGAAATTTGTGGGGTTAGAAAGATATTTAAAACTAGTTTTATCTGGTAAAATATGGAAAATTTATAAAATCATCCGATAGGGACGATTGAGTGAAAACCGTGAGGTGACCATGCTGGGCAGTGGCAAACATTCTGTTCGACACCATGACACTAAAATATTCATATCTCATGCTACACACATCGAATCAATGGAGTCTTTATATTTATGTAAAGAAAACTCAGATACGGACGTATACATATTTTGAGAGTCTCGAACACATTTTTGTGGAGTCCGTGATGGTATTTGGAAGTTGGTCGTGAAACTGTCCACTCTTAGATTTCTTAAGTTCTCTAACAAAATATTCTAAACCATCACCCTAATGTGTAAGAAAAACAACATATACAATAAAACTTACTTTTAAAGTACAACTTAACATTTTTATCATCCTTTAGCATGTATTAAACACCACACATATTTACCTAGTGAGCTATAGGCTCTGGAAAAACTTACAAAAGAAATATTTGTAATGCTATAGTTCGTTCAAAATCCAACGTTGAGCACCTCGACCAACTCCAGCCAACTTAGCAATCAGGTATCTGAAAAAATTAATATGAACAATATGAGTATAAGAAATACTCAGTAAGACATCATGCTCGGATTTAACATGTTAACATCAAAGCGAAAGAAAAGCAATTAAACACATACTTTCATATTCCGGCTTGCCGGCACCTTTAGGACTTGTCCTAAAAGCATGTATAGATATCTATCTCGATGGACTTGTCCACCAAATTTCCATAATATGGTTTGCATGCAAAACTTAAGCTTAAGATATTATCATGAAAATCCTATCACTTGAGCATTGGATAGTGTCTTACCTTAATAATCTGAAGTAACGTGCTTAAAAATATGAAAAACTTTTACGAACCAGCTCTCTACTTGGTTTTTCCTTTCACGGTAAGTAAAACTTATAATGGCAAAGGCTTTTATATATATACAAGAATCACAAAGAAAATTTTCTGATAAGGAATCACCGCCACCGACTTATTCACCGCAAAACTTATCTGATACCTAAATATATATAACTTCCTTAATGGTAAAGAAACCAAAACCATTAGTTTAATAGTTATATAATATATATAATGACTATAATTAAGTTCTTAATCATAAATAAATCAAAACCATAACTTATTTGGTTATATATTATATATGACCATAATTCATTTTCTTCTGAATTTACTTCAACGACCATATATAAGATCTAATTTAACCGAATAATCTTTTTCTTGAGCTAAATACACGTCATTTAATACGAGCTTCAAAACGAGCCTAATATTGACATATAAATTTTCGGTCTTTAGACATCTAGAAAAATATTTACTAAACTGGGGTAGAAAATTTAATAGTACCTAATATTCAAAGCATAACTAAAAATCATAACGAATAATCTAGCATAAAAAAATTTGGGGTATTACAGATATACTAGTTTACAATAAAAAAAATGCATTTTCAAAAACCATCTAAGTTGTTCAATGTCGAATAATTTTGTTCTAAATTTTACAAATTCACGAGTATAACCCACCGTTGAATGTTCCGAACCTAATTTTTAGCTTGATTTCATCATGTAATAATCACCAAAACATGCTTATGAAACTTTAAATATCAAATTGGTACTAAAAAAAGACATTTTGAAGTACTATAATAGCCGTTCAAACGTCGAATCGCATCAATGTTTGTGCAAATTTGTACAAGTTTCATGCTTTGAACCCACTGTTCAATGTTCGAAATCTATTTCAATTCAATTTTCAAACTTTTTCAACATGATAATACATATATGAAGACTGATTTACTATTTTGTAATCACAAAAATGTGTTTTCAACAACCATCTAAGTTGTTCAATGTCGAACAATTTTGTTCTAAATTTTACAAAACTCACGAGTATGACCCCCCGTTGAATGTTCTGAACCAATTTTTAGCTTTATTTCATCATGTATTAATCACCAAATTTTTTTTATGAAACTTTGAATATCAATTTGGTATGAAGAAAAGACATTTTTAACTACTATATTGGCCATTCAAACATCGAATCGCATCAATTTTTGTGAAATTTGTTCAAAATTCATGCTTTGAACCCAATGTTCAACGTTCGAAATCAATTTCAATTTGATTTCCAAACTTTTCTACAAGATAATACATATATGAAGACAGATATACTAGTTTGCAATCACAAAAATGCGTTTTCAACAGCCATCTAAGTTGTTCAATGTCGAACAATTTTGCTCTAAATTTTACAAAATTCACGAGTATAACCCCCCGTTGAATGTTCTAAACCAATTTTTAGACTGATTTCATCGTGTATTAATCACCAAAACATTTTTATGAAACTTTAAATATCAATTTGGTATGAAGAAAGACATTTTTAACTACTATATTGGCCGTTCAAACATCGAATCGCATCGATTTTTGTGAAATTTGTTCAAAATTCATGCTTTGAACCCACTGTTCAACGTTCGAAATCAATTTCAATTCGATTTCCAAAACTTTTTCTGCAAGATAATACATAAATGAAGACAGATATACTAGTTTGCAATCACAAAAACGCGTTTTCAACAGCAATTTAAGTTGTTTAATGTTGAACAATTTTGTTCTAAATTTTACCAAATTCACGAGTATGACCCCCTGTTGAATGTTCTGAACCAATTTTTAACTTTATTTCATCATGTATTAATCACCAAAATATATTTATGAAACTTTAAATATCAATTTGGTATGAAGAAAAGACATTTTTAACTACTATATTGGCCATTCAAACATCGAATCGCATCAATTTTTGTGAAATTTGTTCAAAATTCATGCTTTGAACCCACTGTTCAACGTTTGAAATCAATTTCAATTCGATTTTGAAAACTTTTTCTACAGGATGATACATATATGAAGACAGATATACTAGTTTGCAATCATAAAAATGCGTTTTGAACAACCATCTAAGTTGTTCAATGTCGAACAATTTTGTTTGAAGTTTTTAAAAATTCACGAGTATAACCCACCGTTGGATGTTCTAAGCCTATTTTTAGCTTGACTTCATCATGTAATAATCCCCAAAACGGTTTTATGAAACTTTAAATATCAAATTGGTATCACAAAAACACATTTTTAAAACCTATACCGGCCGTTCAACGTTGTATGTCCTTGGTTTTTCTGAAAAATGTACAAAATTCATGCTTTGAACCAATTGTTGAACATCCAAAATCTATTTTCAATTCAATTTCTAATTGTTTTGTACAAGATAATTCATATATGAAGACATATGTTATAGTTTGGAATCACAAAAATGCATTTTCAACAACCATATAAGTTGTTCAAAGTCGAATAATTTTGTTCAAAATTTTAAAAATTCATGAGTATGACCCACCGTTGGATGTTTTGAACCTATTTTTAGCTTAATTTCATCTTGTATTAATCACCAAAACAGTTTTATGAAATTTTAAATATTTAATTGGTACGAAGAAAAGACATTTTTAACAACTATTTTGGCAGTTAAACGATAAATCGCATCGATTTTTGTAAGAATTGTACAAAATTCGTGCATTGATCCCACTATTCTATGTTCGAAATCTATTTTTAATTCGATTTCAAAACATTTTCTACAAGATAATACATATATGAAGACAGATATACTAGTTTGCAATCCCAAAAATGCATTTTCAAAAACCATCTAAGTTGTTTAATGTTTAACAATTTTGTTCTAAATTTTACAAAATTCACGAGTACAATCCACCGTTGGATGTTCTGAACTTATTTTTTTGCTTAATTTCATCATGAATTAATCTCCAAAACATGCTTATGAAACTTTAAATATCAAATTGGTACGAAGAAAAGACATTTTGAAGTACTATAATAGCTTTTCAAACATCGAATTGCATCATTTTTTGTGCAATTTGATTCATTCTTTGAACCCACAGCTCAACGTTCGAAATCTATTTCAATTTGATTTCCAAACTTTTTCAATAAGATCATACATATATGAAGAATGATTTACTAGTTTATAATCAGAAAAATATGTTTTCAACAATCATATAGGTTGTTCAATGTCGAACAATCTTGTTCGAAATTTTAAAAAATTCACGAGTATGACCCACCGTGTATTTTCTAAACCTATTTTTATCTTGACTTCACCATGTATGAATCACCAAAATGGTTTTATGAAACGTTGAATATCAAATTGGTATCACAAATACACATTTTTGACAACTGTATCGGCCGACATACGTTGTATGTCCTCAATTTTAGTGAAAATTATACAAAATTCAAGCTTTGATCCCACTGTGCAACGCCAGAAATTTATTTTCAATTTGATTTTCAAAATTTTTGTACAAAATAATACATATATGAAGACAGATGTACTATGTTGAAATCAGAAAAATGCATTTTCAACCACCATATAAGTTGTTCAATGTCGAACAATTTTGTTCGAAATTTTACAAATTCAAGAGTACGACCCACCGTTGGTCGTTTTAAACCTATTTTTAGACTGATTTCATCGTGTATTAATCACCAAAAGTATTTTATGAAAATTTAAATATCAAATTGGTACGAAAAAAAGACATTTTTAACAACTATTTTGGCCGTTGAACGACGAATCGTATCGATTTTTGTGAAAATTGTACAAAATTCATGCTTTGAACCCACTACTCAACGTCCAAAATCTATTTTCAATTCAATTTCAAAACTTTTTGTACAAGATAGTACATATATGAAGACATATGTACTAGTTTACAATTACAAAAATGCGTTTTCAACAACCATCTAAGTTGTTCAATGTCGAACAATTTTGTTCTAAATTTTACCAAATTCACGAGTATGACCCCCGTTGAATGTTCTGAACCAATTTTTAGCTTTATTTCATTATATATTAATCACCAAAACATTTTTATGAAACCTTAAATATCAATTTGGTATGAAGAAAAGACATTTTTAACTACTATATTGGCCTTTCAAACATCGAATCGCATCAATTTTTGTGAAATTTGTTCAAAATTCAAGCTTTGAACCCACTGTTCAACATCTAAAATCAATTTCAATTCAATTTCCAAACTTTTTCTAAAAAAAATAATACATATATGAAGACAGATGTACTAGTTTGCAATCAAAAAAATGCGTTTTCAACAACCATCTAAGTTGTTCAATGTCGAACAATTTTGTTTGAAATTTTTAAAAATTCAAGAGTATAACCCACCGTTGGATGTTCTAAGCCTATTTTTAGCTTGACTTCATCATGTAATAATCACCAAAACGGTTTTATGAAACTTTAAATATCAAATTGGTATCACAAAAACACGTTTTTAAAACCTATATCGGCCGTTCAACATTGTATGTCCTTGGTTTTTCTAAAAAATGAACAAAATTCATGCTTTGAACCCACTGTTGAACATCCAAAATCTATTTTCAATTCAATTTCCAAATGATTTTTACACGATAATTCATATATGAAGTCATACGTTCTAGTTTGGAGTCACAAAAAGGCGTTTTCAACAACCATATAAGTTGTTCAATGTCGAATATTTTTGTTCGAAATTTTACAAATTAACGAGTATGACCCACCGTTAGATGTTTTGAACCTATTTTTAGCTTCATTTCATCTTGTATTAATCACCAAAACTGTTTTGGTGATTAATATACAATGATTTACTAGTTTGTAATCAGAAAAATATGTTTTCAACAATTCAATGTCGAACAATCTTGTTCGAAAGTTTAAAAAATTCACGAGTATGACTTACCTTGGAGTTTCTAAACCTATTTTTGGCATGACTTAATCATGTATTAATCACCAAAATGGTTTTATGATACTATAAATATCAAATTGGTATCACAAATACACATTTTTGACAACTATATAGGCCGACATACGTCGTATGTCCTCGATTTTCGTGAAAATTATACAAAATTCAAGCTTTGATCCCATTGTGCAACGTCAGAAATTTATTTTCCATATGATTTTCAAACTTTTTGTACAAAATAATACATATATGAAGACAGATGAACTAGGTTGAAATTAGAAAAATGCATTTTCGACCACCATATATATAAGTTGTTCAATGTCGAATAATTTTGTTCGAAATTTTACAAATTCAAGAGTATGACCCACCGTTGGTTGTTTTGAACCTATTTTTAGATAGATTTCATTGTATATTAATCACCAAAACAGTTTTATGAAAATTTAAATATCAAATTGGTACGAAAAAAGACATTTTTAACAAGTATATTGGCCGTTCAACGACGAATCGCATCGATTTTTGTCTAAATTGTACAAAATTCATGCTTTGAACCCACTGTTCAACGTCCAAAATCTATTTTCAATTCAATTCCAAACCTTTTTGTACAAGATAATACATATATGAAGACAGATGTACTAGTTTGCAATCACAAAAATGTGTTTTCAACAACCATATAAGTTGTTCAATGTTGAACAAGTTTGTTCTAAATTTTACAAAATTCACGAGTATGACTCCTTACAAAATTCACGAGTATGACCCCACCGTTGAATGTTTTGAACCAATTTTTAGCTTTATTTCATCATGTATTAATCACGAAAACATTTTTATGAAACATTAAATATCAATTTGGTAAGAAGAAAAGACATTTTTAACTACTATATTGGCCGTTCAAATATCGAATCGCATCAATTTCTGTGAAATTTGTTCAAAATTCATGCTTTGAACCCACTGTTCAACGTCCGAAATCTATTTCAATTCGATTTCTAAACTTTTTCTATGAGATAATACATATATGAAGACATATATAGTAGTATGCAATCATAAAAATGCTTTTTTAACAACCTTCTAAGTTGTTCAATGTTGAACAATTTTGTTCGAAATTTTTAAAAATTGACGAGAATATCCCACTGTTGGATGTTCTAAACCTATTTTTAGCTTGAATTCATCATGTAATATTCACCAAAACGTTTTTATGAAACTTTAAATATCAAATTTGTATCACAAAAACACATTTTTAAAACCAATATCGGCCGTTCATCTTTGTATGGCCTTGGTTTTTCTGAAAAATGTACAAAATTCACGCTTTGAACCCACTGTTGAACATCCAAAATCTATTTTCAATTCAATTTCCAAATTTTTTGTACAAGATAATTCATATATGAAGTCATACGTTCTAGTTTGGTGTCACAAAAATGCGTTTTCAACAACCATATAAGTTGTTCAATGTCGAATAATTTTGTTCGAAATTTTACAAATTCACGAGCATGACCCCCCCGTTAGATGTTTTCAACCTACTTTTAGCTTGATTTCATCTTGTATTAATCACCAAAATAGTTTTATGAAAATTTAAATATTAAATTGGTATGAAGAAAAGACATTTATAACAACTACATTGGCAGTCCAACGATGAATCGCATCGAATTTTGTAAAAATTGAACAAAATTCGTGCATTGAACCCACTGTTCAACGTTTGAAATCTATTTTTAATTTGATTTCAAAACATTTTCTACAAGATAATACATATATGAAGATAGATATACTAGTTTGCAATCACAAAAATGCATTTTCAAAAACAATCTAAGTTGTTCAATGTCGAACAATTTTGTTCTAAATTTTACAAAATTCACGAGTATAACCCATCATTGGATATTCTAAACCTATTTTTAACTTGATTTCATCATTTATTAATCACCAAAACATGCTTATGAAACGTTGAATATCAAATTGGTACGAAGAAAAGACATTTTGAAGTACTATAATAGCCGTTCAAACGTCTAATCGCATCAATGTTTGTGCAATTTGTACAAGATTCATGCTTTGAACCCACTGTTCAACGTTCGAAATCTATTTCAATTCGATTTTCAAACTTTTTCAACAAGATAATACATATATGAAGAATGATTTACTAGTTTGTAATTAGAAAAATACGTTTTCAACAATCATAAAGGTTGTTCAATGTCGAACAATCTAGTTCAAAATTTTAAAAAAAATCACGAGTACGACCCAATGTGGATTTTCTAAACCTATTTTTAGCATGACTTCACCATGTATTAATCACCAAAATGGTTTTATGAAACTTTAAATATCAAATTGGTATCACAAATACACATTTTTGACAACTGTATCGACCGTTCTACGTTGTATATCCTCGATTTTCATGAAAATTATACAAAATTCTAGCTTTGAACCCAATGTGCAACGTCAGAAATTTATTTTCAATTTGATTTTCAAAATTTTTGTACAAAATAATACATATATGAAGACTGTTGTACTAGGTTGAAATTAGGAAAATGTATTTTCAACCACCATATAAGTTTTATAATGTCAGACAATTTTGTTCGAAATTTTACAAATTCAAGAGTATGACCCGCCGTTGGTTGTTTTGAACCTATTTTTAGATTGATTTCATCGTGTATTAATCACCATAACAGCTTTATGAAAATTTAAATATCAAATTGGTACGGAAAAAAAAAGATATTTTTAACAACTATATTGGTCGTTCAACGACGAATTACATCGATTTTTATGAAAATTGTACAAAATTCATGCTTTCAACCCATTGTTCAATGTCCAAAATCTATTTTCAATTCAATTTCAAAACTTTTTGTACAAGATAATACATATATGAAGATAAATGTACTAGTTTGCAATCACAAAAATGCGTTTTCAACAACCATCTAAGTTGTTCAATGTTGAACAATTTTGTTCTAAATTTTACAAAATTCACGAGTATGAACCCCCATTCAATGTTTTGAACCAATTTTTAGCTTTATTTCATCATGTATTAATCGCCAAAACATTTTAATAAAACTTTAAATATCAATTTGGTATGAAGAAAAGACATTTTTAACTACTATATTGGCCGTTCAAACATTGAATCGCATCAATTTTTGTGAAATTTGTTCAAAATTCATGCTTTGAACCCACTGTTCAACATTCGAAATCTATTTCAATTAGATTTCCAAACTTTTTCTACAAGATTAATACATATATGAAGACAGGTATACTAGTTTACAATCACAAAAAAGCGTTTTGAACAACCATATAAGTTCTTCAATGTCGAACAATTTTGTTTGAAATTTTTAAAAATTCACGAGTATAACCCGCCGTTGGATGTTCTAAACCTAATTTTAGCTTGACTTCATCATGTAATCACCAAAACGGGTTTATGAAACTTTAAATATCAAATTGGTATCACAAAAACACATTTTTAAAACCTATATCGGCCGTTCAACGTTGTATGTCCTTGGTTTTTCTGAAAAATGTACGAAATTCATGCTTTGAACCCACTGTTGAACATCCAAAATCTATTTTCAATTAAATTTCCAAATGTTTTATACAAGATAATTCATATATGAAGTCATATGTTCTAGTTTGGAATCACAAAAATGCATTTTCAACAACCATATAAGTTGTTCAATGTCGAATAATTTTGTTTAAAATTTTACAAATTCTCGAGTATGACTGGTCCGTTTGATGTTTTGAACCTATTTTTAGCTTGTTTTCATCTTGTATTAATCACCAAAATAGTTTTATGAAAATTTAAATATTAAATTGGTACGAAGAAAAGACATTTTAAACAATTATATTGGCAGTTCAAAGATGAATCGCATAGATTTTTGTAAAAATTGTACAAAATTCGTTTATTGAACCCACTATTCAACATTCGAAATCTATTTTTAATTCGGTTTCAAAATATTTTCTGCAAGATAATACGTATATGAAGACAGATATACTAGTTTGCAATCACAAAAATGCATTTTCAAAAACCATCTAAGTTGTTCAACGTCGAATAATTTTATTCGAAATTTTACAAATTCACGAGTATGACCCACCGTTGGGTGTTTTGAACCTATTTTTAGATTGATTTCATCTTGTATTAATCACCAAAACATTTTTATGAAAATTTAAATATTAAATTGGTACAAAGAAAAGACATTTTTAACAACTATATTGGCAGTTCAATGATGAATTGCATCGATTTTTATAAAAATTGTACGAAATTCGTGCATTGAACCCACTGTTCAATGTTCGAAATCTATTTTTAATTCGATTTCAAAATATTTTCTACAAGATAATACATATATGAAGACAGATATACTAGTTTGCAATCACAAAAATGTATTTTCAAAAACCATCTAAGTTGTTCAATATCGAACAATTTAGGTCTTAATTTGAGAAATTTCTCGAGTATAACCACCGTTAGATGTTCTAAACGCATTTTGAATCTGACTTCATTGTGTATTAACCATAAAAACACTATTGTAAAACTATAATAACCAATTTGAAGTCACAAAATAATATTTTGAACTAAAAATAGTGATTGTTCAATGTCGAATCACAAACATTTTTGTCAAAATTGTGCAACATTCATGCGTAAAAACCACTGTTTAATGTTCGAAACATATTTTTAATTCGATTACATGATGTTTTATTTACTATAACACACATAAGAATCCAAATGTACTAGTTTGAAATCCAAAAAACATGTTTTTGAACAACCATATAGGTTGTTCAGTGTCGAACAATTCATGTCATAATAAAATTTAATGAGTATAACCTGCAGTTAGATGTTTTAAACGTATTTTGTATCTGATTTCATTAAGTATCAACCATCAAAATACTATTATAAAACTATAAATACTAAGATAGAGTCATATTTTGAACGAAAATATGGACTGTTCAATGTTGAATCACCAATGTTTTTGTCGAAATTGTGCAATATTCATGCGTAAAAATCAATGTTTAATGTCCAAAACGTATTTTAATTCGATTTCAAAACTTTTCCTATAACATAATACACATATGAAGCCAGATGTACTAATTTGAAGTCCGAAAAACATGTTTTGAACAATTATATATGTTGTTCAATGTCCAACAAGTTAAGTAATAATTTGAGAAAATTCACGAGTATAACCCACCGTTAGATGTTATAAATGCATGCTGAATCTGATTTCATTGTGTATTAACTATCAAGATACTATTATAAAACTATGAATACCAATTTAGAGTCATGAAAACACATTTTAAATGATTATGTTGGTTGTTCAATGTCGAATCGCAAACGTTTGTATAAAAATTGTGCAACATTCAAACTTAAAAACCACCATTTAGTATTCAAAATGATTTTTTAATATGATTTAAAAACTTTTCCTAAATCATAATACACATAATAAGCCAAATGTACTAATTTGAAATCCGAAAAACACGCTTTGAACAACTATATATATGTTGTTCAATGTCCAACAATATAGGTCATAATACGAAAAAATTCACGAGTATAACCTACCGTTAGATGTTCAAAAAGCATTTTCAATTTTTTTTCATTGTCTACTAACCATCAAAATACTATTGTACAACAATGAATACCAATTTGGAGTCACGAAAACACACTTTGAACTATTATTTGGTTGTTCAATGTCGAATTGCAAACATTTTTGTCAAAATTGTGCAATATTCAAACGTAAATACTGATGTTTAATGTCCAAAATGTACTTTTAATTCAATTTCAAAACATTTCCTATATAATAATACACACAAGAGGACAGATATACTAATTTGAAATCTGAAAAATGCGTTTTGAACAACTATATAGGTTGTTCAATGTCCAAAAATTCATGAGTATAATCGACTATTAGATGTTGTTCTAAATGCAAGGTAATTAGCACAAAACGTGCCTATATTTTGAAGTCAATGTGAATATCATCCCTACTTTTGAAATTTTGGCATTTTCATCCTTACCTATATCATTTTTCGCACAAAAACGTTGTTTCCGTCCATTGTCATCCAAAATATGCCGTTAACTCACTTCCACAACACAAGTTGCACCAATTTGGCAAGGTAATTTCATCTATTTTGTCCACACACTTCATTTTCTAGTACCATCTAAACAATTGTAAAGTTTAGACCAGTGACAGTGGCGGTATGTATACAAATAAAGGCCATAATATGATTGTTACTGCTAAAACGTTCATAAAAAAAGAGTAATTTTCATCGTTCATAAATTTGTGATATTTTCATGGTTTCAGATGGTGCTAGAGAAGTATGTGTGTGGACAAAATGGATGAAATTACCTTTCCAAATTGGTTCAACTCGTGTTTCAGAAGTAAGTTAACGGCATATTTTGGATGACAAAGGACAGAAAGGACGTTTTGTACGGTTTATGTGATGATGAAAATGCCAAAATTTCAAAGGTATGGACGATTTGCACAATGACTTCAAAATGTATGGACGTTTTGTGCTAATTACCCTCTAAATGCATTTTGAATCTGAATTCATTATTTCTTAACCATCAAAATATAGTTATAAAATAAAGGATACCAATTTGGAGTCATGCAAAAACTTTTTGAACAATTATGTTGGTTGTTCAGTGTCGAATCGTAAACGTATTTTGTCAAAATTTTGCGACATTCAAGCGTAAAAACCAATGTTTAACATCCAAAACGTATTTTGAATTTGATTTCAAAACTTTTCCTATATCATAATACACATTAGAAGCCACATGTATTAATTTCAAAACCAAAAAAAAATGTTTTGAACAACTATATACGTTGTTCAATGTCCGAATGTTTAACTCAAAATTTGAAAAAATTTACGAGTATAACTCACCGTTTGATGCTCTAAATACATTTTGAATCTGATTTCATTGTGTATTAACAATAAAAACTACTATTATAAAAATATGAATACCAATTTGGAGTAACAAAATCACATTTTGAATAAACATATTGGTTGTTCAATGTCGAATAACAAAATTGTTTTGTCAAAATTGTGCAACATTCAAGCGCCAAAAGCATTGTTTAATGTCCGAAACATATTTTTAATTTGATTTCAAAAATTTTCCTATATCATAATACACCTAAAAAGTCAGAAGTACAAATTTAAAATGAAAAAAATATGGTTTGAACAACTATGTAAGTTGCTCAATCTCCAACAACTTAGGTCATAACTTGAGAAAATTCACGAGTATAACCTGTCTTCAAATGTTCTAAATGAATTTTGAATCTTATTTCATTGTGTATTAACAATCAAAAATATTATTATAAAACTATGAATACCAATTTAGAGTCACGAAATCACATTTTGAACGAACATATTGACTGTTCAATATCGAATAACAAACTTTTTTGTCAAAATTGTGCAACATTCAAGAGCAAAAACCACCGTTTAGCGTTTGAAACGTATTTTTAATTTGATTACAAAACATTTCCTATATCATAATGCACATAAGAAGTCAGATGTACTAACTTGAAAATCGAAAAATATGTTTTGAACAACTATATAGGTTGCTCAATCTCCAACAGCTTAGGTCATAACTTGAGAAAATTCACGAATATAACCCACCTTTAGATATTCTAAATGAATTTTGAATATAATTTCATTGTGTATTAACCATCAAAATACTATTATAAAATTATGAATACTAATTTGGAGTCACCAAAACACATTTTGAGCAATTATGTTGGTTGTTCATTGTTGAATCGTAACGTTTTTGTCAAAATTGTGCAATATTCAAGCGTAAAAACCAATGTTTAATGTCCAAAACTACTTTTAATTTGATTTCAAAACTTTTCCTATATCACAACTATATAGGTTGTTCAATGTCCAACAATTTAGATCATTATTTGAGAAAATTAATGAGTATAACCCAGCGTTAGATGTTCTAAACGCAATTTGAATTTGATTTCATTATGTGTTGACCATCAAAACACTATTTTAGAACTTACCAATTTAGAGTCTCGAAATCATATTTTGAACGAACATATTGATTGTTAAATGTCGAATCGCAAACGTTTTGGTCAAAATTGTGCAGCATTCATGCGTACAAACTACTGTTTAATGTCCGAAATGTATTTTTAATTCGATTTCAAAAATTTTCCTATATCATAATACACTTAAGAAGCTAGCTGTGCTAGTTTGAATTCCGAAAAACACGTTTTGAATAACTATATAGGTTGTTCAATTTAAAAAAAATTATGTCAAAATTTCAGAAAATTCACAAGTATAACCCTCCGTTAGATGTTGTAAATGCTTTCTGAATCTAAGTTCATTGTGAATTAACCATCAAAATACTATTTTAAAACTATGAATATCAATTTGGAGTCAGGTAAACACATTTTGAACGATTATGTTGGTTGTTCAACGTCGAATCGCAAATGTTTTTGTAAAATTTGTGCAACATTCAAGCATAAAAACCTCTAGTTAGTAATCAAGATGTATTTTTAATACAATTTAAAAACTTATCCAATATCATAGTACACATAAGAAGCCAGATGTACTAATTTTAGATCCGAAAAACTCGTTTTGAACAACTATATAGATTGTTCAATGTCCAACAATTTATGTCATGATTTTTGAAAATTAACGAGTATAACCCACCGTTAGATCTTCTAAATGCATTTTGAATTTGATTTCATTGTGTATTAACAATCCAAAATACTATTATAAAACTATGAATACCAATTTGGAGTCACGAAATCACATTTTGAACGAACATATTGACTGTTCAATGTCGAATAACAAACTTTTTTGTCAAAATTGTGAAACATTTAAGCACAAAAAACCACTGTTTAGCTTTCTAAACGTATTTTTAATTCGATTTCAAAACTTTTCCTATATCATAATACACATAAGAAGTCAGATGTACTAATTTGAAATCCGAAAAATATGTTTTGAACAACTATGTAGGTTGCTCAGTCTCTAACAACTTAGGTCATAGCTTGAGAAAATTCACGAGTATAACCCACCTTTAAATGTTCTAAATGAATTTTGAATCTGATTTTAGTGTGTATCAACCATCAAAATACTATTATAAAATTATGAATACTAATTTGGAGTCACGAAAATCCATTTTGAGAAGTTCTGTTGGTTGTTCAATGTCGAATCACAAACGTTTTTGTCAAAATTGTGCAATATTCAAGCGTAAAAACTAATATTTAATGTCCAAAACTACTTTTAATTTGATTTCAAAACTTTTCCTATATCACAACTATTTAGGTTGTTCAATGTCCAACAATTGTGATAATTTCACCCTCTACTACAAAATATAAAATAATTTAAAAAATACTATTTAACTTTTTTTATTTTAAAAATACTATTTTTTATTTTCATAACACTTGTTGTTACATTTGTTATTTTTGTTAATAACAAATGTAACACATTTATTATAACTAAAATAACAAATGTAACAAATGTAACAATAAGTGTTACAAAAATTAAAAAATAGTATTTTTAGAATAAAAAAAATATAATAGTATTTTAAGAAATAGTTTATTTATTGTAGTTATTTTTGAAAAAAACCCCCAACAATTTAGGTCATAATTTGAGAAAATTAACGAGTATAACCCATTGTTACATGTTCTAAATGCAATTTTAATTTTATTTCATTATGTGTTGACCATCAAAACACTATTATAGAACTTGCCAATTTAGAGTCTCGAAATCATATTTTGAATGAACTTATTGATTGTTAAATGTCGAATCGCAAACTTTTTGGTCAAAATTGTGCAACATTCATGCGTACAAACCACTGTTTAATGTCCGAAACATATTTTTAATTCGATTTCAAAAAATTTCCTATATCATAATGCACTTAAGAATCCAGATGTGCTAGTTTGAAATCTGAAAACACGTTTTGAATAACTATACATGTTGTTCAATTTCAAAAAATTTATGTCATAATTTGAGAAAATTTACAAGTATAACCCCACTGTTAGATGTTTTAAATGCATTTTGAATCTGATTTTGTTGTGTATTAACAATCAAAATAATATTACAAAACTATAATTATCAATTTAGAGTCACGAAATCAGAATGAACATATTGATTGTTCAATGTCGAATTACAAATAATTTTGTCAAAATTGTGCAACATTCAAGCATAAAACAACTGTTTAATGTCAGAAACAAATTTTTAATTCGATTTCAAAACTTTTTCTTTATCAAAATATACATAAGTAGCCTTATGTACTAGTTTGAAATATAAAAAACACTTTTGAACAACCATATAGGTTGTCAAATGTCAATGTATTCAGATCATATTTTGAGAAACTTCACGAGTTTACCGTTAGATGTTCTAAAAACATTTTAAAACTGATTTCATTATGTATTAACCATCAAAATACTATTATTAAACTATAAATACCAATTTGGAGTCCCTAAAACACATTTTGAACGATCATGTTGATTGTTCAATGTCCAATTACAAACGGTTTTGTCAAAATTGTGCAACATTCAAGCGCGAAAAACTAATGTTTAATGTCCGTAACGAATTATTAATTCGATTTCAAAACTTTTTATATATCATAATACACATAAAAGCCAGATGTACTAGTTTAAAATCACAAAAATACGTTTTAAACAACCATATAGGCTGTTCATGAAGATCAATTTAGATCATAATTTGAGAAATTCAACAATATAACCCACCATTTGATGTTCTAAACTCATTTTTAATCTAATTTCATTAAGTATTAATCGTCAAAAAATCATTATAAAACTATAAATACCAATTTGGAGTCAAGAAATCACATTTTAAATGAACATATTGGTTTTTAATGTCGAATCGCCAATATTTTTGTCAAAATTGTGCAACGTTCTAGCGTAAAAATAACTGTTTAATGTCTGAAATGTATTATTAATTAGATTTCAAAACTTTTTTTTATATCATATTACACATAAGAAGCCAGATGCACTAGTTTGAAATCTAAAAAACACATTTTACAGCCATATAGGTTGTTCAATGTCAAACAATTCAAGTCATAATTTAAGAAAATTCACGATTATAACCTACTCTTAGATGTTCTAAACACATTTTAAATCTACTTTCATTATGTATTAACCATCAAAATACTATTATAAAACTACGATTACCAATTTGAAGTCGTGAAATCACATTTTGAACGAACATAACATTTTTGTTAAAATTGTGCAACATTCAAGTGTAAAAACTACTGTTCTATGCCTGAAACATATTTTTAATTCGATTTCAAAAAATTCATATATCATAATACACATAAGAAGAAAGATGTACTAGTCTGAAATTAAAAAAAAAAAACATTTTGAACAACTCTATAAGTTCTTCAAAGTCGAATAATTTAGGTCATAATTTTGAGAAAATTCACAACTATAACCCACCATTAGAAGTTTTATAGGCTTTTTAAAACTGATTTCATTATGTATTAACAATCAAAATACTATTATAAAACTATAAAAACCAATTTAGAGTCACGAAAATACATTTTGAACGATCATGTTGGTTGTACAATGTCTAATCGCAAACGTTTTTGACAAAATTGTGCAACATTCAAGCGTGAAAACTACTGTTTAATGTCTGAAACGAATTTTTAATTCGATTTTAAATTTTTTTTGTATCATAATACACACAAGAAGCTAGAATTACAAGTTTGAAATTACTAAAATACATTTTGAACAACTATATAGGTTATTCAATGTCAAACAAATTAGATCATAATTTGGGAAAATTCACGATTATAATCTACCGTTAAATGTTATAAACACATTTTTATTTGATTTCATTATATATGAGTCATACAAATAAAATTATAAAACAGTAAATACTAAAATTTATTCTCTAAATCACATTTTGAAAATACATATTTATCGAATTGCGAACATTTTTCCACTCAAGCATAAAAACCACTAATTAATGTCCGAAACGTATTTTTAATTCGATTTCAATTCCTATATCATAATACACATAAGAAACCAAATGTACTAATTTGAAATCCCAAAAATACATTTTGAACAACTATATAGGTTGTTAATATCGAACAATTTAGATCATAATTTGAGAACCCACCGTTAGATGTTATAAACACATTTTAAATCTAAATTCATTATGTATTAACCCTTAAAATACTATTATAAAACTATAAATATCAATTTGGAGTCACGAAAATACATTTTGAAATATCATGTTTGCTGTTCAATGTCGAATTCAAATGTTTTTGTCAAAATTGTACAACATTTTAGCGTAAAAACTACTATTTAATGTCCGAAATGAATTTTTAATTCTATTTCAAAACTTTTTTCTATATCACAATACACATAAGAACGAAGATGTACTGTTTGAAATAACAAAAATAAGTTTTGAACATAATGTCGACAATTTAGGTTATATTTTGAGAAAATTCTCGAGTATAACCCACCGTTAGATGTTTTATACACATATTTAAAATGATTTCATTATGTATTAACCATAAAAGTACTATTATAAAACAATAAATAGCAATTTGAGTCACGAAAATTCATTTTGAACGATCATGTTGGCTATGCAATGTCGAATTGCAAACGTTTTTGACAAATTGTGCAACATTCAAACGTGAAAACTATTGTTCAATGTTCGAAACGAATTTTTAATTCAATTTAAATTTTTTTTTGTATCATGATACACATAAGAAGCTAGAAGTACTAGTTTGAAATTACGAAAATACGTTTTTAACTACCTTATTGGTTGTTCAATGTCGAACAAATTAGGTCATAATTTGAGTATAACCCACCGTTAGATATTATAAACGCATTTTTATTGGATTTCATTATGTATTACACATCAAAATACTATTATTAAAAAATAAATACCAAAATTTAGTCTCAAAATCACATTTTGAAAAAATATAATTATCGAATTGCGAACATTTTTGCCAAAATTGCAATATTCAAGTATAAAAACCACTATTTAATGTCCGGAACGTATTTTTAATTCGATTTCAAAACTCTTCATATCTCATAATACACATAAGAAACCCAATGTACTAGTTTGAAATTAAAAAAATACGTTCTAAACAACCATATAGATTGTTCAATGTCGAACAAATTAGGTAATAATTTGGTAAAATTAATGATTATAACCCACTGTTAGATGTTATAAATACATTTTTATATGATTTCAATGTGTATTAGCAATCAAAATACTATTATAAAACAATAAATAACAAAATTTAGTCACGAAATCACACTTTGAAAAAACATATTGAATGTTCAATGCCGAATCGCAAACGTTTTTGTCAAAATTGTAAAATATTCAAGCGTAAAAACTATTGTTTAATGTTCGAAATGCTTTTTTAATTCTATTTCAAAACTCTTTCTATATCATAATACACATAAAAATCCGAATGTACTAGTTTGAAATCACAAAAATACGTTTTGAACAACTATATATGATTTTCAATGTTGAACAATTTAGGTCATAATTTGAGAAAATTCAAAACTATAACACCCCATTAGATGTTCTAAACACTTTTTTAAACCGATTTTATTATGTATTAACCATCAAAATACTGTTATAAAACTATAAAAACCAATTTAGAGTCATGCAAACACGTTTTGAATTATCATGTTGGTTGTTCAATGTCAAATCGCAAATATTTCGTCAAAATTGTATAACATTCAAGCATAAAAACTACTATTTAATGTCCAAAACGTAATTTTAATTCTATTTCAAAACTTTTTCTATATCATAATACACAAAAAAAAAAAAACAAGATATACTAGTTTGAAATTACAAAAATACATTTTAAATAACCATATAATTAGTACAATGTCGAACAATTTAGGTAATAATTTGTTAAAATTCAAAACTATATCCCATCATTAGCTATTCTAAATACTTTGTTAAACTGATTTCATTATGTATTAACCATCAAAATACTATTATAGAACTATAAATACCAATTTGGAGTCACGAAAAAAATTATTTGAACGAGCATGTTGGATGTTTCAATGTTGAATCGCTAATGTTTTTGTCAAAGTTGTGCAACTTTCAGGCGTAAAAACTACAATTTAATGTCCGAAACATATTTTTTAATTTGATTTCAGAACTTTTATATATAATAATATACATAAGAATCAAGATGTACTAGTTTGAAATCACGAAAATACGTTTTGAATATCCATATAGGTTGTTCAATGTCGAACAATGCATGTCATAATTTAAGTAAATTCATGAGTATAACCTACATTTAGAAGTTCTATACGCATTTTAGAATCTGATTTCATTATGTATTAACCTCTAAAATACTCTTATAAAACTATAAATAAAAATTTAGAGTCACGAAAACACATTTTGAACAATCATGATGGCTGTTCAAATGCAAATATTTTTGTCAAAATTGTACAATATCCAAATATAAAAACTAGTGTTTAATGTCCGAAAAGAATTTTTAATTCTGTTTCAAAACTTTTTTCTATATCATAATACACATAAGAAGCTAGATGGACTGATATGAAATAACAAATTAGTTTTGAACAACCATATATGTTGTTCAATGCCAACAATTTAGGTCATATTTTGAGAAAATCCTCGAGTATAACCCACTGTTGCATGTTTTAAACGCATTTTTAAACTGATTTCATTATATATTGACAATTAGAATACTATTATAAAACTATAAATAGCAATTTGGAATCACAAAAACATATTTTGAACGATCATGTTGGCTGTGCAATGTCAAATAGCAAATATTTTTGACAAAATTGTGCAACATTCAAGCGTGAAAACCATTGTTTAATGTCTTTAACAAATTTTTAATTCGATTTCAAAACTTTTTTATATCATAATACACATAAGAACATAGAAGTACTAGTTTGAAATTACAAAAATTTATTTTAAACAACTATATAGGTTGTTCAATGTCGATCAATTTGATCTTAATTTGAGAAAATTCACTAGTATAACCATTTGTTAGATGTTCTAAAACATTTTTAATGTGGTTTCATTACATATTAATAGTCAAATACAGTTATAAAACTATAAATACAAATTTGGAGTCACGAAATCATATTTTCAACGAATATATTGACTATTCAATGTCTAATTGCGAATGTTTTTGTTAAAATTATGCAACATTCAAGCATAAAACTCACTTTTCAATGTCCGAAATGTATTTTTAATTCATTTTCAAAACTTTTCCTATATCTTAATACAAATAAGTAGTCAGATGTACTAGTTTGAGATCCGAAAAACACGTTTTGAACACCATATAGGTTGTTCAATTTTGAACAATTTAGGTCATAATTTGAGAAAATTTACTAGTATAACCCCCTGTTAAATGTTCTAAATGCATTTTAAATATGATTTCATAATTTATAAACCATCAAAATACTATTATAAACTAAAAACACAAATTTAGAGTCATGAAATCACATTTTGAATGAACATATTGACTGTTCAATATCGAATCAAAAACGTTTTTGTCGTAGTTGTGCTTCATTCAAGCGTAAAGAAATTAAGTATATTGTCCAAAACGTATTTTTAATTCGATTTCAAAACTTTTTTTTTTATCATAATGCACATAAGATACAGATGTACTAGTTTAAAATCATAAAAATAAAATTATAAAACTATAAATATGTTTTGAACAACCATACTAGTTGTTCAATGTCGATTAATTTAGGTCATAATTTGAGAAATTTCATGAATATAACCCACATTTAAATGTTCTAAACGCATTTTGAATCTGATTTCATTATGTATTAACCATCAAAATACTATTATAAAACTATAAATACCAATTTGGTGTCACGAAATCACATTTTGAACGAACATATCAGTTCAATGTCGAATCGCAAATATTTTTGTCAAAATTGAGCAACAATCAAACCTAGAAACTACTGTTTAATGTTCGAAACGTATTTTTAATTTGATTTCAATACTTTTTTGTATCATAATGTACATAAAAAGCCAGATGTACTAGTTTGAAATCCAAAAACTATGTTTTGAACAACCATAGAGATTGTTCAATGTCGAACAATTTAGGTCTTAATTTAAGAAAATTCACGAGTATAGCCCACTGTTAAATGTTCTAAACGTATTTTGTATCTGATTTCAATGTGTATTAACCATCAAAATACTATTATAAAACTATAAATACCAATTTGGAGTCGCGAAATCACATTTGAATAGACATATTGACTGTTGAATGTCGAATTGCAAACGTTTTTATCAAAATTGAGCAACATTCAAGCTTAGAAACCACTGTTTAATTTTCGAAACGTATTTTTTCTTCGATTTCAAATGATTTATATATCATAATACACATAAGTAGCCAGTTGTACTAGTTTGAAATCTAAAAAACACGTTTTTATAGACCATAAAGGTTTTTCAATGTCGAACAATTTAAGAAATTTCACGAGTGTATCCCACTATTAGATGTTTTAAATGCATTTTGAAAATAATTTTATTATGTATTAACCATCAAAATACTAATATAAAACTATAAACACCAATTTGGAGTCATGAAATCACATTTTGAACGAACATATTGACTGTTTAATGTTGAATCGCGAACGTTTTTGTCAAAATTTTGTAACATTCAAGCGTGAAAAACCATGGTTTAATGTCCAAAACATATTTTTAATTCGATTTAAAAACTTTTTCTTTATCATAACACACATAAGAAGCCAGATGTAATAGTTTGAAATCACAAAAAAATACGTTTTGAACAACCATATAGATTGTTCAATGTTGAACAAATTAAGTCATAATTTGGAAAAATTCACGATTATAACCAACTGTTAGATGTAATAAATGCATTTTTATTTGATTTCATTATGTATTAACCATCAAAATACTATTACAAAACTATAATTACCAATTTGGAGTCACAAAAACACATTGTGGACAATTATGTTGGATGTTCAATGTCAAATCGCAAATGTTTTTGTCAAAATTATGCAACACTCAAACGTGAAAACCACTGTTAAATGTCTGAAACATATTTTTAATTCGATTTCAAAATATTTTCTATATCATAATACACATAAGAAGCCAGATGTACTAGTTTAAAATCATAAAAAATATATTTTGAACAACTATATAAGTTGTTCAATGTCGATCAATTTCGATTATAATTTGTGAGTATTCACTGGTATAATCCACATTTAGATGTTCTAAACAAAATTTTAATATGATTTCATTATGTATTAATCGTCAAAAGATTATTATAAAACTATAAATACCAATTTGGAGTTGCAAAATCACATTATGAATGAACATATTCATTGTTCTTGTCAAATCGCAAAGGATTTTGTCAAAATTGTGCAACATTCAAGCGTAAAAACTACTGTTTAATGTCCAAAAATTATTTTTAATTCGATTTCAAAACCTTTTTTACATCAAAATACACATTACAAGCCAGATGTACTAGTTTAAAATTTGAAAAAACACGTTTTGAGCAACAATATTGCCTGTTCAATGTCGAATAATTTAGGTCATAATTTGAAACATTCACGTGTGTAACCAACAGTTAAATGTTCTAAACGCTTTTTGAATCTGATTTTATTATGTATTAACCATCAAATACAATTATAAAACTATAAACACCAATTTGAAGTCACGATAACACATTTTGAACAACCATATTAGCTGTTCAATGTCGAATTGCAAACGTTTTTATCAAAATTGTAAAACATTCAAGCATAAAAATCAATATTTAATGTCCAAAATGTATTTTTAATTTGATTTCAAAAAATTTTCTTTATCATAATATACATAAGAAGCCAGATATACTAGTTTAAAATAATAAAAATACGTTTTGAACAACTATATATGTTGTTCAATGTCGAACACATTAGGTCATAATTTGGAAAAATTCTCGGTTAGAACCCACTGTTCGATGTTATAAACACATTTTTATCTGATATCATTGTGTATTAACCATCAAAAATACTATTATAAAACTATAAAACCAATTTGGAGTCACGAAAATATTTTTTGAACAATCATGTTGACTGTTCAATGTTGAATCGCAAACGTTTTTGTCCAAATTCAACATTTCACTATTTAATATCTGAAACAAATTTTTAATTCAATTTCAGAACTTTTTCTATATCATAATACACACAAGAAGCTAGATGTACTAGTTTGAAATCACAAAAAAAATATTTTGAACTACTATATAGGTTGTTCAATGTCGATCAATTTCAATCTTAATTTCTGAAATTCACTAGTATTATCCACAGTTAGATGTTCTAAACAAACTTTCAATCGGATTTCATTATGTATTAATCATCAAAAATTTATTACAAAACTATAAATACCAATTTGGAGTCACGAAATCATATTTTGAAATGGACTATTCGTTGTCAAATCGTGAAGTTTTTGTCAAAATTGTGCGATATTGAAGCGTAAAAATACTGTTTAATATCATAAATATATTTTAATTCGATTTTAAAAATTTTTATATATCATAATATACATAAAAAGTCAGATGTACTAGTTTGAAATCCAAAAAACACGTTTTGAACAACCATATATGTTGTTCAATGTTGAACAATTTAGGTCATAATTTGAAAAAATTCACGATTATGAAATCCAACTACAAGTACGTTTACGACATCAACACTTGGTTATACTCTTGAATTGTGTCAAATTTTGACCAAAATAGTTTGACGTGTGGCTTTGTCGGTGTGTTATGATGTCGAAAAAGTAAAAAAAAAAAAAGTATTGGTCATTCAGTTGTAGATTTTACACTTGAATATTGTTAAATTTTGACAAAACAGTGGCTATTCAATATTGAACGACAAATGTGGTTGTTCCAAATGTATTTTCGTAACCCAAATCATGTAAATATAGATTGACAAAAGTGTAATGGTAATGAAGACGTAATTAAATCCAATTAAATATACGTTTAGGACATCAACAGTTGGTTATACTCTTGAACGATGTCAAATTTTACCCAAAATAGTTCAACATTTCACACATATATGGTTATTCAAAATGTATTTTTGTGACTTCAACTAGTTCATATGTCTTCTTCAGTGTGTTATGATGCTGAAAAAGTTCGAAAATTGAATTAAAAATACGTATTGGACATTCAATATTGGATTTTACACTTGAATGTTGTTAAATTTAGACAAAACGATGGTGATTCGACATTGAACGGCCTATATGGTTGCTCTAAATATATTTTCGTGACCCATATCATATATATAGAGATTTGTAAAAGTGTTTTGGTGATGAAAACGTAATGAAATCCCATTAAAAACACGGTTAGGACATCAACGGTTGGTTATACTCTTCAATGGTGTCAAATTTCAACTAAAATTGTTCAACATTGAACAACTTATATGGTTGTTCAAAATATATTTTTGTGACTCAAAACTAGTTTATATGTCTTCGTTGGTATGTTATGATGTCGAAAAATTTCAAAAATCGAATTAAAAATTCATTTCGATCATTCAATGGAGGATTTTACACATGAATGTTGTTAAATACAAACAAAACAGCGGTGATTCGAAATTGAAAGGTTTATATGGTTGTTCCAAATGTATGTTTGTTACCCAAAACATGTAAATATAACTTTACAAAAGTGTTTTGGTGATGAATTCGTAATAAAAACCCATTAAAAACAAGTTTAAAACATCCAATCATTGATTATACTATTGAATGGTGTCAAATTTAAACCAAAATGGTTTAACATTGTATAACTTATGAGGTTGTTCAAAATGTATTTTTATGGCTCCAAAAAAGTTCATACGGCTTCATCGGTGTGTTATGATGTCTAAAAAGTTCAAAAATCAAATTAAAAATACGTTTCGAACATTCAATTGTGGATTTTATATTTTAATGTTATTGAATGTTGACAAAATGGTGGTGATTCGTCATTGAACAGTCTTTATGGTTGTTCTAAATGTATTTTTGTGACTTAAATAAAGTAAGGATAATTTGCAATTTTGGTCTCCAACCTTTCATATATGTTACTAGTCTACCCCTAACTAATTTTTTTAGCACAAGCATTCCCAACATTTGAAGTAATTGCAAATCACGTCCCTAATCACAGTTTCCGTTAAAATCTGCTGTTATGTCACTAGCGTGTACCTCACGCGTTAGTATTTTCTCAACCAGTACATTTGAGGACTTAAAGACAATTTGGTTCATCTACGAAACACCTCATTTGAAGTTTGAAACCAATATTTATGTAGGCATATTACAAATCAGACAGAAAACCCTCATATTTGTTCTAGAAACAGTTGGAAGATCACTTGCACCATCTTTACTCTAGCACATTTGGCGACATCCGTTGGAGAAGACGACTACCCATACCCGACCAGAAGATGACGGAAATCTCCATTTCAAAAGAGCACTCATATCGTGCATTTGGAGAAAGCCCGCTAATAAACCAGAAATGAGGCCGTTCGAATAATACCAATATCATAGACAAGATGAAGAGGGTCCACAATATAGTGTTTTTGTTGGTTCATTGTCGCTAATCTGTAGTTGTTGTTCAACTTTTCTAACCTAAAATTGCATTTTTTTGGGTTTTTTTGGTAGCTGACGAATTTCCTTACTCCACAATGAAATGCATCCATGGAGAGATGGGTTTTTCATAAGAATGGCAAACATAATCTACTTGCATGGACATGCACAGTACATTGACTGGGTGGACTCCGATTGCCTTTCAAGGTTTTAGTTAAATGCCATAGCCAAATCTTTAGTGTACAATTTTTTGTTCATATTTGCATATAGGATACCGAATATGAATCTTACGAATGGGTTGTTGAGATTGATGACTTATGGAGATGTGTTGTGCTTGATTAAGGATCTTAGCAAATCTAGGACTATAGAAGTATATGTGGTTACATATCCTGAAGTGTTAGACCTACCTTAGAGACCAAATGAGGAAAACGTGGTCATTACTGAGTTAGAATTAGAGGCAGAAATTGATGTAAATCTACCAACTTCACAATCTGACAATGATGGAACCGTAGAATTTTTTGAACATGAAGAAATAGAAACAAAAAGTGTCACCGTGGAAGAAAATAAATCAGATGATTATTGTGGGACTGTTTTTTTGGAGAAGGATGCCGACCAATTGAAAGATGGAGTGTAAGTAGCTGAAAGCCAGCTATTAATTGGTTCGTAACCTCCGATTGCATCCCAAGACAACCCTTTTGAAAGAACTGAGTATGAGAAAATTGTTAGGGAGTTGGAGGACATCCTAGCAAATGATAGTGGGAATTACTTTAGTAATCAGTTTGTAGATATACTTACGGAGCCTACGGAGGTGGGTATAGCTACTACTTGTTATCAAGATGGAGTAACTAGAATGATTAAACATCATGCTGCAAATGATGAAGATGAGAATATAGATGATGATGTGGGTGAGAAGGAAAATCTTGTAGAGTCACACTACGAGAAGTAGTATATGCAACTGAATGATGATGAAGACTTTAAGAGACACTACACTTGGGACAAGTACACAGATTACCAACAAGAGGATGGTGCAGTAAACGAAGCTCATGAAGAAGATTTCGATAAACTATGAAGTTTAGATGGTGACGAAGCTATAGGAGAGAAGGACATAGATCATATCTTTGTTGAAAAAGATGATTTCAGTGACCCACATTATGAAGAAGGTATATTTTCATGGAAATTGACAACTGCTAATATTGTAATTTTATGTATTTTACAAAATGGGACCCCAACCTTTATGTACTCAGAGTTGTTGTTTTCTGGACTTGTTTTGTGAATGCAAGTCAGAAGTTTGCTGAAAAGTAAGTGTTGAAGAAGGCCATTAGACAGTACTCTGTGAACCATTCTTGAGAAGTGAGGTTTGCAAAGGATGACAAGCTACGAATTCGAGCTATATGCAAAGACAAGAATTACAAGTGGGTCGTTTATGCTCGATTCCAAAAAAGAAGTGGTGCATGTAGAATAAATACTCTGAATTTGGAGTACTCTTGTGCTATGACATATGAAACAAGGCATACAAGTACATTATACTTATCTACGAGATACATGGATCGGTTTAAGAATGAGCCCAGTTGGGAAATGAGAGGGTTTGTGGAGAGTGTGAAGAAGGATTGTGGCTCTAATGCTTCGAAATGGAAGTTTTATAGAATGAGAACCAAATGTTTGGAGGGTATTAGATAGAATAGTAAGGAGAAGTTTCAAATCTTGTTAGACTACTGTAAACATTTAAAGAAGATCAATATAGGCAACACAATTGTGTTAAAGACCATGATGGCTGGTGAGGTAAGAGAGTTTCTAAGAGTTTACATTTGCTTGGCTGCTGTGAAAGAGGGATTCATAAATAGATGTAGAAAGGTGGTAGGATTGGATGGGTATTGTCTGATGGGTGATTTGGGTGGCCATGTATTAGCAGCAATTAGTATTGATGGTGAGAATGCAATATACCCTATTGCATATGCCATAGTTGAGGTTGAAAGCAAAAGTAGTTGGAATTTGTTTTTGGAGCTGTTGGTAGATGACATTGGTGTTGGAGACTCTCAGTGGTAGACTTTCATTAGTGATAAACAAAAGGGCTTGATAGATGCGCTTGAAAAGTAGGTAAGTGGCGTGGTGCATCGATTTTGTGTTAGACATCTACACTCTAACTTCAAAGGGCAATTCTGGGGTATACAATTGAAGATGTTGTGGGAAGCTGCTAAGGCAACAACTGTGGCAGAATTCAAGCAATGCATGGGAAAAATACGGGCTGTAAGTGAATGAGCATTTAAATGGTTGGAGAACAAGCCGACATCGCAATGGAGTAGCTCACATTTCGGGGACATGACCAAATGTGACATTTTTCTCAACAATATGTGTGAGAGTTTTAATGCTGCACTCTTGCAAGCGAGGGACAAACAAGTTATATGCTTGCTGGAGAAGATACGCTATTATCTCATGATGCAGATGGCAACCAAGAGAGAATCAACAAACAAATGGCAGCATGGATTTGCTACTAAAATCTGAAAAATTAATGAAAAAAATATGAATAACTCCAGGCTATGTAGACCTACACGGGTAGGAGTATGAGGTAGAAAATAACAATGGCAAAACATATGCTGTTGACCTTGTTCAGAACACATGCTCTTGTACAAGATTTCAGTTGACTGGAATACCATGCTGCAATGCTACATGTTGCATTCAAAGCAAGCATCTGAAGGTTGAGGATTACGTTGATGAGTGTTACAGCAAGGAGATGTTTCTGAAGGCTTATAATCCATTTATTTATCCAATGGCAGGACCTGAATTTTGGGCAGGAAAGGGTAAGAATCCTATTGCTCCACCCCCTCATAATCTTAGATGGGACTCTACCAAAGGGTTGCTAGTATGATGCTAATTGAGTGTAATGTGAATCACATGAAGATTAATGATTAATGGATGATCAAGAATAGATTTATCACTTTTGAATAGTAATAAATTATATTTTGCCATTTGTGGACTTAAATATCAAGATATTAACTCCTCGGTCGAGGTAGATTTATGATTTGACAAAAAAGTTTTCAAATAGAAACTCAGTAAATCAATTAATTGAAGTGACAAATAAAAGAATTAGTACAATGAAATTGACAAATTTCATATCTTAAATATCAATGACATTAAATATGTATCTATTAATTGGTGAACTACTAAAAAAAAATTAAAAAAAATTTTATTTTATTTTTATCTTGATTGGATCAAGATAATAATTATTTTATTTGTCATCATGGACGAGAATCTAATGGGTCACAAATACAAAAAAAAAAAAAAAAAAAAAAAAAAAAGAGTTACAAGATCGAAATGGAAAATTAGTAATGTCAAATGTACAGCAATTGTGGGCTTAACTAATTTAATTTAATTAATTAATTGCGGTTCTAGTTATTTGGTTAAGCTTATTAAGCTTAAATTGGAATTAATGGGTATATCCAACTAATAGTCTATATATACATATGTTAGGGTTAAGAATTATAAGTCAATTTGTTAGAACAAAAATTTAAACTCCCAAATTTAACACCATATAGTAGCCACCTTCTCTCTTTGTTGATTTTCAACTTCATTTGTGTAGATCACTGTTAGAGACTGGACGATTGAACAACTATAGTTGAATAAGATTGAGTTGATGTGTGCAGATATTCAAGTTATGACACTACTGTTTTTTCTTGTAGATAACGTTTCTCTAACTGGATCCCATTAATCATCCAAGTTGATATGTTGAAGATGAATAATTTTTTAAATTTTCATTGTGTGCATGTATATTTAATTCCCTACATGGGCAAACTTATTATTTCATAGATTGCATCTTGTATATTATTAACTTTAGTTACTATAATTTCTTGCAATAGAATATTTGCTTTGTATGTCGACATAAGAACATGATTTTGCAATGAGAGATACTATTTCACCAATCGAGTCATAGGTGTAGTAACGTATTCATACCTAACCATTTTTTCACAAAGTGGCGACGAAACATATTACTTGTACAAATCTTTCTGTAATCAAGTCAATTCAATACTTTAATTTTTTGAACTATTTATTTGACTACAATATTTCTCAAAAAAGAGAGAGTATAATAGCATGTTAGGTATTCATTTTGGATTTGGAGACAACCTTTTTCAGCAAAATGCAGAGAGTCTTGTTGAACGCATTTGCCAATTAATTTGATGTTGTAATATACATGGACGAGTTATATTTTTTGAACCCGAACATAGCATAGATTATTTATATGGCTATCTTAGAAGGGTATTTCATTATCAGTGATTCGAAGAACATTGTACCGATAGAAAATTGAACACTTTTTTTCTTTAATTTCTTCAATGGTATAGCTTCCGCCCATTTAAGAATTTATCTATTCTACCAAGGATGTAAGAATGTCCAACACAAGAATTTGGAATTATGGTGCAACTACATTAAGACCTCGTGCATCAAATGACAAGGAAGGTATTGTTAGATTAAAACCTCTGAAGGCTATTGGGTTTTATTTGCATAGACTTGACAAGCTTTATATTTTCTTGCATAACTTATGGAATCCTAGACCATATTTGGCCAATCATAGTCCTCATTTTAATACAAAATGAAGATTAAGTTTGGACTAATCACTACTACATATTTCCCAAAGAGCATCTTCCAAGGCACGATTTGCTTTATCATTACTTAAGCACCGAAAGTAAACTTCATCAAACGAACATTGCTAAACTGTGTCATTATAGTAGATATAGCGAGATGCATGTCTCCAGATTCCAGTCTTGTAATGTCATTTGGTAACTTTTGATGTAGGAGATAATCAACCAATCCTCTTTTTCCTCGTCTAGGACTTTAACATTATTATTTTCTTTTAGATTCTCTGGCAATAGTGGCAGAATCACCCATCTTTTGACAAATGATATTGGGTGGGCAAAGTCCCCATACGATATAGCAAGAAAATAGTCGAATTTCACCTTAATCCCTAATTTCTACTAAAAATAATATAAAGTCCTCATTTAGTAAAGTAACGCAATAACTAAATAAAAATCATGAACTCAAGAAATAAAATTATTAAACTCAAACCATGTTCCATCTTTGTCGAACATTTTAATTTTCAGATATACATAATTTTTCATAAAATAAGCACAAACACAATAAACTTATTCTTACAAAAACAATGTATACTTTTTGTTAAGACCGATTTACTTCAAAATTAATTAGTAGTTCCACAAATAAAACTATCTACAATTATATGAAAAGAATACTAATAAACAGGTTTTGGAAAATAAAATTAAAACATATTTTGTCTTGGCAAAATGGTCTCTACTCAAAATTAATGTCTTTTGGCATTTACACTTTTTTGCTACTTTTATTAACGGAATCGGTGAGGGGGGTGGGACCCCCCGGCCCAGAGAACCACCAAACCTGTGAATGGATTGTGTCTTTTAGTATAAGTCAAACAATCCAACAAATCTACTTTCCTCCACCAAAAAAGGTTGACAACAACTACAAATACAACCTCATTTTTTAGAAAATTGGCGAAAATGGGTCTTAAAATTTGCCCCAGTAGAAAAATGGTCTTTAATATTTATTTTTTGGCATAGATATTTCTAACATCTGTATTTTAATATGTAATTAGTCCTTATTTGATAAAAAAATAAATATATCCTTAGTTTTAATTAAAAAAAATTACAATTAGATTTTTAACATTTGCAAAAAGTATAAATGAGTCCGATATTTTTATTTTTATAAAAATTAAAGAAAACTAAAAAATTTTATTTTTTATTGACCAAATTAATAATATACTAAATTCTTTTGTATATTTTACGAAATATTATAAAATAACTAAAATTTAAGCTCATAATTATTAACAAATATGTTAAATATAATTGTTTTTTTCATTATTAAGCAATTATATTATTTAAAATTTAAACTTTTATTTTATCGTTAAAACATAAAAAAAAATAACTTTATCACAAACTTGATGCTCAAATACTTTTATTTAATTGAGTTATTCGTTTATAAACTGTAAATATAAGAGCTCCAATTGTATTTTTCTTATTTTAATTTATCGTTTTATTATCGTTCAAAAATAAAGAACACATTATGTGTAAATTAATTTTTACCGGTATTTTTAGGTTAAAAAAATAATAAAAAGATTGGTTCAAGCAATTTTTTTATTTATTTAACTTAATTTTTATTTAAATTTTTCATATCACATCATATATATATTTAAAGCACAATAATTTTACATTTTTCTATTTATGAAAAATTTAATTGATACGACTATAGTGATATATTTAATATACTAAATTAAATACTATACCGAACTCATTTGCATATTTTGTAGATATAGGAAATCAAATTACAATTTTCTCTAATTAAGACTAAATGTATATTTGTCTTTTTTTTTTTAATCAAATAAGGATGAATTGCGTCCCAAGATATATAAGATAGAGATTTATGTGTCAAAAACAAACTTTGTGGACCATTTTTTGCACTGAAGGCAAAGGTTAAGGACCATTTCTACAATTTTATTTTTTTATTTCTGTGATTATTATTTACCGGAACAATAAAAATGTTGTGATATAAAATATATATGTATTATGTGTATATTAAAAAAATAATACATGTGTGATTATGAGATGTCAAATTTTTATTGAGGATAGCAAAATGGAGACAATAGATCTAAATTTCTTTATATTTTATATGAAGAAATTAAATACGTGCAAAATACGCTAACTTGTGAAATTTCAAAAAAATAAAAATAAAAATGTGCAGAAATCTTTAAATATCCAAACAAGTACGCCAAAAGTTAAAGGCGACAGGTAATATATTCATTTTCTAAATTCGGGCAAGGGCACACCGCACGCGAATACATAACAATTCACGCGTCAACTGCACTGGGCAAACCGACCCCTGCTAGCCGGTACCCCATTTCGGCATTCCCCCCCACCCCCTCTCTCACTCACTATTTATTGCATTCTTAAGTAATTCTCATAGTTGGCAGAACCTTTTGAAACTTGCTATGAGACCGGGAAATTTGATGTATTTTTGGGTTGTGGTGGCAAATTTGCTAGTGTTTTGTGGGTGTTGGGCAAATGGTAAAGACAGTAGTATTTCGGCAGTAGGGGATCCGGGCATGCAAAGGGATGGTCTGAGAGTTGCTTTTGAAGCTTGGAATTTCTGCAATGAAGTTGGCAAAGAAGCTCCTGGTATGGGTAGTCCAAGAGCTGCTGATTGCTTTGATCTTTCAACAAGTAAGTCTGATTTAGAACTAGATTCTTTTTTGCTTGAAATATCTGTTTGTTCTGATTCGACGAGTTTAATTTGGGTTTCAGACAATTCTATAATTCACAAAGTGAGTGAGGGGGATAACAAACTTGGCATTGGGAAGCAATTCCCGGGTTTGAATCCAAAAGCACTGTACAATCCAGACCTGTATGCAGCCGAGAAGGAAATATATTTGGGTTCACTGTGTCAAGTTTCAGACACACCAAAACCATGGCAATTTTGGATGGTCATGTTGAAAAATGGAAACTATGACACAAAATCTGGTCTTTGTCCTGAAAATGGGAAAAATGTACCACCTTTTAATCCAGGAAGATTTCCATGTTTTGGAAGTGGATGTATGAATCAGCCCGTTTTGTACCATATGCCCACAACTTTAGATTTGAATGGCATAATGAAAGGAGGTTTTAATGGTACTTATGAATTGGACTCTACTTCTGATGATGGTGGAAACTCTTACTTCGAAGTTTTCTGGAAGAAAAAAATTGGCTCTGGGAGTTGGGTTTTTGCTCATAAACTCAGGACCTCCAAAAAGTATCCATGGCTTATGTTGTACCTAAGAGCTGACGCAACCAATGGATACTCCGGTGGCTACCATTACGACACTAGAGGAATGCTCAAAATTGTAAGTCCAAAATTTCTCAACTAAATTTCCAATTTCTTAAGTTGTGAAATTTGTGATTTCATACATTATCAGAATAGTTAATTTGCTTAATCCATTTCGAGGTCGAACTTTGCAGATATGGAAATTCCTGAATAAACTGCTTTTTTATGTAATCAAAGCAAGAATTAAAATTTCAAGTTGGTAGTCATATTTAATTCTGTATTTGGTTATGGTCAATGACTAGAAGAACTTTAATATGATGGAGAGACATTGATACTGTTTTAGGTCACCAACCATATTATTGCTTTATAGAAAACCAGATTAGCCCACACCGAATGAATGATTGTGGAAGAAAACATAATTAAGTTTTCGACTTCCGTCACTACATTCATTCAAATCATATTGTTCATTTCTAAAACTGTCCCCATTCATCAAAGAACTAATTATTTACTTGTACGAGTATATGAATCTTTTTGCGTAAATTTCTATCATTAATACAACAAATGTAGTTGCATTCCAGCTTCCAGAGTCTCCTAATTTCAAGGTCAGATTGACTTTAGACATCAAACGAGGGGGAGGCCCTAAGAGCCAGTTTTACTTGATTGACATTGGCAGCTGCTGGAAGAACAATGGTGCACCCTGTGATGGAGACGTGCTCACTGATGTGACCAGATATAGCGAGATGATCATCAACCCAGAAACGCCCGCTTGGTGCAGCCCTGCAAATATTGGCAACTGCCCACCGTATCACATCACCCCGAATAACACGAAAATTTACAGGAATGATACTGCCAACTTCCCTTTTGGAGCATATCACTATTATTGTGCTCCAGGAAATGCCCAGCACTTGGAGAAACCTTACAGCACGTGTGATCCTTACAGTAATCCGCAGGCACAAGAATTGGTTCAGTTATTGCCTCATCCAATATGGGCAGAGTATGGCTATCCGACTAAACAAGGAGATGGTTGGATTGGAGATAAAAGAACTTGGGAGCTTGATGTGGGTGGACTTTCCAGTAGACTTTACTTCTATCAGGTAAAAGCTACAAGTACATAGTGAAATTGCACGAGCTCGGGAACAAACCTTGAGGGTTACAGTGAAATATAATGTTGCTAACATGAAATATTCTGACTTCCTTCTGTTGCAGGATCCAGGTACCACTCCTGCTAGAAGAGTATGGACGTCACTTGATGTGGGGACGGAAATTTTTGTGAGTGACAAAGATGAAGTGGCCGAATGGACTCTAAGTGATTTTAATGTCATTTTTACTTAGCTAAAAAGTAAGATTTACGAGCACATTCTCCCCGAAAATTACCTTTTCTTGCATGTATGGGAACGGAGCAAAGAAGATTAGCTCAAAGTCATAGAGGTAGTTCCTTAATGCCGGCACCATTGTTGAAGTGAACAGCTGCTGGTTTTTTAGCTCAACAAATGATTATATGCATTATTGTAAGCAATTAACAGTTTCAATTGTGAATTTGTACTGTTAAGAGCTTCTTTATTTTAAACATATTTGTCAGTTATGAATTAAGCAGCCAACAACATATGTTTCTTGATATGCAATATGACCAATTTAGTACTCTGCCATGTTGCAAGTTTAACAAAGTTATGCAGCAGTTAATCCAATGTTCGCGAAATTAACTGGGCGTCGATGGTCAATTGTTATTTTCTGCCTAAGTTACATTAACGATAAACGATAAGAGCATGTTTGATAAGCAACACTTGGCAGTTCTACGGAAATTCTTTTATCTTCATTTTCTTATATATTAGTAAGACTGTCATACTATTATTAGAAATAGAAATTTGTGTGCTTCCTTTGGTTTAATTTTAGCCACTTCTCTCATATAATTAGGTAACTAATTAACTACCTTCCATAAATATATATTATCTATTTTTAGAGATTTGTCCTAAACCATAGATGAAGCTCAAATGTCGATAAGCCATTTATTATCAGACATTCCCGTTGGCATGAAGAGAATGAGCATCTATATAATCTCTCCCAACAACCTTAATTATTTCATCCTCTTTCAACCTCTTCCTGACACTTGAATAGAAGTTGTCAGGGCAAAGGGGGGAAAAAAAAAAAAAATTGAATAAAAGGGCAGGAGGAAATTAAATAAAAAAAGAAATATATATTTATGTGTGTATGCAATAATGGTTGGAAAAGTAGCAGTCTCCGTTGTATCGTTGATTCTTGTCGTCGGTGTTGTCATCGGCGTGGTGGCAGTTGTGCACCGCAATGACTCTTCCGATAATGATCAACATAATATGTCCTCAATGAAGGCTGTTACCACTATTTGTGCTCCTACCTCGTACAAGGATGCCTGCGTTAGGAGCCTTGAATCCGTCGCGAATAATCAAACTGCCACCCCGAAGGACTACGTCATGGCGGCAATCCAGGCCACTCTTGACGAGGTGAAGAAATCATTTGAAGTCACTAGCAAGACTGTTGTTAACAAGGACAATGATCCTTACGATCACATGGCAGTCGAAGACTGTAAGGACTTGTTAGATGATGCCATTGATACACTTCAGGCATCGTATTCTACCGTAGGTGACAGCGATATGCATACCATCCAGGATCGTGCAAATGAGCTTCGGAGTTGGATGACGGCTGTTTATGCCCTTCAGTCGTCATGCCTGGATCAAATTGAGAAGCCCGAGTACAAATCTGCTATTGGGAATGGCATGGTAAATGCTACTCAGCTTACCCACAATGCCATCAACATAATTGCTGAGCTTTCTGAAGTCCTTAAGGCGTTCAATGTGCCAGTGAACCTCCAGCCTAACCGTCGTCTCTTGGAAGTGGGCGAGATTGGCCAAGATGGCTACCCAACTTGGTTCCGGGCTGCAGACCGTAAGCTGCTGGCAGCACATAAGAGAGGCCGTGTCACACCTAATGCAGTTGTCGCCAAGGATGGTAGTGGACAATTCAAGACAGTTGCAGCAGCTATTGCAGCATACCCCAAGAACCTGAGAGGAAGATACAAGATCTATGTCAAAGCCGGTGTCTATGAAGAGTTCATCACAATTGACAAGAAGAAGCCCAATGTTTTCATTTATGGTGATGGCCCAGGGAAATCCATTATCACCGGGAAGAGAAACTTTGGAATCATGAAGATTGGCACAATGAATACTGCCACATTCTGTAAGTTTCAATATATATCCTTGGTGTTTTTCATTTTGCTTTGTCGTCACGAGTCACGTTAATCAACGATAATGAAATACATATATATGCAGCTGCTGTTGGACAAGGATTCATTGCTAGGGGATTGACATTCCGCAACTATGCTGGTCCAGATGGCCACCAAGCTGTGGCTCTTCGAGTCCAATCTGATATGTCAGCTATCTTCGATTGCAGCATTGAGGGCTACCAAGATACATTGTACTATCATGCATTCCGCCAATTTTACAGAAACTGTTTAATTTCTGGTACAGTCGACTTCATCTTCGGCATGGGTGATGCAGTTATTCAAAACAGTTTGATCATAGTAAGGAAGCCAAATGCCAATCAACAAAACACCATTACTGCTGATGGAAGAGAAGTGGCTAGGGGTACCAATGGTTTAGTCCTCCAGAACTGCAGGATTGTTCCAGAAAAGGCACTCTTCCCATTGAGATTCAAAATTCCAACCTACCTCGGCCGCCCATGGAAAGCAGAGGCACTTACAGTCGTTATGCAAAGCGAGTTGGGTGATTTAATCCGGCCAGAAGGGTGGATGACATGGGCCGGCGAGAACTTCCATCAAACCTGCCAGTACTATGAATTTGCAAACCGCGGCCCTGGATCCATTACCAATAGAAGAAGTAAAGAATTCAAACGTTTCAGAGTGCTCAATGCAGGCGAGGCTGCCAAATACACTCCTGGCCAATTCCTTTCTGGTTTCCAATGGTTGAAGCACACTGGTGCACCTTTCCAACTTGGGCTGTGAGCATCAACACATTATTGTAGGACAGTCATGAATTTTGGATCACATTGTACCTTGAAATTTCTTCTTGGGTAGTCATTTTTCGTTCAATTATTTTTACCTGGCCGTTTCTGGCGTAGCAATTCTTATATATCACCAAATATATGTTATGATCCGAATATGTATTCAATCAACTAACAATTAATCTATGATGTCATTGCATTTCTTAGTTAGAAACACGAGCATTTGCACGTACTTTTACAATCATATTATCAGATTTTTTATTTTTTAATTGTTAAATATTAAAATTTTAAAGTAGCAGTTGCAGTCAAGATAAAAAAAAAAACACGATTTTGATAACATGTTGTATTGTATTATTCGATATTGATATTTTATTTACGTTCATAGAAGTACAATTACAATCAGAGATTAGTTTTATATGGTGATAATACTAACAATAACTTTAATCCAGTGAAGACTTTTTGGTGATTTAAACTTTGATGATTGACGAACCATTGATATCAAATTTTATGGAATTAATGATCTCCAGATGCAGCATTTTACAAATAATAAAATACTAATTTTATTGTGAGAGAATGTAATGATTGATTACATAACATTACACCTTTGTTAGAGTAGTTGAAAGTTTTAAAACTTAGATTAATTAAATTAAAAATGAATTTTAATCTTAATTAAACAAGCAGTGGACAGAATGTAGTCAGAACTGGCGAGATATAGAGATAACAGTTCTAACTCGCACAACCGTGTTCGTTTACCTAATCTTGTCTAGTGCGGAAATTAAAGAATTACATACGAATACAAGATGTAACATGGTAAACCCCTAAGGAAAACATCCACGGGCCCTCATGCCATAGGTAAAAACAATCCACTAATAATCTTGTTCAAAAATACAATAGTATCGATTTTTGTAATTTCGCAAAATTAACAAAATAACAATCAAAAGAAAATAGATCAACTCCCTGTGATACTTCTTCTTCTAACTTGTTGATGAAGTGGAATCAAACTCACCGGTCTTGACTTTATCGTCACTTCCCTATTGTACTTGACCGCAACCACCACTTAGATTAAGAACCCCCGTTCTTAACTTCATGCCAAGTAGCTTGAACAAGATATGGAATTGTTCGTTAAGTACCAATAAGTTCTTGATTCTTCAATGAGTTTGAAGAAAACTTTTTTGCTTTGAAAGTTGAATCAATGAAGCGCCATGTCTTGTTCACCTTGAATGGATTCGGCTAGTTTGAAACTTATGGAACAAGAACACAAAAATATTTTCAAAGCGTTAATTCCTTATTGATTTCTACTCTTACTTATAGTTAAAGTAAAAATCAATTTAGGAATTATTTCTTACCTAAGAATATACAACAAGGATGGTAAGAGAATTAGTAGAAAAGAATATAGAAAGATATTCTTAAATTTGTAGTAGGAAAGAATTTAAGAAACTAAATATTTCCTTCCTAAACAAATCTAAAAGAATAAGAAAATATTCTTTAACCTACAAAAGGAACTGTCAATAATATTCATGAGATCAGAATATATCAAATATAGAAATAGAATAAAATCGCAGCTTTTACTGATCTGGAAAAATAATCCGCTTATCAAGCCAGTCAGTCAGAACTGGCGTTAATCAGACCAGTCAAAAACACAAATGTTGACTTGCTCTTTTATCATTAAAAATCAGTTATATTCATTAAGTTAGCCAAGATATAAAAAATGAAAAATATGACACATATTTTTCCAACAATCTCCCCCTTTGGCGTTGCTTAATTACAAACACATAACTATCAGATTTTTAATGTAAGTGTGATGTGTGTGAATAAGTAAAGTACCTATGAGCATCAACATACAAGGGTTATGGCTCTCCCTTAGTGTGTAAACCAAGAACTCCTGCAAAGAAGTTAACAACATATGCAAATACCACACACAATAGCCATAACATTTAATATTGCTCCCCCTTAGCAAGATATCATCTAAGTGTAATGATCAAACTATCATAAACCTAAAAATACTACTATTAAAGTTTAACCAACAAAGTGTCCATAGCAAGAAAAACCTAACAACCACAAAAATTAAAAATTACTACTACTCCCATTTTGTAAGAGGAACGCCAAAAGAAGAAATAAACAAAAGTAAAGCAGTGTTTGAAGGGAAATAAAGCAGAATTTAAGAGTTTAAAACAGTTATCCATAGCCAAATAGTTAAAGGGTTAAGAGTTAGAACGGGGAAAAGTTAGTGCCGGGAGGATCTGGGCTTCTTTGTACCGGATGCAGATGCATTTGCAACCCTCCTGCGGGTATGGGTATCTGAGGGAGCATCAGCTGGAGGATCATCAGCGATAGGTGCAGAGGCTGGGGCAGCAATTGGCTCACCAACGGGTTCAGAAGTCGGAATCTCCATTGGATAGTGCAGAGAATTCTGGAGTAACTATTTGGAATGCAGATTTTATATGCTCATCGCCCAGAAATTCCAGTTTGCCCAACACCCTACGCATAAAAGTAACATCATCAGAAAAACCTTTGGTTAGGACAAAAATTTGATCTACCTGTGTTCGAACCAGCCCCAACTGAGTTTCTAGTGCATCTAAACGTCCAGAATGGTCCAACGAGGATAGAAAATGCCTGGGAACTCTGGGAGTAGGATGCGGTTTGCAACCCAAATTTGTAAACTCATGAACACCTAGCGATGGAATGTCCTCAGAGAAGCGGTCTGAATCCATAGCAGGCACTTCTTGATGAATAAGAAAGTGATGAATCAGAGCTGGATGCAGTAGCCTGTACTAATTGGCCCTCCTCGGCCCTTCATAAACAATTCTATCAAAAACTAGTTTAACCTAGTCAACTGGCATCCTCATCCCTAACTTGTATAGCATAACAGCCCTGTCCCCGAAATGTCCGATCGATGAGTTAACGGATCGATATTGTTGATAAGAATCCGATGAAGAATTTTGTATTTGGGCAGTAGCCGAGAAGTATTCAGTTCTCCTGATTCTGGCCAGGTAGAGCCAGTCATTTCTTGCGCAATGCTGTCCTTGGTCAATTCTTCATCACTTGTGACAGCCACAGTGGTCACCCCAAGCCAGTCCCTGAGTGAGTTAGGACTGAAGGTAACATGTCTTCCCCGAACATAAACCTTCCACCAGAATTCATTGCCAGCCTTCCCCAGATTCTTTGGAACATTGGCCATAAATTCTTTGACCAGAGTTTCATTGAACGGCCTAGAAAAACTTAACAGCTTATGTAAGTTGTGGAAATCAACAGTTTCAACCAAACCAAACGAACTAAATTCGGCAATTGCAACCTTGCACTCAATGATGAACTTACATTAGATGGTAAATGACATAAACAAACTCTCAGCACTCTCCGATAGAAAACAGTAATTGAGGGGGTTAGCAGAGTGTCTACCTCTAGTTAATGTGTCAAGTCTGAACATTTGGGGGTCTGAACTAGGAGTAGGCAGTACTCTGTAGGCACCCCCTGAGGTAGTGATAGGTCTGTTCTGACCAGCAGGCGTGGGCATCTCAACAACATTAGCCATTTTACATTTCCCTTTCTCAGCCCTGGTGGCCCTTTTCGTTGGAGGAGGTGTCGGAGTAGATTCTGAAGATTCATCAAGGGCAATATCAAAATCAGAATCAGATTTTTGAGAGGGGTCCTTACTTGAACCTTCTACGAACGGGGGAGGCTGTTCAGACTCCTCATCACCAGCCCCTTCATCCTCACGAACTTCTTCTTCAATTTCGGCATTATCAGACCCACTGTCACCCGCTACATTGTCAGACCTACTGTCACCTGCAGATTCATCATCCTCATCTCCTTCTTCATCTGGGTCTTGAGTACTTAAGGTGACTTTCTTGCTCAGATAGGTGATTGGGTCGTTAGTTGTTGGACGGGGCTGATTTTTAGAATGGCTGACCGGCGATTGATATGCAACAATGTCCGTCGATTGGTCAGCCTGAGATGCAACTGCCACTGGAGAGGTGTCCGGGTCTGAACTTGAGGGTTCCCGTTTTCTTGTACTTCGCTGGAGAGTCCTTGCCGGTGACATTTGTGGCCCCATCGCAGTTTCAGCAGTAGACACTGGAGCAACAGTGTCCTTGGACGAATTTCCCGGATGTTTCTTCGATTTTGGCATTTTAGTCTTCACCATTGTTTGAATCTGAAAAAGAAAACTCAAACACACATTCAAGATCAAGTATGAGGGGCTTCGGAATTAGGAATTGAAGATTGAGTGTGAGAAGGTAAAGAAGAAAACCCTAGATCACGGTTAAAAAGGGGAAACTTTTCAATTTATTTAAAATTGCACAAGAAGGGAGCAGTTAATTTGGGACGTGTGGAAGACAGTTAACAAAAATAAACTGATAAATGGCAGTTAATGACCACGAAACCTTCCTTAATCAGATAAGTCAAATTTGAATTAAACCGCCTAACATGCTAATTTATGGAAAACAGAATTTTTTTTTTAAAATTAGGAACAAAATGCGATTGGATTCCATAAACCAAGAATTCGTCTAGATTTTTCTCAGTTAAAATTGATTGTGCTGCCAAAATTAGACTATTGATTGAAATTTCTACGAAAAGGCCCATACAAGATACTCACACACAAATAATGAGAATACTTTATGAGATAAGATTGAATAGTTTATTTATGGGCAAACTTCATAGTTCTATAAATTATATAATCAGTCCAAGAATATCAAAATCAACTAGAATCTTTCAATCAGATATATGCGCATAATTAGATTCAATTAATTGGTCAGATTTATAACGTGAGTGTGTGATAGGACATACTAGATTAATCAATCATAACATGTCCCAATAAACCAAATTGAACCTAGTCAAGAAGATCAGTACTGATATGTATTTCAAACTAGTCATCATCTGAACATATCTCTTTGAATAAAAAATATGAGCGTGCCAGAGAGGAGTACCATAGCAATTTTTTTTGAGTACTCAGAGTGTTGATATTATTTGCATATATATATATATATATATATTTATTTGTCAAAGCACTGAATTTATAAGATCATGGAGTTGACTTTCTCACAGCCATAAAGGTAGTCCTTTTCTACACGATTTATGTTTATTATCAAGGACGGTTGCACACATTTATGATGGTAGCCCTCTCCTCCATGAAATTGTCTGTTTAACACAACAACATACTATGGTGCCGAGAGACATAGATTCTGACCATGAGTCACAACAAAGTACGAAACTACTTTAAAGATAACAATCTAGTTAGTAGTAAGGTACAATCAACAAAGTCAATATGTCCTCAAAGTGTGCTTATCTGAACATATTTTACCTTAAGTATAATGAGCATACCATACTGATTGGTTAATCCAAGTAAATCTCAAAATTCATAGACCAATCATATAATTATATCATATGCTATTTGCAAGAAAATTCTTTCTTCTCCCCCCTTCCTTTTTTTTTTTAAATAAAAAAATAAGCAAATACAAACAAACACACATGATAAAATCAAACAAAAAGAAAAAAAAACTACTTCTAATTTAGAGTCTCAAATCTAGCAGAATCTAAGGCTTTGGTGAACAAATCAGCCAACTGATACTCAGTCTGAATATGTTCCAAAGTAATAACTTTTTCTTTGACCAAATTCCTAATAAAATGCAGTCTAATATCAATATGTTTGGTCCTAGAGTGCTGAACAGGATTTTTAGAAATATTGAAAGCACTAGTGTTATCACAGAATATAGTAATAGAGTCCTGATCAATACCATAATTACAAAGTATTTGTTTCATCCAAAGTAGCTGAGTGCAACAACTACCCGCTGCAATATATTCAGCTTCTGCAGTAGATAAGGAAATAGAGTTTTGTTTCTTACTTAACCAAGCAATGAGATTGTTACCAATGTAGAAACATCCTCCACTCATGCTTTTCCTATCATCCATGTTTCCAGCCCAGTCAGCATCAGTGTATCCTGCAAGATGAGAGTTAGTATCATTAGTATATCATAAACCATAATCAGAAGTACAGTTAATATAGCGAATAATTCGCTTCACTGCTGCAAGATGTGATTCTTTTGGTTTAGCTTGATAACGTGTACAAACTCCAACACTGAATGATATGTCAGGACGGCTTGCAGTCAGGTATAGCAAACTGCCTATCATGCTTCTGTACAAGCTGGAGTCAACCTCATTTCCCTGGTTATCTCTGGAAATTTTTAAGGACGTGGCCATGGGAGTTCTGACTGACTTGGTCTGTTTAAGATCGAACTTCTTCACAAGATTTTTAGCATGCTTGGCCTGGGAGATAAAAATTCCTGATCCAACCTGTTTGATCTGCAAACCTAAAAAGAAATTTAGTTCACCAATCATACTCATTTCGAATTCATTTTGCCTAAGTGTAGCAAATTCCTTGGATTTTGTTTCTAGTGAAGAACCAAATACAATGTCATCGACGTAAATTTGTGCAACAATTAATCCAGTTTTAAAATGTTTGATGAATAACGTTTTGTCAGCTCATCTTCACTTGTATCCCTGTTCCAACAAGAACATGGTTAATAGTTCATACCAAGCTCGTGGGGCTTGCTTTAGTCCGTACAGAGCCTTTTTGAGTTTGAACACATAGTCGGGAGAATAAGGATCAACAAATCCCTTAGGCTGCTCAACATAGACTTTTTCATTAAGAATTCCATTCAGAATGGCACTTTTGACATCTATTTGGTATAGCTTGAACCTCATTTGACATGCCACTGATAGTAAGAGTCTATTGGATTCAAGCCGAGCCACAGGTGCAAATGTTTCATTAATCCACTCCTTCTAGTTGAGTGTATCCCTGTGCAACTAAGCGTGCCTTGTTTCTGACTATGTTGTCATGTTCATCTGATTTATTTTTGAATATCCACTTTGTCCCGATCACATTTATGTCCTTTGGTCGAGGTACAAGATCCCACACTTCATTTCTATCAAATTGAGCTAGCTCTTCATGCATGGCTAGAACCCAATTTTCATCAATAATGGCTTCATTTATATTTTTGGGTTCAATTTGTGAAGTGTATCAAACATTTCCAAGTTCATTAGCAAGCCTCCTCCAAGTCATCATGCCATCTCTGGAATCTGAGAGAACATTGTCCAGTGGGTGTGCTTTCTGAATCCAAGAAGGAGGTTGCCTTCTCATGTCCTGTTCGTTATTTGTATATGGTGCGTCATAACTTCCAGGAGCAGGGGCAGAGACATCAGAACTTGATGCTGGATGTTCCTTCTGTATATCACTGTCTGGTGCAGGTATATGATGGTCTTGGATAGGTTGACGTTCAACAACCTGTTCTTCCAAAGTCTGAATATTAGGCTCCTGTGAATATGATGAAAAGTCATCAGTATCATCAATTTTTACATTGATTGATTCAATGATAGTCTGAGTACGCATGTTATAAATTCTGTAAGCACGGTGTTATCAGAATAACCAATAAACACTCCCTCATCACTTTTTGAATCGAATTTACCCAAGTATTCTCGATCATTTAACACGTAGCATTTGCTACCAAATGTATGGAAATATTTGAGATTCGGTTTTCTTCCTTTCCAGATTTCATAAGGAGTTTGAGTGGTTCATGTTCTCAAAGACACACGATTCAAAATATAACAAGCAGTATTAATAGCTTCAGCCCATAATTTAACCAGGAGCTTCTTACTATTTAGCATAACTCTAGCCATCTCTTGTAGGCCGAAGGGTCTTGGGACTCTTTCCTGGTTCTGCTTCCCATGCTTCATTTCTAGAAATTGTGCCTCTATCTTTTGATCCTTCAATCATGTTTGGAAGAGTTGGTTAGAGACAATGACGGTTCGCCAGTGTGCTGTACATATCGTGTGCAACCTTGATGAACCAAGGTCTTTATCCAAGACCAGCATGTTTGGCTGAGGCTTTCAAGCTGGAGGAAGAGATGGCCAAGAAAAGAGGGCCATAGAGAAGCTTAAGGGGTAGGATGATGCTACCAAAAGAACTTGAAATCTGAAAATCTACAATTGGATGTTCTTTGCCTGATGTTTGACTTTGAGGCCTCATAGAAAAGCTCGAAGGAGTGTTGGAAAATATTTAGAGGGATCTTGAGGAATAAAAATGAAGTGATAAATGTCTTCCATATTCAATAGAAATCCTGGGAGGAGAAGTTGGCAATGAAAGAGAAAGACATGTGTGAACTCTACGGGAAGATAAAATCAACCGAGCTCTCAGTCTCTTTCCTGGAGTCTAAGAGCATCTTCAATAGACTCTCTATTTATAAATAGCATATTTGGCATTTTAGAGAGCATCTATAGATTTAGAGAGTAAAATTTTTTAAGTGCTCCAACAATCTATTTATCTTTAACACTTTATTGTACTTCTTTTCCAATAAGTATTTATTATTTTTGCATTTATTTTCTTTTAACATGCCTCTCTCCTAATTATTATATGATTTTATTCCATTTTTTCTATTTTATTTTGTATACACTATTTAATTCAATCATTATTTGGAGTATTGAAAATTGAAATTGTTTGAATGCATTTAATTATAGAGAGTGAGTTTGGCTCTCCAAATTTGGAGAGTAAAACCCACTCTCTATTTTAAAAAGTTAATTTAGAGAGTCCATTGAAGCATAATTTTAAAGTTTTACTCTTTAGAATAGAGAGAATCTTATGTTTAAAGAGTCCATTGGAGGTGCTCTAAGGTAACCATTGTTTCAACCCAGTTGGAGGCTCTTCAAGGCAAGATGACGAGCTATAGGGATTCAGATGAGGAGAAGTAGCTCTATGAGAAAGAGAAATAGGCGAAGAGGCAAAGAACTCCTAGTCCTGATCGAGGATGAATACACTAACCAGACATGAGCTTCAGCTTTCCCTTTGAGGAGAACAAAGAAGAATTAGCTGAAGTCCCCACTGCTCCAAATACTAAAACATTGAAGGGTCCTTCTCCAGAAGCTGTACCCCTAGCTCTACCTTACTCCACCTCTGATCTTTCTATTTTTGAGAACCTTAAAGACTTATAAAAGGTTTTTTTTTTATGTAATTTCAAATATTGAATGTAATATCTTGGATATTTGTTCAAGTAAGACAACTCGTTTCCATGTTTATGATATATTTCGCCTTTATAATTTTCTTTTGGATGTTTGTTTTTAAATAACTACCATCGTAAGACAGATATTGAATGGACATATGTTCAAGTAAAATAGATCGTCTCCACTATCTTTCGTACTTAAACAAACTTTAGTTAGTTTAATGGTAATTGGTTCAATCAAGGCCCCAACTCCACTACCTCCATACTTAAACAAATTTAGACTGTTTAAATTGCAATTGGTCCAGTTAAGGCCCCAACTCCACTACCTCCATATTTAAACAACTTTAGGTAGATTAAATGGTAATTATTCCGGTCAAGGTCCCAACTCTACTACCTTCATACTTTAACAATATTAGCACATCGCTAGAATATTTTACTAATATTTTACTTTACATTGTACATTTCTATGCTGCTCCGAGGTTTTGAATGACTTCGTTTTTACGGAACATTGACTCATTGGTGGGAAAGCTTTAATTGGACAACTAATTATCAAAACAATTGGTAGTGCTTCTACAAATGTTCGGCATTCCATGAAAACGTCAAAGGTTCACCTTCGCTGTCAGTGAGCTTGTAAGTATCCGGGACTATGACTTCAATCACAGTGTAAGGGCCTTCCCAATTTTTTCCTAAGGTTCTGGCTCCAACTTCTCTATTAGCCTGGAAAATATTTTTTAGGATCAGGTCCCCTACTCTAAAGTTTCTGCGACGAACTTTCTAGTTATAGTATTTTGCCATCTTTTTGTGATAGGCCGCGAGCTTTATTTGAAAAGATTCTATCTTTTCCTTAAATAGATCTTTTTCCATCATTAACCCCTTATTGTTTTGTTCTTCATTGATATATACTCTCTTGGAAGAGGACGAATCAACTTCGACAATCGGTGTTTGGGCTATGGTATGGTAAGCCTATAGTATTTATAGTAAGTCTTCTGCCCACGTTCCATTCACGCTATCCAACTTTATCCTTAGGATGTTTTTCAATGTTTTATTGACCCCTTCTACTTGTCCGTTTGCGTATAGGTAATATGGCATGGAAAAGTGTTTGCAAATAAACATTTTCTCACACATTCTCCCTTTAAACTGGATACCATTATCTGACAGCAGAGATTGTGGAAGGCTGAACTTGTATATAATATTTTTCATAAAAATTTATAGGTATTAGCTTTAGTGATTTTTGATAATGGTTATGCTTCTACCTATTTAGTAAAATAATTTATTGCTACGATAACAAATTTAGTATTCGTCCTGCTTCGAAGCAAAGGGCCTATAAAGTATATTCTCCATTTGGCAAAAGGCTAGGGGTTGACTACAATTGTAATTTCGTGTGCTGGTTGCCTCGGTTGTTGGTGAACCTATGACAACTATCGCATCTATGAACAAGTTCGAATGCATCATTTTTCATGGTGGGCTAGTAATAACCTTGTTTCAATGCCTTATATGCCAAGGAATGACCATCGGCATGGTTTTCACAAATTCTCTCATGGATTTCTTGGAGTACATATTTGGCTTCACCATCCCATACGCATCTTAATAGTGGTATATCATCGCTTATATATAATATTATTAATAAGGACATACCTAGTAGATTTTAGGTAGATTTACCAAGCCTCTTCTTTATCTCCTAGGAGCTTTTGGTTTTTTAAGTAGTCGGTTATTGGATCCAATTTGTTACTTTCTCGACCCATAGGGTCTCCTGCTTTCTCAGAGACGGAGAGTCTAGAGAGGAGTTCGACCAAGACTGTCTTGAATAACTCTACGTCTAGAGATCTTGCTAGATTCGAAAGAACATCTGCAAAGCCATTCTCTGCCCTTGGAATCTGTATCAATTCAAAATTTTTGAAGTTTAATAATTGATTTTTGGCCTTTATGAGATGGACAACCATGTTTTTATCTCTTGCTGTGAATTTTACACTTACTTGGCTTACCACCAACTGGGAATTACTAAATATTTCTACTTCGCATGCATTCATTTCATTGGCCAAGTGAGCCTGGTCAGCAGGGCCTCGTACTCTGCTCTGTTGTTGATAACCTTAAAGCCAAAGCGAAAGACGCAATTGAGCTTGTGCCATTCTGGCTTATTAGTACGATCCCAGCTCTGGCTTCTCTCAACGATTCGTTGACAAATAGCTTCCACGGTGGTAGCCTCGGCATGGATGCTATTAAGTCAGTCACCAGGCCTTTTACAAATTCAGTAATGAAATTTTCCAATGCTTGTCCTTTGATGGCGGTTATCGCTTTGAAAGTAATGTCGAATTGCCCCAACTGAATCGTCCATTTCATCAATTGTCCTTAGGTGTTGGGTATCTACAACATCTGTTTCAATAGATAGCTTGTTAAAACTTCGATACCATCTGGTTGGAAGCAAAGACGAAGCTTCCTCGAGACCGTTATCAAGGCGAGAGCTAGCTTCTCCATTTTTGGTTATCTAGACTTTGCGTCTTGGAGATCCTTACTTGCATAATACATAAAAAGTTGCAAAATACAAAGACAGTTTTTCTATTGTAGGTTTGGATAGAAGAAGAGCATTCCCTATCCATTCAAATCATTGAAAGTTGATTCACAATCCTCTATCCATTCAAACCTTTTCCCACATTGATAACCTGAAAGAAGGGAAAGTATTTATCAATTACCTTCGAGACAGATCTATTTAGGATAGAGACCCTCTTTGTGAGGCTTTGCACCTCCGTAGTCTTGCTGAGGATTGTATGTCTAACAATGCCAAGATTTTTTCAAGATTGGCCTCAATGCCTCCCTGATTCACCATGTAACCTATGAGTTTGCCTGATACGACTCTGAAAGCACATTTTAAAGGGTTCACTTTATTCGATACTTTTAGAAGATCATGAACATTTCATCTAGGTGTTTAAGGTGTTTAGTAGCCGTAAGGTTTTCTACTAGCATGTCATCTACATACACCTCCATGGTTTTTCCTATCTGTTCAGCAAATATTTTGTTTACAAGTCTCTGTTATGTCGTACCTACATTTTAAGCCAAAAGGTATTACCTTATAATAGTACACGCCTCGATTTGTTATGAACGAAGTGTGCTCTTCGTCTAGACTAAACATAGATATTTGGTTGTATCATGAGTATACATTCATGAAGCTCAAAATTTCATTCACAAAGCTCAAACGTTCATGGCCTACTATTGCATCCACTAGTTGGTCAATCTGTGGTAGTGGAAAGCTATCTTTGGGATAGAATTTGTTGAAGGCAGAAATTTTGGCACGTCCACCATATGCCATTGTTTTTAGGTACCAACACTGGATTGCAAACACATATGGGATAATGAGATTTTCAAATGAATCCATTTGCTAGGAACTTATCTACCTTCATTCTTAAGGCTTCGTACTTTTCTTGATTCATTTCCTTCGTTTTTGATCATAGGCCTAGCCTGGAGATCAATTTTGAGTGCATGACACGCCACTATTAGATCTATACCCACCATATTGAAATGTTTCTAATCAAAATATGTCCAAACTTGCCTTCAAGAATAGTTTCATTTCCTCTTTCAAACCCTCTTCTAGTTCGATCCCAACTTGGAGCTGATTTGACAGACTGTCATTCTTGACGGGAAAACGTTTGAGTTCCTCCACTACTGCAGTTTTAGAGTTGGATTCAATAATCCGAGGATCTAAACCATCATCAATTAAGATTTTACCTTCATCCCTTTTGCCGTCATCTACTTCCAGGGCTCGCCCTCAACATATTTGTCATGGCACATGTTGAGCCTCATTACTTAGCGTACTCAAGTGGCATTTACGAGCAGACTATTGGTTGACTTTCATAATAGCTATCCCTATCAGAAAAGAGAACTTCATTGCTTGGTGGTGGATCAAGGTGACCACAATTAATTATTTTAGGGTCGGTTGACCGAATATCTCTTTGTACCTTCGATCGATAATTAAAAATTTCTTATACTTCCTGGCCACTAACGGTTCTCTTTCTACCTCAACAATGATGGTGCTCTTTCTTCGAGGGACAATGCTATCCCTGGTGAAATCGTACAATGAATCATACATGGGTGTTTATGAGTGATCTATTTTTATTTGATTAAAGGCACCACCAAAAAGGACATTGACTGATCTTCCGTTATCAACTAGCATTCGTTTGAAGATGTTACAAGCGATTATCACATGTACCACAAGGGCATCACAACGTGGATAATGAATACTAGCTTATTCGTCATCGTTGAATGTTATGGTCGGCCCTTTACGCTTTATCTCTCTTTGCATCTATTAGTGTTGAGCTGCTGGAGAGAAGATGTTTGGATTTCTCGGGACCTCGGGCTTAGGTACACGGAGAGCAAGTCAGTAGCCTCTTCATCTCACCTGCATACTTTAGCTTTTGTGATATGAATAGTTTGGGGCTCGGGTTCGCAAAGTCTATTCTGATTGAGTCCCTCCACGTGGTATATATCTTTATCCTATCATATTGTCAATTGTGGCACTTACATTTGGGCATTTATCTATATCATGGCTTTCAGATCGATGCACCTTACAATACTTAGATATTGACGGGAGAATAGAAGTCTCGTTTTTAACTCGCACAAGGTAACCTCGTTTATGTTGTATTCTCGGTGTTTGGGTTCGGATGACCTACTGGAATGGATTTGTCTCTGAAATGCACCCTTTGCCGCATCCTATGCTATCATCATCTTCTCCCTTTCATGCTTTTCCTATTCTTGATAGTTTCTTCTATTTGGATTTCTACCTTAATTAGGTCCACCAATTGGTTGTAGGTTTGAGGTCTTTTGTTTCTAACATCTAGTTAGAATATAGTTTCTATCCTCAAACCATTTCATAAAGCATCTAGCGCCTTCTCGTCCAATATAGATTCAATTACGATGAGTTCATTTTAGAACTTGTTGAAATAAGTCTTGATACTTTCATTCGGTCCTTGCTTAATGTCGTTCAACCTCGTGGCAGTCATTTTGCCTATAGTATGGCTCACAAAAGCACTCATAAATGCTTCCTTCAGCTAGGGGCATCTTATGACGGAGACAAGCTTTAGCTTCAGGTACCATCTCTTAGCCATCTCGGTGAAGGTCATATGAAAAGCCAGACATTTCAAAGTGGACGATGCATTTTTTAGCTTCATTTTAGTCTTGTAGTTAGCCAAATGATACATGGGGCCGCCTCACCCGGTATACTTCTCTATCTTAGGTTTTACAAAATCTTGGAGAATGGAGATACTCTAGATTTCATAGGAGAAATGAAGATTTTTATAGTCGTCATCGAGCTCAAAGCAGCTAGTGGAGCCATTTTCCTCGTCATCATAATAATATTCAGGCATATATGGCGTGTCTCTTGGGACTGACTCTATCTTCCACCCTTGAAATACGCGGGCTTCCTTTGGTGTGCATCTGCATCGTCACTCCAGACACTAGCATTCCTTGTAGATCAACACTCTTGCTTTCCGAGCGGGTCAGTGGACTAGTGAAACCTAGAATTGTACGGCTCACTTATCAGGTACAAATGGCTTGGGCTCCAGCTCCGATCTCCTCTTCATTCCTGGGTTGGCCTCTCGCGCTTTTTTCCCTATTTTCTTCCACCAACATCTCAATTTACTCGGCCAAAGTTGACCTGATTTTTGCGATAGATATTTTTTTCTTCTGTTGATTGCATTTTTCCTTGCTAGTGGCTAAATCTGGTGCCCATTCCTAGTGTCTCTTTGGGTTGATATCCCTATCCTACAGTCTGCAGATGTTCACTCTGTTCCTCTAACTCATTTTTACCCACTTTTATTTCTATGTCGCTCATATTTTGCTTAGTTCAGTGAGATATAATTTTACTAGTAGTTTTTAGTCTTGTGAAAACTATACATTTTTCCAAAGAAGGTGCCAACTTGTTGACCTCCGAAATTTGAAGCTAACAAGTCCCTGCCCACCTCGTCACTCAAATGAATAATTATATGATACATGGTAACCAACCATTATTCTAGAAATCTCTTTCACTTTATTCCAGTGATAGTTAACCCCTCATACTCTTTTGTAACCAACTTTACCACGTGTAGATTGTCCACACGCTCTAGGAGATATTCAGTTGCTTATGATCGTTAGGTTAAGTATTTTCCATTTTCCATGGTCATGCAATAGCATTTTGCCAGTCCATGCTTCATCTTAGGTGCTTCGAAGCGATAAGGGTAGCGAGTATGACGAAGCTATGACTAAACATGTACTATTTTTTATTGGCTAGTTACCCTGCCTAATGACTTCGCATAATCGAAGGAATATCAGCGAAGGCTAAGACTAGCACTATTTTAAGTCTGCTCTTATATCGTACTTTGGTTGGTCAAGCAATCTCTATCATTTATATCTTCCTAGCGTCTCTGATGGTCTCTTTTGGTCATGTATACTTTATGACGCACCACGCCTATCTGGCTTTTTTTATGGGCCCCTTTCTGCCACGTGTATAACAAGGCACAATAAGATTCAAATTCATAAAACGATGCCTGCAAGTATTATCATATATCAATATACTCAAAATGCAATAATATATTAATTTTACAAAAAAATAAATATATAATGATATACTTAATCATATATAATATGGGTTTATTTCAACAATGGTCATTGAAGTTATTTCCTTATACTACTAGTTATTTAAGCTTGATACCCTTACAACAATGTTATTCTGTAAACATCATCATCTTTAGTTGTCTACGTGTCACTGTTAAATATTGCATGACATTGATAATGTTTACTTTTTCACCACGTCAGAAAATCAGTTTTTTGAAATGATCTGCCAACAAAGAAAGAAAATCCATGTCCCTCCCTCTCTACCAAAAAAAATAACAACAAAGAATAAGCAAAAACCAATTCCTACCGATGTTGCCTATTTGGCTTAAATAAATGCTTGCGGGAATTGATTTTCCCTTATATATTGTTGTTCTTATTTTTTATTGTTATATACTTTTTTGGCTTGGGAGGGAGGAGAGGCATGGATTTCCCTTCTTTGTTGGTGGATCATTTCAATTTTTTTCTAAATAAAAATTAATTTTTTGACGTGGTGAAAAAATTAACACCATCAATATCACGTAGTATTTCAGGGTAACACGTAATACTAAGGTTGACGGTGTTAACAAAATCACCTTGCCTGTAAGGATATCAAACTTTAGTGACTTGTAGTGTAACGATATAACTAAGTGACAATTTTGAATTTTTTTGAAAACTTTAGTGTCTTTGCTGAAATTAACCCTATGATAGAGTTGTAAAACAAACTTGATTAAAATTAGGCATGGACATATAGTTGTTGGCAAAGGGAATACTTGAAGAGGTTTTTCTTTGCTTTAGTAATTCAACATCACATTTTAGCTTTTGATTCTTAGCCTTCTCAACATTACCAAGCTTTTGATTATTAGCCTTCTCAACATTGCCAAACTCATGAATTAGTTGTATCATTTTTGCACTTTCTTAATTCCTTTTAAACTTGGCTTTTTATTCTAGCATTTTTAATCTCTTTTGTCTTAATACATGGGGGGTCCAACACATGTAATGGATTTGATTCCCAATTTTGATCATCTAATTTTTCTTCATTACCCCACTGTCAATTTCAACTTCTTTAATAATATTATATTCCTCAATTTTTATTACTCTAAGAACACTTTCAATTTTTTTCAAGCCATTCTCCAATATATCTTAATTCATTTTAGTAGTTTTAGCGTATGTTTGGTAGAGTTTTAAACTAGTTTTTTAGTAGATTTTGAAAAAAGTTGATGAAAAGTGTGGTTGAAAAGTTGATAAAAGTTGTGAGTCCCAAGAAATATGTGGTTGAAAATAAATTTGAAAATAAAAAGAGTTTATATTAAAGTATATCAAACATGCAATAAGCAGTTAGTGTACCTTTACTAGCAAGATGAATTGCTTTGCACATTATTTGGCTCATATGCAAACTGATTGCCATTTTTGTAGTCCCAACGATCGAGTTGCAATTGTTGTTCACCCCTAAACCATCATTAGCTTCTATTGTCCTATTTAAGATATATTGAGGAAGAAGAACAAAAATATTATGGAAATTAAGAACTTTCAAGGCATAAAGATATACAATGCCCATCGACTCAAACTTTTTGCAAGTGCAATCAACTATGCAATCAAAAGTTCTAAAGTTCATAGTGTATTCTTTTTTATCTCCATAACTTGTTTAATTTCCATAGACAAAGATCCATATAACTCATCTTCAAATTCTTTAAACATTGGAAGTCTTTCACCAATTCTGAACGACGTCTCCGCTCCAATATCTTCTCATACTGAAGAACAAAACCAGTAAGAGACACTGTCTTATTTGTCACACCACGAAAAATGTACTTTCACTTTGAGAAATAATATTTGAAATCTATACACCATTTATGCCATAATTTTCATAAAGTGTATTTAGCCATGAGCTTTTGGACAAATCAATTACTGTTGATAAATGACCCCACACTTCTTGGAACTCTTGTTCTATCTCACAATTGTAGAGACATATATTGAATAAAGTTTTGAATTCATGATCTCTTAAATAATAAGCTAGGTGTTTAGAAGCATTTTGACCAATATGTCATAAAAATAATCAATGGTGCGTATTCGAGAGTACTATTTTATTTGCATTAGCCATTGCTTGGCATTGATAGGTGAATAAATTTTTTGGTTGTTTGTTTCCCAAAACTTCCAAAAAAGATTCAAACAACCAAATAAAAAAGTTAGTTGTCTCATCTAACAACAAAGCACAACCAAACAAAATAATTTGTCTATGATGATTTATTCCAATAAAAGGTGCAAAATTGTATTGTACATGTTTGTGTGGCACGTTGTATAAAAAATTACGACATCTCCAAAATGATAATAATCTATTTTTGATCAACCATCCCCCCAAAAAATTAGTCATGTCATTTTGAGAATCCACTTGCATCGTATAGAAGAATGATGGATCTTCTACTTGCATTTTTAGAAGTGATTTATTACACTTTGTGCATCCCCAACTTCAAAAGTAAATATCCTCTTATCCCATAGGAAATTATCACAATCTGGCTTCAAGAATCCTACATTTTGAACACCACCAGCTTGTTCTACTAAATAAGAAAATATATTACTTGGCTTTATACCCCATTTTCTATTGTCACAATCAAATCTACTCGAGCTTCATTCACATGCCTTTGGATCTAAGCACGTTTTTTTGAACAAGTACATGAGTATAATCTAGAATAAACTGAGAACATCCATGAATCGTTTTCACTTGTAAATTATGTCATTATCATACAACCTTCTCTTGTTTCTAACATATTAACCATATGATGACTAAATTTTTTGAAACCATGTTTAGAACATACAAAAGATCTTTTTCTTATAGTTCCATCTACCAATCTTCAATATTTATCTCTATACACACTAAAATCAACTCCTGTGACACACAAAATATTCCTAAAATATAGGCTTAAAACAAAGGCCCAGAACAAGAAGCCCAAACATAGAGTTTGAGCGAATTGCCAAGAGAAGAATCACCCAAAATGTACAAAGGTCTGGATGATAGGGCGAAGTGGAGTAGGTTTTGGACGAATGAAGTGATAGCCACATCACGCAAGTAATGAAGCGGTTTTATACGTGGCCCATAATCCAAAATGACCGTTAGTTGATAAAGAAGGCATTGTGGGAAGTTGTAAGAAGTTATGACAGTCATGAGAAGTTATTTAGGAGAAGTGCTATGAGATAATGGTCAGTTATGGAAAGATTTGTGCAAATGGAGGTCAATGTATAAATAAGGTGAAACAATTGAAGGAAGAAAGGAAACCATCTCAAAAAACAAACATGTAAATTTACATTGAAGTCTTTTACTCTCTATTTACGAATCTTGTAACTTCGTGTTCTTGCGCTCCTTGGAGGCAAGTTGCATTTTATAATCTTTCAATTTAAACACTCCTTGTTGAGACATTGTCTCAAGAAGTCTTGTTCCTTACACATCGTCTAAGTAATCTTTTAATTGTTAGTATGGACCAAAAATGTGCGAAACAATTTGGCACACCCAGTGGGACCCTTGGTGTTAGAAAGATTGGAAGCATCATACGTCAAAAGAATTATGACAAGGATCCAGCAAACCAACAATCTGCCATTCTTTGATTCAGCAATTTGAGGGTCAACAAGGTACCCCAGAGATGGAAAGACCAAATGCTAGTCGTTATGAGCCAATGACGGAATTAAGTCCCTGTACCATGCGTACATTGTTGGGTGAACTTACGCAAGACATTGTTGAACATGTAAGTCTGCAAAACATTCATGATGTAGAAAAAACTCACTCAAAATGGAAACAATCATTATGACCATATGACTAAACAATTAAGTATGTTGAGTGAACTTATGAACAAAATGATAAACAAAGTATGTCATGTTATGCCCCAGATTTTTTCAACCCGGAGGGTCACTAAGATAATCTCTAAAATATTTGACGACTCCAAATAATATTTTTTTGTGCCCTTGAATGGTTTTAAAAATGTAACTTTTGTGGAAGATAACAAGCGCGCAAGGAAAAAATGATTTTTATTTTAGTTTCTATGGTTTTGCCTATACTGTGATAGGTGTCACCACAAATTACGTGACCATTCAAACAAATTTCAAATATTCCAAAATTTGAACTGTAGATACTAGGGACTATAGACTACAACATGATAAAATTTCAAACATTAGCTACATCGTTTGGTAGGTGAAAATAATAGTCGAAGTTGCTTGAAAAACTATCCCGAGTGCCTTAAGGCAACCCGCTAAAACGTTCATAATAAATTTATACAATAGAATTTTTGAGTGATTCCAATTGATGTTATTGTACCACATATATGGATTTCCATAGCCACTGATTTCATTTAAAAATTCTAACCGTAGCATAAGTTATGATTTTTCAAAGTAGGAACAGTAAGCTGGAAATTTCAGAAAAGAGAAACTAGACATTTCTAACTTGAAACTTTTAACGGAAAACGAACCGACATCTCTTTTTTCATAAATATTACATAATTAAATACTAAATCAAAGACTTAAAAATTTTGTATTTACATCATAATTGACTCGATCATCTTGATGTCAAAACATAAACTAGAAAGGAAATTCCATAACAAGCTCGCTAGCCTACCGATATCGCAACAACCCCAATCAATTCAATCTGAAAATTTGTTCACTTTGGTGGTGAGTGTTTCATAAGAAACACTTAGTAGCAATACCTACAACATGTGAAAAAATTATACGTAAACATAAATACGACTTGCCATAATTTTTAAACGTGCATAGGAACACAAATAAATTGGTAGCTTGCACCATATAACGTCATACGTGATTACCTTCAGTCACTAATATGTTAAAGTGATTACCTTCAATCACTATCATAAAGTTCCTTCGTAATTAGGTTTGCACGACATTTATATCACATCATAATTTTTCAAATGTCATTTAAAAATCGCAGTAAAAATAGTAAGCAAAACTACCTTAAAAATTGGTTTTTCGGTTGAAGTTGTGATGTAGAAAATTTGTTTCTGCAGCTTCCAAAAAATCAAAACCTGCATACTATATATAGATGTATATATAATTAACTTTTGTGAAGGTTAAAATAAAGTTAAACCCCTTTTTCTACTGGACAGAAATGAAGGTAATTGCTGGAAAATTGGTGACCAAAATGGTAGAAAATGGAGACTTTGTGCTAGCCGAAAATCTGAAGGAAAAGATGGATAAATGCTAGAGTATTTTTGGTGATTAAGACTAAGGTTTCAAGGCTTATTGTTGCATGAAAATGAAGGGAAAAAGGAATGATTTTTGCTGGAGTTTTACAGCTGAAAAAAATGAAGAAGAAGCAAGACTAATTCCTACTGCTAGGGCCTAATTTTGAGTAGCAAAAGGAAATGACCTTTTAGTTGGCTGATAATGGACATGATATTAGGAGATTATGGGCGTGGTTTCCTATTTTTGGAGGGACGTTTTTCTTTGGGAGTTGTAGAGGGCAGTTTGCTGGAACAAAAGAGAAGAAGAATACCATGATGAAGGGCTAAAATCTTTAGTAAATTGGCAAAATTGCTGGACCTTTTTGTGCTTTAAAATAGAGGGAAAGAGAGACTTTGCTGGCCAAAATTTAGGACCTTATTGGGGGGAAAATTGGTTAACAAGTGAGGGTAATTGGTGCAGAAAAAAAATTGGAAGTGGGTTGCTAGGTGGGGCGGTTTTTGCTAGATCATGGGGGTGGTTTCTTGTTGTGCATAGGGGCTGTTTGGTTGATGCAAAATGGTAGAGGTTAAGAAGTTTGGCTGAGTATTTTGGTGGTATTAGGGTATTGTTTGGGTAGGGTTTTCAATAAATTTTGGAGTCAAAAAGTAAATCGATTTTGGCTAAGAAATCGAAAGTAAATGGCCGAGATTTTTAGATAGAACCAAAGAACAAAATTTAAAATTTTTGGCTAGGTATAAATTATTTCTCGTTCAACTTGAAATTCAAAACTTACCAAATGAAAATTGAACAAGGTCGTTTTCAAATTAATTCCATAGTCGTGGACTAAAAAAATTTGAAGCGAACACGTGCAAAATTTTAATGTGACCAAATATTTAAATTGAACCATGAGGTACAAAGTGACGCCAAAAGTAAGAAATTTTATTTACTTAAAATTAACAAACAAAAAATTTCCGGTTGTTACAACCTTCCCAAATTGAAATAATTCCGTCCTCGAAATTTAACTTACATGGTTTACAAGGTCCGAATATTTAGCTAAAATATCTTATTCTCTTTCCCAAGTGACCCCGTCTTCTTCATGTCTACCCCACTAAACATTAACTACTGGGATATCTCGATTTCTCAGAAAATGGACCTTTCTTGCTAAGATCACCGCATACGCTTTCTCGTTAGTCATATCATTCTTTAAATCCAATGACTCATATTTTACCACATGTGTAGGATCATGTACATACTTTCTTAACATCAAAATGTGGTAAACTTCATGCACCACCGAGAGTTCGGGTGGCAATGCCAAACGATACGCCACATTTCCAATTTTTTCAAGAATCTCAAATGGATCGATGAAACATGGTTTTAGTTTCTCTTTCTTACCAAAATGTAGTATCCCTTTCATAGGAGTCACCTTTAGAAAAACCTTTTCGCCAACCTCGAATTCTAATTCATTTCTTCTTTGACTAACATAACTCTTCTGACGGTTTTGCACTGTCTTAATTCTGGTCCTCATCTTGTCTATTGCCTCTACTATTTTTCTCAACTATCGCTAGTCCTAAATTTCTTCTTTCGCTGAAGTTACTTTGGCAAATTTAGCAAATTTGTACCAAATGCTAAATGAATGGGCTGAATCTTTCCTTCAAAGATTTAAAATGGCCATAAATAAGTGTTGTGTACCTTTATCCAAAAACAAATTGTAAGGATCGCTTAGAGTTGTTTGACTTTTGATCTAAAAAATAAGTTGCAAGATAGAGAATTCTTTGATCTTTTTCAACTTAGCACGAGCGTTAAAGATATGAGCGATTGTTAAGAGAAGAAGAACAAATAAAAAATTCGAGTAAAAGGACCTATTATAGAGACCTTAATTTTGATATGCACGCTATTGACATTAATCAAGATCAAGCCGAAGCCGAAGTGTATATGGCTGAATTGATCAAGGAAGACACGTATGCATGCTCGATAATGGCTAAATCAAAAATTCCTCTCAAGAACGAGCCTGCAAAAGAAGAGAATAAAAAGGCTAGAAAATTCTCATTTGATATAACAAAAGCCAACATAATAATTGACCGGTTATATAAAGATAAGCAAATAGGGCTAAGTGAGAAGTATAAACTGCCAAATCCTGAGCAAATCAAGGGTAAAAAATATTGTAAATGGCATAATGCATGGTCTCACACGACTAATAGCTTCTTGGTTCTTTGTCATGTCTTGTAGGATGCTATCGAGTTAGGGCAAATCACCTTTGAGTTAAAGAAAAAGATGGAAGTGGATGACAATCCATTCCCACGGCCAATAGATGTCAACATGGTCATCCCAAATCTGAAAACAAATTTGGTTTCCCAAGATTCAAGTTAGTAGTTGACAATGGTGAAGACGAACTGTATCCCAACGCCTTTAACCGTTTGAAAGAAAATGCAGTGGTAAGAGATGAAATGAATTTATGTGCTAGGTGCCAAAAGAAGATTGGTAATATCACAGAAAGGGTGGGCGCATATGAACCACAAACTCACCTAGCTAATGCCACTAGTTTTCATCCATTTAGAGGGCAAGTAATACCATTATATGGAAGGAAACGTGGCTCATTTCAAGGCATCAAAACATTCAGACCACAACCTCAACGCCAAAATGTGTGGCATTCATACAATTCTAGAGTGGTAAGGGCGATTCTATTCAATGAAATGACAAGAACCCAACAAATACATCTCCAAAGAAACTACAGAGAAATGATGAGGCAACAACAGGGTGTTGAGTGTTTGAGGGCTACAATTGAGAGCAAGGTGGATAATTAAAATGTCCTTGAGAATGGAAAGGTAGAAGATACAGAAGCATCAAAAGAAGAACCGTTAAAAGTAGAATGTGTTGGTAAATCAAAGTTTGAGCATAGAAAGAAGGATGAGGATGAGGATGATGATGATGGTGGTGGAAAATTGATCACTATTCAGTTTGGTACTATGCCCCCGTTATAGATAATAACTATTTATTGGCCAATGAATTTAAGAATAAGGAACATGATAAAGAGATAATGGAAGAAAATGAAGAAGCATTTTGTATGTTAGAATATGGAGAAGGCATATCTGCTAGGAAGCAATGACGAAGAGTAAGATGATGGGATGACGAACATAGAAGAATAAATTGATTTAGAAGCAGATCGAAGAATAAAGAGAATTTCAATCAACAATCTACTCAGACAATTATATCAAAAAGGCAATCCAGTAGTAGGTTTGTTGGGTGAAGCATTTAGGAGATCATTCGATTACTATGTTTTGTACGGAACACCTACAAGGAAGAAAATGGTGCCTTGGGTTGATAAATATGGGTCACCTCCCGTAATAGTGCTTCTACCCACGGGTTAGGAAGAGCCATCAGGAGATTTCATGCAATTTGAGAAAGCAAATGGAATCCATGGCAAAGAAATATTGCAGGTAAGCATATCCAACGAAGTTGAAGCAAAAATAATGAAAAAGTAGAAGTAAATGCAAAGAAAATGGTCGTATTTAAAAGGCTATCAATAAAATTGACTAAGCATCTCAGACCATTGTTTGTAAAAGCCTTGGTTAATGGCATTCTAGTTGCCAAAATTCTCATTGGTGATGGGACAGCCATAAATACAATCCTTTATAGAATGATAAAAAAGTTCGCGAAGTCTAAGATCGGCATGATCCCGACAGGAGTAATTCTGATCAGCTTCAATGGAGGAGCAACTTCGGCCAAGGGGGTAATGTCTTTGGATATAAAAGTGGAGAGTACAACGAGGACCACGGTTTTCTTTATAATAGATGGTCCTACTAGTTACAATATACTGTTAGGGAGAGATTGGATACATGGGAGTCAGTGTGTCCCTTTCTCCCTCCATCAATGCTTGGTTTTTTGGAACAATAAAGGTGAGGTAGAAGCCGTGCAAGCTGATTAGCGCGCCTTTTATTGCGAGGCTAATTTAGTAGAACGATACATGTATGAAGGAGATTATGGGTCAATTAGAGTGGTTCAATAAGTAGAAGAAACACAAATAGTAGCACAGAGTGAGGAACCATTCTAAATGGAAGCCCTTACAAAATTATTCAATCAAATGAGGCCAAATATAGTGGCCCTTGAAGAGCCAATAATTGGCAAGAAGATAGTAAAGGAGAATTAATGAAGAGACAATCACAAAAGAATATGGCTAAAATTACGTTCTTTAAAGCTAGATTGATGGCTTGTAATAAAGAATGTAAAGAAAAAGTTAAAGGAGAAAAAGCAATGATACTATTAAGGGACAAATTGGCTGGCTCAGCCAGGAATAGGATCTACATAGAGAAATCAACAAGGTGGATTGTTAGAAGAAGGAATTTTTGCAAAGGAATTGGAGGGCAATTTGGAGAGGATTGCAAAGCCAGGATACGTGCAAGCACAAGACCCCTTGACCAAGATAAATCTTGGTGATGAAGGACAAGATCTTCCGACTTCAATCAGCCAGTTACTCAACAAAAAGGTAAGTATTAAATTGATCTCTTCGTTGAAACAATATAACGATTGTTTTTCTTAGGAATATAAACAAATACCTGGTTTAGATAGAAATCTAGTAGAGCATAGATGGTCCACTAAACCAAGTTTTAAACCTCATAAACAACCACCAAGACGTTTTGTACCCAATGTGTTACCAGAAGCAAAGAAAGAAATTGAGCAATTGTTGAAAGTGGGTTTTATAAGAACAGCTAGATATGTCGAATAGTTGTCTAATATAGTGCTTGTGTTAAAGAAAAATGGAAAAATAAGAGCGTATAGATTTTAGAAATCTAAATATATTTACTCCCAAAATGTACTGTTACGACCCGCTTTAAATTAGTCAAAGTCAAAATTTATTTAGTCAAAGTCAATAAATTTTTTTGGTTCAAGTCGAAGTCAAATAGTCAAAGTAGGACTTAAATTAAGTAAATAAATTGTTTGGGGCTATTTTGTAAAATATGGTTACTTAAAGATTTATTTGGCTCATCATGGAAGTTGAGGACTTAGATTTCAATTAGGCTTATCTTTAAAATGAAATTTTGGACATTTTCTAGAGAGAGAGAGAGAGAGAGATAGAATGCGGACTGAGAAGAAAAAGAAAGGAAAAGAAAAGGAAGAAAAAGAAAGGAAAGAAAGAAAAGGAAGAAAAAGGAAAAAGGAAGAAGAAGAAGAAAAACGTGCCGGCCGGATCTTGAGGTGGTCGGAAAAATCAATTCTAAGACTTGGGTTGTCCATTTCTTTTGCAATCTGAAGACGTAAGTGAGAAGTTACTTATTTAAGAAAAGCTTAAATAATTAATATTTTTACTTATGAGCTGAAATGTGAATGTTATGAAAGGAGATAAGTTATTTTTAGTGATATGAACTATATTTGCAAGTTAAATGAAGGATTTAATTGATGAAATTTTAGGGTTCTTGATTTAGTGGGTTTAATTAGATATTTAAGCTATTTTAAGTATATTATGGCTTGTGTTGGTTTATTTATATTAAAAGCATAATGATGATTTTAGCAAACTCTAGAATTTTTATTTGGGTCCCTTAAGTGAATGTAATGTAAAAGAGTATATTTATGAGCTTTATGGAAGGTTAGGAAGGGTTAAGAATGTTAAGGAGTATTCTATGTTATTGAATTAATGGAAATGAGTTTCTAGCTTGGCGACTTTACTACGAAAGTTAAGAAAATTATTCTTTGCGGTATGTAATTGATAAAGGTTAAATTATGAAGACCAAAAATGGTAAATTAAAATAAGAATTAGATCAAGTGAATAAATGAATTTTGGAAACGTTTTGCTTAAGTACGGGTAGGTTAAGCTTAGTCTTGCTTTTAATTATTAGTGTTACTTGGGATGGTTATTTATTAATTCGAGCAATTATATTATATTTCAGGAGTGACGTGGAAGTGGTGCCGCGTACCGACCAACCTAGTTCTAGTTAAAACCTCTGTGAATGGAAAAACTTAATTTTCAGAAAATAAGCATTTAATTACATTTTGTTAATTCGTAAAGTTAATAAATTGCTTCATTATTTTAGTGCTTCTAGTAAATTACATAAATTGGAAAAAGGAATTATTTTTCAAGTAAGTGTTGGACAAGTATGATTTTTATTACAAGTTACCTTTTATAAATGAGAATTTCAATAAAGTTTATTTTAAAACCACCAAAAAGTACCCAGGTGATTTTACCCTCTCTGCACTAGTAAAAATTCTATTCCAAAGTGTATGACAAGATATGGTGATTTTACTCGTTCTGCACCGCTGTGAATTCGTTTCCATAGTGTATGACCAGATATGGTGATTTTACTCGCTCAACACAGTGTGAATTCATTTCCATAGTGTATGACCAAATATGGTGATTTTACTCGCTCTGCACTCATTTCCACAGTGCATGACTAGATATGGTGATTTTCTTACTCTGCACGTGTGTGAATCTATTTTTTCGGAGTATGACCAGATTTCATATTACGGATTTTTAGTTATTCAGGGTACCTTTTTGGTATAGCATATATATACTTCAGAATAATCAGTATATAGATATTAAATTTCAGATTACAGATTATCAGTAATTCATGATACTTCCTGGTGTGACTTTTTAGTATATGACAACTTATTTAGTTTGCATGAAACACATGTTTGCATATATTGTTATCAGATGGCACTACTTTGTAGATTTACTAAAATATCAGATTATCCAATTTCTTCATAATTTAAAGTCCGCATTACTCAGTATATGTATAACATGAGAAATCAGTTTCTTGAAAATAATAATTAATTTCGTACTCTCCACTCACTAATATATCAACTCGCAGATTTTTTATGTGTTCTTACTCAGGTAGTAGTTGAGTTTTGAGCAACTTTTGAAGAGCCTGTTGATTGTTGAGCTAGAGTCACGTGATTATTAGTTTGTATGATTCATCTCCATTGAGCATATCATAATTTATTTTGGGATATATGTTCTAGGTCTTTTTGATTATTTATTTTGGACTGTATGTACATGATTGGATAGGCTCACTACTTCTTTTGTAAATTCATATGCTTTTGGGTCATTTCGTAAAAGACGTTGAAGATGATAGAGTTGTCTGTACTTGATCTTGGTTACTATGTATGTCGTGGGGCAGGAGATCCCTAATTGTTATCTTAAGTATGTGTTTGGAAAATTTTATTGCTTTTCAAATTTGGTTTTGTCCAAATTAAAGGAGAAGTTCTATCGAAATTTTTATAAAATCTTTATAGTCAAAGAAAAGTCAATCAGTCATCGAAAAGTCTAAGTAGCCTTAATAGTGGGTCCGGTATCCAGCTGACATCCATCATTGGCGCACGGCACATCTTGGGTCCACTAGGGTAATTCGGGATGGGTCATGTCAAGTTGGTATCGGAGCATTGTTTATAGAATCTCTAGGCTTGCATAGTTCATGCATTAGATGTTTTAGCATACCATGCATTCTAAATATGTTAGTCATATGTTGTGGTGGCAGAACTCACAGGCTCCAATCTCTTGTCTGAAACTCAATTGCTCTTCGAGAAAGGAGAAAATGACATGAAACTCGAGATGATACAAGAAAATTTTTTGTAGAACAACTAGTTTATGACAAAGTGTTGAGATTGATGTGATGGTAAAAAAATGGTGGTGGTGGGGGGGGGGGTTACTACAACTAAGTGTGTTGGCACTATGTTATTTGTAGTTTATTGAAGTAAAAAGAACTCAATATTCAACCGACAACAAATTGGGGGCAATAGTTTTGAGGCCTCAGAGATTGTTTATCTATAGGCATAAAAGAGAGAACAAGTATTAAGTTGTTTATAAAAACTATGAGCTTCTTTTACAAGTATTAGGAGAAAATTCTTGGTACCTTGTATGATAAGTGCTGACAAATGTTTTGATACATGTACACTTGGAAAAGATTATGTGATATAATTATGATTGTCTTGAAAAATTGAATGATGGTTGCATTATGAGAAATTTATGAATATTATGTAGTATAAGAGTGTGATGCTTGTGATTGAAAAGCACGATGGTGTATTATTTAATAAAAAATTTTCCAACGACAACAATGAAGAGTATGTGGAGTGTTGATACATGGAAAACCATGATGTTATTGTATATGTTAGGCCTTGAAGATTTGAAAAAATAATTGTAGCACAAGGTACAATTGAAACAGGTAAATTAAGAGAAGTAGAAATTATTGAAATGCAGATAGGATTTAAAATGGTTACCTAATTGATAAATTAAATTGAAAGTCCATGAAGTGGTGTGGTTGACTTCAGTGATTGAAAAATTGTATTCTTAGTATGAAGCTTTCACCATCACTTTCATTTTTCAGCAGCAAGAAGGTAAGAAATGGTAGTATAAATTTAAGGTTAGGAGAAAAGAATTGGCGTTGGAATCTGCGTAGGCATGTGTATGTTCAGATTGAGTAGAATGGACCAAAAGTTGAAGAAATATAGGTAAGAAAGCTTAATTGAAGAAAATAGAATGAAATATGGGATTAAAGAATCTCTTTATGTACCGTGTATATTAGGATTTAAAAATTGAGAAAAGTACAATTAGATGGGGAAAAAAAGAAAATAATAATAATAATTCAGTTGGCTGGTAGCTTTAGTGAGCATCTAAGAAAAGAGAATAGCTCATTGACTTCATCTCTCGTATATAGTAAAGGTAAGTGTGATAGATTCAGAAACAATATATTAAAAGAAAAGAAAAATAGATAGGCCAGATATGCGTTAATGGAAAATTTAGTAAGGTGACACGGGATTAACCTTAATTGTATACATGCACTTTGTAGAAGAGAGTTAGGCCATATGAAATAAGGAATAAGAAAGGAAAGAAACTAGTAACGAGAGATAAATTGATATCTTTTAAGGTTGTGAATTGGGTACATGTAGTCTTAGAGATATTTGGTTATTTAAAAAGCCAGCAAAGATAAAAATGATAATAATTATTTGTGATCTTACAATACGTTAAGGCCATATGGTATGATAATATTCATGTAGCTCAATTATATGATTACAAGAGCGAACATTGTAGATAATGATATGCATGAAATATGTTAGGTTTGATCTCAATATAATAGGCGATAATGTATTTGGATTACGAAGTGAATTGATCTTCCGATGGCCATTGTTGGAATTATTATATCACATTACATTTTGGTTAAGTATTTCTTCGGATGTTTGTTTGAATCTTAGGAGCAAAATAATTTATGGTCGTCGAGATAATTATATTATGGAATACATCAATGACGTATCCGTGTATTATAAGGCTATGATGATTAACAAATTCAAGTTCGGGTTAAACTCGATGGTATTTTAGGTTTTGTGATTTCAACAATAAGTGTTGTGAACCTTTAGAAGAATAGAGCACTATTGATATGAGAATGCTCTTTAATGTGATAAGTACAAAATTTCCATGGGTTAGAAGATAACTATTATCTCTTTTTGAAAGTATCTCTAGAGTAGCTCTTTGTTCGGCTAGCTTGTTAGAAAGAATATTAACTTTGTGATTACTATAGAATGACAAACAAGTTTCCAAGAGCTAGAGAAATTATTAGTTTTTACTACGATATTTACTCTATTATTTACAATGTGAAGGGTTTGTGATTTACGGTAATATTTCAAGTTAGAGCCTAGGATTGTTCAGGTCTAGAATGACAAAGTTATAGTCTATGCTTCTAGACAGTTGAAGAAATTTGATTGAATTTATCCAATTCATGATGTAGAGTTAACTATAGCTGTTGACATTGAGGATTTGCAGCTATTGTCTGAATAATGAGAAATGTCAGATATTTATAGATTATATTACACGGGTTAAGTATAGTTTTGGTCAAAAAGAGTTGAACTTGTGGTAATGAAAATAATTAGAGTTGATAAAAGATTACAATTACAAAATTGAATGTCATCAAGGAAAAACTAATAAGATGCTTTCACTAAAAGGATGTGTAGTTCTACAATATATCATTATAAGGTGTCATTTAGTTATTGAACTTAAAGTTTTCATGCTCATCTATCAGTGTTCATATTAAGAGCATTGTTGGCTAATTTAAGTGAAATTTACTTTGTTTGATAGTGCTAGTGAAACTTAATCTAACATCATGAGCTAAGTACATTAGAAGCAGAAGTTAGTAATGGTATGTAAAAAAATTATACTATTAGAGATATCAAGATCGTTGTTCTGGAAAATAGGTTGTGTGTTCCTAGTAATGCAGAGTTGAAGAAAAAGATTCTAGAAAAAGCACATCCATTTACAATGCACCTTATAAGTAAACCTTATCATAAGAAGTTAGTTAGATTGTTGCACACTTCAAGTCCAGAAAATGTGATCATATTATTTTAGACTTTTATTGGGACCTCCTCATAGTTAGAATGATCGTGATGGATATTATAATACTCGTGCCTTGAATAGAATTTACGTACAATAATAGTTAGTCTGCAATGACTCTTTTCTTTTCTTTTTTTGGGTTAAGGATGCATAACACTAAATTAGTGTGTCAAAGTTAGTGAAGAAAGTTATTTGGTCAAACAAATAATTTGAATTCTTGAAAATCATCATAGATAGTATCTTGAATTTTAAATTGAGAATGAAGTTTTGCGATTATTATAGTGGATGAGTCTTTTAGAATTAGTAAATGGTGAAAAATGAGTCGATGATATATTGGCCGTAATGGGATTATTGAACAAATTGGTCCAGTTGTTTATCAGTTAACCTTATCAGCTCAGTAGTTTAGAATTCATGATATATTCCAAGTTTCTATGCTTCGCAAGTACATTCCGAAATTTTCTCACATTTTAGAAATTCAGCCAGTGGAATTGAAAGAGAATTTAACTTATAAAGAAAAGCCAATTGAAATTTCGGATAGAAATGAGTAAGTTCAGCAAAATAAGATCATTCCGCTAGTTAAGGTCCTTTGGAAGAATCATACGATAGAAGAGGCTACATGGGAGAGTAGGGATCAAATGTGTGCTCAATTTCCTCAATTATTTCAAGCTTAACAGATCGAATTTCGAGGACAAAATTCATTGAAGGAGGTAAGATTGTTACGACCTGCTTTAAAATAGTCAAAGTCAAATTTTATTAAGTCAAAGTCAATAAACGTTTTTGGTCAAGTTCAAGTCAAATAATCAAAGTAGGACTTAAATTGAGTAAATAAATTGTTTGGGGCTATTTTGTAAAATATGGTTACTTAATGATTTATTGGCTCATCATGGAAGTTGAGGACTTATGTTGCAATTAGGATTATCTTAAAAATAAAATTTTGGACCCTTTCTAGAGAAGAAAAAGAAAGGAAAAGAAAAGGAAAGAAAGAAAAGGAAAGAAAAAGGAAAAAGGAAGAAAAAGAAAAAGGTGCCTGCCAGATCTTTAGGTGATCAGAAAAATCAATTCTAAGACATGGGTTGTCCATTTTTTTTGCAATCTCAAGCGGTAAGTGAGAAGTTACTTATTTAAGAAAAGCTTAAATAATTAGGGTTTTTGCTTGTGGGCTGAAATATGAATGTTATGAAAGGAGATAAGTTATTTTTAGTGATATGAACAATATTTTCAAGTTAAATGAATGATTTAATTGATGAAATTTTATGGTTCTTGACTTAGTGAGTTTAATTAGGTATTTTAGCTATTTTAAGTATAGTAAGGCTTGTGTTGGTTTATTTATGTTAAAAGCTTAGAATGATGATTTTAGCAAACCCTAAAATTTCTATTTGGATCATCTAAGTGAATATAATGTAAAAAAGTATATTTATGAGCTTTATGGATGGTCAGGAAGGGTTGAGAATGATAAGGAATATTGTATGCTATTGAATTTATGGAAATGAGTTTCTAGCTTGGCGACTTTACTACGAAAGTTAAGAAAATTATTCTTTGTGGTATGTAATTGATAAAGGTTTAAGTATGAGGAAGAAAAGTGGTAAATTAAAATAAGAATTAGATCAAGTGAATAAATGTATTTTGGAAAAGTTTTGTATGGGTAGATTAAGCTTAGTCTTGCTTTTAATTATTATACTTCGGATGATTATTATTAATTGGAGCAATTATATTCTATTTCAGGAGGTGACGAGGGGGTGGTGCTGCGTACCGACCAACATAGTTCTAGTCAAAAGATTTGTGAGTGGAAAAACTTATTTTTCAAAAAATAAGCATTTAATTATATTATTTTAATTCGTAAAGTTAATAAATTGCTTCATTATTTCAGTGCTTCTAGTAAATTACATAAATTTCAAAAATGAATTATTTTTCAAGTAAGTGTTGGACAAGCATGATTATTAGTACAAGTTACATTTTATAAATGAGAATTTCAGTAAAGTTTATTTAAAACCACCAAAAGGTACCCAGGTGATTTTACCTGCTCTGCACTCGTTTCTACAGTGTATGACCAGATATGGTGATACAACTCGCTGTGCATTGGTGTGAATTCGTTTCTGTAGTGTATGATCAAATACGGTGATTTTACTTGCTCAACACTAGTGTAAATTCATTTCCACAGTGTATGACCAAATATTGTGATTTTACTCACTCTACACTCATTTCCATAGTGTATGACTAGATATAGTGATTTGCTCACTCTGCACGGGGTGTGAATCTATTTTCTCAGCGTATGACTAGATTTCAGATTTCATATTACAGATTACGGATTTTTAGTTATTCACGGTACCTTTTTGGTGTAGCATATATATTTCAGAATAATCAGTATATAGATATCAAATTTCAGATTACAGATTATCAGTAATTCATGATACTTCCTAGTGTGACTTTTTAGTATATGACAGCTTATTTAGTTTGCAGGAAACACATGTTTGCATATATTGTTATCAGATGGCACTGCATTGTAGATTTACTAAAATATCAGATTATCTAGTTTCTTTATAATTTAAAGTACGCATTACTCAGTATATATATAAATGAGAAATAAGTTTTTTGAAAATTATAATTAATTGCGTACTCTCTACTCACTAATCTATCATCTCACAGATTATCTATGCTTTCTTGCTTAGGTAGTAGTTGAGTTTTGAGCAGTTTTTGATGTGCCTGTTGATTGTTGAGCTAGTGCCACATGAGTATTAGTTTGTATAATTCATCTCCATTAAGCATATCATCATTTATTTTGGGATATATGTTCTAGGTCTTTTTGATGATTTATTTTGGATTGTATGTACATGGTTGGATAGACTCACTGATTCTTCTGTAAATTCATATGCTTTTGGGTCATTTTGTAAAAGACATTGAAGATGATAGAGTTGACCATACTTGATCTTGGTTACTATGTATGTCATGGGGTAAGAGATCCGTATTTGTTATCTTAAGTATGTGTTTGGGAAATTTTATTACTTTTAAAGTTTGGTTTAGTCCAAATTACAGTGGAAGTTCTGTCAAAATTTTTATAAAATATTTTTAGTCGAAGAAAAGTTAGTTAGTCATAGAAAAGTCTAAGTAGCATTAATGGTGGGTCCAGCATCCAGCTGGCATCCATCATTGGCATACGGCAAGTCTTAGGTCCACTAGGGTGATTTGGGACGGACCGTGTCGTATACCCAATGCCAATGGTAGATTCTTAAGTCGATTACACCGCGGGATACGAAATGTACTCCTTCATAGATGGGTATAATCAAATATACATAGCCGAAGAAGATATACATAAAACCGCTTTTAGATGCCTGGTGCGTTGGGGTGTTACGAGTAGTTAGTAATGCCTTTCAGTCTAAAAAATGTTGGGTCCTGTTATCAAATGGCAATGAATTTAATCTTTCATGACATGATTGACGAATTTTTCGAAGTATATGTGGATGATATAATAATCAAATCACTTAAAGAGGAAGATCATCTTTGCCAATTGAAACGCTCATTTGAGCGAATGAGACAATATAAATTGAAGTTGAACCCTTTAAAATATACATTTGGTGTCAATGCAGAAAACTTCCTAGGTTTCTTGGTACACAAAATGAGAATTGAGCTTGATAAAAATAAAATAAATGCCATTCTAGAGGCCAAATCGCCTAACAATAAAAGAGAGTTGCAAAGATTTTTGGGACAAGTCAATTTTTTAAAGCGTTTCTTCTCTAATTGTACAGGGCGAACGAAAGCATTTTTGCCTATCTTGAAGCTCAAGGGTCAGGATGAATTCACCTGGAATGAAGAATTTCAAAAGGCTTTTAACATCTTGAAAACTTACTTGTCAAATCCACTACTCTTGGTGTCACCTATTCAGGGACAGCCAATGAAGATATATATCGGACGAGCAAGAGTCTATAACTGGTATGGTTGCTCAAGAAGACCAATTGTGCAAGGAAAGGGCAGTCTATTATCTCAGTAGATAGTTTACCAAATGTGAATGTAATTATACAGCTATAGAAAAGTTATGCTTAGCTCTTTATTTTATGTGTACAAAATTAAAGGCCTATCTTTGGCCTGTGACTGTATATTTAGTGTGTAAAGTAAATCTAATCAAGTACATGTTTTCTCGCCCTATTTTGCATCAAATGAATGGTCTTTGGATTTTAGCTATGTCTAAATTTGAAATTCAATATATCCTACAAAAGGCCATCAAGAATTAGGCATTAGTTGATTTTTTAGCCGATCATCCTTGTGTCAATGTTCCAAATGAAATGGAACTAGACATTGATCTATGCGAAATAAAACCATGGACATTATATTTTGATGGTTCAAAAACAGCCAAAAGAGCAGGAGTAGGTGTAGCATTAATAGATGATATTGGTGTAAATTATCAATTTTTCTTTACACTGGATGATTTATGCACCAATAATCAGGCCGAATATGAAGTGCTTATAGTGGGCCTAGAGTTATTACTAGAGATAGAAGTTAAAAATGTGGTCGTTAAAGGTGATTCTCAGCTAGTAATTAACCAACTGAGTGGCACATTGAAATGCGAAAGTAGCTCTATTATAAGCTGGTATTAAATCGCCCAGGAGTTACTATAAGAGTTTGACCAAGTGGAGAGTCAATATGTAAATAGAATATATAACGATTTAGTGAACGAATTGGCCCAAATGGCCTTGAGTTACTCCAAAATATTGAACTTGGAATCTGTATGTGAATATGGAGTGATAATGTCGGCAGTACAACGAAGAGCAAAAAGATTTGGCATCCATTGCATAGAAGACGGAAATATGGTAGATTGGAGGGAGGAAATAACAGAGTTTCTAGAGGAACATAACTAAAAGAGTGAGAGGAGAATTAGGTTGCACGCCCTAAATTATGTATTAATAGACTGAGAATTGTCTAAGAAACGCGCAGATGGAGTTTTGTTAAAATGTGTCAATTTGGTCGATGCCAAAACAATAATTACAGAAGTGCACGAAGAAATATGTGGGGCACACCAACGTGACCCAAAAATGAGATGGTTAATCATTAGAAGTGGATATTTTTGGCCAAAAATGGCCAAACTATGCACTTAGTATGCCAAGAGTTGTTTAGCATGTCAAAAACATAGACCAATTCAAAGGGTACCAGCAAGAGAAATGACACCTATCATAAAACCTTGGCCATTCAGAGGTTGGGCTATAGATTTGATAGAAAAAATACACCCCATTTATCTAAACAGCACACATTCATCATAGTGGCTACAGATGTTTTCACCAAATGGGTGGAGGCCATCCCACTAAAAAAGATAACTCAAGAGAAGATCATCAAATTCATCCAAGATCATATAATTTATAGGTTTGGAATACCGCAAACCTTAATGGTAGATCATGGAACCTCTTTAAATGGAGATCAAGTAAAGCAATTCTTGAACGAATTCGGCATCAAGTTGGTAAATTCTACACCTTATTATGCCCAGTCCAATGGCCAAGTAGAATCTTCAAATAAGTTCGTAAAGAATAATATGAGGAAGATGATAGAGGAAAACACCAAGAAATGGCATGAATGTTTGAACAAAGCTTTGTCGGCATATAGGACGTCTCCATGTTCAAGTACGAGAGTTACTCCATTTCAACTTACTTATGGACAAGAGGCAGTCTTGCCTATGGAAATTAATGTACAATCAATTAGAGTGGCCTTGCAAAATAATTTGAGTAGTGACCAACATGCGGAATCTTTAGCCTAAAGTTTATTAGAACTGGAGGAAATAAAGCTAGACGTCTTAGATAGACTACATATTCAAAATAAAAAAAAATGGCCAAGTATTATAACAAGAAAGTTATGGCAAAATGTTTTAAGATAGGCGAGTTAGTTTGAAAAACCATATTGCCTTTGGATAGTAAAAACCCAAAATACGGAAAATGGTCGCCCCATTGGGAAGGTCCGTATAAGTTATAAAGTGTAATGCCCAATGGAGCTTATCATTTGGAGGATTTAGATGGTACAAAACATGTAAGATCTATTAATGGCAGATACCTAAAGAAATACGTTCCATCCATATGGGAAAGTGAACGATTAGACGTTTGAAATATGAATTCAGGTAAGCCAATGAATAAATTGTTCCATTAAAAACATTAAAGATCGGGAACATTACAAAATTAAGGACATCATCGTCCAATCCTATATCACATCAACCTTTATACTAGGTTTGAAATATTATTGATATATCCCATCTAGCTCATCTAGTACAGACCTCATTTGGTCTCTAATTTTTTACCATTCAAAGAGCTGACGAGTATCAACGGTGGAAAACTACGTTAGGGTCATCTGCTATCACTTCTGAAAAGTGCGCCATCAAAGCCTTAGTTCGCTCTATCTCTAAAGAAGCGTTACGTTTCTTAGCAGCCATCCTCATCTTGCAATCATCGATTTTATCTTGGAGTTTCTTCATCTCAGATTCTAGACTAATCAACAAAGAATCTTCAATCATTACCTCAGAAAAAAGCTCGTTCAATTTGGACTTGGCTGAATTAATTTCAATATTCAAAGATTCTTTTTCAGCTATAGCCTGAATGAAACTCGTCTTCTTAGCCCTCAACTCCACGTTCTCAGACAGTAAAAGGCAAACTTCCTGATGGATCCCTCTAAAAGTCAATCTAATTGAAGCTGAAAGTTCAAGAGAATGACGTTTGAGAGCATCAGCCAGATCTTCACTGAGGCACCCAAGCAATTCTTTTTTACTGTCAGCACACGCTCTAGATATATCCTTATCCATGAAGGAAGTATAAGCTAACACTGCCCTCTTTATAGCATTCATGTCCTCAGTAGAAGGATTAGAAGAAGTTGAAAGACGAGTTGCAGAAGAAGAGCGGGGGACGAAACTCTCTTGGACTTGCTCCCAAGATGTAAATAATGCTTGAATGGATTGTAAGACAGAGTCAGCATCCTATGAGGAAATAATGGTATATGTGAATCCTATTGTTGTCATTACAAAGATGTGAAAGCAAATAGAGGAAAAGAATTACCTCATCAGTAGCTTTGGGCGAAGATGGCGCTTTTTTGGACAGACTATGAAGGGCTTCAGCTTAAGATTGGCTTTCAAACGATGCAGGAACTTTCTCCTTATCAATCGGACAAGAAGTCTCTTCCATCATGGAAATCTCAACAAGAGCTACTAAGAAAGCAAGGGTCAAATATGAAAAATTCATATACACAAAAATATGGTATTATAAATGGTACAACCTTCTAGCTCCAGAACCATTGAACGAGCATATTGGGGTTGGAGAGTGTAAATCACTAGAGCCAAACCTTCAACGGAGGGAGATGGAGTTCTCTCAGCCGTCAGAGCAGGCAATTCTGAACTTTGAGGCTTCTCAGTAACAGAAATCATTAGGGAATCAAGAATGATTGACTGCTGTGAAGCAATAGGAGAAGGGATAGATGCCCTCTGATAGAAACAAATGGTAGGTTATTATGTCAAGCATAGGCAGTAATACAGGCAAATAAGGAATAATCATCGATGCTCAGAATCATAATACATTTCTTTTTTACAAGAGTGAGATTGTCTCCTTCATCTAAATCATTGGCCTGATGTGGGCTTGGCTGTTCATTGCCCAAAGTTGATTAAGGTTCAGTCGAAGGAGATATAACACCCTTTTAGAACTATGCTCAGAGGAAGAAGAGGTCCTTCTAGGAGACTTTGAAAGAGAATTGGATTCAAGAGTGTGAAACATAAAATAAACGTTGGAAACAAAAGACCCGCACCTAACGTTGGGCCAAAAATTCATTGAAAAGAGAGTGAAAAGTAAATGTAGGCACGAGAGAAAAACCAGTCATTAGAGAATTGTTGCAGCTCTCAATAATTATTGCATCGTCTTGGGTAATGGTATAAAAATGCTCCTTAAGATTGTTTGAATAGAAAGAAGGAATTGACCAAGCCTGGCCGAACCCAAATTAACGGGCAAAGAATTGAAGAGGATAAACTTCAACTCTAGCGTCACGTTCGTTCCAGTGATCAAACTATGGAACAACTCTCGCCCAACCAAAAACTGAGCCCAAATAGATACATAGGCTTCTAGCTTGTTAAAGTTTGAAGGGGTTGAACATACAGAGGGATTTGATGTGCAAAAAAAGGGGAAGTAAAACGGCAAAGAGTTCAAAGTATAAAAACAATTAAAAACATCCCTGCTAGATTGAGTTGTTGGACTAAGTTGGTTGACCACCAACCCATAACATCCAACTGGGTGAGTAGCTAATAAATGGTGCCAACATAAGAGAAATATGTCCTAAGCCATAACTAGGCGAGCCAAAGGGGCCTACTACCAGTAGGAGAAGCAGAAGATCGCAGTTGGTCTTAGAGGATGGCCATACCTCTATAAGAACCAGCCATGATGAAAGAACCAAGATTTAAAAGCTTGTCATAGGCGAGTTTGTTGGAAATAGGTAAGTAACCTATGGAAGGTTTAATACTGGAAACATAGATAACGAACTTACACAACCAGTAATGGATGAAGGCCACACGTTAAACATTATTAGGCTCAGCTGCAGTATTACCACAAAGTGTTAGAAGTTTCTTATAGGAACCAAAAAATTGATTCTCGATTGAGAGAGTCGTACGGGTAACAACCATTGCAGGTGAAATAGTGGCACCAATTGGAGGTAAAATAGTTAAAGCACTAATGTCCCTAAGGGTGACAGACATTGGACCTAAAAGAAAAATGAAAGTGTTGTAATCAGAAGCCTAAAATCATAGAGAGATGGAGAATAGAGTGGGGTCAAAAGCAGGGATATCAAGGGTAAGCTCCAAAAGGTCCAAAATCCTAGTAGGGCCATGACCAACTATACGTCTATGCCAAGCACGAAAACTGGTATTTGATTTGGGCCAAGTGCGTATGCCAGCACTACGAAGTGAAGGTAATGGAAGTGGCTTAAGGAAAGGGAAAGTATAAGACGTTGGAAATATCTAGGCAATGGGAGAACGCCCAACATCTTCAGCGGTGTAAAATACCGGGCCTAAATAAAATTCACAATTCACAATTTCGAGTATTTGTTGGTAGTATATAACCAGGATTGACGAATGATTGAGGAAGTAAAGTTGAAAATCTTCAAAATAAAGGGAATTTGTTGATGCCATTTGATAAGTGCGTTTTATGCACTTATTTTGGCATTTGAATTAATCATTTATGCCGTCATATTGTTGCTTTTCTACTTACTCTAGTTTATTATCGTTCTATTTCAGTTTTGGACGCGTTTGTGAACAATTGGAGAAGTTTGGACGAAAAGAGCTATGACTTAGAAGACATCTCATAAGTTCGAGGACTCAATTGCACTGAACCCAAAGTTGAGGGACCAAATTAGACATTATGTAAACTTGAAGGACCAAATGGGATGTTATGAAAAGATGGAGGACTGAAATTATCAAAACCTAAAATTGAAGGACCAAATTGGTTGCAAGTGGAAACTAAAAGGACCGGATTGCATAATAATTCAAACAACAAGCTGGGCACTCGCCCAGATTAGTGCTGGGCGAGCGCCCAACACTTGGAGTCGGAAGCAGAGGCTAAAAACCGTGCCTGGGCAATTTCGTCTGATTTTGTATTTTTTTATTTTCTTTCCTTTTTTAGTTCTAATCTCTTTTCCTAACTCTTGGCCCACGAAATTTGTAATCTTTTGGGATATTTTGGGACACAACTAGGGTAGAATAAATATGAGTTATATTCTCATATCAAGGGTTGGATTTTTGGGAGCCAAACCAAGAGAAGACGGAAGAGAACAAGAGAAGACACCTCCTGGACTATCAAGACTTCTTCGAAGATTTCTTCTCCTAAGATCCATGCCGGGTTTTATCAATTATTGTTTTTCTAGTTTAATCATGTTCTTCTAATTCTCTTTAGCCAAGGTAGACGATGAAACATTGTTTTGATTAAGTGATTATTTCGTTATTCGTTTAATTCCTTTTAGAGCTTTAATGTTCATGGTTCATTCTTAACTAGATTAATTAAATATAATTTCTTTCATCTTAAATATCATGTATTTTTGATAGTTAGATATTGGTTTAATTAATCCGTGCTTGATGCTTAAATATGTTCTATTAATTGCTTTTGATTTTTCGTTATCTTTTATTCGAATTGGGATACATAGAATGCTTAGAGATTCTTTGATTCTTGGTTTTCTTTCAATTGATCTTGATACGAAAAACGCTTAAGTAATTTATGTTTGAAGCATAAGGAGAGCCTATTTTTGATTTTCTTCTTCTGGACTTAATTGATAAATCTTTAGGGACGACAATAGATTGATTTCGTGTTGTCGTATATTTTTGAGAATTAATTAATAATTGGATAATTGCTAAGTTAGACAATGGTGGATTCCGAAACCTTGGTATTTTACACAACTTTAATTATCAATTCATCTTTTTATTATATTTCTTTAGTCTTTTAGTTAAACTATTTCAACAAAAAATCTCTTCGACTCAACTAGGCTAGAATAATAGTTAATTCGGATTAAATTATACCTTCCTCATAGCAGTCTCTGTGGGATCGACCTCGTTGCTACTTTTCTATATTCCAATAGATTCGTACACTTGCGAGTTAATTAAAATTTAACATCAAGTTTTTGGCGCCGTTGCCGGGGACTGCGTCTGAAGGTTAATTTAATTTTAGTTAATTTTATTCTTGACTAGTTATAATTTAGGATTTTATTTGTTTAATTTTGTTTTATAAAAAAAAAGGGATTTTCATTGTGCATGCTTGGTCGTAGATCTTTGGATATTAAGCTAGAACCTCTAGATAGTGAGATAGAAAGAACTTTTTACCAGAGATCTCGACCCACCAACTTAGATAAGATTGGAGGAACCGAAGCAGTAGTAGTTATGGAGGATGAAATTGAGGAGAGACCTTTCAGGGACTATTTTAGTCCATTAGCTAATTTGAGCACCTCATGCATACAATACCCACAGGTCACTGCTAGAAATTTTGAGCTTAAACCGAGTGTGCTTAACTGTCTCCCATCTTTCTATGGTTTAGATAGTGAAGAACCCTACAATCATCTCACGGATTTCTATGCTGTATGTGAAACATTTAAATATGAGAATGTTTCTCCTGATAATGTTAAACTTCGTCTGTTTCCTTTTTCTCTGAAAGATAGATCTAGATCTTGGTTTAATACATTGCCTGCAAATAGTATTACATCTTGGGAACAAATGGTTGCTAAATTTTTGAATAAATACTTTCCAGTTCACAAAACTAATGCTATTCGTAGGGAAATTTCAGAGTTTGTGCAAAGAGACGATGAACCATTCTATGAAACTTGGGAGAGATTCAATGGGCTTCTTATGAAGCGTCCACATCACGGCTATGAAAAATGGCATTTATGCCAATACTTTTTAGAGGGCTTGCTATCGCATATTCAAGAATGGTTGATGGCCACAAGCGGTGGAGAGCTTATGTCTAAGAATGCTACAGAGATCTGGATCTTCTTTCAAAAGCAGGCTGACAATTCACAACAGCGGAGCCGATCCTCTAGAACTGAACCAAAGAAAAGTGGTATCTATGAGATTCACAGCAGTGAACCCAGCTCAGAAATCAAAGAAGTCAAATGCATGATAGAAGACATCTTTTGCAAATTGACCTAATTGACAGCCAATAGTCCTACAGAACCAGAAGCAGGTGCTGAGCAAGCTAATGCCCTCAACATGATGAGGAAACAGCCTTACAATCCCTATTCAAACACATACAATCCAGGATGGAGGGACCACCCCAACTTTTCTTGGTCACAGGGTGTTCAACAGGATAATACAGCAGGTCAGGCCCCTCAGTAACCTACCAGACAGTTCAACCAGAATTTTTCACAGCCTAAACCATGGGAGGAGACAATTCAAAATTTGACAAAAGCTACACAAGCTGCTTTAGAGCATCAGAATCACACCATCACTGAGTTCAAGAAGGAAGTGCGCACTAGCCAGAACTCACAGGCACAATCTATCTCCAATATAGAGAACATGATGGGGCAACTGGCTACATCAGTACAATAGCTGGCAACAACCATTGAGAAAGGTAAATTCCCTAGTCAGCCATTTCCTAATCCTAAAGGGATGCACAATATTGGGACAAATTCAAGCAACCAACATGAAGAGGCTAAAGCCATCATGACTTTGAGACGGGGCAAACTGTTTGACAACAAAGTGGATCTTTCAAAGCAAAACACATCTCAACCAGTTTCTCCAGGTAATACCTCAACTGATGATTCAGTCCAAGAAGCTCCCAAAGAAGACAATGAGCCATCTTACATCCCAAAAGTCCCATTTCCTCAGAGGCTAACAAAGGTAAAGCATGGTAATTCTATCAATGACATGATGGACATCTTTAAGCAGGTAAGCATAAAATATCCCTTTACTTGATGCTATTAAGCAAGTTCCTGCCTATGCTAAATTTTTGAAGGACCTATGTACTAAAAAGAGACAATTACATGTACGTAAAAAGACATTTTTAACTGAACAGGTTAGCTCGATAATTCAAAGCAATACCCCTCCTAAATTTAAAGATCTAGGTTGTCTTACTATCTCATGCATCATCGGAAACCATAAAATTGAGAAGGCATTGTTAGATTTAGGAGCCAGTGTCAATCTTCTTCTTTACTCCGTGTACATGCAACTTGGACTAGGCGAGTTAAAACCAACATCTGTTATTTTACAACTTGCTGATAGATCTGTGAAAGTACCTCGTGGAATTGTTGAGGATGTTTTGATACATGTTGACAAGTTTTATTTTCATGTTGATTTTATTGTACTTGATACTCAACCTGTACGAGACTCCACCAAGCATATTCTTGTGATTTTTGGTCTTCCTTTTCTAGCAACATCTAAAGCTGTAATTAATTGCAGGAATGGAGTCATGCAGCTGTCCTTTGGCAACATGACAATTGAATTGAATGTCTTCAATATCAACAAGCAACCACATGACAACGAGGATGTTGCTGATGTTGATATGATAGAAGGATTGGTTGATGACTCTTGTATTTCAACTAATTTTGATGATGCTTTAATGATGTGTCTAACTCATTTTGGTACAGATTTTGATGTTGATAGTGCTATAGATGAGGTAAATACTTTGCTTGAGTCAACACCTGTCATGGATACAAGTAAGTGGAGACGGAAAATTGAGCCACTTCCAATAAGTGAGAAGAAGAGCATTCCATCATTTCAACAAATGCCGAAATTAGAGCTCAAAGCATTGCCTGACACTTTGCAGTATGCATTCTTAGGAGAGGCCGACACTTTACCTATAATTATCTCTTCTGTCCTTGATGATGCACAAAAAGATAAGTCGTTAGGTGTTTTAACTGAACATAAAGAGGCGCTAGGATGGACCATTGCTGATATAATAGGTATAAATCCTGTAGATTACATGCACTATATTCATCTTGAGGAGAATTCTAGGTCCACTAGAGAGATGCAACGTAGGTTAAATCCTAACATGAAAGATGTAGTGAGAAATGAAGTACTTAAGTTGTTAGATGCTAGAATTATCTATCATATTTCTGATAGCAAATGGGTAAGTCCTGTGCATGTTGTCCCAAAAAAATCAGGTATCACAGTAGTTACTAATGTAAACAATGAATTGGTTCCAACTAGAGTAACTAGAGGATGGCGTGTGTGCATTGACTATAGGAAATTGAACTTAGTCACTAGAAAAGATCACATCCCTCTCCCATTTATTGACCAAATGCTTGACAGACTAGCAGGAGATGATTATTATTGCTTCTTAGATGGTTATTCTGGTTATAATCAAATTCCCATAGCTCCAGAAGATCAAGAGAAAACCACTTTCACTTGTCCTTTTGGGACCTTTGCATATAGAAGAATGCCGTTTGGTTTGTGTAATGCACCTGCTACCTTTCAAAGATGCATGCTTAGTATATTTTCTAACATGGTTGAGAGGTTTCTTGAGGTGTTTATGGATGATTTTTTTGTGTATGGTGACTCGTTTGATGATTGTTTGCACCATCTAACTTTAGTTTTGCAGAGATGTGAGGAAAAGAATTTAGTACTAAATTGGGAAAAATGTCACTTCATGGTGAAACAAGGTATTGTTCTTGGCCACATTATTTCTAGCAATGGTATTGAAGTTGACAAGGCCAAAGTTGATCTTATCTCCAATCTTCCACCTCCAAAATCAGTGAAGGAAGTAAGATCATTCCTTGGGCATACTGGTTTTTATAGACGTTTCATTCAAGATTTTAGTAAAATCTCTAGACCCTTATGCAATTTACTTGTTAAGGATGTACCTTTTGTCTTTAATGATTCGTGCTTAGAAGATTTTGAACATCTTAAGAAAGTGTTGACCACTGTCCCTGTCATTCGACCACCTGATTGGAATTTGCCTTTTGAACTTATGTGTGATGCATCTGATTATGCTATAGGAGCAGTTTTAGGACAAAGATTGGATCGGTTAGCTTCTATTATTTACTATGCTAGTAGAACTCTTAATGATGCACAACTGAATTATTCTACTACAGAGAAAGAAATGCTAGCAGTTGTATTTGCATTAGATAAATTTTGATCCTATCTTGTAGGGTGTAAAGTAATTATCTTTTCTGACCATGCTGCCCTCAAATACCTTCTCACTAAGAAAGATGCTACACCAAGATTGATTAGGTGGGTCTTGCTTTTGCAAGAATTTGATATTGAATTTAGGGACAAAAAGGGGTCTGAAAATGTTGTGGCTGATCACTTATCTCAAATTGTGCTTGACTCTGTGCAGGATAAACTACCATTAAATGAGTTGTTTCCAGATGAACAACTCATGATTATTGATGTTGTACCATGGTTTGCTGACATTGTTAATTATCTTGTTACAGGCAAACTTCCAGAACATTGGACTAAACAAGATAGAACTAAGTTCCTAGCTGAAGTGCGAAATTTCTTTTGGGACGATCCTTATTTGTTTAAATACTGTGTTGATCAAATTATAAGGAGATGTGTCCCAGAAAGTGAATTCAACAGTGTTTTATCATTTTGTCATGACCAAGCTTGTGGGGGCCACTTCAGTGCTAAAAAGACTACTGTCAAAATTTTACAGTGTGGTTTTTATTGGCCTACTCTCTTTCGTGACACTCATAATTTTTATTCTTCATGTGATAGGTGTCAACGCATGGGAAGCATTTCAAAAAGAAACATGATGCCGCTTAATCCTATCCTCATAGTTGAGATTTTCGATTTTTGGGGGATTGATATCATGGGACCTTTCCCTCCATCATTTGGTTATCTTTACATATTAGTAGGTGTCGATTATGTTTCCAAGTGGGTTGAGGAAATTCCTTGTAGGACCAATGATCACAAAAGTGTAGTGGCATTTTTGAAAAGTAATATTTTCTCTCGCTTTGGCACTCAACGAGCCATTATCAGTGATGGGGGCTCTCACTTTTGCAATAAACATTTTCAAACCCTTCTAGCAAAATACTCCATCACACATAAGGTTGCCACCCCATATCATCCACAAACTAGTGGTCAGGTTGAGGTCTCAAATCGAGAAATAAAGCATATTTTGGAGAAAACAGTTCGCCCTGATAGGAAAGATTGGTCCCTACGACTCACTGATGCGTTGTGGGCATATAGGACAGCTTTTAAAACACCCATTGGCATGTCCCCTTATAGATTGGTGTATGGGAAAGCATGTCACCTTCCGGTTGAGTTAGAGCATCGTGCTTATTGGGCCATTAAGAAATTCAATTTTTATATGCAGGAAGCAGGGTCTAAAAGGAAATTGCATGTAGCCGAACTTGAAGAAATTCGAAACGATGCTTATGAGAATGCTAAGATTTACAAGCACAAGATGAAGGTCTTTCATGACAAGCACATAGTCAGAAAATCATTCAGTCCAGGTCAAAAAGTACTCTTATATAATTCTCGCCTGCATTTATTTCCAGGTAAGCTACGTTCCAGATAGTCAGGCCCTTTTATTGTTCACATTGTTTATCTCCATGGAGCTGTTGAGGTTGAGAATCCAAAAAATGGTGATATTTTTAAAGTTAATGGCCAAAGATTAAAACCGTATTTGGAGTTTCACTCTCGCGAGAGAGAGGAAGAAATTGATTTGGGTGATCCTATCCTTCATTCTTAAAAATCGCATTTCATCTTTAAAAAAAAAAACAATTTTTTTTTGTTTGTTGTTTTCTCTATTTTTCTTTTAGGACTGCTTTTGTACAACTGATCCTGAGGTGTCCAAGGTGTTCAACGTCTTTCAGCCTGCCAGATGCTTTTTCTCCACATTTCGCTCTAGAGAGTAACTGTTCTTTTCCCTCCCACTCTTTACTTTGTTTTGTTCTTACATTGAGGACACTGTAAGGTCTTTGTTTGGGGGTGGTGGGTTATAAAGTATCATGTTACTTAAATACTTCTGACTTGCTTATCATTCTCATCTCTATAACTGAAATACTATTAAAAATATATATATATATTTCATGTGGTTTATTTGTCTAGTTGCTGTTGAATATCCTACCACCAATGATGATATCTGTTCAAAATTGAGCACATTTTTAGCAGACTATTAGACAACACTTGAACTCATTCTTTTATCTGAATACTTATCCATGTTAGACCTGATTAAGGAAGCACATAGCCACTCTTGACCTATCGTTTGTTGGAGACATGACTTGAGTGTTTGTGTTGATATTATTGACTGAGTATCATGATAAAAAAATTTCCTTCCTACATTCTTAGAGCTAGTGACTAAACTGTTTTGAGAACAGTTTGGGGGTGTTATAGTTATTACTTTTGTTCTAAGACTTTTGATGGTTTGGGTTCTCTGGGTCTCATCTTTGGTTGAATGGGTTATAGTCAAGGAATCTAAATTGAGCACTACTCGCAGCTGATAAATTTAAATGAAATATCTGACTCGAGCAATTAAGCCTGTTAGGGTATCTTAAAATCTGGTGCCCTATGGTCATCTGACTTGGGAGTCATCAGCCCAAAGCTTGCTACATGAGTCCTGTTTATAAAACAAGAAAAAGAAAAGAGCGGGACATTTATAAATTTACATCTTCACTTCTCTATTAGCCTGTGAGACTCGAGCAATTAAGTCTACTAGGGTATTTTCAAACCTGATGCCCTATGGTCATCTGACTTGGGAGTCATCGACCCAAAGTTCGCTACATGGGTCACACAGAAAGCTAGTGAAAGAGAAGTATTGCACAGGATGTAAGACTGTTAATAGGAGTTCAATAAATAAAGAGAGTAAAAGTGCTCAGAAATGATTGCTAGATTAGAACCTTAGAGACTGAAAATGAGAATTTAGAAATCTCTCACCATTCTAATTCTCAGAATACAAGTGCTAAGTTTTACCACTTTTGTTGAAAGGAAAGAGTATTATAATGATCAATAGAAACCAATTTCGAACACCTCGGGATTCAAGAGAAAAGCTTTAGAAGTGTGATAACTTACGAGAGGTGTAAGGAATAAATGATTACAAAGGGTTCGGGATTGCTAAAATATCAACAACACAATATTGGTCATGGTCTAATACATGTATAAGTTTAATTTTTGGCTATTCACACACTCACACAAGGTCGAGCATCGAATAAGTGAAAATTTTTGTGCTGTTGTTTGATATCCTTCTAATAGTGTTGCTTTATTTTTGAACCTGAGCCATATGGTAAGAAATTTAAGATTGACAAATTTTCGTGGATTCAATTAGCTTAGTTGAAGTCTATTTTAGTTTTGTTTTTGTTCGAGGACGAACAAAGGTTTAGTTTGGGGGTGTTTGATAAGTGCGTTTTATGCACTTATTTTGGCCTTTGAATTAATCATTTATGCCGTCATATTGTTGCTTTTCTACTTACTCTAGTTTATTATCGTTCTATTTCAGTTTTGGACGCGTTTGTGAACAATTGGAGAAGTTTGGGCGAAAAGAGCTATGACTTAGAAGACATCTCATAAGTTCGAGGACTCAATTGCACTCAACCCAAAGTTGAGGGACCAAATTAGACATTATGTAAACTTGTAGGACCAAATGGAATGTTATAAAAAGATGGAGGACTGAAATTATCAAAACCTAAAGTTGAAGGACCAAATTGGTTGCAAGTGGAAACTGAAAGGACCGGATTGCAAAATAACTCAAACAACAAGCTAGGCACTCGCCCAGATTAGTGCTGGGCGAGCGCCCAACACTTGGAGCTGGAAGTAGAGGCTAAAAACCGTGCCTGGGTGATCACCCGGGAATAGCCTGGGCGATCGCCCAGGCCAATTTCGTCTGATTTTGTATTTTTGTATTTTCTTTCCTTTTTTAGTTCTAATTTCTTTTCCTAACTCTTGGCCCACGAAATTTGTAATCTTTTGGGATATTTTGGGATACAACTAGGGTATAATAAATATGAATTATATTTTCATATCAAAGGTTGGATTTTTGGGAGCCTAATCAAGAGAAGACACCTCCTGGACTATCAAGACTTCTTCGAAGATTTCTTCTCCTAAGATCCATGCCGGGTTTTATCAATTATTATTTTTCTAGTTTAATCATGTTCTTCTAATTCTCTTTAGCCAATGTAGACGATGAAACCTTGTTTTGATTAAGTGATTATTCCGTTATTCGTTTAATTCCTTTTAGAACTTTAATGTTCATGATTCGTTCTTAACTAGATTAATTAAATATAATTTCTTTCATCTTAAATATCATGTATTTTTGATAGTTAGATATTGGTTTAATTAATCCATGCTTGATGCTTAAATATGTTTTATTAATTGCTTTTGATTTTTCGCTATCTTTTATTCGAATTGGGATACATAGATAGTCTTTTAGTTAAACTATTTCAACAAAAAATCTCTTTGACTCAACTAGCCTAGAATAATAGTTAATTCGGATTAAATTATACCTTCCTCATAGCAATCTCTGTGGGATCGACCTCGTTGCTACTTTTCTATATTCCAATAGATTCGTACACTTGGGAGTTAATTAAAATTTGACATCACCATTGTAAGTAAGGGCAAGAATAACAATAGTTTCTTTCTAGTGAAATGGTAAAAGAAATGGAGGCGTGAAGAAGAAGAATGAATAGAAGGATTTTTATAGAAGAGCGACGTGGCAAAGTTGTTGTCAAAAAAGGGGGGACGCACGTCAGCGCCTCCAAGAAGATAATAGCAAGAGGTTTTTTACATTTTGGAATTCCAAAAGACATGGAAAAAAGTGCAAAGTTTTGAATATGGAAAAATTAATGATTAACTTTAATTAAGCCATATGATGGGGTAATTGTTGACACACAAAATATTCCTAAAATAAAGGCTTAAAACAATGGCCCAGAATAGTAAGCCCAAACATAGAGTTTGAGCGAATTGCCAAGAGAAGAATTGCCCAAAATGCACAAATGTCTGGATGATAGGGCACAGTGGAGCAGGGTTTGAGTGAATGAAGTGATAGCCGCATCACGCAGGTAATGAACCGGTTTTATATGTGGCCCATAATCTAAAATAACCGTTGGTTGATAAAGAAGGCATTGTGGAAAGTTATGAGAAGTTATTTAGAAGTTCTATGTGATAATGGTCAGTTATGGGTGAGAATTGTGCAAATGGAGATCAATGTACAAATAAGGTGAAACAATTGAAGGAAGAAAAGAACCATCTCAAAAAACAAACATGTGAATTTACTTTGAAGTCTTTTACTCTCTATTTACCTATCTTGTAACTTTGTGTACTTGTTCCCCTTAGAGGCAAGTTGCATTTTATAATCTTTTAATTCAAACACCTCTTGTTGATACATTGTCTCAAGAGGTCTTGTCCCTTACACATCGTTTGAGTAATCTTTTAATTGTTAGCACGAACCAAAAACGTGCGAAACAACTCCTTTTGCATATTCATTGTAAAAGTTGTTTGCTTCAATCTCATTTGACAACACAATTTCAGTTCTTGTCAATTTCTCCCTTGATGTTGAAGTTATAAAAATAACATGATCCTCCTCCACGTCTTAATCCATACTTTCAATTTCAGATTTTGAGCCCTCTAGTAATAAACAATTTGTGCTATAATATTGTGTATCACCTACCAAAATATTGACACTTAACAAATTATTAATCAATTTTCAAGAGCTCTATAATGAAAAAGTGATGTCATCCATTTTAAAATAGCTTGAGCACTACATAATAAATGAAAAAAGATATTTATAATGTAAAGGAAGAATATTTACTAAATTCTAGTTTTTTCTTGATTTGCCATAAATTCTGATCTTCCATGCTTGTACTAATAATATTCTTGCCATTAAAAAAATTAGAATTTGCAATAAAAATATTCTAAGCATTATAGTAATAAAATTCAAATTACACTAGCAATCCAAAAGAAAAAAGTAAAACAAGTCATATAAAAATTCAAATTACACTAGTTGTAATAAAAATATAGCTTGATAATTTTAAACAATTACAAATTTTCCTTTACTATAGCAAGAAAATATAGCTTTATAATTTTAAACCAAGTAAAACTTCTATTTAGCCTACAAATTTAAACAATTTTACACTATCATGAAACCAAAAATTACCTTTGGGAAGAAAAAAGAGTCAAATATTGACCGAAAGAGAAAAAAGGAAAAAAGACAGCAATTCTTTTTTTTTCCCCCGGGAACCCACGTTAATGGCAAAAATATTGTTAATTGCATATATCAAACAAACTTTTTTCTCACCTTCTAATGCAGCCACCTATCTATTCTTCGAAGAGATTTTATTAAAAGAAATGCTGAATTTTAGATTATTACACTAAGAGAAGTATTTCTTTGTTTTAATATAACTTAAGGTTTTATAATTAATGTTCATATTCATGAGAGGCTCAAAAAAGAAATACGCAGTATAGTTTTTGAGATATTTTTATTTTTAATCACTTCAAGAATTTTATATTCCGCATACAAAATAAATTTGTAGTAAAAGCTTAGGTGATGTTCTCTTTGCGTTTGAGTTTTGTGTTTTGAGTTTTGAATTCATTTTGTGTTTTGTGTTTTGAGTGTTTATTTTGAGATTTTTGAAAATGCGTTCTTTTTGGAATTTTCGAAAATTGTTTCTGAAAACAGAAAACTCGAAAACGCGTTTCCTTGAAATTTTTTAGAGATTTGGACTTATTTGGAATTAAAACAATTATTAATTAAAAATAATTAAAAATAATTATTGTTGGAATTAAAAAAAATTAAAAACAATTAATTATTTGGAATTAAAAATATTTATTAATTAAAAATAATTAAAAACATTTAAAAACAATGAAAAATAATTTAAACTTGGAATTAAAAACATTTAAACAAAATTAAAAACATTTAAAAACAATTCAAACATTTAATTATGGAATTAAAAAAATTTAAAAACCATTAAAAACAATTAATTATGGAATTCAAAATATTTAAAAACAATTTAAAACAATTTGAACTTGGAATTAAAAACATTTAAACAAAATTAAAAACATTTAAAAACAATTAAACCATTTAATTATGGAATTAAAAATATTTAAAAACCATTAAAAACAATTAAAAATGATTCAAAATAATTATTGTTTGAATTAAAAACATTTCAAAAATTTGGAATTATTTAGAATTCAAAACAATTATTAATTCAAAACAATTCAAAATAATTAAAAACAATTATTTGGAATTAAAAACATTGTTTTAAACAATTAAATATATTTAAAAACAATTATTGTTGGAATTAAAAATATTTAAGTTCAATTAAAATATTTAAAAACAATTTAAAAACATTTAAAAACATTGAAAAACAATTATTGTTGGAATTAAAAATATTTAAAAACAATTACAAATAATTAATAACAATTAAAAACATGGAATTATTTAGAATTACAAATAATTATTAATTAAAAAAAATTAAAAAATATTATGTTTGGATTTAAAAACAATTAAAAACAATTATATTTGGAATTAAAAACAATTATATTAATTCAAAGCAAAAACAAAGAAGCCGCGCATTTGGAGAGTTGAGCCCCTGACCTCCTTGTTGAAATTTGTGCATGCTAACCATTTTGGCAAGGAACAGCTTATTGTTAAGAAAACGCGGAAATTGATTAAATTATAATTATTTTGTCCAGCGTAAAATGAAAAAAAAAAAAACAAAATGCCGGCTGCTAGACTCGAACCGCGGACCTCCTCATTGAAAACGCGCGTTTTCAACCGTTTTGGAAATGGCCATTTGTTGTACACAAAACGCAAAACGATGTAAATATCTTTTTCCATTTACTTTGAAATTTTTTTGATTGTTTTGAAAAATGCATTTTCAAAAATGGTAAAGAGAATGTGTTTTCACTATTTTCAAAAATACAAAATGGAAAATGGGTTCAAAACACTAAAGAGAACACACCCTTAATTTTTGTGGAAAAAAATCTTTCCCGATTAAATTTTTTTGTACGTGCGTTTGTGGGGCAAACATCGTAGAGAAATGTATAATAAGACGACAAATGGTGGAAATTTGTGGGCTAAAGTCTCTCCCTACAAATTATTTAGAGACGAATACAATTTGTCGTCTAAGTTCTTTCTCAACAAAATTATTCATCTGCTAAATTTACTTTGGCCCACGAAATAGGTTTTGTAAGCACAAGGCAAACAATTATTTGGTGGGCTTAATCGTACTTTTCCCTACAAATAAATTTTTTGTGTTGAAAAAATTTTGTGGGCCAAGTTCTACTCTTTTACAAATGATATTTTGTGGGGAAAGCGTATTTGTGGGCTTAGTAAATTAATTTTTTCCAACAATGATAGAATTTGTGGGCAGAAATTTATTAATTTTATATAATTTTTTATATTATGTTAATTCTTTTTACCTTCTTTAAAATAATATAAAAATGCAAAAAATACAACAAATTAAATTAATACCTCATTAGTGTCAATCAATACATCATTAAATTCATAATAATGTAGCAAAATACAAATAAAAATCATTCACTAAGCTAAACATAAAAAGAGTATAAGCTCTATCAATTATAATGCATCTTAAAAAAGCATAACTCATTGTCCTCGTAAATTAGATATGCTAGATATCATCACCAAGATTCTTGTCTTCATCAAAGCCATTATTTTCGCCCCCAATAGCATCGTATTCTATTGACAATGGCGTAAAGGACGGTAGATCGAAACTAGTAACTTGTCTACTTAGTTGTTGCATATAATGATGACAAGACTACAGTGTAGAATTGAATTGTTGTCCAACAACATTCAACTTGCTTTTCATTCTTTGCTCTATTTCAATTCGAGCTGTATCAACTGCTTTTCGAGTAATACATTCTTCTTCCAGCTCCTTCTCTATATGGTGCACATTGGAAGAAGTACCAATGTTTCGAAGATGACTATCTCCCAACCCATAAATTTGACGTCCAGGCTTCACACCTAGAACAAATATCATGATTTTCAGTCCAACATCTAGATCGTCAATAGGGATATCCTCCAAAGGAGTATCCTCAGAAAATTGTTGCTCAATTACCCTTTCTCCAAGATATTCATTAACTTTAGCAAGCATCTCATCCTACAAAAAATTAAAACAACCCACAAAAATATATTAAATAGTATACAAGAAAACTCATCAAGGTCCCATCTAATCTTTTTAAGAAAATACAAGGATGTCTAACTACGTAGAGCTACAACAGCTTATATCCACCCATTCTCGTGCACAAAACTATCAATTGCTAATCCTATATGCATCTCCAATATAAAGAATTTAACAGACTTCATGTGCTCTGAGGTTTAATAAAGAGAATTGAAACAAAAAACAGGAAGGAAAAAAAACACAAAAAGAATACATATAGAAATTTCATGATAATATGAATTTAAAAAAAAATAGATTGTCAAAAAAAAAAAAGATTGCCAAAAAATACCCAAAACATAATTGTATGGAGATCCAATATGTTGACCCCAACAAAAGATAACCATGAAGATAATCAACTAACTTGTGTGTTTCATCTGGGATTACATCATGCATACGAAATTTCACACAAAAAGAGCAATTTAACAAATTTTAAGATCCAGGATTTGTCAAATCATCCAAAATTGAAAACTAACACTAAACAGAGTAGCACAATATCCATGGCTAAAAATGATCTCATAAATATAGCACGATAAACAAAGCGCATTGAATATGAAAAATGTTGCATTAAGTATAAAAATAGCTAAGCATTATAAACCTCATGTTCTCACAGGAGATAATTCTCCAACTTGTAGAGTAGGGTGTTTCTTACATGTTGAGCCTTAACTGAACTATTAGTCCAACACTTGTTCTTTCCAGCATAAGCGAACTCAAAGGTGTCAACTTCAGGAAACTTAAAACCATCCTAATAGTGAAAAAAATTATGTTTCAAGCAATACATTCAACTTCTCAACAAATTGAACTAATTAAGTGCATTTTTTTAACATGTAAATTCATTACCGCTGCCATCTTCTCCACTATGTATGAGAGGGGACGTGAACTAGTATGATGATTATACTTCTTCTATGACATTCTCTATGTTTTTCGATGATGCCTTCTGTTAAGAGAGAATATAGATATTACATAACAAAATTAGGAGTAAAAACAACAAACTAGTAAAAATATACATAATAAATATCTTGAACTTATCAGAGTAGAAATGATTACACCCATTGATCTACTCCTCTATCAAGCATCTTCGAAGGGGGATTGGCTAATGCATCCTCATGCGTCTTGCACAACTTATAGTATGCACTCAACTCAGCCTTAAACTTCATATATCACCCATTGTATAGTTTATTAACATAATTCGTCAATCTTGAATCTTTTGAATCTATCTCAAAGTTTGTATGTAATTGACAGAATTAAAAGAAAAAAAATCACAAAATAAAAATAAACCATAATTACTACAAATTACCATGTTTGGAAAACAACCACAGATTAAAAGTAAACAAAATGACAAAATCACCAACAATCCAGCATCATATACACACACATATATGTTTACCGTAATCTCATCCATAAGGTCCTTCTTCTCACTTGAAGAAATGGTCCACCAGTAATATGTATTCATTAGGCAATGTGACTGAATGATGGCTCCGATATCATGAACTTGCTAACTATGTACTCTAGAACTTGTTTCTCGTCTGCTCACTGAGTTGTATAAACTCGAATTTTTTCTCGAGTCGTACGCACGTACGAGAAGTCTTAATTTGCTTACATGCCTCTCGAGTAGGAACATCATTGGGAGTCCTTGGCAAGCGTCCCACACCTACAACTGCAAAACCAATAATATTAATGGGAAACATGTCCATAGATATGAAATTGTAAATGAATTATTGAAGTTGAAAGAGGTACAACTGATTGAGAGCCAACAAAACAAGATGATGAGAAAAAGAGGATTAAATAGATGGATTCCAAAAGCATGCAAATGGGCCATACACCAATACAAGGTTTAAATTCTTCAATTCCCGTGTCATATTTTCTCAAATTCGACTACATTTGTCAACATAGAGAGGTTTCATCATGCATTTTCTAAGCCTGTAGCAAAAATATATACAGTCTTTCCAAATTCAATTACAAAATTAGCTAGCCAAGTACAAATTAAACATGCACTGAAAGAATTCTTTAAAGACATTTTTCCTATAAATCAGGAAAACCAATGTGCAACCAATGCAAAGATAGAAATTCAATAAACTTATTTTAAAATATTACTACAAAATGCATTTCTTCATATTCAAAACAATTTTCCATTTGACACAAAACTCTCATTTGGCATTCATTGAAGAAGTGATTAATGTGGCAGTATGCTCGTATAGTCTGGATAGAAATATATAATAAACCATGTATTTTGGTGCTTAATTTCCAACGATTTTTGTCCAACCATTATGTATTTTTCCTAGCCACTAAAATATAGAAAGCAATAGATATTAAAAGCAACTAAAATAAAGAAGCAAATAATTTATAAAACCAGCAATTACCAATTGCATACATTCCTTTATCCTCTGAACAACCCACAATTTCTCATGCTTCTCATATAAATTATAAATTATATATTTACTTCCGCACAATAAATGTCAATAAAAACCAAAGCAATCAGAAAAATTTGAAGACCATTGAAAATCAATTTCCACAGAAAATTCAGATTATAAGTTTTCATCATCTTGCTTTGCCCTTTACCACCTAGAAACCGCGAAAACCATAGCCCCTTGCAGGTTGTAAACTAAGGGCTTGTTCGGTGTAGTTTTTTTTTTTTTTTCAAAAAATGGGGTTTTTTGCCCACTTTATTGAATTTTCAAACTTTGTTGTAGTGTAAAAAGTTTTAAAAGCAAAAAAAGTAGGCAAAAAATGGATTTTTTTTTGGAAAAAATGGGATGGGAGCCGAACATGCCCTAAATTTGTTGCAACATTAGCCCCACTGTCTAACTTAAATAGCATACATATGCAACCAAACCAATGTATGCTTTTCAAGAAAAATGTATCTCATAGAAATACACTTGATAAGGTTTCGGACACCATGGATGATCTTACTTGAGTTAAACATATGGATTCTAAAACATATAGGATTATAAATGGACATGTAATACAATACGAGTTAATATGGAATAGTACCTGAGACTTGTTCATAACCTAGGTGAAAAGAACGTGGCCGATCAAGATTATTGCTGGAGGGTCCATATTGTGCACTTGGATTAGGTAGAATCCTCGACAGTGCCTCAAGGTATGTATGAGTACGAAGACTCCCAATTAAAGGAGCAAAACAAGTTGGAATAGTTTCAGTGGTTGACCGAGTCCCAAATTTACAAGTTGGAGGTATATAACTATTGGGGGATTGGGATGTCTAAGGCAAAGAAGGTACTACCTTATTGACCTGCAACGAATGTCGCAATGAAAGAGGAGCTACAAATCTATTTGTGGACGTGTTATTAGATCATGATGTTTGAGGTAGTGGAAGCACATTTGTGCTGCTCATTCTAGACATCTTAGGTGATGAAGATATATGTGAACCATTAGGATGTTTCTTATGACAAATCATATTCATCTGCACAAAAACCAAATAATAATTAGACTATTAACATTATATTATACCAGAACAATGACTAAAATAAAACTAGAGAACAAAACATACAATTAAAGATAGATTGAAAAAGAAATTATTATACAATCACATTGACAAAAATTAATACATATAGGTACAACAAAAGAAGTAATGGTCTTACTATTCGAAATCACTATCCTCAAGACTATGTTCACTAATTTTGTTAACCGAATTATCATCGTCATGTCCATCACTTATGTTATCTATGTCTCCATCATTTCTTCAAAGAGGGGGTCGATCATTGTTTTCTGGATTAATCAAAACAGGAGGAACGTCATCTATATGAAGCATTGTTTTAATAACATCATATTTTTGAGCTCCAACCATATTCGGTACATATGAAGAAGATGTCTCTTGATACGCCACATCATTATTGTCATCATTTTCATTGTAAATCTCCTTATGTGGTATATTGTATGTGCTTGTGATCTATCTTTTGTACTACTTTCCAACCACCACCCGCTTTGGGATCGTTTACTTAAAACACTTTTTTTGCTATTGTTGCAAGAATTTAAGGACTACCGAGTACTAGAATTCAAATATATTAAGTGGTAGTCGCATTTAATAGATCCCATCCTATGAGGTTTGAATTAAAACAATGACACTTGAACATAACAACCTTGTAGCGTTTCCTATACAGCAGTTCAACCACGCTTATCAACTTGCCATAGAAGTCTACATCATCAATATCATGATTTCTTGGTACAAAGACTCCACTATTTTGTGTGGTCAACTTATCATCTCGTTCTGCAGCTACAAACTTTACTCCGTTCACAATACAACCTTGGTATGTTTCAGCTCGAAGAGACCTCTTACTAACTTAAATAGTTCATCATTGTACAAAGGTGATTTTGCATCCCCAAAACTTCTCACCTAATTTCAGATTAAATAATGAAGACAAATTAAGTATTAAAATTACTAAGATTCATGTAAAATTGTGGAGCTCATTACAACTAGAAAATGACTTAAGCGTTCATAAAACCAATTAAGAAACAATTTTCTATGCCTTGTCTGTATGTTCACACTACTTTCCCGCTTTATTATTTCCTCATGCTCCCTGCACAGCAAGCGAATGTATACACTAAATGGACATAGGACATGCATATATAGTTACTTGAACCAAATGCAAATGTAGTGCAAATGTAGTGTACTTACATTAGGAACGGAAGAACCTCATCACAGTTGTTCAATATGAACCATTGAGCAACCTCCATGTCAGCATTCATGAATGTAGTACTTGAACTACTCATAAATGGCCGCGCTACTTGGGAAAAAATTGAAGGTTTCTCTTGTTTAGAGCCACCATCAAAGTTTCTTTCACGTCGATTAAAAGGTGTCTCAATATTTCAAAGGTACATATCACAAAAAGTGAGAAATTCATGTACAACATATGCCTCTACAATGGACCCCTTAGGTCGAGCTTGATTCCGCACATATTTTTTATACATTCCCAACATTCTACAAATGAATTCTTACATTTTAAGACATAGTGCTTAACTAGTTAGTACTAATTTAGAAACTTAAAATAAATGATAATTAATAAACATGTACCTTTCTATTAGGTACATCCACTGGTAACTCACACGACCTGCAAGTTTTGCCTCTTCAGGTAAATGCACCATTAAATGAATCATGGAAACAAAGAAAGCCGGTGGAAATATTTGTTCAAAATTGCACAATATGTACACAATATCATCCTCGAACCTCTCAATGTCCTCCATACATAAAGCTTTTGCACATAATTGGATACCTAAAAAATTGGCTCAACCACTTCCTTCAACAAATATTTTCGAATACCCACATAAAGTATTCGTTGGAATAATACATGATGGTCATGGCTTTTCAATCCTTAAATTTTTCTAGTTTCAACTACCACATTTCTTGAAATATTAGCAGCATAGCTGATAAGTACAATTTTGTACTGATTAGGGCCCACAAAAAGAGATAATTATGAGTATCTTTACATGTTCTCAGCACAATGGAATTTTATATCATTATAGGAAAATAACCAAATTTAACTGTCGATCAAACGAAAAGAAAGTAAACAGAAGAAAAAAGGACACAAGTGAATAGATAAAGATAATTGATGTGATGGGCTTGTCATGCAAACACCAAAGAGAAAAATTTAAGAAACTGATCCCAATTAACCATGCGACCGCATGGTCAATAATTGGTGCAATCGCAAGCCAATGATTTCATCTGCAAAACCTAATTGGACAAAACCATGATATCGCAAGTATTGAACCATGCGATCGCATGGTTATATCGTGCAATATTTTGTTGTTTCCTAATGGAAACATGACTCTATTCAGTCAATGATAAACAACAACATAAAACACGTTTATGAAGAGTTTGGCGAAAGACATAATGGCAGAGAATAGAGAAATTGTGGGATGCGAATTTTGGAGAGAAAAATACATCACAAGAATCGAAGATCAAGGAAAGGATAGAATATTCTTTGGCCAAAATCACGGGTTGTATTTCTTTTTTCTTCTTTTTCCCTCAGAACATAATTAATTCAACTTTTGTGATATTTTACGAAATCATGTCTGGCTAAATTACTTATTGCTAGGATGAACAATGAAACCTCACGTTTTTAATTAATTAGAAGTTTTTTTGTTTTCGTAATTAATTGCTTCTTTGTTGATTATTCTTTATTCCCTTTTCTACGATTTAATGCTTGATCACGATTGAAATGTTTTGTGATCTTTATTGAAATCAAGAGATTCAATCTAGATAAGCACATGTCATTGAATAACATAGGGTCCAATAATATATATAGATTACTATTATGGCTTATGAAATCTGTTTAGGGTGTTCTTGTGATTTAAATGCATATTTTTATGTTCAAACTTTAGCTAGAGATAGTTAATGTCAAATATCGATATAGAATTGATTGACCGTTGAGAGAGGATTTTGATTATTATAGGATCACCGATTTTCAATATATCGCAATTATTAGTTAAAGCGACTAACAGATAATTGATTAATGAACGTGTGGATTCACTAATCCTAGTGCCGGTAAAACTCGAATTTGTTCTTAAAATTACTTTTGATTGCGTGATAATTTAGATTTAATTAAACTCAAGTAGAATAACTTTAGGATTGAATTTATAAACGAATATGTATTCTTATCTTGTTAAAACTTGAAGTATACATTAATTGGTTAATTGATAGCTAGTCTTTGTGGGTTCGACACTCTTCACATCATTATATTACTTGTTAACGATTCGTCCACTTGCGAGAGTAAAACCTACAAAACATTTTTGGTGCCGTTGCTAGGGACTAGTTTTATTAATTACTATTTTAATTGATAATTTAGTTTTAACAAATATTTTTTTTTAAATTTTAGTCTCCTTCTCAATCTTTGTATAACCGCTGAATTCCAGCTATTTTCTAAAGTTTCAGGTGTCAATTGTGTATGAGCCGTGTAAAAGATCTTGATCTATTTGATTTCGACCCATAAATCAAATGGAGATTACACTAACGACAAAGTGAACAACGAGAAAAGAAAAAATAGCAAAGAGACACAATGGACGACAACAACCGATTCTGTGATCCACCACCCGTAGATATGAGAAATAATATCGCACCTATGGCTCGATCAGTTGAAGTTAATAAACAAGTTATTCTTATGGGTGAGTATGTGATGTCCCCAATTGTTGAGAATCGATCCAATATAATTTACCCACATTTTAGACTTAAGAACTTTCAATTAAGACCATATGTGATTAATATATTCTCGAACAATCTGCCTTTCTATGGAAGAACAAACGAAAATCCTCATTATCATCTTTCTCTCTTCATGGAATACTGTGGAAATTAAAATATCATGGTGTCAATGAAAAGACACTTAGGATGAGACTCTTTCCACACACTCTGAAGGATAAGGCTAGAGAATGGTTAGATTTTCTACCATCTGGAAGCATCACTACTTGGATAGATTTGGTCTAAAAATTCACACTGAAATACTTCTCTCCTACCAGAGTGAACAAACTATAGCATAAAATATCCAATTTCCAAAAATCTGATTTGGAAAATTTTCACAAGGCATGGAAAAGATTCAAGGAACTGCTCTGAAAGTGTCCAAGCCATGGTTTTCCTTAAGCAGCCCAGAATTATTATTTCTACTTTGGATTAGCTCTAAACAGTCGTTCTTCAGTAAATTCTGCATTAGGTGGCTCTATCCAAAATAGATCTGCCAGTGACCTTCACGACTTGTATAAAATGATGAGTGAACATTTCGTTATGTGGCTAGACATGTGGTCACAAAATAAAGTAATAGGAATGCATGGAGTGGAAATCAATTCGCTCTTAGTGGCGAAAATTGATTCATTGGCAAAGCAGATAGAAACACTAAAACACTCTCAGTCAGCCAATATGGTTCAGATGTCCCTACTAATATATGCAAATTACGGGGCAAACCATCAATCATTAGAGTGCCCTTTACATACTATTGAAGTATCATCACCTGAACAAGTTGCATATGCTCAAAATTTTCAGCGACAACAGAATAACCCATACTCGCAGACTTATAATCCCGGATAGAGAAATCATCCAAATTTCTCATATGCTAATACCTAAAATATTCAAATCCACCAAATCAAGGGAGACCACAAGAAATAAAATGAGGATGGAAAGAAGCTTTCACTAAGTTATCAAAACGCAAGGAATTTGAATTCAAGGAAGTGTAGAAAAGACAAGATGTCGCGGTAAAGAATATAGAAAATTAGATTGGGCAGTTAGCTAAACTATTGACCGAACGACAACCAGGAACATGACCAAGCAATACCGAGGTCAATCCAAAAGAGCGAGTAATTGCAATTACCAAGATAAGTAGAGTTGAGTTACTAGAAATTCATGTGAAAAGACCGGGTGTAGAAAAAGATATTGTGTTAAGTAAAGAGAGAGAAAACAAATCTGATGAAGCAGTTGAACAAGAAAAAAAAAGCTTTCTACTAGATTATATTCTGCCACTGGTCAAAGCTTATTTACATCCAAGTCTATTTTCTCAAAGGTCGCGAAAACATAGGCTAGACAAGCAATTTGAAAATTTTCTCGATGTATTCAAGAAATTTCAAATCAACATATCTTTTGCCGACGCTTTAGTTCAAATGTCGAGCTATGCAAAATTATGAAGAAAATTCTTTCAAACAAAAGAAAGTTGGAGGAGCACGAAATAGTCATGCTTACCGAAGAACGCAACACTGTCTTGTAAAACAAGCTACCTCTGAAATTAAAGATCCAAGGAATTTTACTATTATTTGCACTGTTGGTAGTTCATTTTTCAAAAAAGCATTATGTGATTTAGGTTCTAGCATTAATTTGATGCCTTACTCTATTTTCAGGCAACTAGGTCTTGGGAAAACTAAGCCAACTACAATATCACTTCAGTTAGCTGATCGATCAGTGCAACGTCCACGCGGGGTTGTTGAAGATATTTTAGTGAAAGTGGACAAGTTCATATTCCCAACTGACTTCATTATCTTGGATATGGAGAAAGATATGAATGTACCACTTATCTTAAGACGACCTTTCTTAGCTATTGGATGAGCACTAATTGATGTACAAAAAGGGTAGCGAGTGTTGAGATTAAACGATGAGCAAGTCAATTTCAACGTGTTCAAAGAAATTCAATATCCAATCTCCTCTAACTTGTGTTTTCATATCAATATCATAGATCACAAGGTAGCCAATACTTTCGATTTGGAAAATACCTCAAATCCATTCGATGCTTGTATTATGCATTCTCAAGAAGAAAATTATAACTCTCCAATTCTTGATGAATGTGCCAGATATTTACATGGTGTTGAACGGATGGAAAGAAGAAATAAATACCTAGAACTTGGCACCACACCTCCTCAACCACCACTTTCAATTCAATAGGCTTCGACTCTCTAGTTAAAGCAATTACCTTCTCACCTTAGGTATGCCTATTTCGGTGAGTCATCTACTCTTCTAGTCATTATTGCAAATTCTATCAATCAAGATCAGGAAGATAAACTACTCTAAATACTGAGAGAATACAAATCAGCCATCGGTTGGACTATAGCAGAAATTAGAGGTATTAGCCATGTCCATCTGTATGCACAAGATCCTAACGGAAGAAGCAAATAAGCCGACAGTGCAAAATCAACACAGATTAAATCTTCATTTGCAATAGATATTCTGAGCTAAAGTTTTAAAACTACTCGATACAGGTATCATCTATCCTATTTTAGATAGCACTTGGGTAAGCCCGATTTAGGTGGTGCCTAAAAAAGAGAAAATTATGGTTGAGAAGAATGACAATAATGAGCTTATACTAGTCAAATTGAGTACCGGATGGCGAGTTTGTATTGACCACTTTGAAAAGACCACTTTTCTCTAGCATTCATCGATCAAATGTTGGAACGATTGGTAGGTCATTCTCATTATTGCTTTCTTGATGGGTATTCAGGCTACAATTAGATCCATATAACCCTAGAAGATTAGGAGAAGACGACCTTTACTGGACCTTATGACATGTTTGCATATAGGAGTATGCCATTTGGCCTGTACAATGCTCCTGCCACATTTCAACACTGTATGATGTCCATTTTTCTCGGATATAGTCGAAAAATTCATTGAAATATTCGTGGATGAGTTTTTAGTTTTTAGGTCATCATTTGATTAATGCCTAAAAAATTTGACCTTGGTACTTATGCATTGCGAGAAAATGAACTTGGTGATTAACTAGGAAAAGTATCACTTTATGGTCCAAGAATGGATTGTGTTAGGACACAGGATTTCAGCAAAAGGCATTGAGATTGACAAAGCAAAGATTCAAGTTATAGAGAAACTTCATCCGCCGACAATAGTTAAAGGTATTCAATCTTTTCTGAGACATGTAGGGTTCTATAGACGGTTTATGAAAGATTTTTCAAAGATTACTAAACCATTCTACAGTTTGTTGGAAAAAGAAGTCAAATTTGACTTTTTCATAGACTGCCTTAGACCTTTTAAAACCCTTAAATAAAGCCTAATCTCAGCACCAGTAATTGTGGACCCTGATTGGGATCTATCGTTTGAACTCATGTGTGATGCAAGTCATTTTTCCTTCGGAGCAGTTTTGGTGCAATGAAGAAAAAAGTCATACATGTCATATATTATGCTAGCCGAACTCTTAATGACACTCAAATGAACTATGCCACTACAGAAAAAGAACTATTAGTAGTAGTATTTGCCTTCAAAAAATTTTGGTCTTACCTCATTGGATCGAAAGTGATAGTGCACACAAACCACACATCTTTGAAATATCTCTTTGCTAAAAATGATGCGATATTGAGGCCTATTCGGTGGATATTACTTCTTCAAGATTTGACATAGAAATTTGAGATAAAAAGGGAAACGAGAACGTGGTAGTCGACCACTTGTCAAGGATAGAGTAGTCATAAGGGAATGAAGAAGGTGAAATAAATGAAAAATTCCCAGACGAGCATAATTTTGGGATAGAGCTGTAAAAAAAAGGTAGTGCACTCTGGTATGCTGATTATGTAAATTACCTTGGAAGCAACATTTGTGCCACCTGATTATGATCACCAACGCCAAAAAAGTGTTTTCAAAACTTAAACACTACTTCTCGGAGGATCCTATTGTCTACAGAAAGGTGCATATCAAGTAATTCGAAGGTGTGTACTTGAAGAAGAAATAGAGAGTGTCTTGGAACAATGTCATTCATCACCATACGGAGGCCACTTCGGTGCTATTAAGACCGCAGCCAAAGTCGTACAATCCAAATTTTATTGGCCAACATTGTTCAAGGATACTTATAGTTTGGTAAAAAAGTGTGATAGGTGCCAAAGGACGGGAACGTATCTTGGAAACAAGAAATGCCCATTCGAAGCATTTTAGAGGTTGAATTATTCGACGTATGTGGAGTCAATTTTATATGACCATTTCCACCATCATTCTCAAATTTATATGTTTTAGTGGCCTAAACTACATCTCAAAATGGGTAGAAGCTGTAGCTTTACCAACTAATGATGCTGGGTGGTGGTGAATTTTCTCAAAAAGAACATTTTCATGCGTTTTGGGACTCCTCGAGCAATCATAAGTGATGGAGGTAAATGTTTATGCAACCGATAGTCTGAAACTCCCTTGGAAAAATACAGTGTTAAACACCGAGTGGCTACTCCTTATCATCCACAAACTAGTAGCCAAGTAAAAATTTCCAACCGAGAATTAAAAAGAATTCTAGAGCTAACTGTGAGTGCCTCAAGGAAAGATTGGTCGAACAAGCTTGATAGTGCTCTTTGAGCATATCGCACTGTATTCAAAACTCCAATTGGAATGTCACCAAACCACCTAGTTTTCAGAAAGGCATGCCATTTACCGGTCGAGTTGGAGCATTGAGCTTACTGGGCATTAAGGAAGTTGAATTTTGATTTGAAAGAGGCCGATGAGAAAAGAATGCTTCGATTGAACAAAATGGATGAATTCCAGTTTGAGGCTTATGAAAATGCCAAATTGTAATGACAAAGAAGTGGCATGTCAAGAACATTCAACGAAAGCAGTTTGAGGCAGGACAAAGTTTTATTGTTCAACTCACGCCTAAAGCTCTTTCTGGGAAAACTACGTTCAAGATGGTTCGGGCCATTCATGGTAGTGAACGTTTATCCACACGGTGCGATGGAATTTGCTCATGACACAAAAGGCATGTTTAAAGTGAATGAAGGGTGATTTCTTAAAAGAAAAGTCATTCACCAATTTAAACAACCCGAAGTAATCACTGCGACATAGTCGAGCCTAAGACTGTAATAAGCGCTTAATGGGAGGCAGCCCATTTTTCTATCCTTTTATTTCAAATTTCTTACCATTTTAGTTTTAGGATGTCAATTGACGTTTTAGCACGTTTTATTTTTTTAGGACTTAAAGTAGGCAATAGCAATTCTTAGGTAACGAGGAACAACTATCATCGTCATTTTGCATAGACATACACTTCAATTTTTAAGTTATGTTTAGATTTGGAAAAAAAATTGCAGTGTTGTACTAAGTGATCGTATGGTACATTCCTCTACGATCGCATAGCCTGGGCAGAAAAATTTCTACCCAAATTTTATGTACCCTGCGATCACAAGGATTTAATTCCACGCGATCGCAAGGACAATCAGTTGAAATAAAATGCACCATTTTTAAAACATACGACCATTCTTCAATTCAAAAGAAATTTCTTCCATCTCTTCATCCAAGCACAGCAAATTCTTCATTCCCGTGAAAAACCATCCCACATCACTTCAACTTCATATTGAATTGGAATTTCAAGGTATGTTAACATTTTTTTGGTAATTTTTTTTCTTTTTCTTATTCTTCCAAATGATATGGTGTTTGTGAATTTTTGTGGTGAAGTTGGGATAGATTAGGCTTGAATCGAAATGATTAAGGATAATTGATTAGGTTTATGTGTTTAGGTTTGTGTAAAATTTTGGGTTTGAATGAAATGCCCAAATCACTCAAAATAGGAAGAACAAAACCTTGTGTGCAAGGTGTTCGACAAAATGCCCCAACCGAAATTTTTGCAAAATTTGGAGATTGTGTGACCATAGGCTAGACTCATTGACCATTACTATCGTCTAAAATCGTTCACCGAGGTTTGGGTATATTTTATCACCAAAATCCAACACTTGACCATTTAGGCACACTACAGTATGCCATGGCAGCCCATGGCAAGCCGTTTTCACCTACTTCCATTATCATTTTCATCCCCCCTCTGTTTTAGCCCAAATGACCCCAAAATTCTATGAACTTTGAAAATGTGGTAGACCAAAGCATCCACTTCCATACCCTATTTTTTTGGTTTACTTTTGAACAATAATGGGTAATTCTTGGGATCCGAAATAGCCAAGTTGAACACAATTTTCAAAGAAAAATTGCCCAAATTTCTGGATAGTTTGGGGTTGACAAAATGACCATTTGTGTAACTTTTCGTATCTAAGACATGACTAACATGTTTTCATTTACTTTGTGGGTCATGGCTCTGAAATGGCCCATCTCGACTGCAGCAAAAAAAGAAAAGAAAAAGATAACCGCAGACACGTCAAACAAGAGCACGAGTGAAAACCACCAACTCTTCCACTACCTATCTGAGGAGCACGAAGAACGGTTTAAAAAATAACAAGCCATTAGAGTATTTGGGAAGAGCAGAGGTTACATTTAGAATATTTTCCTTACTCCGAGGTATTCAACTTGATAGACGTGTAGGTCACGAATTTTAGAGACGCTGCACAAGATCTACTCTCAACTTGTCCACGAGTTCTACGCCGATTTCAATCAAGAAATATACATACAAGAGACGGAGCACCACGGACAGGCGTGTGTGCGGGGTAAATAGTTTATGTTTATCCTGTGATTCATAGACCATTACTATGGGATTACATTAGAAGATGTTCACTCGCTACCCACTGTCCATGATATGGGTAAAGTGGCCCGATTTTTCTATTGTCGAGATGATGCATGGCTCACAAACAGATTTCCTACTAATCCTGAATCTGTTTGTGAGCCACAACATCGACCCGAGCATGCACTACACAACTATAAATGACGCGAGGGATCCATTTATGTACCATTTAGCTAACGGGAGAAAAATAGGTTTGGGAAGCTACATCTATACATTGATCAATAATATGGGCTTCCAAATAGACAAGAGGCACACTGCTCTCTTCCCGGCCTTGATTAGTGGTATTTGTGAGGCAGCAGGAGTTCCAATTTCTTCAGCAGAACAGGTAGTGAAACCAAAGGGACCGATCAATCACTTTGCCTTGGAAAATGTACGAAAGCATGCTACACAAGCTGCGAGGACAGCCCCAGCTGCATAGGAGCACCCAACCACGACTCAACTTGCTGTAACTCCAAAAGATATAGTGACTATGCTACGACAACTTCTATAAAGTTAGACTGGGTAGACAAGGCTCATTTTTTCTATAAGGACTGAATTGAATTGTGCACGGTGCAGCAGGAGTTGACACGCTGCAATATCGTATGGACGTAGTCAAACATACATAGATGAATCATGAAAGTCGTCAGCGACAAACTAACCTAGTGTAGAGTCGGATTTGATTTGACTGTGACCAGGTCAAGAGACGTCCTAGACAGATGTGTAGGCCAACTAGATGATATTCACGAAGAGATATTCCGACCTACACCTAGCCTAGCTAGGATCCTCCACTAGTGGATCCTACCACACTTCTTCTTCCAGCACCAACCGATCCAACTCTGAGAAGTCTCTGATTTGTGTATAAATTTTTTTAATTATTATCTTTACATTGGGCAAATTGTTTATTTCTAGTTTGGGGGTGGCAGATAAAAATGCTTGGTTTGATTGTTATCTTGTTCGTTTTTGGCAATCGAAAAAAAAATTATTGTTATTTGTGTTTGTTTGCATGTTTACATGTCATGAATAGCCTTGCCATCTAATGATTTAAACTATTTCTTTTGAGTTTTACTTAAATTCATGACTTGTAGACATAAATATTACTTTTGGTTAAATGTGAAGCTACTTATCCATGTTTGATACAACGTTGTGTCGGTTAGTTAAGATGATTTAGCTATGATGGTGCACCTTTGTCGAGAACAATAGGATGTATTTTTGAGACTAGAACTATAAACTTAGAACTATTTGCACCTCTAACAAGTAACCAATAGAGGAATTAAGTGTAGTAGTATTTAAACAGTGATAGTGGCTATCTAGGTTTGTGTTGATTCCATGTGTGTTGAAAAATTATGTGGAGCACTTTAGGCTAGTTAGAGGAAGCTAGGTAATGACCAAATGTTAGAAATCTAATCCCCGTGCATGAACTTATTGCACATAAGAAACTAGGCTATTACTATTACATAACTCTCTTCGTAGCCTTTTCGACTCAAGTGATAAAGCCTATCGGCATAAAACTCATTACATGAGTCATCTAGAAAGCTTAATGGACTGAGTTTTGTGTACTATTAATATCTTATTACTCTCTTTGTAGCCTTTTTAACTCGAGTGATAAAGCCTATCGGTCTAAGCTTATTACATGAGTCATCTAGAAAGATTAATGGACTGAGTTTTGCACATAAGATATATATATATATATATATATATATATATATATATATATATATATATATATATATTCGTAAAAAAAATTATATCTGCTAAAGTCAACGTGAAAGATCTTTTGCAGAGTTAACATGGGGATTAGATAACTAATGGGTTTAACGTACTTAGTGGAAACTTTCTGGTCGAGGGCACTCAAAAATAAGAGAATCTTCATAAACCTAGTTTGTCACAATTATTAGCTTTCTCAACCAGCTTCGAGCAAGAAAATAATAAGTAAAACATAACCTTAGACCCAAAATCTCAGGAGTTGAAAGAAAACAACAATTTGAGTGAAAGGAGATTTGATCAAATGGTTGGACTATCACCACCATAGAAATTAAGTACATCGGATTAACTACTCACACACATATTAAGTATGGTTTAAGTAGATTGACGTTTGCAATAGTAATACCTAGACACTTGTCATCGATTATGAGTTGTTTGAAAAGCTAAAGAAATAATGGCAAGCTATTTATGTTGTGAAATTTGATACTGTTTATTTCATTTTGTGCATGATTGTCAATAGTTAGTATATTTGAGAACGAAAAAAGGTTCATGTTTCGAGTGTTTGATAAGTACAATTTTGTATTGATCGGGGCCTAAATTCAAGCTTATTTAGACAAAAAAAAATTACCCAAAAAATTGTCTTAAAAAGATAAATAATTTAATAGATTATAATATTAGATTAATGATGAGAATACATCAGGTCAGGTTTACTTGAATAATATAGTGATAATTTCACCATACACCACAAAATATAAAATAATTAATTTTAAAAATACTGTTTTTTATTTTTGTAACACATTTATTGTAACTAAAATAAAAAATGTAACAAATGTAACAAAATGTGTTATAAAAATTGAAAATAGTATTTTTATAATAAAATAAAGTATGCCAGTATTTTAAAAAATATTTTATTTATTGTGGTTATTTGTGAAAAAAAAACCCCAATAATATATTAACATGAAGGGCAGGCATTCCAAATCAGGTTTACTTACATATATATACTTAACTATTTACTTATAACTTAAGCTTTAGTCGAACACATTCTGCATGCTGCTTCAATCAATTAAATAGTTAAGGATATAGTTCATTATATAACTGATAGATACAATTTTGTACTTATCTGAGCTCACAAAAAGGTACAATTCCGAATACTCTTATTTGTTTTCAGTTTAATTGCATGTTGTTTTCTTATTATTTTAGGAAATAATCAAAACCAAGTGTCAATCTGACGAAAAGACGAAAAGAGAGCAAATAGAAGAAAAAAAGGGACTCAATTGAACAGACAAAGAGACTTGAGGGGCTTGGAATGCAAGTACAAAGGAAAGAAAACGAGGAACTGCCTCCAGGTTAACCATGGCTGCGATCACAAGGAAGTAGAATATTCAGCAGAACGTTAATTGATCAAACCATGCGATCGCAAGGCTATACGCAACAGCAGTTTGGTAGATTCCTAAAGGAATTAAAACTCTACCAAGTATAGGATAAAACAACTATCTAATTCACATCTTGGAAGGTGCGGAGAGGAGTATAAAAGCTAGATAATAGCCAGAACAAGGGAGACGAATTTGAGGAACAAGATACAAGAAGAGAATCGAAGATCAAGCACGGGATTGAAGATTCTTTCAGCAAGAGTCACGGGTTTTATTTATTATTTCGTTTTTTTCTTTCTCCGGAACATGATTAATACAATTCTTGTATTGTTTTACAAAATCATGTTCGGCTAATTTACTTATTTCTATGAAGAACGATGAAACTTCATGCGTTTAATTAATTAAAAGTTTTTTTGTTTTATTATTCTTTATTCATTATTTCTATTATTTTAATGCATGATCACCATTAGAATATATTGTGATCTATATTGAAGTTGAGAGATTCAATATAGATTAAGCACGTGGTATTGAATAACATAGGGTCCAATAATAGATAGAAATTATTATTATACTTTATGAAATCCATTTAGGTGTTCTTAAGATTTTAATGCATATGTTTATATTCGAAACTTGATTAGAGATAATTAGGTTTACATATCATATAGAATTGATTGACCATCGAAAGAGGTTTTTGATTATTTTAGGAACACCGATTTTTAATCTAGGGTAATTAACAGCTAAAACGATTAAACGGATAATTGATTAAAGAACGTGAAGGTGGATTTACAAATCATAGTGTTGGTATAATTTGAATTCATTCTCATAAATTTACTTTGATTCTTTGATAATTTAGATTTAATAAAAATAGTTTTAAATTCACAAACCTAAAAAAATCTGTGTTTCTTTATAATGTTAAAATTTAAGTTATAAATTAATATCTAGTCCTCGTGGGTTCGACATCTTTCACATCACTTTATTACTTGTAACGATCCGTCCACTTGTGGGATTGAAATCGCACAACAAGTTTTTGGCGCCGTTGCTGGGGACTAGTTTTATTAATTACTACATTAATTGATAATTTAGTTTTAACAATTTTTTTAGTATTATTTATTTTTCTTTTATTTTTTTTACTTATATTTTCAATTCTTCGTGATACTGCTGAATTGTATCTATTTTCTAAATTTTCAGGTGTTCAGTGTGTATGTCCCGTACAAAAAATCTTGATCTATTTGATTTAGACCCAGAAATTGAACGAAGCTTTCACCAACGTCAACGTGAAAAATGAGAAAAGAAAAGACAGCAAAAAGACACAATGGCAGACCACCGAGTACATGATCAATTACCTGCATATGTGATAAATAATCAAGCACCAATAGCTCGACCAGTTGAAGTTAATGAACGAGATATTCTTATGGGTGAGTATATGATGCCACTGATTGTTGAGAATCGGTCCAGCATAGTCTATCCGCCTTATGGACACGATAACTTCCAGTTGAGGCTAGATGTGATGAATTTGTTCTCAAACAAACTGCCGTTCTATGGGATGACAGATGAAAATCTTCATTACCATATTTCACGCTTTAATGAATACTGTGAAAATTTCAAATACCACGGTGTTAATAAAGAGGCACTGAAGATGAAGCTCTTCCCACACACATTGAAGGATAAAGCTAAAGAATGGCTAGATTCTCTACCGCCTGGGAGCATCACTACTTGGGTAGATCTGATCCAGAAATTTACACTGAAATATTTCCCACCAGCCAGAGTAAACAGACTGAAGTATGAAATTTCCAATTTTCAACAATCTGAGTTGGAAAATTTTCATGAGGCATGGGAAAGATTCAAACAACTACTCCGAAAGTATCCAAGTCATAGTTTTCCTTTAGCAGCTCAGAATCATTATTTGTACTCTGGACTAGCTCCAACCAATCGTTCTTCAGTAGATTTTGCAGCAGGTGGCTCTATCCAAAATAGATCCGCCGGTGACCTTTACGATCTATATTAAACCTTGAGTGAACAATTCATTATGTGGCCAGAAAGAGTATTGCAGAAGAAAGCAACAACACTATACAAAATGGACACCAATTCACTTGTACTGACAAAAATAGATGCATTGGCAAAGCAGATGGAAGCAATGAAATATTCTCATTTAGCCAATATGGTTCAGATGACCCCACTAATCTGTATAACATGCGGGGCAAACTATCAATTGTCAGGATGCCCTCTGACCAAAGTTGATATGTCGTCACCTGAACAAGTTGCATATGCTTAGAACTTTCAGTGACAATAGAATAATCCATACTCACAGACCTACAATCTTGGATGGAGAAATAATCCAAACTTTTCTTATGGCAACACTCAAAATATTCAAAATCTGCTAAATCAGGGAAGATCCTAAGAAAGAGAAGAAGGATTCGAAGAAACAGTTACTAAATTGTCAGAACTGATGGAGATGGGACTAAAAGAAGTGCAGAAAAGCCAAGATGTTGCTATAAAGAATATAGAAAATCAGATTGGGTAATTGGCTAAATTATTGACTGAGTGAAAACTGGGCACTTGGCCAAGCAATACCTAGGTCAATCCAAAAGAGCAAGTAAATATAATTACCACGAGAAATAGAGTTGAATTGCCAGAAATTCATGTAAAGAGACAAGGTGTAGAAAAAGAAACTATGTCTAGCAAAGAGAGAGAAAACAAATCAGATGCAGAAGTTGCACAAGAAAGATGGGACTCTCCACCAGATTATATTCCACCACCGGCTTACATCCATCCAATTCCATTTTCTCAAAGGCTGTGAAAACATAAGCTAGACCAGCAATTCAAGAAATTCCTTGATGTATTCAAGAAACTCTATATCAACATACCTTTTGCCGACGCTTTAGCTCAAATGCCAAGCTATGCAAAATTTATGAAAGAAATTCTTGCAAATAAAAGGAAGTTAGAAGACAACGAAACAGTCATGCTTACCGAAGAATTCAGTGCTATACTGCAAAACAAGCTACCTCTGAAATTAAAAGATCCAGAGAGTTTTACTATTACTTGCACTATTGGTAGTTTATTTTTTGACAAAGCTCTATGTGATTTGGGTGCTAGTGTGAATTTAATGCTGTTGGAAAAATATGTGTCATATTTTTCACTTTTTATATCTTGGCTATCTTAATAAATATAACTGATTTTTAATGTCAAAAGAGCAGGTCAACATTTGTGTTTCTGACTGGTCTGATTAAACGCCCGTTCTGACTGACTGGCTTGATAGGCGAATCAGTTTTCCAGATCAGCAAAAGCTGCGATTTTATTCTGTTCCTATATTTGATATATTCTGATTTTATGAATATTAATGACAGCTCCTTTTGTAGGTTAAAGAATTTTTTTCTTATTCTTTTAGATTTGTTTAGGAAGGAAATATTTAGTTTCCTAAATCCTTTCCTACTACAAATCTAAGAAAATCTTTCTATATTCTTTCCTACTTATTCTCTTACCATCTTTGTTGCATATTCTTAGGTAAGAAATAATTCCTAAATTGGTTTCTACTTTAACTATAAGTAAGAGTGGAAATCAATAAGGAATGAAGGCTTTGAAAATATTTTTGTGTTCTTGTTCCATAAGCTTCAAACCGGCTGAATCCATTCAAGGTGAACAAGACATGGTGCTTCATTGATAAAGTTTTCAAACCCAACGAGTTCTTCAAGACATTGAAGAACAAGGCTTTTGAAATATAATTTTGGTCTTGTATTCTCTAAGCAAAACCGGCTGAATTTATTGGTGGAAATCAAGACCCGATGCTTCATTGATTAAGTTGTTCAAAGGCAGCGAGTTCTTCAAGACATTGAAGAATAAAGGCTTTGAAAAATATTTTTTGTGTTCTTGTTCCATAAACTTCAACCTACCCGAATCCATTCAAGGAGAACAAGACATGGCGCCTCATTGATTCAACTTTCAAAGCACAAAAGTTTTCTTCAAACTCATTGAAGAATCAAGAACTAATTGGTACTCAACGAACAATTCCATATCTTGCTCAAGCTACTTGGCGTGAAGTTAAGAACGGGGGTTCTTAATCCAAGTGGTGGTTGCGGTCAAGTACAATAGGGAAGTGGCGATAAAGTCAAGACCGGTGGGTTTGATTCCACTTCATCAACAAGTCAGAAGAAGAAGTATCACAGGGAGTTGATCTGTTTTCTTTTGATTGTTATTTTGTTAATTTTGCGAAATTACAAAAACCGATACTATTGTATTTTTGAACAAGATTATTAGTGGATTGTTTTTACCCATGGCATGGGGGCCCGTGGATGTTTCCCTTAGGGGTTTACCACGTTACATCTTGTGTTCGTATTGAATCCTTTAATTTCCGCACTAAACGAGATTAGGAAACGAACACTGTTGTGCGAGTCAGAACTGTTATATCTATATCCTGCCAGTTCTGACCACATTCCGTCCACTGCTTGCTTAATTAAAATTAAAATTCGTGTTTAATTTAATTAATCTAGATTTTAGAACTTTCAATTGGTATCAGAGCGGGTACACTTTTTAAGTGCGATCCATTTAAACCTAGTTATGGACGGAGCTCCATTTAGACCACCTGTTTTAGATGGTACTAATTATGCTTATTGGAAAATTAGAATTCAAGTGTATATCCAATCCCTTGATGAAAAAGCGTGGCACTCAATCATCCAAGGATATAAAACTCCTACCATTACTGAAAATGGTGTAGAAAGAGAGAAAAAGGCAGACGAATGGGTTACAACTGATTACAATTATACTAATTGGAATTCCAAAGCTTTAAATGCCATATTTTCTTTTGTAGACTCTAATCAATTTCGTTTAATCTCTACTTGTCAGGTTGCAAAAGATGCTTGGGACATCTTACGAATTGCTCATGAAGGAACCAATATGGTCAAGTCATCCAAGCTTCAAATTCTTACTCTAGAGTTTGAACAACTAACCATGAGAGACGATGAACAATTCAAGGACTTCTATGCAAAACTCAGTGACATCACCAACACTGCTTATACCTTGGGAAAGAAATATTCGGAGAGCAAAATTGTAAAGAAAATTCTCAGATCCTTGCCTGATCGTTTTCATTCTAAAGTAACTGCAATTGAAGAAAGTAAGGAGATTGAGAATATGAAGGTTGAAGAATTGGTGGGATCATTGATGACATATGAGCTACATCTACAAAGGAGAAAGAAAGAAAAGGGATCTAGTATTGCCTTCAAAATTAACAACCATGAAGACGAGGTTAATTGTGAGGAGAGCGAAACACATGAAAACATGGCCATGCTCACCAAACAATTCAAAAAATTTCTAAAAGGAAATCAAAAGGGAAAGCACTTGAATACCTCTCTCCAACAAAAGAAGAGATTTCTGACTAACACTAAACAAAATCCCACTACCTCTATGAATAGATCTGACAATCGAATTCAATGCCATGAGTGTGAGGGTTTTGGTCACATAGCCTCTGAATGTGCAAATACTTTAAAAAAATCTCATACCAAGAAGGCCATGAATATCACTTGGAGTGAAGATGATGAAAAAGACTCAAATGAGGACGAGGATGACAGAACCACTAATGATCAGGTAATGTCCTTAACTGTGAACTTAACCTCCCATACTGATTACGTGCAAAACTTGATTGCAGGTTCTGACTTCTCAGCAACAACCTCTGAAGAACCAGTCCGTGTCTGTCACAACTGCAGCAGCCTGAATAAAAAATTACAAGATGAACAGGAGAAAAACTTGTCCACTCAAGTCTTGATGGAATTTTTGGAAGATGACAAGGCTGAAATCGATTCTCAAAATAATACTCTTACCAACATCTTGAAAGAGAAGGATGATCAAATTGCTAATCTCTTAGATGAATTAAAAGTCTCAAAAGAAAGGATCAAGCAATTAACAATTGGAGCCTCTCGCTTAAGCGAAACCCTGAGCTATGGAAGAACTCCAAACGTCAAAGAAGGTTTGGGATATGTTGGAAAAGGTGAAAGAAAAGCTGGGAATCAGATCAACTTCATCAAAGAAACAAAGTCTGCTGTATTTTCATACAAAACTGCTCCCATCACCGTCAGAACTAAGGCTGACCTGCCTGTGCAAGTTCTGACCAATGCCAAGACTCAAAAACAGTCACGACCATCAGGTATACAATCAATACAGAGAGGTAAATCCAAGTACTTTGTAAAATGTTGCATCTGTGGTAATTTAGGACACGACTCTTTTCATTGTTTGTTTAGTAAAAACCTGGCTAATAGACAAATGAGACACCTTAGCAACACTAAAGTAAGACAGATTTGGGTTAAAAAGGGTGAATTAAATTGTTATATGGTTAATGTTGCATATAGATCCTTTATTCCTAACTCTTGGTATTTTGACAGTGGTTGTTCTAGACATATGACTGGTAATCGATCTTATCTAACTAACTACAAAAGTCATGAAGGTGGTCTGGTTACTTTTGGTGATGGAGCACACGGTAAAATTGAAGGTGTAGGCACTATTCTAATTGATGGCTTCTCCCCGTTAAAAGACGTTCTTTTTGTTGTAGGTTTAAAAGCTAACCTAATTAGTATAGGTCAACTCTGTGATGATAAACACTTGGTTATGTTCTCAAAAAATTCCTGTAAAGTCTTGAATTATGATGGTAGTTGTATTCTACATGGTACTAGATCCAATGATAAATGTTATCTTCTTGACACCAAAATTACTTGTCATATTTCAAAGACTGACTCAACCGAGTTGTGGCACAAACAATTGGGTCATTTAAACTATAGTGATCTGTTGAGACTGACAAAGTTGAATGCAGTATGAGGTGTTCCTAAGCTTACTGAAAAATCTGAAGGATTGTGTGGTTCGTGCCTAAAAGGTAAGCAAACCAAAAGCACTCACAAGCAAGGTACGTTTCTTACTACAGCTTATGTTTTAGAATTACTTCACATGGATTTGATGGGACCTATTCAAACTGAAAGTATTGGGGGCAAGAAATATATTTTTGTTTGCGTGGATGATTTTTCTAGATATACTTGGGTTGATTTCTTAAGAGAAAAATCTGATGTGTTTGAAAGATTCAAATTTCTGCACCTAAAATTAACAACAGAAAAACATTTTGAGGGAATAAAAATACTAAGGATTAGGAGTGATCATGGGAGAGAGTTTGAAAATGCTACTTTCTCTACTTTTTGTGATCAAAATGGTATTTTTCATGAATTCTCTGCTCCCAAAACTCCTGAACAAAACGGTGTTGTGGAAAGAAAAAATAGGTCTCTCCAAGAGATGGCTAGAGTTATGCTAAATAGTAAGAAGTTCCCTGTTAAATTATGGGCTGAAGCTATTAATACTGCTTGTTATATTTTGAATCGTGTGTCTTTGAGAACTGGAACCACTCAAACTCATTATGAAATCTAGAAAGGTAGAAAATCGAATCTCAAATATTTCCATACCTTTGGTAGCAAATGCTATGTGTTAAATGATCGAGAATACTTGGGTAAATTCGATTCAAAAAGTGATGAAGGAGTGTTTATTGGTTATTCTGAGAACAGCCGTGCTTACAGAGTTTATAACATGCGTACTCAGACTATCATTGAATCAATCAATGTAAAAATTGATGATACTGATGACTTTTCATCTTACTCACAGGAGCCTAATATTCAGACTTTGGAAGAACAGGTTGCTGGACGTCAACCTACTCAAGATCATCATGTACCTGCTCCAGACAGTGATTTACAGAAGGAACATCCAGCCTCAAGTTCTGATGTCTCTACCCCTGCTCCTGGAAGTTCTGACGTACCATTTACAAATAACGAACAGGACATGAGAAGGCAGCCTCCTTCTTGGATTCAGAAAGCACATCCACTGGACAACGTTCTCTCAAATTCCAGAGACGGCATGATGACTCGGAGGAGGCTTGCTAATGAACTTGGAAATGTTTGCTACACTTCACAAATTGAACCCAAAAATATAAATGAAGCCATCATTGATGAAAATTGGGTTCTAGCCATGCATGAAGAGCTAGCTCAGTTTGATAGAAATGAAGTGTGGGATCTTGTACCTCGGCCAAAAGACACAAATGTAATCGGGACAAAGTGGATATTCAAAAATAAATCGGATGAACATGGCAACATAGTCAGAAACAAGGCACGCTTGGTTGCACAGGGTTACACTCAACTAGAAGGAGTGGATTTTGATGAAACTTTTGCACCTGTGGCCCGGCTTGAATCCATTAGACTCTTACTATCAGTGGCATGTCAAATGAGATTCAAGCTGTACCAAATGGATGTCAAAAGTGCCTTTCTGAATGGAATTCTTAATGAAGAAGTCTATGTTGAGCAGCCTAAGGGATTTGTTGATCCCTATTCTCCCGACCATGTGTTTAGACTCAAAAAGGCTCTGTACGGACTAAAGCAAGCCCCAAGAGCTTGGTATGAACGATTAACCATGTTCTTGTTGGAACAAGGATACAAGCGAGGAGGGGCTGACAAAACGTTATTCATCAAACATTTTAAAACTGGATTAATTGTTGCACAAATCTACGTCGATGACATTGTATTTGGTTCTTCACTAGAAACAAAATCCAAGGAATTTGCTACTCTCATGCAAAATGAATTCGAAATGAGTATGGTTGGTGAACTAAATTTCTTTTTAGGTTTGCAGATCAAACAGGTTGGATCAGGGATTTTTATCTCCCAGGCCAAGTATGCTAAAAATCTTGTAAAGAAGTTCGGTCTTGAACAGACCAAGTTAGTCAGAACTCTCATGGCCACGTCCTTAAAAATTTCCAGAGATGACCAGGGAAAGGAGGTTGACTCCAGCTTGTACAGAAGCATGATAGGCAGTCTACTGTACCTGACTGCAAGTCGTCCTGACATATCATTCAGTGTTGGAGTTTGTGCACGTTATCAAGCTAAACCAAAAGAATCATATCTTGCAACAGTGAAGCGAATTATTCGCTATATTAACTGTACTTCTGATTATGGTTTATGGTATACTAATGATACAAATTCTCATCTTGTAGGATACACTGATACCGACTGGGCTGGAAACATGGATGATAGGAAAAGCACGAGTGGAGGATGTTTCTACATTGGTAACAATCTCATTGCATGGTTAAGTAAGAAACAAAACTCTATTTCCTTATCTACTGCAGAAGCTGAATATATTGCAGCGGGTAGTTGTTGCACTCAGCTACTATGGATGAAACAAATGCTCTGTGATTATGGTATTAATTAAGACTCTGTTACTGTATTCTGTGATAACACTAGTGCTATTAATATTTCTAAAAATCCTGTTCAGCACTCTAGGACCAAACATATTGATATTAGACATCATTTTATTAGGAATTTGGTCGAAGAAAAGTTATTACCTTGGAACATATTCAGACTGAGTATCAGTTGGCTGACTTGTTTACCAAAGCCTTAGACTCTGCTAGATTTGAAACTCTACGGAAGGCCGTGGGCATTTGCTTGATGCATTAGTTTTTATTTAAAAAAAAAAAAAAATCATGTGTGTTTGTTTGCATTTGCTTATTTTTCTTTATTTAACAAAAAAAAAAAGAGGAGGGGGAGAAGAATGGTTTTTCTTGCATTTGCAAATAGCATATGATATAATTGTATGATTGGTCTATGAATTCTGAGATTTACTTGGATTAACCAATCAGTTTGGTATGCTCATTATACTTAAGGTAAATATGGTCATATAAGCACACTTTGAGGACATATTGTCTTGGTTGATTGTACCTTACTACTAACTAGATTGTTATCTATAAAGTAGTTTCAGACTTTGTTGTGACCCATGGTCAGTATCTATGTCTCTCGGCACCATAGTATGTTGTTGTGTTAAACAGACAATTTCATGGAGGAGAGGGCTACCACCATAAATGTGTGCAGCCGTCCTTGATAATGAACATAAATCATGCAGAAAAGGGCTACCTTTATGGCTGTGAGAAAGTCAACTCCATGATCTTAAAAATTCAGTGCTTTGACAAATCAAAAAATATATATATATATATGCAAATAAAGTCAACACTCTGAGTACTCAAAAAGAAAAAAAAAATTGCTATGGTACTCATGTCTGGCACGCTCATATTTTTTTTATTCAAAGAGATATGTTCAGATGATGACTGGTTTGAAATACATCTCAGTACTGATCTTCTTGACTAGGTTCAATTTGGCGTAGTGGGACAGGTTATGATTGATTAATCCAGTATGTCCTATCACACACTCACGTTTTAAATCTGACAAATTAATTGAATCTAATTATGCGCATATATCTGATTGGAAAATTCTGGTTGATTTTGATATTCTTGGACTGATCGTATAATTTGTAGAACTATGAAGTTTGCCCATAAATAAACCATTCAATCTTACCTCATAAAATTTTTCTCATTATTTGTGTGTGAGTATCTTGTATGGGCCTTCTCGTAGAAATTTCAATCAACAGTCTATTTTTGGTAGCACAATCAGTTTTAATTGAGAAAAATCTGGACGAATTCTTGGAATCCAATTTGGTTCTAATTTAAAAATTCTGTTTTCCATAAAATAGCGGATTAGGCGTTTTTGTTTCAAATTTGACTTATTTGATTAAGGAAGGTTTCGTGGTCATTAACTGCCATTTGTCAGTTTATTTTTGGTAACTGCCTTCTACACGTCCTTAATAAACTGCTCCCTTCTTGTGCAATTTTGAATAAATTGAAAAATTTCCCCTTTTTAAAACCGTGATCTAGGGCTTTCTTCTTCACCTTCCTAACTCCGAAGCCTCTCATTCTTGATTTTGAAGGTGTTTTTGAGTTTTTCTTTTCAGATTCAAACAATGGTGAAGACTAAAATGCCAAAATCGAAGAAACAACCGGGAAATTCATCCAAGGACACTGTTGCTCCAGCGTCCACTGCTGAAACTGCGATTGGGCCACAAATGTCGCCGGCAAAGACTCTCCGGCGAAGTACAAGAAGACGGGAACCCTCCAGTTCAGACCCGGACACTTCTCCAGCGGCAGTCGCATCCCACGCTGACCTATCAACGGACATTGTTGAATATCAAGCGCCGGTCAGTCATTCCAAAAGTCAGCCCCGTCCAAAACCTAACGACCCAATCACCTATCTGAGCAAGAAAGTCACATTGGGTGCTCAAGACCCAGATGAAGAAGGAGATGAAGATGATGAATCTGCAAGTGACAGTGGGTCAGACAATGCAACGGGTGACAGTGGGTCTGGAAATGCCGAAATTGAGGAGGAGGTCCGTGAGGATGAAGGGGCTGGTGATGAGGAGTCTGAACAGCCTCCCCCATTCGTAGAAGGTTCAAGTAAGCCCCCCTCTCAAAAATCTGATTCTGATTTTGATGTTGCCCTTGATGAATCTTCAGAATCTACTCCGACACCTCCTCCAACGAAAAGGGCCACCAGGGCTGAGAAAGGGAAAGGTAAAATGGCTGATGTTGCTGAGAAGCCCACTCCTGCTGGTCAGAACAGACCTGTCACTGCCTCAGGGGGTGCCTACAGAGTACTGCCTACTCCTAGTTCTGACCCCCAAATGTTCAGACTTGACACATTAACTAGAGGTAGACACTCTGTTAACCCCCTCAATTACTGTTTTCTAGCGGAGAATGCTGAGAGTTTGTTTATGTCATTTACTGTCTACCGTAAATTCATCGTTGAGTACAAGGTTGCAATTGCCGAATTTAGTTCATTTGGTTTGGTTGAAATTGTTGATTTCCACAATTTGCATAATCTGCTAAGTTTTTCTGGACCGTTCAATGAAACTCTGGTCAAGGAGTTTATGGCAAATGTTCCAAAGAATCTGGGAAAGGCTGGCAATGAGTTCAGGTGGAAGGTTTATGTTCGGGGAGGACATGTTACCTTCAGTCCTAACTCCCTCAGGGACTGGCTTGGAGTAACCACTGTGGCTGTCACAAGTGATGAAGAATTGACCAAGGACATCATTGCACAAGAAATGACTGGCTCCACCTGGCCAGAATCAGGAGAACTGACTGCTTCTCGGCTATTGCCAAAATACAAAATTCTGCATCGGATTCTCATCAACAATATCGATCCGTTAACTCATCGATCAGACATTTCGGGGGACAGGGCCGTTATGCTTTACAAGTTAGGGATGAGGATGCCAGTTGACTGGGTTAAACTAATTTTCGATAGAATTGTTTATGAAGGACCAAGGAGGGCCAAGCAGTACAGACTACCGCATCCAGCTCTGATTCATCACTTTCTTGTTCATCAAGAAGTGCCTGCTATGGATTCAGACCGCCTCTCTGAGGACATTCCATCACTGGGTGTACATGAGTTTACCAATTTGGGTAGCACACCGCATCCCACTCCTAGAGTTCCCAAGCATTTTCTATCCTCGCTGGACCAGTCTGAACGTCTGGATGCCCTAGAAACTCAGTTGGGACTGGTTCGAACACAGGTAGATCAAATTTTTGCCCTTACAAAAGGTTTTTCTGATGATATTACTTTCATGCGTAGGGTGTTGGGAAAAATAGAATTTCTGGGCGATGAGCACATAAAATCTGCATTCCGGATTGTTACTCCGGAATTCTCTGCACATCCTGGAGATCCAATGGAGATACCGACTTCTGAACCCGTTGGTGATCAACCTGCTGCCCCAGCCTCTGTTCCTATGGCTGCGGATGCTCCAACTGCTGCTCCCTCAGATACTCCTACTCGCAAGAGGGTTACCAATGCTTCTGCATCTGGTACAAAGAAGTCCAAATCCTCCCGGCACTAACTTCTCCCCGTTCTAACTCTTAACCCTCTAACTATTTGGCGATGGATAACTGTTTTAAACACTTAAATTCTGCTTTATTTTGCTCACACACTGCTTTACTTTTGTTTGATATCTTCCTTTGGCGTTCCTCTTCCAAAAGGGGGAGTAGTAGTAATTTTTAATTGTTTGTTGTTTTTGCTTTGGACACTATGATGACACTATGTTGGTTAATCTTTAATAGTAGTATTTTTAGGTTTATGATAGTTTGATCACTACACTTAGATGATATCTTGCTAAGGGGGAGCAATATTAAATTTTATGGCTATTGTGTGTGGTATTCGCATATGTTATTAACTTCTTTGCAGGAGTTCTTGGTTTACACACTAAGGGGGAGCCATAATCCTTGTATGTTGATGCTCATGGGTTATTTACATTATTCACACACATTACACTTACATTAAAAATCTGATAGTTATGTGTTTGGAATTAAGCAACGCCAAAGGGGGAGATTGTTGGAAAAATATGTGTCATATTTTTCACTTTTTATATCTTGGCTATCTTAATAAATATAACTAATTTTTAATGTCAAAAGAGCAGGTCAACATTTGTGTTTCTGACTGGTCTGATTAAACGCCCGTTCTGACTGACTGGCTTGATAGGCGAATCAGTTTTCCAGATCAGCAAAAGCTGCGATTTTATTCTGTTCCTATATTTGATATATTCTGATTTTATGAATATTAATGACAGCTCCTTTTGTAGGTTAAAGAATTTTTTTCTTATTCTTTTAGATTTGTTTAGGAAGGAAATATTTAGTTTCCTAAATCCTTTCCTACTACAAATCTAAGAAAATCTTTCTATATTCTTTCCTACTTATTCTCTTACCATCTTTGTTGCATATTCTTAGGTAAGAAATAATTCCTAAATTGGTTTCTACTTTAACTATAAGTAAGAGTGGAAATCAATAAGGAATGAAGGCTTTGAAAATATTTTTGTGTTCTTGTTCCATAAGCTTCAAACCGGCTGAATCCATTCAAGGTGAACAAGACATGGTGCTTCATTGATAAAGTTTTCAAACCCAACGAGTTCTTCAAGACATTGAAGAACAAGGCTTTTGAAATATAATTTTGGTCTTGTATTCTCTAAGCAAAACCGGCTGAATTTATTGGTGGAAATCAAGACCCGATGCTTCATTGATTAAGTTGTTCAAAGGCAGCGAGTTCTTCAAGACATTGAAGAATAAAGGCTTTGAAAAATATTTTTTGTGTTCTTGTTCCATAAACTTCAACCTACCCGAATCCATTCAAGGAGAACAAGACATGGCGCCTCATTGATTCAACTTTCAAAGCACAAAAGTTTTCTTCAAACTCATTGAAGAATCAAGAACTAATTGGTACTCAACGAACAATTCCATATCTTGCTCAAGCTACTTGGCGTGAAGTTAAGAACGGGGGTTCTTAATCCAAGTGGTGGTTGCGGTCAAGTACAATAGGGAAGTGGCGATAAAGTCAAGACCGGTGGGTTTGATTCCACTTCATCAACAAGTCAGAAGAAGAAGTATCACAGGGAGTTGATCTGTTTTCTTTTGATTGTTATTTTGTTAATTTTGCGAAATTACAAAAACCGATACTATTGTATTTTTGAACAAGATTATTAGTGGATTGTTTTTACCCATGGCATGGGGGCCCGTGGATGTTTCCCTTAGGGGTTTACCACGTTACATTTTGTGTTCGTATTGAATCCTTTAATTTCCGTACTAAACGAGATTAGGAAACGAACACTGTTGTGCGAGTCAGAACTGTTATATCTATATCCTGCCAGTTCTGACCACATTCCGTCCACTGCTTGCTTAATTAAAATTAAAATTCGTGTTTAATTTAATTAATCTAGGTTTTAGAACTTTCAAATGCCTTATTCTATTTTTAAACAGCCCAGTTTGGGAGAAGCAAAGCCAACAACAATATCATTGCAACTTGCAGATACGTCCATAAAACATCCAAGAGGGATTATTAAAGACATACTAGTGAAGTGGACCAATTCATATTCTCTGTTGATTTCATTATTCTAGATATGTGTGAAGATAGGGATGTACCACTTATTTTCGGTCGACCTTTCTTAGCCACTGGTTAGGCATTGATTGATGTGTAAAAAGGGCAGCTAAAGTTGAGATTGAATGATGAAGATATCACATTCAAGGTGTTTAAAGCAACTAAATTTTCGAGCTCTTCAGATTCTTGTTTTCAGATTAATGTCATCAACCAGAAGGCCGGGAATTTAGATGATAGAACTGTCATCCAACATCAGGATAAACCAATTAGAGAAAAAAAGTATGTGGAGAAAGAGAAGTTTCATCAGTCTTCTATAATCAAAGCTGATGAGGAAGCTGAAATCTTCATTGTTGAGTTCGAGCAGGGTGGAAAAATAGAGTCTTATCAATATGATAAGGAAAAAATCAAACTCTGGAAGGTGAACAAAAATTGGTGCAAAGACAATCGAGCCAGGCAAATCAAGTCTTCCAAAGATCTATTCAAAGTGTCTTGAGCAATCACCGTGACAAAGTCAAGCTAATGACTTTAAAAAAGCGCTCAATGGGAGGCAACCCATCTTTATACCCTTTTATTTAAATTTTCGTATATTTTAGTTCTACGATTTCAATTGACATTTTGCAAGTTTTGGGCTTTTAGGATTTTTAAAGTAGGCTTTCAATTCTTATGTAATGAGAATATGATCATCGTCATTCTGCTATATAAAAGAAAACATTTCGGGTATAGTAATTTTGTACCATGCGATCGCATGGTATAACCCGCTGCGATCGCATGGCCTGGGCAGAATACTTTCTGCCCAGATTTTTCTGCCCAGATTTTCATGTACTTGCGATCGCAGGACTTTATGTCCTTGCGATCACAAGGACAACCATAAAAAAAATATATTTTAATAATTTCTTTTTTTTTTTTTTAGGTTATAACCTGCAGGCTAGCTGGATGTCATTCAAGCAAAGATTTACCGGCCAACCTATATAGAATCCTTCACCAGTTGATCCTACCACATCTCTTCTTTCAACACCATCTTATCTACCTCTGAAAAGTTTCTGACCTTTGTATTTCTTTTGAATTTTTATATGGGGGACAATGTATATTTCAAGTTTTGGAGTAGTGGAGAAATATTTGATCTGATGATGATAATTGATATTGATTGTTAATATTATTTTGTTTTTTTAAAAAAATTATTATTAGTGATTGTTTGAGTGTATGTGATATGAATAGCTGTGCTGGCTAATATGAATTTTTTTTTTCTTTAATTTAACTTTAATCATGACTTGTGGATAGATTATTACTTTGTTTAAATGTGGTGCTACTTAACCATGTCTGATATTGTGTTGTGTCGGCCAGTTAAGATGATCTTTAGCTATGTTGGTGTACTTAAGTTGAAAACAATAAGATACCCTTTTGAACTTAGAAATCATTTGTATCTCAACCAAGTAACCAATAGAGTGAGTAAGTGTGATAGTTAAACTGTGATAATGGCAATCTAGGTTATGATTGATTCCATGTTTGTTGAAAAATTGTGTGAAACACTTTAGACCAGTTAGAGGAAACTAAGTAATGACCGAATGTTAGGAATCTAATCATCACGTATGAACTTATTGCACGCAAGGAACAATACCATTATTGTATTATAATTCATTTCGTAGCCTTTTTTACTCGAGTGATAAAGTCATCAACCTAAAGCTCGTTACATGGGTCATTTAGAAAGCTTAATGGACTGAGTCTCGCACACTATTAATATCTTATAACTCTATTCGTAACCTTTTTTACTCAAGTGAAAAGGCCTGTACGGATTTCTCAAAACCCGATGCCCTATAGTTCAAAAGACATGGGAGTCATCGACCTAAAGCTCGTTACATGAGTCATATAGAAAGCTTAAGGGATTGAGTTCTGCACATAAGATTTATATATTAAAAAAAAATTCTTTGCAAAGTAAACATGGGAATTAGATAATTAATGGGTTTGACTTACTTAGTAGAAACTTTCTGGTCAAGAGTGCTCAAAAATTGGAAAATCTTCATATACCTAGGTTGTCACGATTACTTGTTTTCTTAACGAGCCTCGAGCAAGAAAATAATGAGTGAAGTTTAACCTTTGAACCAAAATCTCGAGAATTGAAAAAGAAAATTTATTTTGGGAGAAAGTATACCTTATGAGAGGGAAAGGAAAAGTTGACCCAGTGGTTGGGCTATCACCACCAAAGAAATTAAGTGGATCCGATTAACTGCTCTTACACACATATCAAATATGGTTTAAGTAGAATTACGTCTGCAATAGTAATGCTTGGATACTTGTCATGAATTATAAGTTGTTACAAAAGAACGGCAAGCTAATTATATTATGACTATTTTTATTATTTTTATCAGTATGTTCATGATTATTTTTAGATAGTTTATTCGAGGACGAATAAAAGTTCAAGTTTGGGGGTATTTGATAAGTACAATTTTGTACTTATCTGAGCTCACAAAAAGGGACAATTATGAGTACTCTTATTTGTTTTCAGTTTAATTGTATGTTGTTTTCTTATTATTTTAGGAAATAATCAAAACCAAGTGTCAATTTGACGAAAAGAAAGAACATAGAAGAAAAATGACTCAATTGAACAGACCAAAAGACTTGAGGGGCTTGGTGTGCAAATACAAAGGAAAGAAAACGAGGAACTGCCTCCAGGTTAACCATGTGATCGCATGGTTAACCATGGCTGCGATCGCAAGGAAGTGAAATATTCAGCAGAACGTTAATTGATCAAATCATGCGATCACAAGGAATAAGCCCATGCAATCGCAAGGCTATACGCGACAACAGTTAGGTAGATTCCTGAAGGGATTAAAACTCTACCAAGTCTAGGATAAAGCAACTACCTAATTCACATCTTGGAGGGTTCGAAGAGGAGTATAAAAGCTAGAAAAAGGGAGACGAATTTGGGGAATAAGATACAAGAAGAGAATCAAAGATCAAGGCACGGGATTGAAGATTCTTCAGCCAGAGTCACGGGTTTTATTTATTCTTTCTTCTTTTTCTTTAGCCGGAACATGACTAATACAATTCTTGTACTATTTCATATAATCATATCCAGCTAATTTACTTATTTCTAGGATGAACGATGTAACCACATGTGTTTAATTAATTAGAAGTTTTTCCGTTTTAGTAATTAATTGCTTTTGGGTTGATTATTCTTTATTCATTATTTCTATTATTTTAATGCCTGATCACCATTAGAATATATTGTGATCTATATTGAAGTCGAGAGATTCAATATAGAATATGCACGTGGTATTGAATAACATAGGGTCCAATAATAGATAGAGATTACTATTATGCTTTATGAAATCTAGTTAGGTGTTCTTAAGATTTTAATGCATATGTTTATGTTCGAAACTTGATTAGAGATAATTAGGTTTGCATAGAATTGATTGACCATCGAGAGAGATTTTTGATTATTTTAGGAACACCGATTTTCAATCTATGGTAATTAATAGCTAAAACGATTAAACGGATAATTGATTAAAGAACGTGAAGGTGGATTCACGAATCCTAGTATTGGTATAATTCGAATTCATTCTCATAAATTTACTTTGATTGTTTGATAATTTAGATTTAATTAAAATAGTTTTAAATTCACAAACCAAAACAAATCTGTGTTTCTTTATATTGTTAAAATTTAAGTTATAAATTAATAGGTTAAATTAATATCTAGTCCTCGTGGGTTCGACATCTTTCACATCACTTTATTTGTAACGATCCGTCCACTTGCATGATTGAAATCGCACAACAATAACAAGCATTGCTAGCTACACAAACAATTCCAGAGCAACCAACCATGTAAAGCTGTCGACTAGAAGATTTCCATATTCCCTCAGCACAAAGAGTCATGTTATTGACCCCAGTCTTCTGCGCAATAGAGAATTGATTCCCGAAAGGTAATGATTTATGTGCTCGGCTTTCTTTTCTGTTTTAATTTTTCAACAATGCTTTTCTACTTCTATAAATAGATGTTTATTGTTTTTTCCTGTTCTGAGTGTATATGCATGCTCACCCGTTCTTGTTTTATATTCTTTCAAGAGAATACAATGGGTATGTGGAATAGGTTTTTTGAACAGAAATTGCATGATTCAAGTTTCTCGAAAAAGTAGCATACCATACACCTCTAGTACAGAAACATTTATTGCAGATAACTGAACGAAAAGAAGAGAAATAGGAATCTGTTTGTGAAGGCTTTGGACTTACCTGCAGTGATTTCGTGTTGACATTTTATCATCTAATCCATATCTCCTGAAAAGAAGTATATGGAGGCTCTTCAAAACATTGTATGATAAGTGAAAATCTCACACCTCTTGAGGTCTCAGCAAAATCGAAGATACTCATCGCATTTAGATAAAAAGCAAGTACCCTTGATATTGACCAAATAATTAGCAGGCACACCCCATATCTCAATTTGTATATAATGCAAACTTCCCCACCATTAAAAATTTTCCTTTCAACACATTTGAAAACGAAAACAAAAAGAATATTACTTTGTTCTACAATATAAGAATCAAAATCCAACTTCTATGTCTATATATTGTATAATATTTGAAATGAATGAAAAGCTTCCCGTAGTTCTTTCTGTTTCTACCTGTTGAATATTAAGAAATGACTGAGATTGTAAGATCAGCCATCATAGAGGGCCAACAACCCGAAAAGACTCCGTCTTACTACGATTTTGGGTAATTTTTTGGAACTTTGTTTGCAATTTATATTTGATTTTAGGAGGTGTACTTTTATGACTGTTTTAACCCTGAGTTAGATGAATGAAAATAGTGTTAAGCAGTGTTTTAAAAGATGGAATGTGAAGTAAACCCTGAGTTAGATGAATGAAAATAGTGTTAAGCAGTGTTTTAAAAGATGGAATGTGAAGTAAAATGACCTCTTATGGAGAATATATATAAAATACAGTTTTAAACTAAAGATTGTAGTTTTAAACTAAAGAGATGAATTCAAATGGCTAAAATCTATTTTCAGAAGTAGCAAAGCCACTATTTTTGACCGGCTCATCGAGACAATTTCAAAAACATATTATAGTAGAAATTTTGAGCACGTCTGTGAATTCTATACCCGTTTCTTCGAAGACCTACAATATCTCGCCTCAAAATATGCCAAAACTCGATCCTCTACTATAAACCACTCAACTATCAACCAAAACATAAGCATAATTATTATTCAGCACCACCAAACTATCATAAAATCACCGAGAAACTTTAGACCTATTCACATCTCTCAGATGGGACTCAAACTGGCCACCATACTCTGTTTGATCCTCCTATAGTTCCAGCCAAACCTCGATCTAGACCTTCAAATCTTAAAGTCCAATCCATTCGAGAAAAAACAAGGTTTTGAAAGAATATAAAATTTTCTGGACTAGTTATGTTATTACCTAGTTCATCAAAGAAACAAACGGTATACATAGTTTTTTGAAAGATCATAAAATTTCCCTGGTTGATCTCCAAACATCAAAACAAAAACACACGGTACAACAAAATTCACCAAGTGCTAATTGGCATTTATCTTACATACTCAAGTAATTAATCGCATACATAGTCAAGTAATTAACCGGGTTTGTGGGAAAGGTTAACAAGGAAAGATTTAATTAAACACGGGAAAAATTAATCGGGTTTGTGGGGAAAATTTCATCAAGTGCTAATAGAAAATCCACCATTTATAGCACACAGAACTATTTAATCAAGAAATAGCAAGTTGCAAAATTTAATCCAAAACAAATAATTAAGATTAAGAAACAACCGAATAAAAATTTCAATTTTAATCACCAAATCAAATAAATAAATAAAGTTTATAACAATAATACAACTCTACTTCTAATTTCACAATTAAAAATCTTTCATTTTCTTCATAAAATCCTAAAAACAATTTAAGGGCATAAAGACAAATCTGTGTGAAAGAGACAACGACTACAGGATTGGTTGACGGTAAGCGACGTGATGTGTTTGTCAGCAGTGGTGGCTCCAATGGCTGATTCAGATATGATGTGAGAGATGGATAGACAGGCGCGGAAGAGTGAAGCGGAGGGGGAAAATTGGAAGATGGAAGTAGGAAGTAGGAAATAGGAAGAAGGTCTTGACGTTTTAATTTTAATTATATTTTATTTTAGAACTATTTATTAGAGTTTTTCCTTCAAAATAGATGTTGTGGACAAAAATACCAAAAATAAAATCGGGAATTTTTACCTCTAAATATTACTTTTATTGTCTTCTTTTATTGTGTGCAAAAGATATACTTTGCCCGACTAATTTTTTTGTGGGGACAAATGTATATTTTTGTGGGCATAAGATATCACACTTTTGAAAATTTCAGAAAGACTCATAGCCCTACCAAAAAACAGGTTTGTCGGAAAAATTTAATTCCGTAGACAAATCTCAATTTGTCTGCAAAATTTTTTAGAGAAAGTGTATATTTTTTGTAGTGAATTCTTTTAGAGAGAGAATATAAAATGTTGACACATTCATATTTTGAAGGACTCAAAAATGCAACACTCATGGTGGTTCCACAATATTACTAAAGAGAGAGAGAGAGAGAGAGAGAGAGAAAATTAAATTATAGTGAAGGGTTTTTGGAATGGGTACCAAAGGTGTATGTTGTCAAATTTTAAATAACTTGCAATTGCACAAATATATTGGAATATAGATTAAAGAAATATGGATTACATTATAAACGTGGATTTATCTCTACGTTCTTTTTTTTTGGGCACTACGCTTTTTACTCTTTTTTTTTTTTTTTTTTTTACATAAAGCTTCAAACTGGCTGCTCGGGGTCAATGTTTATTTGGTAGGTTAGAAAGGCTCAAAAGCATGTAATATGGCTGCACTGTCACTTTCTACTGACCATTGTGAATGTAAAAATTAGGTATAAAGGGCTTCTCTCCAAAAAGATATAAGGCTCAAGACTCACTTGAAATTTTTTTTATTTAACACGTGAATTTTCTTCAATTGATTAATCACTTTCACTCTTCGAACTTTCCTTTTCACACTTGTGACTAACATCAACATGCAAAAACTGATAACAAGGTGTCACAATATTCCAATCCAAAAGTAATACAAGTACTAAAATAAAAAAGTCCTTACTTTATCCAATTTCCAAAGTCCATGCGCAGTGCTTTAAATTTTTTTTAAACACTCTACCCCCAAATCTATTCGAAACATTGTCCTCAATATTCTAATGTACACAATTTAGTCAAGTGCATGCAAATAAAATCAGTATGTAAGAATAAAGATAGACAAAAAGAGAAGAGAATAAATTGAAAAGAATATAACTGGATGAGTTGTAGCACCACGCATTCCTACTAAGAAAAACATTAAGATATAACACAATTTTTTTCAAATTTTTAATTTTTTAGAATTTTTTTTAAAAGATGAACAGATAGGATCACTCAAATCATTTTCTTCTTTCCCTTTTCGAGAGTTGAACTCCAAATATGGTTTGAATCTTTGGTCATTAACTTTGAAAATATCACCATTTTTGAGGTTTTGAACCTCAATCACTCCATGGGGATAAAAATGTACGAACAATAAAAAAGCCTGACCATCTAGAACATAACTTACCTAGAAATAGATGCAAACGAGAGTTGTATAAACTTACTTTCTGACTTGGAGCGAACGATTTTCTTATGTGCTTGTCATGAAAAACTTTAATTCTTTGTTTGTAGATGTTTGCATTATCATAAGCATCATTCCAAATCTCCTCAGGTTCTGCCAGTTGCAATTTTCTTTTTGACTCAGCTTCGTGCAAATCTAAATTGAATTTCTTGATAGCCCAATAAGCCCAATGCTCAAGCTCAACTGATAGGTGGCAGGCTTTCCTATACACTAGTCTATAAGGGGACATTCCAATGGGTATTTTAAAAATTGTTCTATATGCCCATAATGCATTAGTAATTTGTAGAGACCAATTCTTTTTATCAGTTCAAACTGTCTTCTCCAAAATCTGCTTTATCTCTCAATTTAAAACCTCCACCTGACCATCGTTTGTGGGTGATATGGGATTGTAACGTTGTGTGTGATGGAGTACTTTGCTAACATGGATTGAAAATACTTATTGCAGAAATGAGATCCATCACCACTGATTATGACCCCTGGGGTGCCAAAGCATGAAAAAAATTGCTCTTCAAAAATGCCACCACAATTTTGTGATCAATGGTCCTACATAGAATTGCCTCAACCCACTTGGAAACATAATCGACACCAACCAATATGTAAAGATAGCTAAATGATGGGGGGAAAAGTCCCATGAAATCAATCTCCCATATGTCCAAGATCTCAAATACGAGAATAGGGTTAAGCGGCTTCATGTGTCTTTTTGAAATGCTTCCCATGCGTTAACACTTGTCACATGAAGAACAGAAAATATAAGTGTCACGAAAAAGAATAGGCCAATAAAAATCACATTGTAAAATTTTGACAGTAGTCTTTTTAGCACTAAATGGCCTCCATAAGCTTGGTCATGGCAAAAAGCGGTCAGACTTTGAAATTCACTTTTTGGGACACATCTCTCTATAATTTGATCAGTACAATATTTAAACAGCTAAGGATCATCCCAAAAGAAGTTCTTCACTTCAATTAAGAACTTAGTTTTATCTTGTTTAATCCAATGTTCTGGAAGTTTACCTATAACAAGATAATTAACTATGTCAGCAAACCAAAGAACAACATCAATATTCATAAGTTATTTATCTGGAAAGAACTCATTTAACAATAGTTTTTCTTGTACAGAATCAAGCACAATACATTTTCAGAACCTTTTTTTAATCTCTAAACTCATTGTCAAATTCTTGCAAAAGCAAATTCCACTGAATCAACATTGGTTTAGCATCTTTCTTAGTGATAAGATATTTAAGGTCAGGATGGATATTTAAGGTCAGGATGGTCAGGAAAAATAATTACCTTACACCCTACAATATATTATCGAAATTCATCTAATGCAAATACAATTGCTAGCATTTATTTTTCAGTAGTAGAATAATTTAATTGTGCGTCGTTAAGAGTCCTACTAGCATAATAAATAATAGAAGTCAACTCATGTAATCTCTGTCCTAAAAATGCTCCTATAGCAAAATCAAATCCATCACACATGAGTTGAAAAGGTAAATCTCAATCAGGTAGTTGAATGATAACTGTAGTGGTCAAATTTTTTTAAGTATTTCAAACACTTCTAAACAAGAATCATTAAAGACAAAAGGTGCATCCTTAACAAGTAAATTGCATAAGGGTCTAGAGATTTTAGTAAAGTCTTGAATGAATCTTCTATAAAAATCAACATGCCCAAGGAAAGATCCTACGTCTTTCACTGATTTTGGAGGTGGAAGATTGGAGATAAGATCCACTTTGGCCTTATCAACTTCAATACCAATACTAAGGATATTGTGACCAAGATCAATACCCTGTTTCGCCATGAAGTGACATTTTTCTCAATTTAAAATCTAGTTCTTTTCTTCGCATCTCTGTACAACAAAAGTTAGATGCCACAAACATTAATCAAACGAATTTCCATATACAAAAACATCATCCATGAAAAATTCAAGAAACCTCTCAACCATATTAAAAAAATACTTATCATATATCTTTGAAAAGTAGCATGTCCATTATACAAACCAAATGGCATTCTTCTATACGCAAAGGTTCCACATGACAAGTGAAAGTAGTTTTCTCTTTATCCTCTAGAGCTATTGGAATTTGATTATAGCCATAATAACCATCAATAAAACAATAAAAATCATGGCATGCAAGCCTATCAAGCATTTGATCAATGAATGGAAGAGTAAAGTGATATTTTCTAGTGACTGAATTCAATTTTCTGTAATCAATGCAAACACGCCAACATGTAGTTACTCTAGATGGAACCAATTCATTGTTATTAATATTAACTATTGTGATACCTGATTTTTTTGGACAACGTGTACTGGACTTACGCACGTGCTATTAGAAATAGGATAAATAATCCTAGCATCTAGCGATGGCAATGGACTAGGCCGAGCTAGCCAGCTCGTCCCTTACCATAGGAATTAGTTTAAAAGGTTTTAAAAAATTACGTTAAAAATTTATTATTCATGGGCCGGCCCGTGGATTTCACATGATCTTTTATTTTTCTTCAGCCCGGGCCCGTCTTTAGACATGCTCGGGTCATAACGGGCCGAGCTTTCAAGGGGCCCACGGGTAGCCCAGCCCTTTTGCCATTCCCAGCAGTATCTAAAAATTTATAATGACGTGCCCAGGCCCATAACGGGCTGGGCCCACGGGTGGCCCGTCCTTTTTGCCATTCCCACCAGCATCTAACAATTTAAGTACCTCAGTTCTTACCACATCTTTCATGTTAGGATTTAACTTATGTTGCATATCTCTAGTAGACCTAGAATTCTCCTTAAGATAGATATAATGCTTACAATCTATTGGATTTATACATTTGATATCATCAATGGTCCATCCTAGTGCTTCTTTATGTTTAGTTAAAACACTTAATAACTTATATTTTTTCGCATCATCAACAAAAGATGAGATAATTACTAGCAAAGTGTCGGCCTCTCAAGAGAATGCATATTGAAAAGTGTTAAGCAATGCTTTAAGCTCTAATTTTGGTGGTTGTTCATCTGATGGGATGTTCTTATTCTCACTTGTTGGAAGTGGCTCAATTTTCTGTTTCTACTTGTTGTATTCATGATAGGTACTGACTCAAGAAAGACATTCACTTCAGTTATAGCACTATCAACATCAACATATGAACCAAAAGGAGTTAAGCACATCTTTATAGCATCATCACAATTAGTAAAAAAAAAGCATCAACAAATGCTTCTATCATATCAAAATTAGCAACTTCCTCATCGTTATATGATTACTTGTTGTTATTAGAAACATTCAATCCAATTGTCATGTTGCCAAAAGATAGCAAACTCACTCCATTCCTGCAATTAATAATAGCATTAGATGTTGCTAGAAAATGACGAACTAAAATTACAGGAATGAGTTTTGTAGAGTCTTGTACCGGTTGAGTGTCAAGTACAATAAAATCTACAGAAAAATAAAACTTTTCAACCTTTATCAAAACATCCTCTACAATTCCACGAGGGACTTTCATAGATCTGTCAACAAGTTGTAAATTCACAGATGTTGGTTTTAACTCGCATAGCCCAAGTTGCATATACACATAGTAAGTAAAAAGATTAGCACTAACTCCTAAATCTAGTAAAACCTTCTCAATCTGATGTTTTTCTATGATGCATGAGATAGTAGAACATGTTTTTTTGAATTATAGAGCTAACCTATTCAATTAAAAATGCCATTTTGCACACATGAAATTATCTCTTTTTTGTATATAAGTCTTTCAAGAACTTAACATAGGCAGGAACTTGCTTAATAGCATCAAGTAGAGGGATATTTATACATACCTATTTGAAGATTTCCATGATTTCATTTATCACACTACCTTGCTTCACTTTTGTTAGCCTTTGAGGAAATGGGGCTTTTGGAATGTCAAATAGTTGATTGTTCTCTTTGGGAGCTTCCTGAACTGAATCATCAGTTGGTGCATTACCTGGAGAAACTGGTAGAGATGTATTTCTTTTTGAAATTTCTACCTAGTTGTCAAACAATTCCCCGCGTCTCAAAGTCATGATGGATTTAGCCTCATCATGTTGGTTGCTTGAATTAGTCCCAATATTGTACACTCTTTTAGGATTCGAAAGTGGCTGACTCGAAAACTTTTCTTCCTCAAGAGTTGTTGCCAACTATTGGACTGACAAGGCCATTTGTCCCATTATATTTTCCATATTAGAGATGGATTGTGCCTATGATTTTTGGCTCATTCGTACTTCATTCTTAAACTCTATAATGGTGTGATTCTGGTACTCTAATGCAGCTTGTGTAGCATTTGTTGATTTTTGAATTGCCTCCTCCCACGGTTTTGGATGTGAATTTTTTTTATTGAACTGTCTCGTAGTTTGCTGAGGGACTTGACCTGCCGTACTATATTGTTGAACAGCATGTGACCAAGAAAAATTGGGGTGGTCTCTCCATACTGTGTTATATGTGTTGGAATAAGGATTGTAAAATGGTTTCTTCATCATGTTGAGAGCATTCACTTAACAGGACATACATCTGGCTCATCAGAATTATTAGCTGTCAAAGAGGTTAACTACTAGGAAATGTCTTCTATCATGCCTTTGACTTATTTTGTTTCTGAGCTACTTACACTGCTTCGAATCTCATAGATTCCTCTTTTCTTTAGTTCAGTATGAGAAGATCGACTCTGCTGTTGAGAATTGTCAGCCTGCTTTTGAAAGAAGCTCCAAATTTCTGTTGCATTTTTGGACATAAGCTCTCTCCTGCTTGTGGCCATCAACCACTCTTGAATATGTGATAGTAATCCCTCCAAAAAATATTGGCATAAGTGCCATTTTTTATAGTCGTGATGTGGACATTTCATAAGGAGTCCATTAAATCTTTCCCAAGTTTCATAAAATAGTTCTTCATCTTTCTCCACAAACTCTAAAATTTTCATGCGAATAGCATTAGTTTTACGAACAAGAAAATATTTATTCAAAAATTTAGCAACCATTTGTTCCCAAAGATATAATATTATTGGCATATAATGTATTGAACTATGATCTAGCTCTATATTTCCTAGAAAAAGAAAATAGATGAAGTTTAACATTATCAGGAGAAATATTCTCATATTTAAATGTCTTACATACAGCATAGAAATCTGTCACATGATTATATGGTTCTTCACTATCCAAACCATAGAAAGATAAAAAACAATTAAGCACGCTCGGTTTTAGCTCAAAATTTCTAACAACTACTTTGGGTATTGCATGCATGAGGTGCTCAAATTAGCAAAAATACTAAAATAGTCCCTAAAAGGACTCTCCTCAATTTCATCACCCATAGCGATTATTACTTCGGTTCCTTCAATTTTATCTAAAGTGGTAGCTCGTTTTCCTTGGTGAAAAGTTCTTTCAATTTCACTATCTAAAGGTTCTACCTTAATTTCTAGACATCTACGACCAAGCATGCACTATATATAAATCTTAAATTATAAGTAGGCAAGAATAAAATTAACAAAGATTAAATCAACTTTCCGACATAGCTCTCAGTAATAGCGCCAAAATCTTGTTGTCAAATTTTAAATAACTCGCGAGTGCGCAAATCTATTGGATTATAGAAATGTAGCAACGAGGTCGATCCCACATAGACTGGAATGAAAAAGGTCTAATTAACTTAAAAACTATATTATTATAGGCTAGTTGGATCGAAAGGAGTTTGATTGAAAGAATTTAACTTAAAAACTAATTAATTGTGTTAAAAGTTAAGTTGAAGGTTTAAGTTGTTTAAAGTACCAATGTTTTGGAATCCACCATTGTTTAACTTAGCAATTATACAATTATTGATTAATTATCAAAAAAGCAAGCGACAACTCGAAATCAATCTATTGCCGTTTTAAAATATTTATCAATTAAATCCAAAAGAAGAAAATCCCGGCTCCCATTTACTTCGATCTTAAATTACTTAAGCATTTTCCGTATCAAACTCAATTAAAAGAAAACAAAGAATCAAAGATTTTGTATCCTAAGCATTCTACGTATCCTAAATTGATAACAAGATGACGGAAAATCAAAAGAAATTAATAGAACAAGCTCAACCACCAAAAACGAATCAATTAAATTAATTTCTAACTATCAAGAATACGTGATATTTAAAATAAAATGATATTTTATTTAATTAATTCAACAAGAACGAACCATGAGTGTTAAAGCTCGAAAACATAATTAAAAGGATAACAAGATAATCACTTCAGTTAAACAAGGTTTCATAGTCTACCTTGACTCAAGAAAATATGAAGAGCATAATTAAATTAAAAACAAAATATTTGATAAAACCCGACATGAATTGAAAGAGAATAAATATTCCAAAAGTATTTTTGCCACGTGATTCTTCTCTCTCGTTCTTAGTCGTCGTACTACCTCAATTTGACCAAGATTCAGTCTTTATACTGTGTTTTATCAATCTTGAAACTCGTGTACGTGAAAAGACGAAAAATGCTCCGACCTAGAGTTGAAAATAAGCCAAAAAAGTCCATGTGGGCCGCGATTTGCTTGCCGTGGCCCATCCGCGGCAAACAGTGGAATTTTTAGATTACCGCGGTTTGCTTTCCACAATTGACCGCACCTCCCTCTCCCTCTCCCTCTCCCTCTCCCTCTCCCAAAAAAAATGGTTCCAATCCCAATTTGCACGTTTAGTTCTCAAAGTTTCAATAGTTTTGTAATTTGGTGGCCACTTCAACTTTTATTTTCATATTTAGCTATTTTTTCTCTAAACCTTTAAACTTGGTCCCATACTTTCAAAACCTTCCATCTTGGTCCCCAAATCTTCGTAGTCATTCACAATTTGTCCTAATTCAAATAAGACATTAATTAGTATTTTTATCAATGAATAATTAACAAAAAAATAAGATAAACGGGTAACATATATACTAAAATTGGCACAACCCATCTTGAATCACCCTAGCGGACCCAAGACGTGCCCTGCACACTTTTCGAGACTGACTGACTGACTTTTCCTTTGACTAAAAAGATTTTATAAATATTTTGACAAAACTTCCCCTGTAAAATGGACTAAACCAAACCTTAAAAGCAAAAAAGTTTCCCAAATACATACTTAAAATAACAATTAGTGATTGCATGTCCCAACATACACAGTAACTAAGATCCAGTACAGAAAACTCTATCATCTTCAATGTCTTTTACAAAATGACTCAAAGGCATATGAATTTACAAAACAAGCAGCGAGCCTATCCAACCATAAACATATAATCCAAAATAACGAAATACCTAAAACATATATCCCAAAAATAAATGAAGACTTGCTTAATGGAGACGAGTCATACAAACTAATCATCGTGTGGCTCAGGCTCAACAATCACAGGCTCTTCAAAAGCTGCTCAAAACTCAACTATTACCTGAGTAAAAAAGTATATAAAATATGTGAGCTAATAGCTCAGTGAGTGGAGAATTCGCAATTAATTATAATTTTCAAGAAATTGATTTCTCATGTTATATATATACTAAGTAAATGCGAACTGTAAATCATAAAGAAACTAGATAATCTGATAATTTAGTAAATCTGCAAAGAAGTGCAATATGATAACAATATATGCAAACATGTATTTCTGCAAACTAAATAAGTTGTCATATGTTGAAAAATCACACCATGATACTGATCATCTACAATCTGGAATCTAGAATTTGAAATCTATATACTGATTATTATGAAATATATACACCAGGAAGTATCATGAATCATCACTGATAATCTTTAATCTAAAATTTGGTCATACGCACGTAGACTAGCTAAGCACTCCCGTACACGGCCCAAAGCCCCTCTGTGCATAAGAGTGGGTCATAAAGACCTCTGATAATATACCCTAGTACACAGCCTAAAACTCCTCCGTGTACTAGAGTAGATAACAACATCAGATACTTTCTGGTGGTTTAATAAACTGTATCTAAATAATCGTATTTCTCATGATAAAATAAAATAATAATTTGAACTGACTAAACTGAATTTATTTATAAAATCTATTCTATTCTGAAAATCATGCTTGTATAACTAATTATTTTGGAAATAAGATCATGTGATGCTAACATTTGATAATAATTATTGGCTAATATACATGGTATTTAAATTCTTATATTTTGAAAAATATGTTTTTCCACTCATAAAGCTTTTGACTGAAACTATGTTGGTCGGTACACAGCACCAACTTCCTCGTCACCTCCTGAAATAGAATATAATTGCTCGAATTAATAAATAACCATCCCAAGTAATACTAATAATTAAAAGCAATACTAAGCTTAACATACCCATACTTAAGCAAAACTTCTCCATAATTCATTTACTCACTTGATCTAATACTTATTCTAATTTACCACTTTCTTCTTCACTTTAACCTCTATCGATTACACACCACCAAGAATAATTTTCTTAACTTTCTTAGTAAGGTCACTGAGTTAGAAACCCGTTTCCATTAATTCAATATCATCTAATTCTCTTTAATATTTTCAACCCTTCATAATCTTCCATAAAGCTCATAAATATACTCTTTCACATTTCATTCATTGAAATGACCCAAATAGGAATTCTAGGGTTTGCTAAAATTACTATTCGAAGCTTATAACATAAATAAACCAATACAAATCTTAAAATGCTTAAAATAGCTTAAATCTCTAATTAAACCCACTAATTCAAGAACCCTAAAATTTCATCAATTAAATCCTTCATTTAATTCCATTACTAAACTTGAATAATGAACCCATTGAACTCAAAATAATCATTTAACCTTCGTAAATTTCATATTTAAGTCAATAAGCAAAAACCCTAAAATTTAACCTCATTTCTAAAATAAGTGGGTTCTTATTTAGCTCTTGAAAATGGAGAAGTTGAAGAACCCAAGCTTTAATTTTCCGACCACCTGACGGTTTTTCTTCATCTCCCTCTTTTTCCTTTTCTTCCTTTTCTTTTCTTTCTTTGTTTTTCTTCTCTTCTGCCGATCTCGATCTCTCTCTCTCTACACGCAGAAGACTCTGGAAAGAAAAAGGTCCCAATTTCATTCTACAATTCAACCAAAATTGCAACTTAAGTCCCTAGCTTCTTTGTTGAGTCATTTAAATCCCTAAGTAATCATAATTTACAAAATAGCCCCCAAAATTTATTTACTTAATTTTAGTTCCACTTTGACTATTTGATTTGGACTTGACCAAATAAATTTATTGACTTTGACTAAATAAATTTTGACCTTGACTAATTTAAAACTAGTTGTAACAAAAATTGTGCTCATCAGTGTATTACAGTTGTTTTTTAGATGAATAAAATAATACACATGTCATTAAAGTAGTGACACTAGTAATGAGTAATTCATTCTCACACAAATCTCCGTTTAACCAACTTAGGATATGTTTGATTTTGATTAAAATCATATTTTTTGTAAAAGTTGATGAAATATGTGGTTGAAAAGTTGTAAAAAGTTGTGGGTCTAAAATTAATTGTTGACTTTGACTTTAGTATTTTAGCAAAATTTTAAGTTAAATCAAACAAGCTCTTAATAAATCGTTGTAATCCTCTTCTAGAAAGGATTAGTTATCTCCTAATTAATTCCATTAATTATTCATGGCATCCAACAAAAAAAGTCTCTTAAAGTTGGCTAAAAATTCAGTATTTAAACAATTAAACAATACTTCTATTGTTATTGAGCATGAATTTTACAAAGAGTGGGATGAGAATAGTAATTAATATAATTTATTAAATATAATCAAAATACATTGTAAAGCACAACTTTATTGTTGGATGATGTATTTGTTTTTGTGCATGATAGTGCACTACAAGAAAAATAGTCTTTTGCAACGGGCGAAAAACGTTGTTATAGGTCTTTCGCAACGGACATTCGTATGTTGCATCCTTTGATGTTGTCAAAAAGTAGATATCTATGACAACATATAATGTCTGTTGCGAAAGATAAAAAGTGCATTGTCATTTATATTTTAACAACGTAAATATGGGTTTTAACCACGCGCATTTGCTTGTTATGGTAAGAGTTGACATGTGGTCTTTCAACAACGTGCAATTTAATGTTGTCTTTGGTTTTTAACAACATTAAATGCATGTTGTCATTTATTGACGTTTTTTCGTTTCACAGCGTTCCACTGCATGTTGTCGAATATTTTTAACAACGTTCCAATGTACGTACGTTGTCGAATATTTTTAACAATGTTCTAATATACGTTATCATTTTAATTTAACGTTCAAGTGCCGTTGTCCTTTATTTTCAACAACATTCAATCACGCATTGTCTTTTCTTTTTAACAACAGTTAATGCCCGTTACCTTATATAGAGTGTGTTATTTTCACAATGTTCAAATGTACATTATCTTTTCTTTTTAAATTTTACTTGCTCATCATTTAAATTCAAATTGCATTAAATGATATATGTACAAAACTCATTTTATACAACCTAATTAGCACTTAAATGAAATTTATGCAATATTAATAAAATATGGCCAATGATTATAAAAAAAAAAATTAAATATATTATAAAGTAGTAGAATTTGGCCTAAAAGTTTCTTTAAATGTGATATAAGTTTCAATCAAAATCTAGCAAAATACACATATCTTCCTGGAAGTTTATTGCAATGACAAATTTTTAATCTACAAAATCTAGCAAAACAAACATGTTATATAATGCCCCGACTCAATAAAAATAATGTCCAACATATGTATGAAGATTCTTGTTTACAGCTTCTGATAGATCACCAACACTCAAATAGATGATTAATGCAAAATAGAAACAAGAGACAAATTAAAATCAATAAACTGCACATACTATCACTATAGTTTAATGGATACTAATTAATATCCTACATAGGCAAAATACCAGACAAATAGAACCATAGGTTACTTGACGCTTTATTTAGTTACCAACATGCATTACTAGACATTGGTATGATGGCAGAATAGTTAGCAAATCATTGGGAGGAATGGCGGTTAAGAGAAAACTATACATAGTTTTATCAAAGATAGTTCGTTAACTATTTTTATTTCTGAATACTGGTACTTCAATCCGTTCCCTTTCTGAGCTTGTTGAGAAGGAAATGTTATCTAAAGGGGCAGAAAGCTCAGTGTTGTAACCAGCCCTCCTAAACTCAACATCACGCCTAAGACCCAGAAAATTGTCTTCCAAAAAGGAAAGGATAGAGGGGCTAGGACGTATGGCATGAAAATGTGCATTTTTTGACATTTCAGCACCATTTGTTTCTGTTGAATCTTTGTTCTCTTCACTATTATCTTTACTAGCTATGCTATCATCCAATCTCCTATTCGAGAAACCATGGGAATCTATACGGATAACTTTCTTTTTCTTCTTTGGTCGTTCCTCCATTACCTCAATATCACTCGCAGAGAGCTCTTCTTCCCTGGAACATCTTCTTGTGGGATTTCTCAACAGATTAAGCTACTTGTTTTCTTTGACCCTGATCTAATTTTTGGGTCGGCAAATATTTGTTTTTAGCACTGCTCCTCAACATTCCACTCTTAAAGCCATTATCTTCAACAATTTTCACTTCATTGGTACCTTGCACCTTGCCTCTCAAAATTTTCTTATCAAGTAACTTACTTTCCTTGGATGTTCTACCCCCTGAAATTGAAGCTTTCTTACCGGCTTCTTCAAATTCATTAGATTTTGCTCCTGACATCTACTTTCTTTTACCAGAATCATATCTAAACTTATTTTCCATCCTCTTGGACCAAGATTTCCTATTGGGTATTTCTACATTGTTGTCTAATGCTCTTTCCTTACCAATATCTATATCATCATAAATTATCTTCCGTTTTAGACAAGAATTTCCCTCAATTACCGCTTCAAACCCCATGCCTTCATTTCTCGATTTCAAGTTCCTTTTTCTTCGTACCCCTTCTTTGTCTTTATAAATCAATTTCGAGTTCTTTTTTCTTCCCACCCCTTCTTTACCTGATTTCTTATTCATATCAACATAAAATGTATCCCCATTTTTTACTTCCTCTACTTTGCACCTTTTTACTACTTTTTTCCCTCAACTCTCCAACTCCGACATCATCTTTCCAGCCCTTTGATTTTCCAATAGCAACTTTCACTTTCTTCCTAAACTTATTATCACTATTCCTTGAACTCGCTTCCACAGACATCCTGTAGAAATATGTAGTATATCTGATAAACAACAAACATGGATTAAAAAAATCCTTTAATTTAAAAAACTGGCTACAGTTTGAGTCTTCTATATCCTCCTCAACTGTGTTTCCGCTTCTTTTGCCGCCTTCAATGAAGTGTGTTCTAGTATCTGTGCTGGCATACAGCTTGAGAAAGGAATATTTTATATTTTATATATCAAAATGTTGTGTACCTTACTACTTAAATCGCATATTGCTCTTCAAATTTCAACAAATTCTGGGCCAGTAATGTTTCAATATCTCGGACTTATAGAATGTGCAAGAAAAAAAATTAGGAATATATACCAATATAGAGTCAAAATCACATTCTGAGAGTGTAAGATGCTCTACATCAAGACCGAGTCTAGATTTGGGATGAAACATACATGTACTCCCCAGATTCTAAACCCACTTAATTAATGCTAAAGCAAAACAAATTGCTATTTTGATCTCTAAAACTCTTTCTCATGTGTTAGAAGTTGCAAGTCAAGAGACAGAAAATAAGATGTGCAACTTGTAAAGAATTGAGGTATACATGTATAGCGGAAATTAAATCTACAATTCGTATAAGCTGGATCAACATTGTACTTAGATAGAATTCATGATAGTAGTTTACCTTTAATGAACACCTTGAAATCTGATTATCTGATTAGCTGGAGGTGCGATCTTCAATACCACACATGTCCAATTGTCCAGCTCACAGTGGTAATCTACACAGCAAGAACAGATCTGGACTTCCATGATCAAAAACAGATGAAAGTAGAACTTTTGGGAGTAATTGTTTTGGGTTGTCTATTGCTTGTGCTAGCAAGTAATCAAGATCAACTCTTTTTTTTTTTTAAATCAGTTGTGCCTTTGTATTTATAGGTAGGGCTAACTCTAGCCCTAGTTCTAATCCAACTAGAACCCATCAACAAACGGACCCAATTAATTAATCTAATTAATTAATTTGATCCAATAAGTAATTAAGTCCGACTTAACTAATTGGACATTGGACATTAATTCTTAAAATCTCTCACTTGGACAAGGTCCAACTCCAGATGCTCAATTCTTGTCTTATGTGTGTGACCCATTAAGTTTCCATTCACGATGGCAAACGCAGTGATATTCTCATCGATTCACCTAGATCGATCAATTCACGTTGCCGTCCAAGATTAACATCTAACTAATTGGACATTGGACATTAATTCTTAAAATCTCTCACTTGGACAAGGTCCAACTCCAGATGCTCAATTCTTGTCTTATGTGTGTGACCCATTAAGTTTCCATTCACGATGGCAAACGCAGTGATATTCTCATCGATTCACCTAGATCGATCAATTCACGTTGCCATCCAAGATTAACATCTAGCAATGTGTCAAGGCAATCCATGTGAAGGAAAATGTCACGTGGTATGACAGAACCAATATCTGTATGGTTATTTTGGAAATATAATCCTTTCATCAATATAACCCAATTGGTTAAGAGATATGGATCAGCGTCAATCTTATTTCAACCAATTATGTTATTCACCTCAACTCTTCGTTGATCTAATCTAGTTATGATTGAAACATTTTTAACTCATAACTCCACCCCGGTTGAGAAAATTTATAACAACTTAAGTGGGCGAAAATCAGGTTATAATCTCCTACTTTCCAAGAGTAACGAATCCTCATATTTCACATTCACAACCTTCATATGATTCTCACTATACCCGTACGACGTCTTCCTGGTGATTCATAATATACGAGTCTCATCAAATGCTCGCCAAAGTATAGCGGTCTTTACATAAGATTCTATGATGTCTTCAAGTCAAAAAACCAAATCCACAACCGCGCATTAGAGATTTACCACTGACGCTTGGATAGTTATCTATGTGGAGATCATCCAATGTCATATTCTCATAACAATGCATTCATGTGTTCATTCAGATGTCCATCTACATCTTAGCTCGTGAGATCAACTACTTTTGTTAAAAAAAATGCAACACATGCTAGTATATCTGCAATAATGATATCCGTATCTCATTATTACTATGATTATGGATATTTCAAGAATAAGTTACTTATAACTTATATCTCATAATCACAACACTTTGTGATTAACAAATTATTATGAAATTTTCTTTGGACTCTGTTATTTTAAATAATAAAATTTAAAAATAACAGATCTGCCATTAAAATGTAGACACGTATTTAATTAATCAATTTGTTCATATACTTCAATGTCTAACAAAGAGTATATCAAAAATGTTACATACAAACTAGATCCAATCACTCGTGTATCTTAATACCATCAGATTTAGTGTGACCATCATGTTTGTGCTGGGACAACAACTTTGTCAAATGATTTGCTACATTATCGTATGTTAGGACCCGTTCCATCTTTATGTTATTTCTTGAGATTATCTCCCTGATGAAATGATATTGCCTCAATATATATCTGGATCATTGATGAGACATGTGTTCATTCGCTTGTGCGATGGCTCCATTCGCTTGTGCGATGGCTCCATTGTTATCACAATACAAGTTATTGGATCAACAATGCTATGAATTACTCCAAGTTTTGAAATGAACTTTTTGATCCATACCGCTTCCTTTGCTGCTTCTGAAGCATCTATATATTCAGCTTCTGTAGTTGAATCATCCGTCGTTTCTTGTTTAGAACTTTTCCAACTGACCACACCACCATTTACAGTAAATACATATCTAGATTGAGATTTGCTATCGTCTTTATCAGACTGAAAGTTGGCATCGACATAACCTTGAACTATAAGTTCATTTTTTTCATACACTAAGAACATGTCTTTAGTCTTTCTTAAGTACTTAAGAAAGTTCTTGACTACGATTTAATGTTTCTCGCCAGGGTTCGCTTGGAACCTGTTTGTGACACTCAAAGCATATGAAACATCCAGTCGAGTACATAACATTACATACATGATAGATTTTATTGCTGATGCATAAGTAATTCTATCCATGCAATTTCATTCAATTTGTGTCTTTGGACACATCTCTTTTGAGAGATAGATCCCATGTCAGATGGGACAAAGTCCTCTCTTGGACTCTTCCATTCTAAATTTTCTCAAGATTTTATCTATGTACGTAGATTGATATAGGCCAAGTATTCTATTAGATCTATTTCTATAGATCTTTATACCGAGAATGTAAGCTGTCTTTCCCATATCATTCATGGATAAATTTTGAATAACCACAATTTTACTGATTTTTAGCATCGGGGACATCATTTGCTAATAATAGTATGTCATCAACATACAAAATTAGAAACACGACTTTGCTCCCACTAACCTTTTATACACACATGGTTCATCTTCATTTTTGATAAAATCAAACATTTTGATTGTTTCATCAAAATGAAGATTCCAACTCCGAAAGGCTTGCTTTAATCTATATATGGATTTATGTATTTTGCATACCTTATTTGGCTTTGTGGATTAAAAACCTACAATTTATGTCATGTACACATCCTCACTAAGATACCCGTTAAGGAATGTGATCTTGACATCCATTTGCCAGATCTCATAGTTATGGTATGCTACTATCGCAAGCAGAATCCGAATTAACTTAGACATGGCTACTGGTGAGAAGGTTTCATTAAAGTCAATCCATTGTCTTTACTTGTAATCGCAACCAATCTTGCCTTGTAAGTATGAACATTACCATTTATGTCGACCTTTTTCTTGTAAACCAATTTACCGCCTATAGGTTTTACCCCCCTTCAGGCGGGTCAACCAAAGTCCAAACCTTGTTTCGTACATGGAGTTTATCTCATATTCCATGGCTTCCTGCCATTTCTTTGGGTCAACACTTGATTTTGATTCTGCGTAAGTAGTAGGTTCATCTTTCTTGATTAGTAATACATTACTAGTAATCAGGAGATTATATCTCAGAGGAAAATGAATGACTCTGCTCGACTTACGCAGAGCTCATGTGTCCTTGGGATCTGGTGGTTTCTACTTTCCCAATCTGTGCTTCATCAGATGCAAGATCAATCATTGAAACATCTAATTGGTCAATTTTATTTGTGGTTTCTTGAACTTCTTCAAGATCTACTTTGCTCCCACTTTATTCTCCAAGAATACAACAAGTCTCGATATGTTGACCTTCATCTCGATGAGATTGTAAAAATAATATCTTGCAGTTTACTTTGGATACTTCACAAATAAACATTTATCATATTTAGCTCCTAGCTTATCCGACTCAATGCGCTTCACATGAGCGTCGCATCTCCAAAACTTCAATATGAAAGATCGGGTCTTTTTCTCCTTTCCATAACTCATATGGAGTTTTACTGAACAATAAGTTTAGTGTGTAACATACAATGTGAAGTGCATATCTCCAAAACGATTTTGGAAGAACTAATCGACTCACCATTGATCGTACCATATCAAATAAGGAGCGGTTTCTTCTTTCAGATACACCATTTTGTTGTGGTGTATACGGTAGAGTCCATTGGAAGAGAATCTTATTCTCTATTTAGATATTCTAAAAACTCACCCCTTAAATATTCGTCACATTGATCAGATCTAAATGTCAAAATATTTTTCTTAATTTGCATTTCTACTTCTTACATGAATTCCCAGAACTTTTCAATGACTTCACTCTTGAATTCTATCAAGTAGATGAAATCATATCTAGAATGGTCATCTATAAATGTGATAAAGTAAGAAAAGCCACCTCTAGCATCTTTAGATATTTATCCATGTAAATCAGTATGTATAAGACCTAAAATATCTACAACTCTGACTCCCTTGTATTGGTCATTTTGCCCAACTGGCATGATTCACACTTATCAAATAATTCATAATTATTTGAATCCAAGTATCCATCTTTATGTAACTCGGGGATGCTTTTTCATTTATATGACTAAGTATGCATTATCAAAGATTTGAGTTCTTAGTTTTATCCCTTTTATGCATTGCAGTTCCTCTTCTAATGTCATTTGTTTCCACATTGAAAACATGGATCATCATATTTGGATTTGTCTTTGTCTTCTTTAACTATTTTTCAATATATTTGGGATTGGATCCTTTCTGAAGGGTCCTTTTAGATTTCCTATTTCTTCCCTTAGAGGTATCAATGACCAAAGTTGTCCCATTCTCTTGGGCTCAACAGTTTTCAGCATATTCAGCAGCTCAGGTAGGGTGCACTGAATCTTATTCATGTTGAAATTCATAATGAACGGCGAAAAGTTATTAGATAGGAACTATATAACTAAGTCAACACTCAGCTCGTGGTCCATGGTAAAACTCAACTGGTTTAATTTTTCAATATAACCAATTATCTTCAATACATGAGCACTGACTCAAGATCTTTTTACCATCATACCTCTGAATAACCTTTTGGATGTCTCATACCTTTCAGTCCGTGACTGTACATCATTCAACTCATTGATATGATATATTTTGGTATAAGCATCCATACCTTCGTTCTGCTTTTCTAACTCAGTTGACACGCTGCAAGCATCATATGTTGCAGTGTTATTATCATCACTGTGATTATTGTAAGCATACACGTTCTTCAGTGTAGCCTACTGAGTAGGATCTTCTGGCATTGGCTGCTCAATGACATATCCAATTTTTCTTTTTCATGTTTGAGAACAATTTTCATATTGTGGTGCCAGTCTAGAAAATTTGGTTCTTTGTTGGCATCCAATATGCCTGTCAAACTCATGTGGTTACTTATGATTCAACTATTAAATAACAAGATAGAACAATTAATTAAATGAAGAAAATTAATTTAACATGTACTTATATTAAATTAGTTATACTCTCACTGTTTAAATTCAATTAATGACCCTCGAACATTAATCAATAGAACCGGTTAGATTCCAGTAGGCTAGGATTCCTTTTGTTTTATTAGAATTCTGAGTGACTCAACAAATCTTAATAAAACATCCATGTAAATACTTCTATCAATCACATTTCTATGTGACTCCTAAATCATCAAGTAAACAATTTATTGTCGCACACATTTTATGTGTTTACTTGATTGTGCCCCTAAAATTCTATTTCCTTGAGTGACTCAACAAAAAATAAAATTTTAGTTAAATTCGACCCATTATTCAGAAACATCAAATGTTTCATAGTAATAAACATATCCATGAGCGAGCAGTGTTGAGTGACTCAACAAACTGACATCGATAATGGACTCCGGTTTTTCACTATAACAATAAAAGACACATTGTATTAACCATTTAATACGAATTTAATATTTTGGATAAAGAGGGGTTTGTCTCATCATATTTATATATATTAATTAACATCTAACATACAATCAATCATATATAATAATAACAATTGTGAATGATTATGAACTTTATCTATCTAATCTTTCTGAGCAAAAAGGAAGATTAGTCGGTCAATTTCTAAGGGACGTTGCATTCATTCATTGAATGCTTAATACAAACATCTACATCTCCTGCTGCAACCTTTATCATATACTAGTTGCTTCTTTGTGACCCAACTGCAACCTGTATACTATACTAGTTGGCACGCATGCCCGAATAAATGAACACATGTCCATATTAAATAAAGAGTTTAAAAACTCAATTAAATAAATAATAAACTCGCAGGCTCATTTAATTAAATAATAGGCTCGTAGGCCCAACTAACAATCGACATGAATAATTAACCAACTAATAACATGGGTCGAGTCCATAATCATCCACTAAATATCTATTTTAATATCTAATATTAAAATTATATCAATTTCTAAATTTGCAGCTTCGACAATATAAGTTTTATTTTAGACATTTTGGAACGGACTAAACGAAATTGAATAATTAATCTAATTGATTAATTAAATTTTCAACAATAAAATTAATCAATTAATCAATTAATTTTATTTATAAAAGAGATTTCTCAAAATTTATTTTATCTCTCAATTTAAAGTCATACCCTAAATTGAAAACAAAATTTGTATATGGTCAAAATTACAATTTTACAAAGTAAAAAGTTAAAGTTTAATCTGGTCAAAAATTCAAAATATGATTTAAAAAAAATTAATTTAATTTAGAATATTTGACCAACATTAAATAAATTAATAATTACAATTTTTCCAAAAAATTAAAATTGCATTTGAGACCTATTTTTCCTTTTGAAATTGAGGACTTACTGTGCAATTTCTAAAATTGCACAGTCAGCCCTTAAAATTTTAAAACAACGGGTGCATTAATGCAATTTCCAAAATTGCACAGAGAATCCTTTCTTATTTCAAAACAGTAAGTCCTTCTTGTGCAATTTCAAAAATTGCATAAGAGGTCCTTTGAACTCCTTTTGAAATTAGGGGGCTTCCTATGCAATTTCTAAAACTACATGAGAAGCCCTCTTTCCCAAATGAAAAGAGAACGCATAAGCCCTAAACAGCAAACGGCACCGTCACAGATCAGCAGGTGTTATCGGAGCTGCTAAACAAAGAAAAACATAGGAGAGAGTGGTGGCCCGACGGTGTCAAACATTGGCGGCCACCCATTTCAGAATCTCAAACAGTAGAGCTGATGTTCGTGAAGTGGCGATAGTGCTGCTGTTCTTAGCAGCAGCACTGCATTATCGCAGTGGAGATCGGCGTCGCGATCGCTGCTGATCTTCGAACAAGCCATTGGTTGTAATTTCTAGCTTCGGCGACTTCCAAAGCGCCGCCGCCGGTCACCAACTTCTCTCCCCCCTTCCCCTTTTTTTTTCCGACCCATTCTGATTAAATCCAAAATCAATTTCAGATTTTAAAAATTTCCAATTTTATTTTACTGTCAAAACTCAAATTAAATTAATATACCAATAACAATTATTTTTCGATTCATTAAAGCAATCTAACAAACTTAACAAGTAATAAGATAGGCTCTAATACCACTGTAAGGAATTGGAGTATACATGCACAACGGAAATTAAATCTACAATTCTTATAAGCCAGATCAACCTTGTACTTAGATAGAATTCGTGATAGAAGTTTATCTTTGATGAACACCGTGAAATCTGATTATCTGATTAGTTGGATGTGTGATGTTCAATACTACAACTGTTCAATTGTCCAGCCTCCAATGGTGATCCACACAGCAAGAACAGATCTGGACTTCCACGATTAAGAACAGATGAAAGCAGGACTTTTGGTAGTAATTGTTTTGGGTTGTCTACTGCTAGTGCTAGCAAGTAATCAAGATCAACACTTTTTTTTAAATCAGCTGTGCCTTTGTATTTATAGGTAGGGCTAACTCTAGCTCTAATTCTAGTCCAACTAGAACACATCAACAAACGGGCCCAATTAATTAATCTAATTAATTAATTTGGTCCAATAAGTAATTAAGTACGACCCAACTAATTGAACCTTGGACATTAATTCTTACACAACTTGAATACTTTACAGGTGGAAGTGGACAAGGTTTACAAATAGGTATTCTCTTTACTTTTCATTCTTAATCTAGACAATTTGGTTTAGATCTCATTTAGAAGTGAAATAATCACAATCCTTGTTAATCAGTATCATATTCGTGGGTGGTAAGAAATGGAGTTCCAAGAGCTCCTGGAGGAAGAAGAAATTGGGCACTTACTTCGGTTCCTTACCTTTTGATCGTTCTAGGTGCATTTGCACTTGGGGGGTCAACTGTTTCCAGGTAATTCTATTTCCTGTATTGATATATAAAATGGTCATTTTGATCAATCATCGTACTAAATGATGTTCACAACTTGATTATACAAAACCGGTCTTATAGGAAACAAAAAGAGGCCCATCCTTCTTCATGACATTCACCAGTCTCTATTAGTTCACAATTCACTGAAGATCTACAATTTTGTGAAGTGAGAAAAAATTTATAATTCATGAGCCATTACTTGTCATACAAACACACTGGTGATTCTCAAGTTTGTGGATATAATTAATCCCCTATTATATCCTCATGCTCAAAGCTCTTTATAGAACTACAGTTTACACACACATAAATAAAGAAAGTGATGTGTGTTGGTATAGAGAGAAAGAGAGAAAGATAGATTGAAAAGTTGAGCCTCTATGGGAATGGGATTCAAAGCAAAGGCCAAGAACAGTGAAGGCTGGGGAATGGGATTCCTCTTAGCTTTCTTCCCTGAAGAAGATCATCATGACATAAACAAAAAAAAAGACCAATTCCATCAGCAATAATCTTTTCTTTTATTCACCTTCACCTTCACCTTCACCTTCACCTTCACCTTCGTTTAAAATCTTAAACACCCTCTTCAGACGCACCAATTCAGCTCATCTACTGCGCAAAGCACGATACACAATTTCTATATGTGCACTCATATTATTCATCACTCTATTCCTCTTACACACATAAACACAAGTTATATTTTTAACAATTTTCTTTCAAACATTAGCTCTCACTGTTGATGCATTAGGTACAATTCATAAGGTTTCGCAACAATTTTTGATGGATGTTCTCGTTCCAACTGAAATTTGGTACAAAGTACTCTATACACTAGCATTGGACTTTCATACTTCGCATTTCTTTTCCAGTTTCAAAGATTACTTAATTTCTTCTTTTGGATTGTCTATTAACTTTCACAAAATCTAAAATTTCTATAGTATAATACGCATTGCAATTAATTCTAGACAAGATTTGCAGATAGTGACACTCTTGTATGGAAAATAGGAAATAAAAACTTTCAGAAAGGTAGACTGTTGTTACAGACCTTGAATTGTCACCAGAACAAAAAGCTATGTCAAATAAACATTTGTGAACAGAACAACCATGAACAGTGACAGTAGGTCTCTTTCTCAGCACCTATATGTAAAATGCAAGAAAAACATTGTAACATTAGCAATCATAAAATTTATGTCTTACTAATAATAGATTTTACAATGGTTAAAATTAAGAGTGATTTTAACTTAACAAAGGCATGAATTCTCTTCTTTCCACATGTTGTTCATTTACTGGACAACAAAAAAAAAGAGAAAAATATAAAGATAGAAATGAAAAAAGAAACAAGAAAATATAAACTAGAAGATAAAGACAAGTACTTCTCTAGTAAAAATACCTTGGTCAAATAGTTTTAATACTGATTTTTGGCCAAGCAATAGTACTTTCCAAGGCATCACTAAGAACTTGCATCTCATTTGTAGGTCTATATAAGTTTAAATTTGCCATATACACCTCGTCAACCCAAACCTTCCAACAGTCTAGTCCAAGAGGCATATGATGCACTTGGGGTCTGTCGATACAATCTTACCTTCTGCTACAATTTCTTCCTCATCAAACTTGTACCAATGCAATAGTTGGTAACTTGTATTTTCCATCTGTGCATTCCCTCCTTGAATACCACTTGCTTGTTGTGACTAAAAATTGAAAATTTCATGATAATATTCCAATATAAATTAGTTTATTGTAATATGGATTTATATTAAATAAACAACTATTATAGTAAGATACAAATACCTGAGAAGTAAATGCATGTGAACTTGTATCCTCTGGATTTTTGTTTTGATTCTGTAAAATGATACGAAAAATGAAATGAAAATTCTATATATAAAGTTATATTTATTACCTATACTATCATTGTACATACAATGGTAAAAGTTTATAACTTGTTGAGATAACTTGAGAAATGTTTCAACCTTTTGTTCTAGTGTTCCCATCCTTTGTGACTGAGTTTCCAATTGGTGTTCTAGTTCTCTCACTCTTCCATTACTTAGAATTTGTGCATCCACTTTTGAAGGTATAGTGCCAAATGCAAGCCCTCTAACCCTTCCATGATGTCCAGGACCAAAAACTCGAGCAATAGCATCATCGCATATCGAATCTTCTGCTGGTGTATCAGAGATTGATTGCGCACAGTCTTCTATCTTTTTCTACAAGTATGGAATTCAAATTTTATATTAGAAAGAAAATACATTTAATATCTCAAATATTAATAAAAGAACGTTGATAATATACTCATACCAATTTTTTAGAAACTGCTTCATTTCTTGGTTTTCCATCATTTCTAAGATGTCCATGAATCCACACTTTAGTTCGTAACCCTTTGATATTTGGATTCTTTTTTTTTTTCTACAAATAGGGTATATGTTTTTTGAATAAGTACTAATAATGTTCTCACAAATATTCTTTTTCCACAAGCATCACACCCAAATTATGACGTACAAGTAAATTCTGCAATCAAGCATAATTGATGTCAAGATATAGTATATCTAATTAGAAGTATTAAATTAAATAGAAAGAAATAATATTATAGTTACCTTCCAATATGGCAGCTTGAAAAATATTGACTTTTTCTTCCACGTTACATTATATTGATTTGTATTCTTCTTCCTCTTTTTCTTACCACCTTTTCCCCAATCATTTGCAATTTTATCAACTTCGAGAGAATCTTCTTCACCACTTTTTATCTTCAGCCTAACACCGTTTTCAATATGTCTATTAAACCAACTCTTTTTTATGCCCCATGTATGAAAACTTCCTACCATGTGTCAACCAATGTGAACATGTATCTTCACGACAAATAGGGCATGCAAATTTTCCCTTGGTGGGCCATCTAGATACATTTTCATATGCAGTAAAGTCATTTATTGTCCACATCAAAATAGCTTTTAAGTTGAATGTAGACTTGGTAACTACATCATACATCTCAACCCCATCCCTCCATAGCAATATTAAGTCATCTACAAGTGGTGCCAAATAAACATCTATGTCATTTTCGGGCTGTTTTGGTCCCCGGATCAATAAACTCAACATCAAACTTTCTGCATAACGAGGGAGACAAGTTATATATAGTTAAAATTACTGGCCCACAACTGTATCTAGAGCTAAGATCTTTGAAATGATTAAATCTATCAGTAGCAAGACCTAACCTAATATTCCAAGGATCTGATCCGAAATGTGGTCACCTTCGATTTATCAATTCCCAACCCAATGAATCCACTAGATGCCTCATTTTTCCATCTTGGCTTGTATGACTTGCGTGTCATCTGAGTTGTGTTTCCATGTCATTTATTCCAAACATCCTCTTAAGTTTTGATATTATAGGAAAATAACGCAAGACTTTTGCTGGGATTCCTTTCTGAATATTCTTAGTCCGTTGGTTAACTTTCTATCTTGAGCAACCATACTTTGGACATGATTCAACATGCTCAAGCTCTCTAGTATATAGACAATAATCATTCAAGAAGAATGTATTTTATCATACCCAAGATCAAATATTTTGACAAGTTCTTTTATCTCATAAAATAAGTTAGGAAGTGTATTATTTTCTAGCAGCATGTCCTGAATAATATTTATGAGTTCATCGAAACCAACGTCGGATAAACCATGTATAGCTTTATGCTTTAACAAAGCAACAGAAGCTGACATCTTTGTGTATGCTCTACACCTTGGATATAAAAGAGTTTCAAAATCACTCACTAAACTTTCAATCTCCTCATTTCTTCCATCAGGAGGGTTTTCGACAACTTTATCGTATTGCACATAGAAGTCCCTAAACATCGTATATGAGTCAGGTATTTCTACATCGATCAAATTTGATTCACTTAGATGTTTTCCATGAAATACCTAAGTAGTATATGTAGGATCCATACCCTTAATAACCAAATGTTCATACACTATATCAAAGTCGTGATGCTTTAGATTTCTATACTTAACACAAGGGCGTCCTATCATTTATGAATTTAGAATTTCATGAGCTAGATCAACAAAATTCTGTGCTCCATCTATATATTGTTCTGATAACCTACAAGCAAAGTTTATGGTCATTAATACATTAAGACATCTCAAATTTGTAATTAAATTCATGAGATCCAATTTTAAAAAATAACCTTGATAAATGGACCCATTCTTTGTCCATTATAAGCAATGAACTGAAGTAAGTTCCTTAGCTATACATCCACACTACCTAAGAAGTTTCACATGGTGAATACAGTATGCAAATTTTGTCCATACAAAATCAGCATCCAATATTGTTAAAATACAACACGAGTTGTACAAATATTATCAAAATTGTTAATATATATGCATTGTCAAAATACAAGAAATCGTTGACATATGAAACACCATTAATACACTATTAGTATTTGATCTCATCTTAATTCGCAAAACACCTGAACTCTACAAGTCACTTTTTTCAAAATATCTTATTCTCTTATAAGAACAGCATGGCAAACAAAAACCCCTAAAATAAAGCTATTACAGTTCAGAGTTTCTACATAATATCATCTATCGTCCGAAAGGTTATCAACAGTAGATATGGAAAAGTGCTAGCCTCGTTCAAGAACCATATGCTTTTCAATGAAGTGAACTTTATTGGCGATCCATCTCACAAATCAACCAAAAAAGTGGACAATAGATCACATAAACCTATTTTTCTCATTAAAATGTACGAAGTATTTTTCAAAAGCAACTAACTAATTTATGTTACATACAAATTATCCATTAGTCTTACATATTTCCAAAAACCTTATGAAGGGTTCCGCTTTTTTGTTCCTCCAAAACTTGTCAAGAAAGCAGAACTTTAGACAGTCAATGCCTCAAAAAACTTGCAAATGAAAAGAATCAACTGCTCATATACCATAGTGTAACGATAATCATTCTAAAGGGAAATGAATGGAAACTTACTGGGCACATTCAGCCATTTTTCCCAGATTTTGATTTTCCAGTATTGCCATAATCAAGTTTTTATTCTCTTCCAAGTACTACATCGAACATTATTCACCAGTGCGTCAGGATTTGAGGAATGATATAGTAGCCAAATTGGAAGAAATTAACTACTTAATAATTCCACAAACAAAGAATATTGAAAACGAAAACTATAAAGAAAATGAAAAATTAATGAGATTAAATACATCAATAAAATGCATTTATATACACAACCAAATTATAGAATTCTTACTGAGTTTCCCTCTTATCAATTTTTGATGGTTTTTTGGCAATTCAGTCTCATAAGATACAATTGGACAAAACCCAGATCCAAATGCATGCTATAAGAAGCATGTAATTAGACTGCACATTGAGATATGCATATTATAGAACATACTTAAGAAGTATTTTTGATTTTACAATAACAATGATCAAAACAAAGTGATAGTAAAATATTTAGGTAGTCGACTCTAAATTTGTAGGGTACGATTTATCTAATTTTTAACCCTTTATTTCCTTTAAAAATAAAATACCCATATGCCTAGATTTTCTCTCTTTTTTCTTGTTTGTTTTTTATATCACGTGATTAAGGAAAACAATGCTCGATTTTTTAGGCAAATAACCATTAAAAGAGCTTATCAAATAAGAGATGCCTATTGGTTAGGAACTTAAGAACTGAAAGAAGACAAACTGAAGAATGCCTTTGTTGCTTCTACACTGAAATTACTATTCTGACCTCATAGAAGAAGTTTTTCTCTAATGCTACTAGGTAAGAGTCTAGGGCAATATAGGTTCATGGATATTTTTTTCATCAGAATTGGAGGTGGTCCAGTGGTGAGGAACTTTGATTTTTCAGATCTGATATCTACCGTTCGGATTGTCATCAAGTTCTGATCATCTCCATCCAACGGTGTTTAATGCAAGTGAATTGTCCTCGACAGTGCAGATCAATCCTAAAGCAGAGTAGACAATCTAAATTGAAACTAAGATGCTGAAACTGTATGTAATGTAAAGTAACTAACATGTCCACCACTGTTGAGTTCTTTAAGCTCTTCAACTGTAGAGATTCTTCAAAACTGTTAAAAACAGTAGTAAAAATCGTAAGAATTCAATCAATTTGCATTTATGGAGATTCATTAATGAGTAGAATTCGATCAATTTTGTTCAGTTTCTAAAATAGTATCACTATTTTAAGAGAAATAAAGAGTTGATTGATTAAAAACAATTAAATTTTCCATGATTGAAAATTGAATATGGTAAACGGAAAAACTTCATCTTTGCTATAAGCAGAGAAATTTTGCAGATCGTTTGAACTCGTAAAATTGAATTATAGGCACTCTATATCAATATCAGCAAGAAGAAACATGGAAAGTGTTAGCTCCGGGCCCACAGATATGCGAATGAAAAAGGCAAGTTTTTTTAATTTTAATTCCCATCTACAAGGGTCTCAAATCCTCAATCCTTGTAGCTTCTCCTAGTAAAATTCTTCTTTATTTAAAATCAGTAGAGGTAGTTTTGGATCAACTTCAGAAAAAGGGGCAGACCTCAAATTTATTGGTTGCCGTAACTTTAAAAATATTATTCTACACCATTAGAGATACTGAACACAATGGGAAAAATTATTCTAAAAGGCGCGTTTAAGAATTCAAACCATGACTAATAACATTTTAGATATCACAAGGTTCCACCAAATGCACAAAGAGAACTCTTGTGACAGAAATCAACTTTAATAGCATTCCCATCAATGCATCACAGACTATTTATAAGGGGAGGCAAAAATCTAGGACTACCACATAAGTGGTAACAGGCCCCAAAGCAGGATTGCTTGTTTGGAAGAGGGAAAGAAGAGGCCCAAAGAGAATGTACAACAAGGAGAGTTTAGAATAAATAATCTTCAATATGTCCAAGCGTCATACTACACAAACAGGCCATCATAATACTCTGGACTGATTTACATAAAACTTTTCAATTTTTATTTAAAATGGGACTACAAGTAAGAAAATTTAGGACTAATTAGAGTAGATTGCAAGATTCAAAATGGAGAAGCATCACAAAATAGATATGCGACTTAGGATATATATTCGGTAGTCAGGCAGAACTATGAACTGAAGCTTTCTTCTATACAATACAGCAAAATGCAAGTTCAATCATGTGAAAATTTTGAAAAAGAAACCAAGGTATCCCTAGCATGTCCAAATTCAAATTTGGAGGGAAGTAATTTATGTCTTAAGTGGTGAAAATTTTGTCATGTGATAAAACTTTTATTAGTACTCCTTTGTATAATAGATCCCTGAATCGGTCTACAAAATATTTGGAAGCTAAGAATCCAATCTTAGTAAGTCAACCTTTCCACGTGCCGCTTAAAAGCCATTATCAAGACATAGTTGTCTATAATACATGCATTAGCAGACTTATAAAGCTATATATGAAATCGATAATTTTTATTTGAACTTTTCCAAAACTAAGTTCCAGATTTTTCCCTTGAATAAAATTATTCAGCGACTATGAGCATCTGAGGTTAAATTTTAAGGCCATGTCTTCTTAATTTTTAAGCAGTTTTTTATTTTAACTTTCATTGAAATGTTTTGGATAAGGGAACAGAAATGTATTAACTGAGACTTAAAAAGGGTAACAAAGAAACAGCACATTACAAAATAAGTATAGTTAGATCTGAATGCTAAAATGAATTAAAGTAAAAAAGAATAAATAGATAGGAAAGGATCAAATTTATTAAATGGTAGTACCTATAGAAGAAAAAGTGAGAGGAATTGATTGTTATGATCTAGTCACATTCTCATAAGGCTAATAATGGATGGAATAGTTTGGATGATTCTCATAAGGCTAATGGATGGAATAGTTTGGATGACTGGTGTGATTAATAATGATAGTTGACAATTCTTCTTCGTATAGGTGTATCATCAATATAACCACACCAATCAAACAAACTATTGCATCCCTTCGTTTTCTTCAAATGTCACTGGACCAATGAAATTACAAGATATGACCATTTTATGGCTTCACATGGTATAACATTATTTTAGTTAATCTGAGGAGAAGTTACAGTCATGCCCTTCAAAAAATCCAGATGGGAAATGCATTCATGCATCCAGCGACTCCGATATCAAGTTTATCGAGGAAAAAAAATGCCCCGCAATTCCTTCCCCCTAGAACTATCAAATTCCTCAAAGTTGAAAAACAACTTACTTGTTCAATATCTCCAAATATCAAGTACAGTTCAAAATGTTCGGAAATTCGTTCTCCCCTATTAATTGAATATGTCACATGGACTAGGGTAAGGGTGTCAGTTGCTGATGCTTATTCAAACATCAGAATTATCGAACCACACAAAGCTTCCAATTGCTCCCTCCCAAAGCTTTATTCTCTCCTAATTGTTGCCAATGACATGGAGCCATGATGTAAACAAACCTTGAATTTTCTTACAAATCTTTCTTCGACATCAGTTTCTTAACCTTTCTTCATCCGTAAGAATTAGATCCAATACCTTACCAAGTTTAGGACTGAAACAGCAAGGGTAATATTTTGAAAAACATGTCTCCTCCAACATCCCAAATCTTTATCATATTTGTCACCAATTTGACACTCGTTGTCTACAATTGTTGCTCTAATCAGATACAAAAAAAATATAAAGACCTAACACATACTCCTTAAGGATACCAAAGGAAATCTTTAGGAAAAAACATAGCTAATTGATAAACAATGCACTAAAATTGTTAGCCGCAAACAAAGTAGAGTATGACTTAGGAACTGCAGATACTTTCTCCTGATATCTTTCTTTTCTCCATCCATCTATTTGAGATATGACCCAGTCACCTTTAACTTGGGACTTAAGTTGAATTGAGCTTCTGTCACAATTATCCACGCGTCACAGAGAAATATTGATCTACATGAGTACATTTTATTCCTCTATCTCTAGCATCTTAGCATTTCACAATTTCTTCTATCTCATTTTATTTTTTCTTTTTTTCACATAAAATGTACAAATAAAACAGAAAATTTAAGGAAGGAAGGAAGGGAGAAAGAAAAGATGTGTAATACATCTCTTCATTTTTGTGCTAAACTAAACTCATATTTACAGGAGTAGGGTGCATATATTTATCAGTTAAATCTACTTTTTCAATTAATGATTATGATAATGCGCATATCAATTCGTAATTTAACATCAAACAAAAACAGGGGAAAAGTTTCAATCAAATGAATTCTGATTCTGTGCATTTTCAGTTTCAACCAAAGCTAGAGTTCGATTCACATACCTGTATGATATTGGTGATGGTCCAAAATGCCAAGAAAAATTTGTCTTTGGTGGATTGATGAACAAGTAGCTCCACGCTAAAAACTGAGCCTAAACGATTTGGAAATATTTGATAATAGGTTTACCGTATTGAAGCAGAGAAAGGAAATCCAAATCGTTGATAATTACCGTATTCAAGCAAAGAAAGGAAATACAAATCATTGATAATAGGTTGAACGTATTGAAGCAGAGAAAGTAAATCCAAATCGTTGATAATAGGTTGAATGTATTGAAGTAGAGAAAGGAAAACGTATTTGTAGCAAAAAATTCAGATTTGGCGGATTGGGCATTTTACTGAATGGGCCTGAAATAAAAGAATAGCAACGAGCCTCTATTATCTTCAACAACGGACTATATTTATTTATTGTTAAAAGTTAATGTTTTAACAATACGCGATGGTCTTTGGTAAAAAGGCTATTATTTGTAACAGACAGTGAATATTGCGAAAGACAGTGAATATTGCGAAAGGCACTAAAAATATATATTTTAGCAACATGGTTTTCCAAATACACTATTTTTTTACAACGGTCACGGTCCTTTGTGAAATTATGAAATATTAAAAAAAAAAAAAAAAATTGCAACATACTATGAACGTTGCAAAAGGATATATTTGCAACATTCGTGTAAATGCTGTTGTCAAATCTCAATTGAATTAACCAATCGCAACATACATTTACGGCTTACTGCGATAAACCTTTTAAGCAACACACAATTAATAAATGTTGTTATTTAGATGTTGTTAAAGACTATTTTTCTAGTAGTGGTGTGACATGAAGATTATAAGTTTGGAAGGTAAAAATAGTGTAAGTATGTTTATAAATATGAAGAACTAATAAAGGCTGACGTTGTTGGTAGAAAAGAATGTAAAAATTGCATTGTTTAATTGATAGAGGACTGAATTACATATTGAGTACTATTTATTTTGTGATACAGAAAAATTGCTATGCCAGAAATGGCTTTGCTTAAATATAATATTTAACAAAAAATTACTACTGAAAAAGAAAAAAGAAATCCTAAATTGGCGACTGTCCTACATTAATGTTTGTTGATGTTCACAACCCTAGTTGGACAGGTGCACCAGTGTACTTCAACCATTGGAAACCAGAAAGGAATTGGCCGGGAGTGAATTTGGCAGCTTCGCCTGCATTGAGCACTCTGAAACGTTTGAATTCTTTACTTCTTCTATTGGTGATGGATCCAGGGCCGCGGTTTGCAAATTCATAGAACTGGCAGGTTTGATGGAAGTTTTCGCCGGCCCATGTCATCCACCCTTCTGGCCGGATTAAATCACCCAACTCGCTTTGCATAACGACTGTAAGTGCCTCTGCTTTCCATGGGCGACCGAGGTAGGTTGGAATTTGGAATCTCAATGGGAAGAGTGCCTTTTCTGGAACAATCCTGCAATTCTGGAGGACTAACCCATTGGTACCTCTAGCCACTTCTCTTCCATCGGCAGTAATGGTGTTTTGTTGATTGGCATTTGGCTTCCTCACTATGATCAAACTGTTTTGAATAACTGCATCACCCATGCCGAAGATGAAGTCGACTGTACCAGAAATTACACAGTTTCTGTAAAATTGGCGGAATGCATGATAGTACAATGTATCTTGGTAGCCCTCAATACTGCAATCGAAGATAGATGACATATCAGATTGGACTCGAAGAGCCACAGCTTGGTGGCCATCTGGACCAGCATAGTTGCGGAATGTCAATCCCCTAGCAATGAATCCCTGTCCAACAGCAGCTGCATATATATGTATTATATTTCATTATTATTGATTACCGTGACAAAGCAAAATGAAGAACACCAAGGATATATATTGAAACTTACAGAATGTGGCAGTATTCATTGTGCCAATCTTCATGATTCCAAAGTTTCTCTTCCCGGTGATAATGGATTTCCCTGGACCATCACCATAAATGAAAACATTGGGCTTCTTCTTGTCAATGGTGATGAACTCTTCATAGACACCAGATTTAACATAGATGGTGTATCTGCCTTTGAGGTTCTTGGGGTATGCTGCAATAGCAGCTGCAACAGTCTTGAATTGTCCGCTACCATCCTTGGCGACAACTGCATTAGGTGCGACACCGCCTCCCTTGTGTGCTGCCATCAACTTACGATCTGCATCCCGGAACCAAGTAGGGTAGCCATCTTCACCCATCTGACCAACATCCATCAGACGACGACGGTTAGCCTGCAGATTCACAGGAACGTTGAATGTCTTTAGGACTTCAGAAAGCTCAGCAATTATGTTGATGGCATTGTGTGTAAGCTGAGTAGAATTTATCATGCCATTCTCAATGGCAGATTTGTACTCTGGCTTCTCAATTTGATCAAGGCAGGACGATTGAAGGGCATAAACAGCCGTCATCCAACTCCGAAGCTCATTTGCACGATCCTGGAGAGTGTGCATATCGCTGTCACCTACGGTAGAATACGACGCCTGAAGTGTATCGATGGCATCATCTAATAAGTCCTTACAGTCTTCAACTGCCATGTGATTGTAAGGATCGGCATCCTTGTTAACAACAGTCTTGCTGGTGACTTCAAATGATTTCTTCACCTCGTCTAGAGTAGCCTGAATTGCCGCCATGAGGTAGTCCTTTGGGGTGGCAGTTTGATTATTCGCTACGGATTCGAGGCTCCTAACGCAAGCATCCTTGTATGAGGTAGGAGCACAAATGTTGGTAACAGCCTTCATTGAAGATGACATATTATGTTGATCATTATCGAGAGAGTCATTGCGGTGCACAATTGTCACCACACCGATGACAACACCCACCACAAGAATCAACGATACAACCGAGATGGCTACTTTTCCAACCATTATTACACAGAATATATTTCTTTCTTTTTTTTTTTTTTTTTTTTTGTTAATTTAATTTCCTCCTGCTCTTTTATTCAAATATTTTTTTTTTTTATTTCTTTGCCCTGACAACTTCTATTGGAGTGTCAGGACGATGCTGCAAGAGGATGAAAGAATTGAGGTTGTTGTGAGGGATTATATAGATGCTGATTCAACTCAGAAAATGGCTGATGATATATGGCTTATCGACATTTGAGATTCATTTATGGTTTAGGGAAAAGTCATTGATATATTAGTGGAAGATAGTTAATTAGTTACCTATTTATGCGCTAATTACAAATATTTCAATGGAAATAAAATCCACTGAATTAATTAGCTCAAAGAAACTTAATTTGAAAATATTATAACCTTATTTATATTTCAAAGTATATATATATATGCATAACCTTATTTATTTAACTACTAATCTGATTTATAAAAATAAATAGTCCTTCTTTCTACCAATATATTTGACAAATGTACATAATAAATAATCATAGTCTTTGATTTAAGCTAATCTAACGATCTAGATGTATTAAATCTTTATTTAGATGTCTTTTGAATGTGAATATAAGAGTTTTAAAAGGTTTTAATAGATTTAGACCATTATATTAGCATAAATCAAAGGTTGTGATTATTTGTAAAATTCATATATAAAAAAATCATTGGTATGAACAACGGTTCCTATAAAATAAATGAACAACTCAAAAGGAAATACAATCTAGTGAACTATTTATATGTTAATATTTAATGATTAGTACATACTTAGTAGTTCAACCGTCAAGTTATTGTTATTGGATGAACTAGTGGGTGATTACTTAGTGATTTCTATACCTTTTGATAATAAAAACTATATTTTTTCTAATTTCAAATCAACCCCTGTTACGGGCAAAATGAATGGTCTGAGAGAATAAAGATTGATCTTCAAATGTCAAGATCTTAAAGTAGAGCAAAATAAAAGGCATTTCTTGATAGCTCTAACACACTTAATTACCTTGTCAAAATAAAAAGATTATTGGAGATATCTTGTAATATAAATATTAGACATTTTCATTGTCATTAAATAATATTGTTTGCATTTATGTTATTTAATTGAGCATGCGATTAAGTACTTTCGATTGCTTGACGATAATATAAGTTAGGTACTTAAGTAGAGAAGTGCATAATAGACACTGTTTCATCCTAAACTCGTAAATAGAGGTTGTCACTTTGTTCTAGTAAGATCGTGGGGTTGAATATTTTACCAATTAGGGTATGCAACTTGTTTTTAGGAAAATTTATAAATCAAGACAAATACAAATTGTGATTTTTTAAAATAGCAATTTTATTAACATTTGTAAAAATAGCAACATCTAGATGTAAAAAGTCGTATATACCATTTTGCAAAAAGTCACAAGTTTTTTTCTTTTCTGGTTTCAAAACAAGCTACCTATTGACTTTTAAAAGAAAAACGACAATTAAATTAATAAATGATATCTTGAACAACATTTGAACTGCCGGTAAAGTTAAAAAAATAAATAAATAAATAAAATAAAATTAACTGTCGGCTAGGCAGTTTAAACTGTCAAAGTGACAATTAATTTTTTTTCTCTTTCTTCTCGACAGTTTAAGCTGTCGAACGATAGTTCAAGCTTCCGTTCGACAATAGCTCAACCAACCATTTTCGTTTGATTTTTCGATTTCTACATTCTTCTTTTTGAATCAAATATTAATTCATTACCCCACTTTCCCAATAATTTTTGAGCAATTATATTCTACATAATTTCAGATCTAAAAACAACCAAAACAAATTTAGCAAAACCTTATTAAATTTTTGTTCTTTTATATTCCAAATAAATCTATCAAAAACTTTGGATTGAGTTGGGTGGTAGCTAGCAATAGCCCGACCCTTAGACAATTACTAAAACCATCTCTTTAACTGCTGCAAACGTAGGGATGGCAATTTGACCCGCGCCCCGCCCCGTTTGTGACTGCCCCGCCCCGGACGATTGGATAAATGGGGCGGGTATGGGGCACACGAAGCTGCCCCATCGCGGGTCCGGGGCGGGGTTGACCAGCCCCGTGACCCGCCCCGTATAAATTTTTTTTTTTAATGAAAAAAATCAAGAATAAAGTTGTATAATTGTGAATGTGAATTGTAAAAACTCCAGCCATCAAGATTTGAACCCGGGTGGGGAGGAATTTTTTTTGAATTCTTAACCATTACACCACAATCATAACTTGTAAAATTTTTCATCTTGTTCAATACAAATGTTAGAAAAATTCAGTGTATTCAAAAGTCAAAACCCTAAAATAAAATCATTTCTTCATTTCCCATTTTTCCTAATTCCATCCTTCCATCTTTGGTCTTCCTCTTCCCTACCATTGCTGTTGCGGGCTTGCGACACAGCACCAGTGTACCACTGCCTGCTCCTCAATTCCTCGCGTCGTCGCCTCCTCAGTGTAAGTCAGCCTCGCGCCCTCGCCTCCTCAGTTCAAGTTTTGTCAAGGTATGCAACTACCACATCTCTATGGTTAAAAAAGAGAGAGTAATCTGCAAGAGAAAAATGTCTTTGGTTCCTCTCTGTAATAAATTTTTATTTTTTACATATTGCAAGATGATTTTCTCAATTTAGTTGAGATTATTATTATTCAAAATTAGGTTTGAGTTCGTCTTTATTTTCTTGTTAATAGAATGTTTTCATATGGGTTATGTGTAAGATTTTTCTTGTTTTCTTTTATATTTTTAGGCGTAATGGTTGGTAATTTTCAATTGCACTAGGGATTTTACTGATTAAAGTGTCTGGCTATACTACAGCAGAAGCAAGATGAATTAAAATGAATTAGTAAATTCTTTGAAAAATAGATTTCTAAATTTGCTACTATTTCACATTTTCCCACATTATAATTGAAATTTATGTAATTTGACTCTATTCTTGATTACAGTATGTGATAAGTTTTTCCAAATTGTGTGTTTCTATGTACTAACTTGTTATATGGTTAAGGAGGATTGGCCTCTGCTCAAATACACTTTCTATTTGCTTGGTTGGAAATTTTGTTGGGTGGTTTGTTGAATCAAACTAGATTTTGAAATTTCAAGTGACATGATTCTTTCACAAACTAAAGGTGAATACTCGAAATTTACTTTAGGTACTATTGGAGAGACTGAACCGAAGTCTTAAGTTCAAATATTTGAATGGTTTTATTTAAGTTTGCCTCTTTTTCATATATGAACTGAATTAATCTCAGGGATGAAGTCTTGTTTTAAATTATCCCAAATTCTCCCTAACCATATAATGTCATTTATGAAATCCCTTTTCCATGTAAAATAAATAGTCCCAGCCATTACTAGCTTAAAGTCTTGTTTTAATTTATAGTGTCAGTATTAACTATGAAGATGGCAACGATAAACTTATGTTTTATAATGACGTCCATTATAAAGTCCTTACTCATTCAAGCCAACTACTAATTTTTTTCTATCACTCTTCTGCTTTCAGGATGTCGGAACAAGAGCATTGTTCAATAGGAAGTACACATGGAACCCCGCAAGTGCCTTGTGATAGATCAACGCCAACGACAAATGATAGCAATCCTCCATTATTATCGAGCGAAGAAAATTCGAGAGAAATTCCAATAAGCATAGATTCAGATGGAGATCATACAACCGATCTTGGTGTATTGGGTAGAAAAAGAAAACAGACATCTGAGGTGTGGAATCATTTTATGCTCAAGAATATTGCTAATGAGATCAAGGCTATTTGTAACTATTGTGGAGCGAAGTTGGTTGGTCATAGTAAAAATGGGACAAATCACTTGAAAAAATATCTAGATAGATGTGCACTTTGCAAATGTAAGCAAACTGACATTAGGCAGGCAATATTGAACCCTACAAAGCAAGCAGGTGGAAAAGTGGTTATGGGGACTTATCATTTTGATCAAGACCACGCTAGGACGGAGTTAGGAAAAATGATAATTTTACATGAGTATCTGCTTTGTATGATTGAGCATGTTGGTTTTAGGAATTTTGTGAAATCTCGGAATTTTGTGAACTAGTAATATGAAATCAGAGCTTGACTTATATCTGGAGGAGCCAGTTTTGCCTAGGTCTAGTGATTTTGACCTATTAAATTGGTGGAAAGAAAATTCAAGCAAATACAATACTTTACAGAAACTTGCAAGAGATATCTTGGCAATTCCTGTTTCTACAGTTGCTTCTGAGTCTGCATTTAGTACGAGTGGTAGATTTGTGAGTCCACATAGAAGTAGACTTCATCCATCAACATTGGAGGCATTGATGTGTGCTCAAAACTGGTTGTGGGCTGACATTCATGGTATAATAAGAAGCCTATTAGTACTTTTTATATTTATTAATCTTGACATTCATTTATTCTTAACTTGATAAATTTTATTGTTAGAAAACTCTCCACCATCGTCGTCATACACCGGATGTTGTTCTACTATAACTCATGAGGAAACTGAAGAAGAGGTAATTTTTTTATTTCAATGCACAATGTTTAAATTTTTTTATATTTATAATAATATTTAATGTATGTATTTTCTTACTCGTTATACAGGAATCATTGGGATCCGATTATTTTACAACTACGCAAGAAGAAGAATGAAGATTGTATATTTATTCCAAAAATTTAATGTGGTGGTGTTGAATTTTGTAATCGTGATTCGTGTCATATTTTAAACAATTTGATTGTGTTAGTTGTATTGTTTATATTTTTGTTGTAGAATTTGATATTTTCAAAATGGGTCAAAACATTTTACTTAATTGAGTCGTACCCGTAATTGTGTGTTCTTTATAATTTTGGTGGATGTCATTACTTTATCTTGATTTATTGTAATTAGAAAATGGAAATATGAAATTCTTCCTAATGGAGAAAAAAAACAGGTAAGGCAAATTTTATATTTTAAAAAAATAAAAATAAAAAATTGGCGGGGCAGTGGGGCGCCCCGCCCCACCCCGCCAATTGGCGGGGCGGGGATGACCCGCCCCATTGCCATCCCTATGCAAACGTATCTCTCTTATTCCTACAACTGTAGGCCGCACGAGTACTCATTTAACAAATTGGAGCTATACTTGTGAGAATCTCCTCAATAACCCTGTAATCTTGCTCTGTTGCACGATTGAAAATAAGAGAACTGATTATTCGTGAGTCACTTGGGGACCAATACGTGAACACTGCATACCCATTAATTGATTATCCCTCTCAACTAAACAAATGAGTGATGAAAAAGCCTCAATACACAAAATGAAAAGATGGGGCGAGAGAGGGCATCCATGTTGGAGGCCTCATGACGGAGAGACAAAACTTGCGGAGAGCTATTAACACAAAATGCAAAAGTAGCTATAAAAATACACTCGTACATAAATTGAGTCTGCTTCTCTGAGAAACCCATGCACACCATTATTTTCGTCACAAAACTCCAATCCATGATAAGCTATGCTCACATCGAGTTCAAGCGCCATAATTCCTCGTCTTCTGTTATTCAGTTTGCTCATGGAATGTAACATTTCAAAAGCTGCAATTGTTGGGTTCTATGTCCAAATAATGTAATTTTGCTGTGATGAAATGACAATTTATATTAAATAAAACTTTAGTAAACATTCATTTATTATTATTGCGTTTGTTTAATATTGAGCATATAAATAAAGTGTCAATCATCACTTGTGATAATATAAGATGGGTACTTACGTTGCAAAGCATAGTGTGACAAAACCTATATTTTGATTATGAATAAAATTGTTCGCAGCTAATGTATGAGGGTTGGCGCATTGTACCGGAAGGTTGTAGTGCTCACTATTTAATTATTCGGGTATACGATTTGTCCTTATCGCATAAATAGTTTAATTGTGATACTAGTACACTTAGAGTGTATTGAACAGACCATGTGTCTAATTTAAATATATAGCATGATCATGGAAAAGATTAAATTCCACTTGATTACTGAGTATTTCATCTAAATCATTTGACAAGATTGTGTATATTATTTCGTTAGTTTGATAGTTCTTTGATTCACCAATAGGTGAGATCAATTTGATTGATCAAATATCTCGGTGAGTTGACAGCTTGAGAATGGGTGAAGCAGAGAACACAAATTCGTGTCAGGAGCTGTTGTCCTAAAAAATGGGTTGAGTGACAACTTAAGTATTTTCTATTGAATGATTATAAATATGAGCTTAGTATTTATCGATGACTAAACTTCGACATCTCACAGGACTGTTGAATAGAATATAGCTTAAAGTTAGTGAGAATAATTTAAGGGGCAAAATAGTTATTTATGCTCATACATAATTAGCAGATATCGGACAAGGATGGACTATATATACAGTAGGTTAGAGAAAATTTACAGCTTCTGTAATCTCATTTATTTCGAGAGTGCAGTTTTTTGCATTTAGTGGAAAAAGCAAGAGACTAATAATTAGATTGGGTGGTCTAAGATTGACTATACAGATTCTAATTATTGGAGCTTAAAAAATATATATCCAGACTTGTCATGTGGTAGTTCTATAAAGTTTTAGGCTTAATCACAGTTACTATAAAATTTTTGAACTTAACTGTAATTGTGATATAAGTTCAAAGATTATATGTGTAATTAAATCAATCATAAACTAATTGGACTTGAACGCAATTAGGACTCTTGTCCTATTTATATGACATTGCATGTAACGTGAAATAATCCAACAATTAAGTAAAGGGGCCACACACCGATATAATCTATACTTTGGAGAATACATAGAAAACTTGAATATTGGGAGCGCCAAGTTCTTAAATCAAAAGTGAGAGGTACGAGAATCAAAAGCGGGAGGTTCGTGAATCATATCGAGATCAAAGATCGTTTATCAATTCAAGTATAATACTAAATTCTTAATATTTTATTACAATAAATAGGTGAATGCCTACTAAAGATCCTGGTTTATTGAATTAAAGAATTTTTTTATTTTTCAGCTAATTCTTGTGCCAGTTTCCAATAAGTGATATCAAAGTGGTCAAGATTGTTCACGTGTTTGTTATACATTCTAGATCTGATAATTGCATGTTCTAGTCAAGCGATGTCTATGATTATTTGTTTATACATTGATTGAATGATTGAAATTATTTTAAATTGTGATTCAATTATTTCGTGACCCAAGTGTTCACTGTATTTTGTTATTTCGAGTCTGTAACAAGATTGGTCGATCACGACTCCATCTTCTTGATTTAATTTTTTCATTACAAATTAGATTTAAATTCGAATTAGATATTTTGTAATGATAGAAGATTCAAGATTGGAACCGACGAAACAACATGCAACAAAGGCAGCATGGAAAAATTAGAACTGGCCAGACAGATATCTCGTCGGATCTGCACAAATCCGGTGTCTCCAGTGTATTGTCTTGGTAGTGGTTTCCGACAGCTTCGTGGTTGTTTTCTTTAGGAAGAAGTCTTAAGGAAGAAGAAGATCCACGTTTGGTTGTATTGATAGCTGGTCATGTTTGGCAACAAGTTCATGTTTTGGGGTGTTTGGTTTATGTTGTTCTTTTGTTTGGCAATTTGATCAATGTTTCCTAAAGATTCAAGTTAAATATTAGTTTTAAGTCCAATTAGCTTTTAATTTAGTTGTTGAGTCTTGTTTTGGTCCACAAATAATTGTTAATTTATTGCTAATGCATACTTTAAATGTTTGCTTAAAATATTATTATTCTGTAAATCATGGCATATAGAATTAATTTTGACTTCGCTTGTAAAACTAATAATATAATGCATTTTATCGAAATTCCAATTTTCTCTCAATTAATTTAATTAAAATCAAAAAATTTCTAGAAAGTGAAATCCGTAATAATTGAACATGTTAATTACATTACTATGAACAGTTGGTAATTATTTAAAATTAAAATCTATTATTTTAAAATATTGAGTGTGAGAGGGTATTTATTTATATAACAACTTATAGTCTCCTATAATCAATCCATAAGCAACAGAATATGTTAGCCTTGTACCAGTAACACAACGATCTCCCTATAAAAAGGCGACGTGATTCATGTTACTTGATCTTATTTGGTAAGATAGTCTAGATAGAATATAATTTGAGATATCCTATAGATGGAGTGATTATTTTCAAGTATCCTGAGGTCTAGACAAATGTTGTACACTCAAATCGAGATTATCTACGAACCTCATATAGAAGCTCTCGTTTGTGATCTTGGTGACCAAATAAAATGATACTAAACTTATCTAGGCAATTGTTGTCAGGTATGATTTGTCTGGTTAGAGGATCCCAACTTAATCAGTTGACTCAGTGACATTTCCTATAGAGGGCCTGTTGGATCACAAGGATCAAGTAATCATTACATTATTGTAGTTTTATGGATCTACATGTGCATTTATGCATCATATGTAAAATCCGCTGCTCGATTTTAATATTCAATAATTTTGTTAATTTTTTTAGCAAAATGTCTCTCAGTATATTTTTTGTTATCATTAAACAAAACAAAACCAACTTACTGGGAAAATTATGTGGATCAAAAATGTAACCTAATGATTGCCCTCACCGTTGAGAAAATTAATTTTTTGCGAAAATTTTACTGATCAACCTACTGAGACTGCAAGCAAGGCAAAGAGAGATGTTAATGATAAGTGGGTAGCTGCAGACAAGTTGGCTCGTTGTTACATTTTTGACATCAATGTCAAATGTGTTCCAACAGAAACATGACAGTTTGAAAACCTCTTATTACATAAGGAAAAGCCTCAAGGACATGTTTGCACATCAAAGTAAGAGAGCTTGATTCGAAGTCCTTTGTACCTTACAGAAAACATGAAACTCAAAACGCCCATGAAAGATCATATGTTGACTATGATTGGAAACTTCAATATGGCAGAGAATCTTTGTAAAACTATTGATTTGGATACTCAGGTTGATATGGTATTAAACTCTACCTGATATATATTTCACAGTTTATTGTGGACTATCACTTACACAAGATGGATATGCCATTGACTGAGCTGATGAACAAGCTACAAAATGTGAAAAATGTTCTCAAGGCTAGTGGTGGCTATGCTTATGTAGCGATTGAAAAGCCGAAAGGCAAGTGTTTCAACTGCGGTCAGAAAAGACGCTGGAAGAAAGACTATCCTGACGTACTAGCTAAAAAGAAGCATGGTGCTTATAATTCAGGAGAGAGAAAACCTGAATGAAGACCAATTTACTATCACATTTGGCACATGAACAATAGTTTCGACGAGAGCTATATGAGTAATTTATTTTATTTCAGTAATGGTAGGTGTTTAATTCTTAAAGACTTATTATGTCTCGCAAATGCAATGGAATCTGATTCCCATTTCTTTTTATTAGGACAACGTTATTCTCTTGGTTTTGCTTTAATGTGCTTTACATTTTGATGAATAAAACTCCTATTTGTGCTGGATGTTTTATGAATGTTCTTTATATTATAAACTATTCCACAATAATACTTCTGATAACCATAATAAACAAAATGCATAACATACTAGTGATACGTACCTATGGCATCTTAGGCTTGGACACATTAACCTTAATATGATACAAAGACTGGAAAGAAATGGTCCACTCAACTCAATTGAGGTCGAACTATTGCCATTCTGTGATTCTTGTTTGGAAGGAAATATGACTAAGTTATTCACTTTTTTTTAGCAAATGAATATAAAGCCAAAGAAGTATTAGAACTAGTTCATTATGAGGTATGTGAACCCATGAGTACACATGCGAGAGGAGGCTATGAGTATTTTATCACATTTACATATGGTTACTCTAGATTCAGATATATTTACTTGATGACTTTAAAGTCAGAGGCTTGTGAGAAATTCAAAGCATATCATGCAGAGGTCGAGAAATATTTGGATAAAAGTATAAATACATTTTTTATTAGATTGGGTGGAGAATAATATTTCAAGAGAATTCAGAGACTACTTAGTAGAAAATGGTATAATTTCTCAACTGAATGAGACTGGTACACTTCAATAGAATAACATTTCAGAAAGAAGAAACAGGACATTGTTAGTATGGTTAGGTCAACGATGATTTTTTCAACTCTACCTTTCTTATTTTAGAGGTATACACTGGAGACATCCATATATTTTCTTAACCTAGTTCTATCTAAGTTTGTTGCCAAAACTTCCTTGGAATTTTGGAATGGGTGAAAACCAAATTTGCATCATATCCAAACTTGAATATGTCTGGCTCTTGTGCTGAAAGGGAAGATAGAAAAGTTGGAGTCTATGTTAGAAATATGACTGTTTATGGGATACCATAAAGGAACCAATGGATACTTTTATAGTTTTCTAGATAGAAAGGTTTTTGTCAGTACAAATATGACTTTCATAGAAGATAAATATATTAATGAACGTCTGTCCAAGTTTAAGGTTGTTTTTGGAAGAAATAAGTGGGAGCAATTCCACACCATCAATTCTTGAAACATAACCTAGTGACAAACAACCTGTGATATCACAAATACCAAGAGAACATGATCTGAGTGGGAGAAATGATTTGTCATCTGATCCTATATATTAAGAAAATGTTCATGGTAATGCGGAGACACTGGTGTCACATGATGGTTATACCTACATTAATGAAAATGTTACGACTTTAAATGATGCCACGATCTAAGATCCACCGTCCTTTAGGCAAAGTAATAGGATCATCATGAAACCTTATAGGTACTTGTTAGTCAGATAATCCAAACAGGCAATCTTCATAGAACCAGTAGATGATCTGACTTTATAGATGGAGGCTATGGACAAAATGGTAATTTTCCTGGTGCTTTAAGTGGATGATATTCTACTCATAGAAAATGATGTGAGAATGTCATTGTCAATGAAAGTGTGGTTGGCCCAAAAGTTTCATATGAAGGATTAGGGGGAAGTTAGCTTTGTTCTAGGCTTTTACCCTCTTCAGGGATCGAAAGATCAAAGTTGATAGAATTGTCCTAAGTTACATATATTGGCAAGATACGTGTCATATTTTTCATGCAAGATTCCAAGAAAGGCAATTTTCCATCAAACATGGAATCTAACTCTCTAGTAAGCAATCTCCAAAAACTCCTAAGGAGATAGAGCGCATGAGTAGAATACCTTATGCGTCAGCAGTGGGTAATCTCATGTATGCTATGATGTTCACTAGACATGACATTTGTTATGTTGTTGGTATGGAAATTCGTTTTCAATCAAACCTTGGACCAGATCATTGAGTGGCTACAAAGCATATCCTTAAATACCTTCAAAGAACAATGAATTATATGTTCTTTTACTCTTCACAAGATCTTGTTTCATTAGGATATATGGATTTCTATTTTAGGATTATACTCTAGGGAAAATGGGAGAATTGTTGGGTTGTATGCACAAATAGTATAATTTTGTTGTAATGAAATAACAATTTATATTGAATAAAACTTTGGTTTATATTCATTTATTATTATTGCATTTGTTTAATATTGAGCATGTAAATAAAGTGTCAATGATCACTTGTGATAATATAAGTTGTGTGCTTGCATTGAGAAGCATAGTATGACACAACCTAAATTTTGATCATGAACAAAATTGTTCATAACTAATGTATGAGGGTTAGCGTCTTGTATCGGAAGGTTGTAGTGTTGACTATTTAATCTTTCGGGTATGTGATTTGTCCTTATCGCAGAAATGGTTTAATGGTGACACTAGTACACTTGGAGTATATTGAAAGGACCATGTATCTAATTTAATTGTATAGCATGACCATGTTACTTGATCACTTAGTATTTCATCTAAATCCCTTGACATGATTGTGTATGTCTTTTCGTTAGTTTCATGATTCTTTGATTCATCAATGGAGTGAGATCAATTTGATTGATCAAATATCTCGATGAGTTGAGAGTTTGAGAATGAACGAAGTAGAGAACACGAATTCATGTCACGAACTGTCGTACTGAAAAAATGGTTCAGTGACAACTTAAGTATTTTCTGTTGAACAATTATAAATCTGAGCTCAGTGTTCAGTGATGATTAAAATTCGACATCTGTGAATTAGTTTACAGGACCGTTGAACAAAATGTAACTTAAAGTTAGTAAGAATAATTAGAGGGACAAAACGGTCATTTATGCTTGTACCTAATTATCGGATATTAGATAAAGATGAAATATATATATATATAGTAGGTCAGAGGAAAGTATTACAACTTCTGTAATCTTATATATTCGAAGAGTGCAATCGCTTGCCTTTAGTGGAAAAAGTGAGAGACTAATAATTAGACCAGACGGTCTAGGATTGACTAAACGTAATTTAATTATTGAAACTTGGAAAATATATGCTCTGATAGGTCATGTGGTAACTCTATAAAGTTTTGGGCTTAATCACAGTTAATATGAATGTTTTGGACTTGATTGTAATTTGATATAAGTTCAAAGATTACATGTATAATTAAATCAATCCTAAGCTAATTAGACTTGGATGCAATTAGGACATGTGCCCTTATTTGCAATTAGGACTCTTATCCTATTGATATCACATGCAAAATATTCCAAAAATTTAGAAAATAGGAGAGAGAAAATTCCTAAGTCTTGTTTGGCTTGAATTTTATCTTCTTGGTTTTCTAAATCGTTCCAGTATAAAATGTTCTCACACGCCGATGTAATCTATACTTTGGAGAATACCATAGAAGACTTGAATGTTAGGAGCGTCAAGTTCGTGAATCAAAAGCGGGATCCAGTATCATTTATTGATTCAGGTATAATACTAAACTCTTAATATTTAATTATAATAAACATGTAACATTTAACAAAGATCTTGGTTTATTGAATTAAAGAAATTTTTTATTTTCCACCTATTCTCGTGCTAGTGTCCAACAACAATACATTATAAGTAATAAAACGTCCAAAAAACAAATGAACTCTAGTTGTTGGCAGTAAGATGTGGCAGCACCTTGTATTAGTAATCAGTTTATATACTACATTACGAAGACTAACAGGACGATAATTACTAAGTTGTGTGACTAATATATCTCACAGACTTATCATTGTTCAGCACAATTTGGCATGACTTGGTCATTGACAGACAAATCATACGCCAATGCTTTTGAGATTACGTGGAAATCACTAGAGTCTGGAGCTTTTGTTAATGCCTATGTGAGTTCGTCAATAGAAAATGGATTTTCTAGCGTATCCAATTCTGTACTAGATAACAATGAAATAATACTTTTTGTCCCTCTTCAAAATCCACTGACGAAAGATTGGCACTCTGATATATAATGTTGAAGTTATCCTCCAACACACTAACAATCTGATTACTTACCTGGCACAAAACCCATGCCTATCTCGCAATCTAAGAGCATCTCCAATGCAACAATGTAGATTGTTGTACATGTAGCAAGTAAAATAGAGACTCAAAGAAGAACATCACCAATGACGATGTAGATTGAGAAAATTATGGTCCAATTATAGGATGTAGATAAATTATTAAAATTTAGGATGTATTTGATTGCAAACATTGAATTTGGGTGGAAAGAAAATGTTTTCCAGATAATTGAATTGCCAAGAACTTGTTTAGGATGCGTTTGATTGCAAGCATTGAATGACAATTTTTTTCTAGAAAATAAAACGTCAACCCCCCACCCCCCACCCCCCCATATAAAAACGTTTTCATTGTTTTTCAAGAAAAATGTTGCCTTTTTAAGGTAAATGAGAAAATGTTTTACCTAGAAAAAAATACAAATCAATTAAATGCGTAGTTGAAAAATAGGTGGGAAAATACTTTTTGTATGGAAAATGTGCTTATCAAATGTAGTTAGTTGGAAAATAGGTGGAAAAAAGACTTTTTCCATGGAAAATGTAAATTAAGTAGAAAATCAATAAAATGACGAGATAAAAGCTTAGTTTAAAAGCCCGAATAAGTGCACAAAATGCACTTAACAAATACCCCAAAACTAAACATTTTTTCATCCTCGAACAAAAACAAAACTAAAATACACTTTTAAACTAAGCTAAGAGAATCACAGGAAGAGAGTCAATGTTAAAATTCTTACGAAATGCTTCGGGTTCAAATATAAAGCAACCTTTTTAGAGAGTTATTAAACAACACCACAATTAAAATTTTTACTTATCCGATGCTCGACATTTAGTGATTGTGTGATTAGTCAAATATTAAACTTACACCTATATTAGACCACGACCAATATTGCATTGTTGATATTTTTATAATCCCGAACCCTTTGTAGTCATTTGTTTCTTATACCTCTCATAAAATATCACACTTCTAATGTTTTTCTTTCTAATTTCGAGATGTTCTAGCGAATTTGGTTCATATTGATCAATACGATGTTTTTTTTCAAATAAAGTGGTAAAAATTAGAAGTTTGTATTCCTAGAACTAGGATGGTGAGCGATTTCTAAAGTTTCATTTCCAGTTTATAAGGTACTAACCTAGCAATCCTTACCGAGCACTTATAACTATTTTTATTTATTCAACTAATGTACACATTATTACATCTTATGTGTAATACTTCTCTCCCATAATCTTTCTATATGACCCATGTAGCGAGTTTTAGACCGATGACTTCCAAGTCAGATGACCATAGACATCAGGTTTTAAAATACCCTAACAGACTTAATTGCTCGAGTCATACATGTTATAAGAGAAGTGAAGATGTAATTTTTCTCTTTTTCTTTATTTAGTTATTTATTTATTTTTTTCAGCAGTGAGTAGTGTCCGATTTAGATTTCTTGACTAGACCCTATTCAACCAAAGATGAGACCCAGAAAATCCAAACCATCAAAATTCTACGAACACACGTACGAACTTTAAGGATTTGAAAACGAAATTTTTCAAAACAATTCTAAATCAACAATATCAACCCATACACTCAAGCCATATTTCCATATAAGTGATAAATCAATAGTGGCTACGTGCTATATTAATCTAGTCTAACATGGATAAATATTCAAGTAAAAACACAGTTTAAGTGTTGTCCAATATTCTAACTAAAAATGTACTTAACATCAAATAAATACTACCATCATTGGCGGCAAGCCTTTCAACAATAACTAGACAATTTTTTTTTTTTTTTTACAAGAATGTCAGTATATAGACCTGGATAGTAAGTAAATAAAAGATAATCCAATAAGTACCATGATACTTATCCCATCCCCAAACTAAAATATTACATTGTCTCCAATGTAATAACAAAAATAAGCAAATAAATGAGGAAATAGATCAGTTACTCCTCGGAGGTAAATGTGGAGAAGATGGACTAGGTTGATCAAACGAACTAGCTGAAGTGGACTCGGGTGTTGTGCTAAGACTCATGGTCGAAAGTTGATGTTATATATATCATCCATGCGCCTTGCAAAGTGAAGCATCCCGCGGTTGACATGGTAAAACTTTTCAAATGTAATAAACAATATATGAAAAAAACTAATACATTATTTAACCTAAATTAATTAATAAGGATATAAGAATGAGCTGCCTTCCATTACGAGTTTATTTATAGTCATTGGCTTGACTTATTGTCTTGTTGATCAAATACAAGAGGAATGGATCTCGAGATTATCGAAGGTGTCACTCTCCAATAATCTCGTGATTTTCTTCTACATGTTTTGTGGCTTGTCCTTCATCTTCCATTTAACAGCTCCAACATGTGCCTCAAGGATGACTCTTCAGCTTCAACCATGCGTTCACCAATGTCAGCTTCTTGCATCTGAAAAATCTATTTACCATTGTCTTTTACCTATACTGTTGGCTTCATCTTCCAAAACTTTTTAAAGAAGTTTCCTTGAATTTCTTCAAAGTTTCAACCTGATATCCTGTCCAATAAGAAAGAGATGGTGGAACCTCATCTCTACCTAACATATGAAATACCTTCCTTTCATACTGAACTCTCAATATCAATACACCTCGTGAAACATCAATGAGAGCTTCCAAAGTAGCTAAGAAGGACTGACCCAAGATAATAAGGATTTTTGCATCCTCAAACATATCAAGAACAATAAAGTCAATAGGAAATAATAACTTTTCCATTCTCATCACCACATCTTCCACCATCCCAAATGGCTTTTTAATAGATCGATCAGCTAATCAAGGATTGAATTTTACGGGTTTAGCTTCACCAAGTCCTAATCGCCTAAAAATTGAAAGAGATATTAAATTGATACTTGCATCAAGATCACACAATGCTTTGTCGATCACGAGATTGCCAATATTAATTGGAATTGTGAAGCTGCCTTGACCATTTCTTTTGTGTGGTAGTTGCTTATCCACTATAGTACTTACTTCTCCTATAAGTTTTACTGTATCCCCTTCTGTCAACTTTTTCTTATTTGAAAGCAGTTGTCTCATGTACTTGGCGTAGTTTGGCATTTGAGTTAGGGCATCTACAAATGGTATGTTAATATGAAGCTTTCTTAGATGATCTAGAAATTCTACACACTACTGATCATGCTTATTCTTTTGTGAATTTAACCTTTGTGAAAAACTGATAGGAGGTTTATATGGTTTGATAGGAATGGTTGCCTTAACATATGGTGTACCTGAACTCTCTTTAATAGCTACAGTCTACTCAGTCTATTCTACGTGGTCTCATCAGTGGACGATACCTTTTTTTTATTTGCAGTTTGTCTCTTTTTATGGATTTCTGGTAACTGAACCCCACTTCTAGTAGTTATTGCATGTACTTGCTTTCTGGGATTGACCTCGGTGTTGCTTGGAAAGGTACTATGCGGTCTATTCGACATAGAAACTACCATTTGACCCATCTATGTCTCGAAATTCTTTATTAAAGCGCTCTGATTTTGGAGAGTGGTCTCTGTCCTCCTCATGAACTGATTATTTGTTTCCATGTACTGCTTAGTTTTCTCCACAAACTTACCAAAATATATCTTCCAATGAGACTCTCTTTTCTGGCTGCTAAAACTGAGAATCATGTGGTCTATTGTTATTTTGATTATCTCTCCAAGAGAAATTTAGATGATTACGCCAACCTGAATTAAATGTGTTGGTAAATGGATTATTTTGCTTGTATTGACCACCTTGAACATATTCGGCTTTCTCGGGTTGCTATGCTAGAATAGGATATTCTGATGTGCGGTGATTTGCCCCCACACTCTTCACAAGTTGATTTCTTCGTTTGCATTGCAATGACCAAATGCGACATGCTCTCTACTTTGTGTGCCAATGAGTCTATTTTTGCAGATAATATAGTGAAAGTGTCTACTTCATGTACCCCTACAGTTTTCTTATGTATAGCTCGGTCTGATACCCACATGACAGTGGTGATAGCCATTTTCTCAAACAATTTCAAGGCTTCAGCAATGGTTTTGGTGGATAGTGAATCATTGGTTGAAGAATCTACCATGCTTTTATAAGAAAGAAGTAGTCTTGCATAAAAATATTGAACTTGTAGGCCCTTACTAATACCATGATAAGGGCACTTCCTTAGCATATTTTTGAATTTGTTCCACGCCTCATCAAAAGATTCTGATTCTGCCTGTTGAAATATTGATATGTCAAGCTTCAACTTTGCAATCTTGACCGGTGGAAAGAATTTTGTGCAAAACATTTGGGCTAAATCATTGTGATGATGGCAATCGACTATGAGTCCAACCACTCAAGAGCTTTATCATAGAGAGTATGTGAGAAAAAACGTAGCTGGATGGCGTCGTCTGAGATTCCTTGATATTTAAGATGTTGGCACATTTCTAAGAATGGCGAAACATGTGTATATGAAATCTCATTGGCCCTGTCATAGAACTGATGTCCATTCTGAAATAGATGAATTACATTAGTCTTCAACTGAAAATTTGGCTGCCCAAAAGGTGGGTAGACAATGCTAGATTGGCTTTGGATGATCTGCAGAGTCATAATGCATCTAATAAGCATATTGTCTTCATTAATGGCTATCTCTATATGCTCTCGTCCTGTCTGAGCAATCTCGTTGTTATTCATTGTATCTTACTGTTTTTGGTCTTTTTGTGTGTTTTTCTTGCCTCTCTTTTCTTGAAAAGAAACAATTCAAACACTGAAATAAATTGAAAAATAATAAAATAAAAAAATAAAGTTCAAATTTGTGCTAAAATAATTGAAAAAAAACTAAAACAAAATCTCCAGCAACGGCGCCAAAAACTTGTTAGTGCAAGTGTACGGATTGAGAATAATGAAAATAATTATAACTCAAACAATTAAAAGATTGAGTTTATGAAGAACTATTTTAAGTTTGGAAAAGAAAAGCATACTAGGATCTCGAATCTACTTATACCAATCATCTTTAAGTCGAACTGTTGAATTTAATAACACAAATTAATTACGAAGATCAATATTCTTAATTTGTTTAAAAATCTCTCTCGAGTAGAATTAAACATATCCATATATGTGACCCGACTATATGTCTATAATGGATGCGAACATATGAAAATGTATTAAAATTTGTGAATACTTAAAGATCACGTAGAGTATAGCGGTATATCTCTATCCTGTATCGAACCTATGATAATCAATACTATGTTTAACTTATTTTCAATCTCTCGATGGTAAAATAAACCATAAAACTTATACAACTATTGCGCATATAGTTATGGAGAAGAAGATAACAATATCAATTATTCAAAATAAAAAATATGCTTTGAATATAAAAAACTCGGTTCAAAGAATTAAAGATTGATGATAGAAGTTTCATTATGATGCTAGCACTAAAAGAATTTATCTTAACATACTAAGGAGAAGAAAATTCATAAACCATCACCCGAATAAGAAGAAAACTCAAAAGATGAAATATTGATCTTGATCTTCATTGAATTCTTGAAAGAATAAATCTTGATCTTCGTTTCTTGTTTCGTCTCTTATTTTTCTCTCCAAATTCGGGTCGAATTTATGATTTAATAACCCACATATATAGTTCCATAATATTGCGGGGACTTTTACACTGGGTGATTGCCTAGTGTATTCCTGGGGAATCGCCCAGTTTAGCTGTTTTGCATTCTTATACTGAATCATGGTGCTAGGCGATTGCCCAGTTTTAAGCTTAGGCGATCGCCCAGCTTAAGTTCTTCAATTATGTTCTTTTAGTCTTCTAACTTTGGATTTTAGTCATTTTAATCCTCAAACCTTCCAATAGCCTCTAAAATGGTCTTTCAAGTTCCAATTAAGTGAAATTGAGTTCCCATATTTTTTAAATATTTGCCAAATTGTTGCTCTTTTCGTTCATTCTTCTCCAATTGCTTATAAACGAGTCCAAAACTAAAATATAAAAAATAATACACTAAATTAAATAGAAAATCAATAAAATGAAGGGATAAAAGCTTAATTTAAAAGTCCAAATAAGTGCACGAAATGCACTTATTAGATGTTCTCTATCCTCACTATGGGCTGAACTTGCGACGGTATTTCTTGATCATTCTATTCAGGTGGATCCACATCATCCACTACATGAATATTATCATTTGTAGTGTCGGGATGGTCTTTTTGTGCATTTCCCCCATGATCATCATTCTCTACACTTGGAGGAACTAGACCCAAATTAATTGGAATTTCTGCTGAGGATTGTTCTCAAGTTTTTCACTATCGTCAACAAGTTTATTTGTAACAAATATAACAACACTGCTTCTAATAATTTTCAATTTCATTTCATCACATAATATGTACCCATATTCTTCGTTGACCATACCTTAAGAAAATACATTGTTTTGCCTTATCATCAAGCATTGATCTTTCATTTTTCAGAACACAAACAAATGCTTTGCAACCAAAGACTCTCAAATGATTATTAGAGAGGTCTTTTCCCATTCAAAATCTGTTTGGAACATCGCCATCAAAAAGAGCTGAAGGATCTTCATTTCATCTACCCATAAGTGTTTAGGTAGCTTAGCATGAGATATGTAACACCCGAAATTTTTTATTGAAGTTGAATTATTCAAGGCCTAAGTATTGTTTTTCTTCTACTTGTCACTAGAAGGTCCAACTCCAGTCAAAGTCCAACAGGGCGCAATAATGAGGAGAAAGCCCAATTTATTTTAAAAGGATTGGATGATTTGTTATTAGGGGTTTTTTCATAAATAAACCACTTTTTGAAAATAATTCTAATTTTATCAATTTAAAAAATTTATTCTAAAAATACTACATTCTTAAAATTATATTAATTAATAAAATAATAAATTAAAATCAAACCTATACCACAAAATATATTTCCACGTGAATTCACTCAAATTTGCTTTCGAGTCCTTAATTATTTGCACAATAAGTCCTTCATCTTTATAATATTTTTACTTTAGTCCCTATACTTCATCTTTCATTTCAATTTCGTCCTCTTTTATTTGCAACCAAGTCCTTCAACTTTAAATTTTTGCAACTTGATCCCCATATTTATACTTTTATATCAATTTAGTCCTTTATAGTATCACTATTTAATACATATGTTACAAATGATATTGTGTATCAATGTTTGATACAAATGTTATAAATGATATTTTGTAACAATCAGTGTTACAAATTGAAATGTAAAATATTAGTGATACAAAATATCAATTTATGTAACATGTGTTTTGTAAAATAACATAATATAATCTGTAACATATTCAGTGATACAAAATATTATTTGTAACATTTGTATCAAACAGTGATACACAATATGATTTGTAACATCTGTATCAGATTACGATACTAAACCAACTGCAAAATCAACTCTAAACTTCAATAAGTTCGTTATAGTATGATATAGATATGCAACACAATGCTAAATTTAACAAATAAAATTATTGATTTTATCATTTGTAACATATGTAACATCAGTGATACAGAATACCAATTCATGTAACATGTGATGTGTAAAATAACATAATATAATATGTAACATATTTAGTTAAATAAATGACTAAATTGATATAAAAGTATAAATATGGGGACCAACTTGTACAAATTTAAAAGTTGAAGGACTTGGGTTGCAAATAAAAAAGGACGAAATTGAAATGAAAGAGAAAGTATGAGGACTAAATTGGAGATATTATAAATATGAAAGACTTATTTTGCAAATAATCAATGACTCAATTAACAAATTTGGGAATTCACGTGGTCTTGGTCCTTTGATTTTAATTTATTATTTTATTAATTAATATAATATTAATTATGTACTATTTTTAGAATAAATAAGCTAAGTTGTTAGATTTAGAATTATTTTTAAGAATAATGTTATTTGCAATTTTCACTATCGGTAGTTATCATACGTGTCATTATTCAATTGGTTGAATTATTTACTCTAATTAAGTAATGTATTTATAGCCATTAATTATGAATAATTCAACCAATTGAATAATGACACGTATGATGACTACCGATAGTGAAGACTACAAATAACATTACTCTTATTTTAATATTTGTAAGTAATGGGTGTAATATCCACTTGTTATTATACCCATTAAAATCCAAATTGAGTATATAGAAGAATAATTTTGGAAAAGAATTAAGAAAATAGCTTATTTAAATTCAACATTTAAATTTATTCATCCAATGAATGAATTTCGTATATTCTACAAGTCAAAATAATTTCAATTTTAGTATTGAAAAACTTACCATAAGCTAAGGAAGGAAATTTTCCATAGATTATTGCAAGAGATTCCTTCAATCAATTCCTTTCCGTAAGTCATTGCACAAGAGCAAGGAAAACATTCCAAAAACCCCTCACTTGATCCCCAATTTAGGCCCTCTCTCTCCCCATACTCACCCCACGCCTCGCTCCTCCATCACTCTCTCTTGGCCACACACACACACACACAAAAACATAAACACAAATAGGGATGCACAAAAAAACCGTGAAACCGCAAACCGAACCAAACCCGTTGACTTGAAACCGTTGGTTCGGATCCACGTGGACCTGCGATTTTATTTCCTTTAAACCGAACCAAACCGTTTCAAAATGGTTTGATTTAGGTTTCAATTTTCAAAAACCGCACAAAATCAACCGCATTTAAATATTAAAATTTAATTTTATGAAATTATAAATGTTACTGTTTTCAGAAGAAAAAAAATCTTATTTCACAGTTCCCTACACGGCTACAAGCTACATCAATACAAATACAAATTGTAAAATAATAATTGTTCATATTAGAAAGCCCAATCCTTTAAGCCCAATTCTTTAACATTAATAATTTAATATGTTGAGAATTCATTACAAGGCCCAATTTATTAACTTTTAGAATTTACAGTTCACTTCACACGTACAGGCCTCAGGGTTTATAGTTCATAATCAAATCTGGATTGCTAGTTTGCCAGTTTGCCTTTCCAAGTTCCAACTTCTAATCAATTTCACGCCCAAAACTTCACTTCTTCAAACTTTCTCCGAAATTGATCAAATTTCCATCCTAAATCTTCAAATATTCCTTTGAAGAATACTTCACAAAACTTAATTTGAAAATTTTTGAACCAAAACTCATTAGATTTGGACTATTTTCCACCTGTTCTGCAATTGCACCTATGCTATTTGGTCACCTGCTCATCGCGCCGCTGCAGCGCCACCACTGACTATCCACCACCCATAAATTTCAGGTATTGTTTCAATATTCTTGGTTATTTGAATTTTTGCATTGAATACGATGACAGACTCATTTTGTATCCGTAACCTAATGAAAAATCAGAAAGTATAGACTCAAGCTCAAATGACGAGAACTATATGAAGCAAGAATATAAGTGACAACTGGAGAAGTTTTATAATCAGTTTGATGGCATCTCATGAAATTTTATACTTTTGATGGGAGAATTAAAAAAAATGAGGATAAACCAAACTTTCAAAACTTTTTTCTTGTTTTTTCAGATGATACATTAACACATGTTGTAATCCAACCCCCACCACAACCCATTTTTCACAGAAAAAGACAATTGGATTTCAAAACATGGTATTTCTGGAATCAAACAAGACATATCTATTGAAAATACCACAGATGCTATTGGAAGAGAATTTTCAAGACATGAACCGGCCAACACGTCTCTTCTGTTTTTCATATTGTTCTATGCTTAGTGTTCTCAAAGTTCTTCATTTTAATTGTGAGAAGCAGATAATAACATAATAATAGGTAGCGCAAAACAAGAAGAGTTAAAATGTGCTTTCATTCAAAGCTTAGAGCTTAACATGTATTAATAGTGAGAAACAGATAATAACATGTAGTGCATCTGGACAATACAAAATACAATATATTCACAAGCTTACTTTTGATATGCTGGTTCACTCCATTGTTTATTTTTTCTTTTTGTAGATATGGATCCAATTCTAGAAGAAGCTGATGATGCAATTTTAATAGAGGATGACCCTGCAAATATGAAAATGGAAGGGAAACGCAAGAAGGGAAACAAAAGGTCGGAGGTGTGGGATCATTTTAAAATTCGCGGAGATGAGAAGGCAAAATGTAATTATTGTGGACAAACATATAAGCATCATGCTAAAAACTGTGGAACTAGTACATTGTGGAATCATCTCACGCAGTTGTGCAAGAGGTATCCATATAGGGTTCAAGATAAAAAGCAAAAGAGAATGACTGGCTATAGTATGTATAAAACTGGAGAGCTTACTAAGGGTGTTAATAGCCGTAACGAACTTGTCAACTTTGTTCAGAAAGAGGTTAGAGAACAAATTACAAGGTGCTTCATATTGTCTGAGTTACCTTTTCGACATATTGAAGATGAAGGTTTTCAGGATTATACAAGGTATTTTTTTCCCAAAATTTGTATATCCTTCAAGGATGACAGTGGCATGGGATATATATAATATGTTCCTAAATGAGTAGAAGAAATTGCAGAAAGAGTTAGGTCAACATAGAGTTTCTTTGACTACTGATTGTTGGACGTCGATACAGAATGTTAGTTATTTGTGTTTAATTGCTCATTAGGTTGATAATGATTGGAGACTTCAAAAAAGGATTATAAGTTTCATTCAAGTCCCAAGTCATAAGGGAGATATGGTGGGAAAGGAGTTGATTTATTGTCTTAAAAATTGGAGAATCAATAAGATTTTTTGTGTGACTGTTGATAATGCCTCATCCAATGATATATCATTATTAAGATTGAAGAGTTGTTTTGAGGAAAAGAAAAACGGTCTAGTACTGGGTGGAGAAATGCTTCATATGAGATGTTGTGCTCATATACTCAATCTTATTGTTTGTGATGGCTTGAAAGAAATAAATCATGCTATTTCAGCTATTCGAATTGCAGTGAGGTTTGTTAGATCTTCCCTAGAACGACTAAAGAGGTTCAAGGAGAGTTGCAAGGAAGCAAGTATTGAGTCTCGTGCTTTGTTGTGTTTGGATGTAACAATTAGATGGAATTCCACATACTTGATGTTGCAAGCTGCTATGAAGTTTAAAAAAGCATTTGTTGTTTTAGAAAGTGATGGAAACTATACAAACTATTTTAATGAAGACAGGTCCGATGGAAGAAATTTAAATGGACCACCAACAAGTGTCGATTGGGATCGAGTAGAAGTATTTGTTAGATTCTTGGGGACTTTCTATGAAATGACTTTAAAATTTAGTGGTTCGAAGTATGTAACTTCTAACTCTTTCTTTCAGGAGATATGTGAAATTCATGCAGAGTTGAACGAATTAGGAAAAGAGCTTAACACTTTGACGTGGGATCTATGGCAATTAGTATGCTGAAAAAATATGACAAGTATTTGGGGCAATGTTGAAAAGTTTAATCAATTGTTGTTCATTGCAACAGTTCTTGACCGAAGATGCAAGTTTGAACTTCTTAAAGTCGGATTTGAACTTATTTACGATGTAGAAATTGCAAAAAGTTTGTTAAGAAGAGTTCAAGAGACACTTGAAAGGTTGTATGCATTCTATGAAGAAATAGCAACTCCAGTCACTCCACCATCAGCTTCATCAAAAGAGACTACCAAAACTAGTAGTGAAACTCCTTCACAACCTGCTTTAGGTCTTTCTAAACCCATTCATTCTATTTTTAAAGCTAGACTTATGCAAAACATTCAATCTGAGAAGAATGATTTGGTTGCTTAGTTGTCTGACCGTTGTGAAGATTTGAACGATTCCAATTTTGACATATTACTTTGGTGGAATTGAATGCGCACAAGTACAAAATTGTCTCCCAAATTGCCAAAGATGTATTAGCAATTCAAATATCCACGGTCGCTTCAGAGTCGGCATTTTCCACGTGTGGTCGGATTCTTGATTCTTTTAGGAGTTAATTGGGTGCGAAGATGGTTGAGGCCTTAATATGCATGAAGAATTGGTTGCATAGCAATAAGGAACCTATAGTGCTTCGTCAATATTTAGATGAGGTAGATGCATTGGATGACTCGGAGAAAGCAGTTGAAGGTGACATTTATTTTCTACTATCAATTTTGATATTTCTGTGTATATTGTTTTGTAATTGCTTGTCAATATCATTAATAAGGACTAATGAATATTTTGATATTTTCATGTTATACGGAGGTCGAATCATGTGTTACAACACGGGATATTGATCCAATTATTATGAAATAAGAGGTTAGAACGCAATTTTTACTTATTATTAGTTTGAGCCTGGAACTCCCATTTTGTCCATAGTTTGAAGTATTTTTTTTATTTTATTTTATTTTTTTTACTTCTACACAATATGTTGTTGTTTTCCTTCTTACATGATTTATCCATTATCTTAATTAATCCAATGATTTTGCAGAGCCTTGATGAAATCACCGATAAATGGCTTTAGAGTTTTGATGGTTCAAATGCTTGTGAGGATTTTTGTTAGTTTGGTTCAGACATGGTTAAGGAAATTAACGGTGTTCTCAACTTACTCTACTTTTGCTGATGAAGCCCTAGTGCTGCTATTTCTATATTGTTGCTTGTAAAATTTTTGAGTGGAGAAAGCTATTGGAATGTTGATAGATGCTAACTTACTCCTACTTTTCTATTTTTTTGTTTGTATTTTGAATTTTAAACAAATATAAATGTAATTTAACATTCATTTTTGCTTTTCCTTAGAATAGCTGCAATCTGGAATGCAATATTACAAGAATATACGAGATCTTCTAATTCTTTTGCTTGTAGTTTTCTTTTAGCTGGTGCGACCTTTTTGACAGAAGCTTTAGGCAACTGAATATCGTATAAAAACTCCCCATTTTTCATGCATGATTGAACTACATTATCAATCTGCTATGACGCATAATGCATATACTGATCGGCTTTGTGACCTTCATAGTCAGCTCCCAAAGACCCCTTTGCAGCAGATCTGTACTTGGATTTTTTGCATTACTGCATGATTCCCCACATGAATTTTGTTTATCTAATAACTTGTCTAATCTTTTCACGTGTAACTGGCCATCTAGTTGGCTTCAGACAATTTTATGTATCAGCTTATTAGCAAATTTATCAGGTATCATATGGTTACTTGTTTCTTATTTATCACAGGTCAGTATTATTCGCCTCTTTCATATTCTGTTGAGTATGATTTTGATGAAATCTAAATGGAACTTCTGATATCAAAATTTATGAGATTACAGATTGGGATTTGGTCAAAGACTCCACTTTTTTGACTTAGTATTTTGGAATTAATATTTTTGGTAAATCCCATTTCTTTTACCTTTATTTTCTTCATTACAAATTTAGGTATATGGCCTCTACTTAATTAGTGTGCTACTCGATTCTTGGATTAATAGCATATTTGGCTAGGTTTAATAAAGAGTTCAATTTGATTAAAGTTACTTGTAAGTCATCCTGCTCTTACACTATTATTTACCACAAATTTTGCAAAATATTTATACAACTTGATATTAAACTTATATGCTAACTTGTTTTAAATATATTACTATAATGTCGATAGGTCGACCGCGGATCAAAACCGAACCAAACCGCAAATAGGTTTGGTTTGGTTTGGTTTGAAAAAATTCCAAACCGTGTGAAATGGCTTGAGTTGAAAATATGGCACAAACTGTCCAAACCGAACTGCGTTCACCCCTAAACACAAACATAAGATCTCTTAACGAAAAACAAGAAGAAGAAAGAAGATAAAAGCTAGATGGTTTACAAGAGTTTCATCTTTTTTCCATCAAAGACACAAGGTAGGAATACATATGAAAGTTGATTTCATCCCCTTTCAATTTGTACATTTTATGTGAAATATTACATGCTTGAGAATTTGACTAGAAAGAAGTGTAATCAATCTTGATTACACAAGAAAAAAAGATCTAGTTTAATCTTCTATGATTAAACTCAAGAAAGAGAGAATACGACTTCTTGAGACCCTTGAATTCCCGAATTTAGAATATGTGATATGATTTATTTTGCTTGAAACTACTTTTGGATTGGGATTGCACAAAGAAATATGTACTCCTATTGTGTTTCCCAAAAACTCACCCATTTCCTTCTCTTATAGGTTAATCATGGGCCATGGATAGAGGCTTGATGATGGCGATGGGGAGCCTTGGGAATAAAGAGAGTTTGAAGACAATAATTGACCATTTTTTTTATAAGTTTTCATATTTATTGCTTGCTGAATTTTTGAGAGATTGGATGATTTTATGAACTCCTATGCTTCATTTATGTTTGATCATCGTTTTTGAGTTTATTCATGATAGAAAACCAAGTTATATGATGATAGATGTTTTTAAAAGGACTTAAAGCTAAAACAGAGAATACGTGCAAGTAGTCTGACTTCAAACGAACACCCTAGGTTGTGTATTCAAATTTCTAGGTAAAACCAGTTAGGATTGATAGACTGATGAGTTCCCTGAGAATTAGAATCACGTCAATAGGGAGAATGTACAATTGAATATGCATATTTTTGTAATGGTGGACAATTAATTATGACTAAAAATCCTCCTTGTGCATTTTATGAGTTAATTAGGAGGCCTGTTTGAATTAGTTATGTTCTAAAATTTTAAAATGTCGTAGTATGATGTATTTTCTTAAATTTTAATAATTTATAGAGGTAATTTGGAGTGTCAATTATGTTTGGAATATATTATAGCATTTATTATGGTTGCATTTTATGTCATAGATGTATGGCTTTAGACCATGTATGTGGATGATCAATTTAAAATTATAAGCAATTGTGTTTTAATGTAACACCAAATTTAATTAATCAAACTAAATGGTATACACACTTAGCATCAATTTCCTATTCGTCTATACAAATGAACATTGAAATAGGAAGCTTGATAGTAGCTTGGTAAATCAATTAAGTATTTTTCTTATTGCTTTAGTTTTTTTTGTCTTTTACTGTTTCTTTCGATCGAGCACCCAAAGTTGGACGTTGAGTTGAAGCTTGAATTTTAGTTTCCTTTGCCTGTTGAGATGTTTAATCCTTTCGACAAGTTGCCGAAGTTTATTAATCAATAAATTTTAAGTATTCCCTTTTATTCCAATTTAAGATGTGTTGGTATTTCTATTATTTAATGGAAGAAATTATTATGTCTAAAGGTAATGGCACTACCAACGCAGAATAATATGATTAGAGACTTTCTGGCAATAGTTCAGGATCTAGCCAGGCTCCACCTTCCCACCCCTCCAGCTGTCACCAATCATGTTGCAGTGATTGAGCAATTTTGTAGCCATAAACCCCTACATTTGATGGCGCAGTCGGGTCTTTGGCAATAGATGAATGGCTGCGTAACCTGGAGTACTTTTTTGGCTTTTAGCATGTATCGACGCACAAATGTTTGAGTGTGCAAATTACATGTTTGCTGAAAAATGCAAACCATTGGTAGGAGTCTATGTCTCGGACTCGGAGTGAAGAAGAATAGTGTGCTTTGATGTGGGAATAGTTCAAGGAAGACCTGATAGAGAAGTTTTTTCCACAAGTGCTAAGGGATTACAAGAAGACGGGGTTCCTACAGCTGAGGTAAAGAAGTGTGTTACTTACGGAGTATGAGTGTAAGTTTGAACATTTGTCAAAGTATGCTCCACATTTGGTCAACACTGAGGCCAAGATGATTAAGAGGTTTGAGCAATAGCTGAGTACGAATATCAAATTGATACTCATGTCCCACAATTTAACAACATACCGTAAGATGTTAGCTTAGGCTAAGACGATTTAGTATCGAAAGGGAAGCTTCGATCAATCCACTCTACAGAACAAAGATTCTTCTAGGAAGAAGAAGTGTAGCAGAGAAATGAACAGGGAAGTGGAAAGACAAAAAGCTAAATATTGGTCCAAGTAATGGCAAGACGGGAGTTACCATTATAGCTTGCCTAAAGTGTAACAAAACTAATCTTGGTAAATGTCTATTTGGGAAGAACGTTTGCTACCAATGCGGCAAGCCGGGCTACATGAGTATGAACTACACGGAGCCTCCCAAAGGAAAAGACATGAGGGAAATGGGCCGAAATAAGAACAAAGACCAGGAAAGGCCGAGTATTTTCTCTAATCCATCAATAAGTCGATCAGGACCCAAATGTTATAGTAGGTATCATTCTGTTATCACATACTCCTACTTATGTTTTTTTTATTTTTTTATTTTTTTTTTATTTTTTTTATTCTGGAGCAACACATTTGGTTGTCTCTGCATCATTTATTGCTAAGACTAGACTCACATGTGATAAGTCAGCCAGCGAGCTAGAAGTTAGCACTCCTTCAAGTAAGATACTTAATATTAGTCAGATAGTTAAATCAATTAAGTTAGAAATTAGAGGAAGAATACTAGAAGCCGGTTTGTATAGTTTGGAGATGAGCTAATTTGATGTAATACTGGACATGGATTGGTTGGGACGTAACCACACATATATATTTAGTGCCACGAAAATAAAATAGTGTTCCAGAAACTAGGAGATGAAGAATTTCACTTCTTGAGAATAAAGAGCAAACCACTACCACGCATAGTGTTAGGTCTTCAGACGAGAAGAATGATGGAGAAAGAATCATGTCAAGGTTCCTAACTAGCACCTCGGGCAAAACATGACCAGAATTAACCGCTGAGAAGGTGACCGTTGTACCGGATATCATAGATGTTTTTCTAGAAGACCTACCTGGTATTATGCCAGATAGACAAGTAGAATTTACTATTGAATTAATTCCTGGAGCAACGTCAGAATCTAAAGCACCTTATAGAATGGTTCCAAAAGAATTGCAAGAATTGAAATCTCAGCTTCAGGAATTTTTGGATAATGGCTTCATTAGACCAAGTTTACTCCATGGTGTGCACACGTGCTCATTGTGAAAAAAAAAAGATAGATAGATGAGGATGTGCATCGACTATAGTGAGCTGAATCACTTAACCAGAAAGAATAAGAACCCTCTTTCGAGGATTGAAGATTTCTTTAACCAATAGAGAGGGTCGAATGTGTTTTCCAAAATTGACTTGAGGTATGGTTACCATCAATTAAAGATCAAGGCTAGTAACATACCAAAAACAGCTTTTCGAACTCGTTATAGGCATTATGAGTTTGTCGTCATGGCTTTTGGCTTAAACAACACTCTAGTGGTGTTCATGGACTTGATGAATATAGTATTTCATTAATACTTAGACAAATTTGTCGTAGTTTTCATTGATGGCATTTTGGTGTAATCTTAGAATAGGTTGTAACATGAGAAACTCCTTAGAATGGTTTTACAGACTTTTCAGAAAGAGAGATTGTACGCCAAATTCAAGAAGTGTGAATTTTAGCTTGATCGTATATGTTCTCTTGAGCACACGGTCACTGTTCAATAAATTGAAGTTGAGCCGATGAAAGTGGAAGTAGTGACTAGTTGGAATCGACCTATCAATGCTGAAGAAGTCCGTAGTCTGTTATAACCTAACTGGGTATTACCGGAGGTACATTGTAGGGTTCTCTAAGATTGCGAGACCGATGACTAAGTTAACTAGAAAATGGGCGAAGTTTTCGTGGACTGACAAATGTGAGAAAAGATTTCAAGAGCTTAAACAAAGTCTAGTCACAACTTTAGTGCTAACGATACCCAAAGGATCAGGTGTTTTTGTTATTTACAGTGATGCACCCAAATTAGGCTTGTGATGTGTGCTCATGCAACATAGAAATGAGATCGCCTACGCTTCAAGAAAATTGAAGCAGTATGAACAAAACTATCTAACGCAAGACCTAGAACATGTACCAGTGATTCATGCCTTAAAGATATGTCTTTACTATCTGTACGGATGGAAGTGTGATATCTATACAGACCATAAGAGTGTCAAATATTTCTTCACCTAAAATGAGCTAAACATGAGATAGAAGAGATGGCTGAAGCTAGTGAAGGACTACGACTGTATAATTCATTACCACTCTGGTAAAGTTAACATAGTTGTCGATGCCTAAAGTAGAAAAACGGTGGGACAACTTGCATCAGTGATCACATTACAAGAACAACATGTACTAGACTTAGAAAAGTTAAAGTTGAAATTTATAGCTCCATCGAGTTAAGTTTCTAGAAGAATAGCAACCTTGGCGATCGACCCATTCTCATGGATTGAATTAGAAAAGAACAAGATAAGGATTAGTTTCTACAAAAGGTCGAAGCCAAAATTGGTACAGATAAACGAAAGAACCTCAATTTGAGAACCGACAAGGCATTGATGTTCAAAGGGATAATATGTATACCTAAGGATAAAGAGTTGAAAATTGAAATTTTGGAAGAAGCTCATCAACCCCTTATGCAGTGCATCCAAGAGGAACAAAGATGTATCGTGACCTTCAAGACATTTTTTGGTAGAGGAATGCGAAAATAGTATATGGCTGTTTGTGGAAAAGTGTGTAATTTGTCAAGAAGTCATAGAAGAGCATCAAAGGCCATCAGGGCCATTGAATCTGTTAGAGATGACATAATGGAAATGGGAACACACAACCATGGACTTATATTTCCAAACTCGACAAGAGGTCATATTGCAATTTGGGTAATAGTTGACCGATTGACTAAGTCGTCTCACTTCTTACTGGTGAAGACAACTTTCAGTATAGATAGATATGCACCTTAGAGAAGTTGTCAGATTGCATGGATTCTCCATGTCTATCATGCTGGATGGAGATTTAAGGTTCACAAAATTTTAGAAAAGCTTGCAAGCATCTATGGGCACAAAACTCAACTTTTGTGCTGCTTATCATTCCCAGATCGACATAAAATTTGAGTAGATTATTGAATGTATATAAGACATGCTACAGGGGCATGTGTTTTGGTTTTAGCTGGCAGTTGAGAGTCTCATTTTCCGTTGATAGAGTTCGTCTACAATAATAGATTCCAAGCTACCACCCATATTAATCCCTTTATGGCAGAAGGTATAGTTCTCTAGTTCATTGGGACGAAGTTGGAGAAAATAGAGTGTTAGGTCCAGCAATTATCGAAAATATGGTTCAGGCTATTGACATGATAAGAGCCAGAATAAAGACAACTAAAGATCAACAAAAACGTTTCGTCGAAAATAGAATGATAGAGTTGGAATTTGAAGTGGGTAACAAAATCTTTTTGAATGCAGAACCAATGAGGGGTGTGCTTCATTTTGGAAAGAAAATAAAGTTAAGATCCCAGTTCATCCAAACATTTGAAATACTTGAGAAGATTGGGAATGTAGTGTATCGTCTTGTGTTACCTGTCAAACTCTCAATAGTGCATAATATATTCACGTGTCTGTGATTAGAAAGTTTGTGCATGACCTGGACATGTGGTAGATTTTCAAGCTTTGGGACTTATATGAAGAGATTCCAATAAATATTTTTGACAAAAAAGTTCACATGTTGAGAAATCAAGAAATACTGTTAGTTAAAGTCTAGTGACTGAATAATGGAGTAGACGAGGTGACTTGGGAGAAAGAAGAAAAAATCAAAGCCAAGTACCCCGCACTCTTCGCCTAACAAGGTAAACTTTGAAGATAAAATTGTTTTTAGAGGTAGATGATACAACACCCTGAATCTTTGGTTTAATATGAGAATTCTAATGAAGGCCTAAGTATTTTTTTTTCCTCCTACTTGTCACTAGAAGGTCCAATTATAGTCAAAGTCCAATCAAGGCCCAATAATGAGAAGAAAGCCCATTTCATTTTAAGTGGATTTGATTATTGGGTAAATTCAGAGCCGGTCACTGTTTGGGCACTTATGGGCTCTAAAGTCATATTCTCAAAACTTAATTCAATTAAAGTCATATTTTAGAGCTAAAAGACCAACATACCCTTAATTGTAAAAAACGCTAATTGTGATATTGTTTTGTTAGGATACTTTTTTTTGTGATACTGTTGTGATACTGTTTTTTAGTGATACTTTTTTTTTTTTGTAATACTGTTAAACCTATGATTTTGTACTATTAATAGAACATTTTAAGAACAATATCATTCTCTTGTTTATTAACTACTGATTAATTCGTCTACTGTTAAACACCTTATATATTTATACTTATCTATCCAATGAGAATCTATGTCCTAATTGAATCTCAAACATGTTCATAGCCTCAACAGATCTCTTTAACAAGTTGAAATTTCAAAAATATCTAATTCATGGCTTACCTTAAGATTCACGAATCAGCTTAAAATACATTCACGATATGACCATGTTTTCTGCATAAAATACATTCAAACACCAGTTTTGTGGTGACTATTCAAAAGGTTTTGGTGTTATAAGTAGTCAAGTACAAGTTTATAATTCTTGTAGTTAACATTGTTTAGGATCTAATGAATCAAGAACTAGGAGTGTTGATAAAAAAGGATCAAGTTCAAATGATATTCAACAAGAGAAAGATGAAAGGTGGCTTCAATAAAGATACATTTATCCATGATATTGTTTTAGAGGATTTGTGATACTGTTTTGACCAAAAAAAAATTAAAGATTGCCATTTTAAGCTAAAGAGACAACTTTAAACGGGTAAAATTCATCATACGCAGTGGCGAAGCGACTGGTCTTGACCGTCTCGTCGAGACCATTTCGAAAACATATTATAATAAAAATTCTGAGCATGTGTGCGAATTCTATATTTATTTCTATTGTGATACTGTTTTCTGTGATACTATTTTGCATAACACAGTATCAAACAACACAACATGACTAAACATTAAATAGTGGAACATTCAAGCTCCTATTTACATCAATTAGATGGTGGAGCATTCAAGCTCCTATTTACATAAGATTGTGGAGTATTCAAGCTCATATTTACAGCATTCTATGCCCCATTTCTGTTGTAATACTGTTTTGTATAATACAATATCAAAAAACTTTCACGACTAATTAACAACACAAAGAAATAATCTAATAGCCAACTTAATACAATATCAAGTTGCTATTCTATAATACAGTATCGAGCTGTTTTCTATAATACAATATTAAGCGGCAAATCATGGTAACAACTAATATAATGATACTGTTTTCTATAATACAATATCATCCCTATAGAAATTCATCAAACAAATCATCCTTATAAATACTCTAGCACGGAGACAACTCCAGTTCAACATTTGATCTACAGATTATTGCACTTAACTGTGGAATAATATGGGCCATCACCCAATCTTTTTGTTCTAAGAAGCAAATGCACAACAATCTCACAACAAGTGCTGCACTTCAGCCAACAAGTGAAACAACGTGCAAATAAGCATAACTCTTTCTTAGAATTCATGTCCCTTGAACACATAGCCAACTTAATCCCAGCAAACAACAAAAGAACCCTTAAAACCCCAACTGGAAATTGATCCAAAATCTTCACCAAAAAACTGCCTAAAACCATTCCTAAAACCAATTTAGCTACACCAAAATCTTTCACAAATCCTTCATTCCTTCTATGAATGCTTAGATATCTTTACAATTTCAATAGCAGATAGCCCATATTTTACTATAGAGAATTAAAAAGTGACATTGCGCTGTAGAATCAGTCGCCGGAGGTCGTCGGAGGTCACCGGAGGTTGCCAGAGGTGGAGGAGGTTGTCGCCGGAGGTGGAGGAGGTTTGTGGAGTTGGAAGATTGTGCCAATGGAAAATATGGTTAAAAAGGTTGATTTTGGAATTAATATAAAATATTGCTGTAAAGTATGACTTAATCACAATTTAAAAAAAAGTTTTGACCTAATTTGAAAAAAGTCATGTGGAGATGACTTATTGCCAATTTTCCCTTGATTATTTTTCATTATACCCAATAAATTTCAAGTTTCGTATATAGAAGAATAATTTGAAAAATAATTGAGAAAATAGCTTAATTAAACTTTTTCAACTAGTGATGAATTTAAAATGAGGTTGTAGAAGTCAAAAGAATTTGAATTTTAATATAAGAAACTTACCTATGAATTTTTCCACAGATTCTGGCAAGAGATCCCTTCAATCAACTCCTTCCCATAAGTAATTGCACAAGAGTAAGGAAAACATTCAAAAAATCCCTCCACCAATCCCCAATTTTGGCCCCCTCATCTCTCACCCTCTCTCAGTTCTCCATACACACACACAAGCTATATAAGAGCAAAAACAAGAAGAGAAAGACCGAAGAGAAAAGCTACAAGGTTTTCAAGATATTTTCAAGAATTTCACCTTATTCCATCAATGACACGAAGTGAGAATACACGTGCAAGTTGATTTCATCCCCTTTCAATTTATATGTTTTATGTAATATATTACATGCTTGAGAATTTGTTATGGCCATCCGGACTAGAAAGAAGTGTAATCAATCTTGATTATGCAAGAAGAAAGAAGCACTAATTTAATCTTCTATGATTAAACACAAGAAAGAAAGAATTTGGGTTCTTGAGACACTTGAGCTTCGGATTAAGAATATGTGGTATGGTTTATTTTGCTTGAAACAACATTTTCGATTGGGATTGCACAAAGAATGTACTCCTATTGAGTTTCCCAAAACTTATCCTTTCCCTTCTTTTATAGGTTAATATTGGGTAGTGGATGGATGCTTGATGGCGGTGATGAGGAGCCTTGTGAATAAAGAGAGTTTCAAGACATTTATTGGCCCCTTTTTTTATAAGTTTTCATTTTTATTGCCTGCTGAATTTTTAGAGATTGGATGATTTTATGAACTCCTTTGCTTCATTTATGTTTGATGAAACTTTTATGGTTTATTCATGCTAGAAAACTAAGCGAGATGATGATAGATGTTGTCGAAAGGACTTAAAAGCTAAAATAGAGAATTTGTCCAGAATTTTCTAGCAATCATGTCTGTCATTGAATGAGTGCCTCGGGTTGTGTATTCAGAATTTTGAGGTGAAACTAGTTGAGATTGATATCTAGACGAGTTTTCAGCCTCTAAGATTTGGAATCACCTTAGTAGGGGCGACCGTGGAGTGGCATATGCATGTTTGGTAATGATCGACAGTTGTTATGGAGAATCTGCCTTGTGCATTTTATGACTTAATTAGGAGGCTTATTTGAATTAGGTAGGTCCTGAAATTTTAAAATTTCCTAGTATGATGTGTTATGAGTATTTTCTTAAATTTTAAGAATTTAAAGAGATAATTTGGGGTGTCAATTATGCTTGGAATTATAGCACTGACTATAGTTTTAAAATTTTGTTTAATGTACATCTTACTTATCTATTTGAAGTTCTTATCGAGTAAGAAAATTTCTACAAATTTCATATGTTATAGATGAATTATTTATGTATGAAATTCAGTTATATTCGTGTTAGTTTGAGGCGTCGTTTAATTACTTTGGTGTTCAAGGGAATTTTGCATAATAAAATGGTTATGCCCCATCGATTGCCTTTTGTTATGACTTAATTAAACAGAAATAGAATCTAGGACTTGTGACACATGTGAGATAGGTTGCTTCTTGGTCTAATATGTAAGTTTGGTTGTTTTTAGGACAAATTACACTCAGGGTCCATATTATTTCCAGTTTGTGGCAATTTTAGGGACCTCAACTGCAAGTTTCTCAATTTATATTTCATTTTTACCATTTTATTTTGTTTAAATTAGGGAAAAATCGGCAAAATAGACCATTTGCGTAATTTACTGGAGGTTGGGATGATATGTGCGATTAAAATTGAATAGGGATGGATTTACCACAAATTGAAAAGGATGGGAACTCTATGTGTAATTTACCCTTATTTTAATGGTTGCATTTTATATCATGGATATATGGGTTTAGCACATGTGTGTGGATGATCAATTTTAAGTTACAAGCCATGGTGGTTTAAATATAATAACAAATTTAATTAATCAAACTAAATGGCATAGACACTTAGCATGAATTTCCTATTTATCCTTACGAATGAACCATGAAATAGGAAGCTTGATAGTAGCGTGGTAAATCAATTAAGTATTTTGCTAGCAATGTTCAAGTTCCACATTAGTAGTTTGCCGCTCGAGCTTCGAGGTCTATGCGACGCACCGGGAGTCTATAGTGGAAAATTTGGGGCGTCACTAGATAATATGCATCCAACCCTTTCTTCAATTATCTTGTTCATTATCTCAGCCCAATCATTGTGTTGAGGTGTTTTTTGTGGATTTTTATCAAGCTTGATCCCATGACTTTGGAGTAGCTTTCAAATGTACCCTTCAAATAGCATGATATCTAAATTCTAAAAACCTAACAATAGTTTTTCATTTGGCTCATTTTAGAAGGATGTTAACCTTATGGAAAAGTGAAACGAAGGCCGGTTTACGACATTGGTCATTGCTGCCCTATAACCTCCCATAACGCATTGTTTGACGCTTGCACCTATTTGCATGACCAAACGAATTCAAATTACTATAAAATTATTACAAAACCTTTATAATACATCCAAGTTCATCAACACTTAAATTTCAGCAATTTATTTGATTTTTAAAGAACTCAAAGAATCATCTAATTACAGGCTAGATGCTGTTCCCGGTTACACCTAACATAGCATGCAAGAAACTCTATAATTAATTCCAACAACATCCAATTGATTTGATTCCAAAGCCTATGGACAGAGAACTCGTAGGGCTATCAAAACCCACTAGTTTTGTCAAAATTCATGAATAATTCATCACGTGGAAGCATTTTTACTTATCAAGCTCCTTCTAGCGGCATGCCAAGTAATTTGTCTGGAAAAACTTAAGGGAGTTCTCGTATCACCCTAATGTCACTGACTGTCAATTCCTTATCTCATTCTATGCCTACTGTCGACATAAAAAATCCCACAGACCTTTTGATTGTAAGATCCGTTGAGCTTGTATTGCAGATTCAACACGGGGTATGAACCTTATAGACTCAATTCTCCACGTTGTTTCATAAATTCTTTAGCTACAAAAACAAGGTTAGCATACTATGACTATGAGATTGGACAAATGGATGTCAAAATCGCATCCTTAACAAGAATTTTAGCGAGAATGTGTGTGACAACCCAAATTCTTAAGGACTCGAGTGTCACAAAACGTACTTTAAAATCCATTTTGAGGGGATTCAAATATCAAATCCAAGGATTTAATCATAATAAACATACATTTTTCAAATAATAAATTTAGATAATTTAAATTCATGAAAGAAAAACATCTCTTAACAACTTAAAGTTTTGAAAGATTCTAAAGAGAAAAAAAAAAAAAAACAATGAATTAGCCCTCATGGGCAATTTATTCATATTTTTATTATTTCCTAAAAGAGAATCCCACTGTCGTACACCAACTTGTGCCAACGGTCTCGAATCGTCAATTATTTGTAATGAGAAAACGTAAGGGGGATGAGAAATAAATCCCAATAAGTGTGCATGCATTCATACATATATATTTCAACGGAAAATTCATACTTGCATAGGGAGACATGAAAATTGAATCGATCTTACATAACATGGATCCATAGCCGTGGAATTTCATAGGGAAACTGTAAACTTATATTTAAACATATACACACTTACCTTGCGTGAGGATAATTGAAGATAATAAGAAAAGTGTCGATTGTATTTCCATCCTTCAACTGCGTGCAGGGGTGATAAGTTATTCGTGTGTATACAAATTATGTTTGTGTGTGTGCGCGTATGGGTGTGAGGGGGAAGAAGAAAGTGAGAGAGAAAGAAAAGAGAGTAGGTAATAAAAGTGGTGTAAAGTGGCATGTATTTTGGTGCCTTTAAATAGTGTAAGGTTAGGTCAAATCATATCGTGTGAATATAGTAAAGAATAATCATTTGTCACCCCATAATTTATGTCATATGTAAGAAATTGTCTTCTTCCTTTCTTCCTTTGTATACACACATCATTCCATATTCGTGCCAAAATATGTGATATGATTTTATACTAATTTTCAACCACCCTTTAAATCTTACATATTCCTTTCCTATTTACATAAATACACATATAAGGAAGGAAATTTTCCTTTAACATATATAACATATGTATATATATATATATAATCGGGGGTACTGTAGCACCCTAAAATGTATTTTTTTATAAAAATTGTACCGTAGTCCTTCAACTACTTACCACACACCACTAGGTCCCTATACTTTCATAAAGTCCTAAATTCATATTAAATGGCTAGAGGCAAAGTTCCGGATGTTACATTCTACCCCCCTTAAAATAAATTTCGTCCTCGAAATTTACCTTGAAATTCCTTAAAGAGTTGTGGAAATTTGGCAAGCATTTCCACTTTTCGCTCTCAAGTTGCTTTTTCAGTCGAGTGGTTATGCCACTGCACTTTTACTAAAGGAATCACCATGTTTCTGAGCGTCTGAAATTTTTGAATAATGATTCTCACCGGCAACTCTTCGTAACTCAAGACACGTTGTAACTCAATCGATTGATGATTAATTACATGGCTCATATTAGGTACGTACATTCTGAGCATAGATATTTGAAAAACGTCAAGTACTGTTGAAAGATCTGGGGTAAGGCTAACTGATATGTTACTTTTCTAACGCGTTTCAAGATTTCAAATGAGCCAATAAATCTCGATCGTAACTTCCCTTTCTTGCCAAAACGTAGTACTCCTTTCATGGGTGCAACTTTGAGAAATACTTTGTTTCCCTCAGAAAATTCCAACTCCTTTATTCTCTTATTTGCATAGTTCTTCTGTCTGTCTTGAGCTGTTTTCATATTGCTTCGAATTTTCTCGATAGATTGCACTGTCTGTTCAATGATCTCTAGCCCAAATCTTACGCTCGCCATCCTCATCCCAGTGAACTGGCATTATGCATTTCTTCTCATACAATGCTTCATAAGGTGCCATACATTATGAGTGATAACTATTGTTGTAAGCAAACTCAATTAACGATAAGTGCTTCTTCCAATGCCCCTCCAAATTCAAGGACACAGATCCTAAGCATGTTCTCCAATGTTTGAATCGTCCTTTCAGACGGCCCATCTGTCTGCGGATGGAAGGCTATGCTAAATTTCAAGTTAGTCCCCAACGCTCGATGTAGAACTTTCCAAAAATCTGATGTGAACCTTGGGTCTCTATTTGAAACAATTGAAATGGGAACCCCATGAAATTTTACTATCTCATTTACATATAACGGCTCAATTGGTCCATAGAAAATGTCATTCGTACTGATAGAAAATGAGCTGATTTGGTGAGTCGATCCACAATTAACCAAATGGCCTCATTATCTCTTGTTGACTTTGGAAAGCTGACAAGAAAGTCCATCGTCACATGTTCCCATTTCCATTCTGGAACTTCTAAGGATTCAAGCAACCCAGAAGGTCATTGGTGTTAGGCCTTCACTTGCTGACAAACTAGACACTTCTCAACATGTTCAACTATATCTTTCTTCATTCCCTTCCACTAAAACACCGTTTTTAGGTCCCGATACATCTTTATACTTCTTGGATTCATTGAATAGGGAGCATAGTGAGCCTCTTCTAGAATTTTCTTTTTCAATTCCCTGAAGTCTGGGACGCACAATCGCCCTTGATAATACAACGACTTATCCTCGGCTATGGTGAAGTCCTTCTATTTTCTTGTATCTAATTTAGTTTTAATAAACTCAAAAGATTGGTCGCCCTTTTGATAACTTTTAATCCTGTCACGGAGTATTGGTCAGATCAAAAGTGTTGTCATCTGAGCGACGACATCAGGCGGGGCAATGACAATTTCAAGACTCAATCGTTTGAACTCTTTCAAAGAAAGGTCTCTACACGGTCAACATTGCCACTTGACCAATCGTTTTCGTACTTAAGGCATCAGCCACCACATTCACCTTGTCGGGGTGATAATGGATTTCATAGTCATAATCCTTCACCAACTCGAGCCATCTCCTTTGCCTCATGTTCAATTATTTTTAAGTAAAGATGTACTTGAGGCTCTTGTGGTCCGTATAAATGTCACACATTCCCCTGTAGAGATAGTGCCTCCAAAACTATAGATGCCACTATAGATTACAAAACCTTCCGATCTTTCCGGTATAGTTAACACTGGTGCACTCACCAACTTTTGTTTCAACTTTTCAAAACTATGCTCGAATTTTTCAATCCAGTCGAACTTTGCACCCTTAGGGATTTTGTATCAATGGTCCAGATATTTTCGAAAATCCCTCAATGAACCTCCTGTAATATCCAGCTAGGCCCAGTAAACTATGAATTTCTCCTACATTAGTTGGCCTCGACCAATTTAGAACTGCTTACACTTTACTTGGATCCACTTCTATTCTTCGTGCTGTGACAACATGTCCGAGAAATGCTACTCGTTCCAACCAAAACTTACATTTTTTAAACTTAGCGTACAATTTCTCATTCCTCAAAGTTTCTAGCACGGTCCTCAAGTGTTCTTTGTGCTCTTTCTCACTTCTAGAGTAGACTAGGATATCATCGATGAAAACAATGACAAAACGATCCAGGTATTCACGAAAGACACGATTCATCAAATCCATGAATACTCTAGGGGCATTGGTCAGACCAAATGGCATAACTAAGAACTCGTAGTGACCATATCGAGTTCTAAAAGTCGTCTTTGGAATATCATTGGTCTTGATTCTTAATGGATGGTAGCCGAATCGAAGGTCAATTTTGGAAAATACTACTGTACCTTGAAGTTGGTCAAATAAGTCTTCGATCCTGGGAAGATGATACTTGTTCTTGATAGTGATCTTGTTCAGCTCTTGATAATTGATGCACATCCTTATCGATCCATCATTCTTCTTAATAAATAATACTGGTGCTCTCTAAGGTGATACAATGGGATGGATAAAATCCTTCTCTAAGAGTTCTTCAATCTGTACTTTTAATTCTTGTAGTTCTTTAGGTGCCATCCTATAAGGATCCTTAGAAATAGGTGCTGACCTGGGAATGAGATCGATCGTGAACTTCACTTCCCGTTCCGATGGCACAACTGGTAATTTGTCTGGAAAAACATCAGGATATTCTCGTACTACTCTAAAATCATCGACAATCAATTTTTTATCTCTTTCACAGCCTACTATCGACACAAGAACACCCACACTACCTTCCGATCATAAGATTCGTTGTGCTTGAAATGCAGAAATTACATGGGGCAAGGATTTCTTATTTGTTACAGATAACCGAAATTCCTCTTCTCCTAGCTTTCGGAAGACCACTTCTTTCTCGAAACAACGAATGGTCGTGTGATTTTTGGATAGCCAGTCCATTCAAAGAATAACATCAAATTCGTGCAAATCTAGTACATACAGCTCCATCTCTAAAGATCTATCGTAAATTTCTATTCTTACTGCATTAACTATGTTATATGTATTCAATAGACTTTCGGATGGGATAGATACTTCTATAGGAGAACACGCATGTTCAATAATCACATCAAGTTTTTGTGTGAACTTAAGGGATATAAAGGAGTGGGTGGCACCAGAATCTATCAGTACATAGGCAAGTAAGTTAGATATGAGGATGTTACCTACTAAAATGTTATGATTTTGCCTCTTTTCTTGTTCTGTTAGTGCGAAGATCCTTGATTGCCCCTTAGGTTCATATCTCTGCTTTTGTTGTGCATTTTCTTGTTGTTTGTTCTTTGGGCAAAACATAGCCACTTGCCCTCGTTCTCCACACTGAAAACATGCATTTGTTCCCAGACGACAAATTCCCAAATGGTGTTTCTGGCATTTATTGCAAAGTGGGTAGCTCTTATCTTTACATTGGGTTGGCTCTATTTTACCCTTCTTAGTATAGTCCCATCTCTCTTTGCCCTTGTTATCTTTCCATTTGCGCTTTTCTACCTATCCATGCTACTGTTTGCTCTCTCCACTAGTGCGGCCTTTGAAGTCTGCTAAGTGTACCTTTGCTAGCCCTTCATGGTAGGTCCCCAGCTCTAGCACTACTACCATCTGCCTTAGGTCATCCCTCAACCCCTGCTCGAAACGTCTCGTCTTTTTCTCTTCAGTGTTCACAAAGATGGGGGCATAATGGGACAAATCTTCAAACCTTCGCTCGTATTCAGTTAAAATATTGAGCCCTAAGTCAAAGTGAGAAACTCTACCTTCTTCTGATTTCGAATACTTGTGGGATAGTACTTCTTTAAAAAAAATTCCTTAAATTCACTCCAAGTCCAGATATGCCCATGGATCCTCGACCTAGCGGTTGAGTCCCAACAGCATCTAGCACCCTTCTTCAGCATGAATGTTGCGCATGTAACCTTTTTTGGATTCCGGCAGTCAATAAGGTCGAAGATCCTTTCTATAACAGCCAGCCAATCCTCTGCTTCTAAGGGGTCTATACTATCCTCAAAAGTTGGGGGATGTTGTTTCCTAAATAACTCAACGATAACAGCAACATTGATCCCTGTGTCCCCCGCTGTAGTTGGTATTTGTGGCTGGGGTGGCAGGGTCGGTGGTGTCGGCTAGCGTGGTGGTTGTGGCGGTGCTGTTGCTTGGGTAAAAGTGTGCATCATGGCTAGAAATTGCTGGGCAAAATGTAGGTCTACGCCGTTAGGTTGGGGTTGTTGAAGTTGTTCACCATTGTTGTTAGCTCTTCTGCCTCGAGGTGCCATAGCCTTAACAAACAGTATGAAGTTAAATAAGGACTGAACGAGAAAAATTTTTTTTTTTCCAAAAAGCCTTCAGAAAATTCATAACCATTTGGGGAAAAAAATAAAAACACTACAATAAAATGAAACATTAAACTAAAAACAAAACACTAAACATGATAGACTATGGTTTAATAATTTTCTTGAAAGCTCTAGTTTGGTTCTGGGTCCTCGTCTTCCTCTGTCTCTCCAGGAACATACTCTATTATGTGACCATCGCTATCCACCTATGGTACTTGCCCATGGCTGCCTTTCCAGGACGCGTACTGAGGCTAGTGTCAATGGTGGTTAGGCTCATACCCCTTGGGCCTTCTCATCACTCTGTAATATTTGCTATTGATCACCCATCTTTCCCTAAGGTTAGCAATAAGGAGTTTGGCAGACATCTGACGATCAAACATTACATCAAGCTGTTCAACAAAATCTCTCCAATATCCTGTACGGGTTCTGAGGTGGTAGAAGACCGCTTCATCTCTACAAAGCTCATGACCATTTAGGCTAGCCCCCCGATGAATTACTTCGATAGTATCCAAATGTTCCATGAGATCATGGTTTAGGTTTTTTGTATAAAACCTAAAACCTAAAGAGGTGTAGGAATTTTGATAGATTCTGTATTCTGACCTTCTCTCTCCTTAATTGAGTTGAACTACTAGGCATCTATGGAAAAAAAGGCATAAAAACTACTAAGTACTTTGGTTCAAAATTTTATTTATTTATTTATTATTATTATTATTATTATTATTATTATTATTTTAAAATCGAGACCTTCCTAAATTTAAAACAAGTTTGCACTATTGTCTTTTTGTTACTGATTTGAATAACGTGCTCTAAAAAGCTTCTAGGTGAGGAGGGGGGCCACAAGTAGACCACTTAAATCCCAAACTCTCCTTAGACAGTTTAGGTCTTCTTAACAAAGTCCTTCAATTTTGTGAATATACAAATTATAAAACTCAGACAATAAGTGAAAGTATCTAAAATATACATTTTTCCTACTTGGTTAATTTCTAATAGGCACTTTCGAACTCAAAGGCATTGCATAGTAGTATTCACCATGCTACGATTCTCTAGAATTGATTTAGATGGCAAGAAACACATAATTAATTGAGAACATAATGTATACTTATCTAAGTAGTATATACTTAATTACAAATATTTTGGTTATGACACTAAACATGTATTGCTAACACATAAACAATTAAACTTATATGTTTGGACCATTTATGCTATCATCCTATCATATTCTATACATGTGTTCATAAATCATAGTTTCTACATGATTATATACATGATGAAAATTTAAACAAAATTTTCATAAGTTAGTACACAAGTTACCTGAATCGAAAAGCCGTGGGTTGGGGTATGGTTTAGCGGGGTGACTTAAATCAATTAAATTATATATATATATATATATATATATAAGTAAATACTTACATTAAAACTAATAACTTAATCTAAACATAAAAAAATAATAATAATAAATTACTCATAAACATAACTTAAAAAGGTAATAATAATATACCTAAAATAATATATGTATATATATAAAACCAGTGAACAGCGAGTACTGTTCACATACTATTCACGTGAACAGTACGTTTGCTGCTGTAAAATTTCTTTTTTTTTTTATATCGAAGATCGTAAATTCTTTGATACCAACTGTGACAACCCGAATTCTTAAGGACTCGAGTGTCACCAAACTTACTTTAAAATCCCTTTTGAGGGGATTCAAATATCAAATCCAATGATTTAATCATAATAAACATACATCTTTCAAATAATAAATTTAGATAATTTAAATCCATGAAAGAAACACATCTCTTAACAACTTAAAGTTTTGAAAGATTCTAAAGAGAAAAGAAAATCAAGGAATTAGCCCCCATGGGCAATTTATTCATATTTTTATTATTTCTTAATAGAGAATCCCACTGCTGTACACCATCCCGTGCCAACGGTCTCAAATCGTCAATTATCTGTAATGAAAAAACGTAAAGGGGATGAGAAATAAATCCCAATAAGTGTGCATGCATTCATACATATATATTCCAACATAAAATTCATACTTGCATAGGGAGACACGAAAATTGGACCGAACTTAGATGGTGCCAGTTTTTCATGCGTAAGCTACTAAACTCCGATCTATTCTTACATAACATGGATCTATAGACGTGGAATTTCTTAGGAAAACCGTAAACTTATACTTAAATATATACACACTTACCTTGCATGAGGATAATCGAAGATAATAACAAAAGCGTCGATTGTATTTTCAACATTGAACTGCGTACAGGGGTGATAATTTATTCGTGTGTATACAAATTATGTGTGTGTGTGCACGAGCGCGCGTATGGATGTGAGGGAAAAGAAGAAAGTGAGAAAGAAAGAAAAGAGAGTAGGTAATAAAAGTGGTGTAAAGTGGCATGCATTTTGGTACCTTTAAATAGTGTAATGTTAGGTCAAATCATATTGTGTGAATATGGTAAAGAATAATCATTTGTCCCCCCTTAATTTATGTGATATGTAAGAAATTGTATTCTTCCTTGCATACACACATCATTCCATATTCGTGCCAAAATATGTGATATAATTTTATACTAACTTTCAATCACCATTAAAATATTACATATTCATTTCCTGTTTACATAAATACACATATTAGAAAATTTTCCTTTAACATATATATATAATCAGGTATTGTAGCACCCTAAAAAAATATTTTATTTTTGTTTTTGAAAATTGTACCGTGGTCCTTCAATTACTTACCACACACCACTAGGTCCCTGTACTTTCATAAAATCTTAAATTCATATTAAATGGCTAGAGGCATAGTTCCGAATGTTACAATGGCATCTTACCCTCAGTCGATACTCATCCATACTGTCCGCTTTGGAGGACCTGATCCCTCTTAAACCCTCATAGATTTCTTTCACATTCTCAGTGATTCGAACTCAAGACCTCTCCTTATGAGACACTTAAGTTGAATACTGGTACCAATTGGGCAAGTCACCCAATTGGTATCAGTATTCAATTTAAGTGCCTCATAAAAAGAGATCTTGGGTTTGTATTACTAGGACGCGAAAGAAAAATTCGTGAGGGGTTAAGAGGGCTCAGGCCTTCCCAAAGCGGACAGTATGGATGAGTATCGATTGAGGGTAAGATCCCGAGTAGATGGATCCCAGTCGTTATAAAAATTAAACGCGTGCTTTTTTTTGTAAAGACCGAGATCCACTAGTCCGGATCTTATCCCCAGTCAATACTCATAAATATTGTCTACTTTGGGAGGGCCTGAGCCCTCTTAACCCTTCACAGATTTATTTCTCGTCCCCAGTGATTTGAACCCAAGACCTCTCATTATGATGCACTTAAGTTGAATACTGGTACCAAGCAATTCACCCAATTTGTACTAGTTTCAAACAAACGCCCAAATTATAGGGCCTTTGTACTATTCACATAAATAGTACCTTGGTACTGCTCATGATGTATAAAAAACTTCATTTTTTTTGTGAAAACTGAAAATAATATTAAATAATATGAAGTCTACAGAACCGATTTAAATTCGTGCTCTGATACCATTTGGGAGGACCCGAATCCTTAACGATCCAAGTGCCACTAATTCGTAAATTAAAACTACTTTGAAGAGACTTAAAGCATAAATAGAATTATTAATACAATAAACTAATAATAGAAGCATTTATCATAAGAGACCAATTTTTCAAATAGCATAATGAATTCAATAAATTTAAATTAAATATCTTTAATACTTAAATCTAAAAAAAAAAACATTGGCTCCATAACTATAATTTATTATTAAGAACTCTTGGAACCATAAGCCATCTCCATATCGACCATCTCGAACTACTAATTTTCTGAAAAAGGTGAAACAAACATAACGTGAGATAAAATCTTAATGAGTGTACGTGAATAATATTCTTTTCTTTTATATGTATTTCAATGGAAAAATCATAATTGCATAGGGAGACACAAAAATTGGACCGAACTTAGATGTTACCAAATTTTCGTGCGTAGCGCTACTAAACTCCAGTCCGTTCTTAACATATCATGCATAATGTGGACCATAACATAAACATAGCCGTGAAATAACATATAAAAAGAATTACTCATAGTCAACATAAAAACACACTTACCTTATGCTTGAAATTTGAAATAAAGTATGATCAATTTAAGAACTTGAAATTGTTTTCTCTTTTCTCTCTTATTCTAAGGAAAAGAAGAAGATTGTGTGTTTGTGTATTTCTTGTTTACACAAGGGGTGAGTATTTATAGGGGTGGCTGAGGTTTGTCATGTATGGAAACTTTAAATTTCATTAATTACTTTCCTATATTATATTTATACATTATTAGGAAAATATAGATTCTTACCTTAAATTATATGCATGATTAAATGCTAATTTAAGCTAATCACATAATCATATACAATTATATACATATTATTATCTAATTACATGCATGATTAAAGACTAATTTAAGCTAATCACATAATCATATGCAATCATATACATATTAGTATCTAATCACTATTTTAGCTACCATATATATTCAACAGAGCATTAAATCTATATATTCATACCTTAAATTACATGCATAATTGAAAATAATCATATATATATATATATATATATATATATATATTAGCATCTAATCATCTATTTTATCTACCATATATATGTAATATGAAATTAAATATATCTATTTTTAGCAAATTATTGGCAGGTAAGATTACTGTTCATGACACTATTCATAGGACAAAAATCTGCGTATATCTAATAATTACAGTTAGGTCCTCAACTATGAGCAAACCTATAATTTGATGTCTAGACTTTCGTGTTTGTGCAATTAAGTGTTAAATTCAAATTTAACTACTACTAATGAAATTTTAGGGTGTTACAATGTGGACATGATAAAAGTCAAATGTTTTGAATCTACAAAGTCAAACAAGGTATGCAAATTATAGAGATCCATTTATGGATTGAAGCATGCCTCTCAGAGATGGAATCTTCGTTTTGATGAGACAATCAAAATGATTGATTTTATTAATAATGAAGATGGAACCATGTGTATAAAAGAAGGTTAGTGGGAGTAAAGTCGTGTTACTAATTATGTATGTGGATGACATACTATTATTAGAAAATAATGTCCATATTCTAAAATCAATAAAATTGTGGTTATCCAAATATTTCTTCATGAAGGATATAGGAGATACATCATACATTCCCCGGATAAAGATTTATAGAGATAAATCTAAAAGAATACTTAGCCTATCTCAATCTATGTACAATGACAAAATCTTGAGAAGATTTAGTATAGAAAAGTCCAAGAGAGGACTTTGTCCCATCAGACAAGGGATCTATCTCTCAAAAGAGATGTGTCCGAAAACACAGATAAAGAGAGGCCGCATGGATATAATTCCTTATGCATCAGCCTTATTATTTATCATGTATGCCATGCTATATACTAGGCCAAATGTTTCATATGCTTTGAGTGTCACAAGCAGGTTCTAAGCGAACCTTGTCAAGAAATATTTGATCACAGTCAAGAACATCCTTAAGTACTTAAGAAAGACTAAAGACATGTTCTTGGTATATGGAGGAAATAAACTTAGAGTTCAAGGATATGCCAATACCAGTTTTTAGTCTGATAAAGACGATAGCAAATTTCAATCTGGATATGTATTTACTCTAAATGGTGGTGCAGTCAGTTGAAAATATTCTAAACAAGATACGACCACTAATTCAAATACAGAAGTCAAATATATAGTTGCTTTAGAAGCAGCAACGGAAGCAGTCTAGATCAAGAAGTTCATTACAGAACTTAGAGTAGATCCTAGCATTGTTTATCTAATACCTATGTATTGTGATAACGAGCCACCGTAGAAGTGAAGAACCCAGGTCATATCAAAGATGTGTATGAAAATTTATTTTAATTAAATATTGTCTACATTTTATTGGCAAATCTGTTTTTGTTTAAATTTTAATATTTAAAATAAATAATTTGAAGAAAAGTTTGTGATTACTTTTTAATCACATTGTGTTGTAATTGTGAGATACAAGTTATAAATAACATATTCTTAAGATATTTCTAGTTATAATAATAATGGGATATAGATATCATTATTACTAATAGACTAGCATGTGTTATATATATTTTTTAAGAAAGTAGCTAATCTCACGAGTTAAAATGTAGATGGACATCTAATTGAACACATGAATGCATTGTTATGATAGCAAAATATTGGATGACCCATCTAGAAATTCTACATAGACAACTATCTGAGCATCAGTGGTAAATCTCTAATGCGCGGTAGTGAATTTGATCCTTTGACTTGAGGGCATCATAGAATCTTATATGAGAACCGTTGTACTTTGGTGAGCATTTAATGGGGCTTTAAGATTATGAATCACTAGGAAGACGTTGTACGGGTAGATTGATAATCACATGAAGGTTTTGAAAGTCCAATACGAGGATTCGTCACTTCTGAAAAGTCGAAGATTATAACCTACATTTTGCCCACTTAAGCCACTTAAGTTGATATAAATTTTCTCATCCGGGGTGGTGTTATGAGTTGAAAATGTTTCAATCAAAACTAGATTAGATCAACAAATAGTTGAAGTGAATAATATAACTGGTTGATATCTCTTAACTAATTGGGTTATATTGATGAAGAGATTATATTTTCATGGTAACCGCACGTATACTTATTCTATCATACTACATGACATTTTCCTTTACATGGATTGTCTTGACACATTGCTAACTGTCAATCTTGGATGACAACGTGAATTGATTGATCTAGGTAAATTCATGAGAATATCAATGTTTTTGGCATCATAAACGGAACCTAATGGGTCACAAATAAAAGGCGAAAATTGAGTATCATGAGTTAGACTTTGTCCAAGTGGGAGATTATAGGATTAATTTCCAAGATCCAAATTACTGGGTTGTACTTAATAATTTATTTGGTAAAATTAATTAATTGGGTCTATTAGATGTAGACTAACACCGTTCTAGTAAGACTAGAACTAGGGTTAGTGTTGCCTATATATACTACGCTACAGTTTGTGGAATCACAATCTATCTTCATTGTTTGCTAGCACAAGTAAAAGATAGAACTCAATACAATTACTCCTAAAGTTTTGTTTTCATCTATTCTTGATCGTGAAAGTCCAAATTTGTTCTTGCTTTGTGTATTACAGTTGGAGGCTGAACAACTGGACAACTATAGTATTGAAGATTGTACCTCCAACTAATCAGATTATTAGATTTTATGGTGTTCATCAATATAATTTTCTATCACAAATTGTATCTAAGTACTGTTGGAAATTGGTTTAAAATGTCAAAAAATTGACTAAGTGTCAACTTGGCCAAAATATACAAGACCCGACCCAATCTGTTTAGGCAAAGTAGTTTACCACTTTGTCACTTCGGGGCGTCGAAACGGGGATCGACCTGCACGGTCAGGTCGCGGGGTTCAACCTGCCCGGTCATATCGAATGAATAAGAAATTACGAAAAATGACAAATTTAGGTCAAGTTTTGACCATGCGATCGCATGTGTATTTTACCCTGCTATCGCAATTTACTGAATTTTTAAGCAGAACGTTTTTGGGTAGGCCATGCGATGGTAAGAGATAAAGCCATGCGATCGCATGGTTAGCTGGATTAAATTCTGTCTTCAAAATTGTACCTTGCGATCGTAGCTTGGTAAAACTATGCGATCGCATAGGTTTACGCGAATAGACATGTCTTTTTGAAGTATTGCACGATTTGGTTCCATACCTTTTCGTTTTCAACCGATCTTCAACGTTGAAAAGGGCCTTTGGACGTCCTTTTTTGACAAAGAACAAAGAAGCAAACACTTTAACCTCATATTTTCATCTTTGAACCAAATTTTATTGCATTTGTTGCACACAAAATTTTGGTTTTCATTTCCTTTTTCATCCTTTGGAGTACAAGACCTCTTTGGTTCGTTGTGCTTGTGTTTGAAAGTGCTACAAACACAAGCGGAAGTCATTGTATCTTGGGAGTCAATTGCCATATAACATAGGCACCGTTGCGGGGAAAATTTGACTTAATGACAAAGTGTTCAACACTTGTCTCGGCTTGAATATCATCATTATTTCATTTGGTTTCTTGGAGTCACTTATACACAAAATCCGCCAACAATCTTAAGTCAAATTTTTTTATTTCTGTATTTTGTGGTAAGTGACAATCCGGTTGATCTTCTGTTTTACGTAAACAAAAATGAATACAATTGGTAATTTTGATACCAATTCGAATGACACTTCGAATGCGGGAACTTCTGAAGGAAGTATTCCTACCGGTGTGATTCATCCGGTTTTGGTTCTGGTTGTGGCTCATCCTACTACCATACATTCAAACTCCGTTCCACATGGGGAAAAACTGGAGAAGTTCTTTGGGGTTGAGTTCAAAATATGGCATCATAAAATGCTCTTCTATCTCACGACCCTCAATTTGGCGAAATTCTTGAATGAGGATCCTCCCGCCATACAAGAAGGAGAAAACAATCGGGCATCATTAATTGCTTTGTATGCTTGGAAACATTCAGATTTCTTGTGTAAAAATTACATTCTGAATGGCTTGGACAACACTTTGTACAACGTGTATTGTTCCAAGCAATCTGCGAAGGATTTATGGAATTCTTTGGAAAGGAAATATATGATTGAAGATGCGGGAACAAATAAGTTCATCGTGTGAAGGTTTTTGGACTACAAGATGGTAGATTCAAAGACAGTTCTCAGTCAAGTGCAAGAGTTGCAAACTATACTTCATGACATTCACGCGGAGAATATGTCTCTAAGTGAATCATTTCAAGTGGCTACAATCATTGAGAAACTTCCACCCATGTGGAGGGACTTCAATAACTATCTCAAGCATAAATTCAAAGAGATGAATATTGAAGAGTTTGTGGTCTGACTAAGGATTGAAGAAGACAATCGAAGTTTGGACAGGCGTGTTGGAAATAGCATACCACAATCAAAGGCTAATGTTGTGGAATCCAACAACAACAAAGGAAAGAAGAGAAAGAATTCCGTTGAACCTACAAAGAAGAATGCAAAGAAGTTCAAGGGCAATTGCTATAATTGTGGAAAGGCTGGACATCGCTCTGTTGATTGTTGCAAACCAAAGAAGCAAGCCCAAGCAAACATAGCCGAATCTGATGTTATATCAAATGGAATATCTGATATGAACTTATTGGCAATTGTTTCATAATGCAACAATGTTGGAAATCCCATGGAATGGTGGGTTTATACAGGTGCAACCCGTCACATATGTCCTGATAAAGATATGTTCACATCCTACATTCCAACCGAGGGAGAAAAATTGTTTATGTGGAACTCCTCTACATCCAAAGTGGAAGGACAAGGCAAAGTGATATTGAAGATGACATCGGGAAAGGAACTTAGCCTCAACATTGTCCTTCATGTACCGAATATTCGCAAGAACCTTGTGTCAAGTTCTTTGTTAAGCAAGAATGACTTTAAGTTAGTCTTTGTTTCGGATAAGTTTGTACTTACCAAGAATAACATGTATGTTAGCAAAGACTATGTAAATGATGGACTATTCAAAATGAATGTCCTAACTATTGTACCGAAAGATATGAATAAAATGTCATCTTCCGTTTATATTCTTGAGTCATCTAATCTATGGCATCATAGATTAGGACATGCAAACTTTAATTCAATACACAAGTTAATGAATTTAAGTTTAATCCCGAATATGCATTTTAATAATGGAAAATGCGAAACATGTGTAGAGGCAAAAGTGGCCAAAATCCCTTTTCATTCGGTTGAACGAACCACAACACCTTTATAACTAATTCACACAGATGTGTGTGATTTAAAGTTTGTACAAACAAGAGGTGGTAAAAAGTATTTCATCACATTCATAGATGATTGTATAAGGTACTGTTACGTATACTTGTTGAAAAGCGAAGATGAAGCTTTGGAAGTGTTCAAACACCACAAAATCGAAGTTGAAATTCAACTTGGAAAATGATTTATTTGAAAATGATCCAAGGAAATTTGTTGAAGCAATGTCCACTCCCGAAGCTCCTTTTTGGAAAGAAGCTGTACGTAACGAAATTGAATCCATCATGAGTAACCATACTTGGAAATTGGTTGAACTCCCTACGGAAAACAAAGCTTTAAGCTGCAAATGGATTTTCAAAAAGAAATTGAAATCGGATGGATCAATAGATAAATACAAGGCTAGATTAGTAGCCAAATGGTATAGACAAAAGGAAGGATTCGATTTCTTTGATATGTATTCACCTGTGACAAGAATAACGTCTATACGTGTCTTGATTGCAATCGCAGCATTGCATAATCTTGAAATACATCAAATGGATGTTAAAACTGTGTTTCTAAACGATAAATTAGAAGAAGAAATCTACATGGAATAACCCGAAGGGTTTGTTACACCGGAAAATGAAAAGAAGGTGTGTAAACTTGTAAAATCTTTGTATAGATTAAAACAAGCACCAAAGCAATGACATGAAAAGTTTGATAAAACTATGTTGTCAAATGGCTTCAAAATCAATGAATGTGACAAATGTGTCTACATTAAAACCACACTTAACGAATATGTAATCGTATGCCTATACGTTGACGATATGCTAATTATGGGAAATAACTCAAAAGTCATTTCCTCGACTAAGAAAATGTTAACAAAATATTTTGACATGAAGGACATGGGAGTGGCAGATGTGATATTAGGGATTAGAATCTCTAAGACATCCGATGGTTTGTCATTATCTCAATCACATTATGTTGAGACTGTACTTAAGAGGTTTAAGACATATGACAACAAACCAGTTAAGTCACCAGTTCACTTAAGTATACATTTAGCCAAGAATACTGGTGAACCCGTATCTCAATTGGAATATTCACGGGTCATAGGCAGTTTGATGTACATTACCAACTGCACAAGACCGGATATAGCATATATAGTCAACAAGTTGAGTAGATTCACTAGTAATCCAAATGTTGAACATTGGAAGGCATTAAACCGAGTTCTTAAATACTTAAGACACACAGTTGAATATAGATTACACTACTCAAGATATCCCACAGTGTTGGAAGGATATTCCGATGCAAATTGGATATCTGACACTAAGGATTCAAAATCCACAAGTGGTTATGTATTTACCATTGGAGGTGGAGTTGTGTCCTGGAAGTCTTCTAAGCAAACATGTATAGCTCGATCTACACTGAAATCTGAGTTTATTGCTTTAGACAAAGTCGGAGAAGGAGCAGAATGGCTTCGTAATTTCCTTGAGGAAATTCCATGTTGGGTAAAGTCAGATTCTGCAATTAACATACATTGCGATAATCAGTCGGCAATAGCAAAGGCACAAAACAGTATGTCTAATGGTAAGTCTCGACATATCCGTCAAAGACATAATACCATTAAACAGTTAATATCGAATGGTATAATCTCTATTAACTATGTGAAGTTAAAAGAGGACTTGCAAGAGATCAAGTATACCATTTCTCGAGGGGAATGGGCCTAAAGCCTATTGAATATAATTACTATAACGGAAACCCAACCTTGTAGATTGGAAATCCCAAAATCTTGGTTCAATGGGACAACTAAGTTATAAATGATTCAGAATAAAGCACTTATTCCCATTCCTAACTTTTGAAGTGCTATGTCAATTATGTATAAGGATAAATATACATATATATACTTTTAATGATTCAAAACCTTGATGTAGAAAGGTAAGAGATCACCTATATAAGTGTGAAATGGGGCCGCTTCTACGAGAATTCGAGGCTTAATTCTCTTAGAGTACTTATGAAACCAAGAGTTGTCCAAGGCCAAAATGGAAACAACCATGAGAACCGAATTGGTTAGATAAGTTATGGTGTTGGTACAATTGTTTGGGTTTACATGAATGGCTGGATGGTTCAAAAACATCGTGTTCACCAACTAGCCTAGTAAATCCGATTGTATTCAACTAAAGAAGGTTCAAACCCATAAGCTACCTATCTTGATGCTATGACTTGTCTCATGTACTCTATTTGTTAGAGTCTGCATATCATTGCATTTCATTTTGCATCGTGTTATGCGTATCAAAGAATTTCCATTCATATGGGAGATTGTTGGAAATTGGTTTAAAATGTCAAGAAATTAACTAAGTGTCAACTTGGCCAAAATATACAGACCTGACCCAATCTGTTTAGGCAAAGTAGTTTGCCACTTCGCCGCTTCGGGGCATCGAAACGGAGATCGACCTGCCCTGTCGAAATGGGGATCGACCTGCGTATAATTTGGTTTTTCTTTTGACAAATTGGAAGCTCGTCTATCGAAATAACTGCTGTTTCTACATTTCTCTTTAAGCTACTCTAACCTAGTCCGTTGTTTCCAATGTACCTTTTCCATTCTTGAGCAGTTTTGTTCTAATGCCCACGGTGGACATTGTTATAATACCCACCAGGACACTTGTCCAACAGTGTTTGATGAATGTAAAGTAGGCCATTACACTCATCAAACACTTGTTGGACAAGTGTTCCGGTGGGCATTATAACAATGCCCACCGTGAGCATTAGAACCGGAGTGTATTCTCGAGAGCCTATCAATTTCCAACTCCAACAATGCTATTCACTTTGAACCCCATTATACAGTTTAGCTACTTTTTTTTCTACATTTTCCAAATCCTTTCTCCACTTTCCGAAACTCACGTCACTTTAAGCAGTCAATCAACTCTATCCCCATCATCTCTTGTAGTCCTTCTACTATGTCCACACTATCACTCACTGTCACTCTCTCAAAAATGATTTGTCAATTCAAGAATGTAATACGATTATTTCGGCACAACAAGTTAAAATGTTCAAGATGTAAGGAATTGAGGTATACATGCACAGCAAAAATTAAATGTTCAATTCTTTTAAGTCGGATCAACTTGTACTTGGAGAGAATTCGTGATAGAAGTTTACCTTTGATAAATATCGTGAAATCTAATTTATGACTAGCTGGAGATGTGATCTTCAATACCACAGCTGTCCAATTGTCCAGCCTCCAATGGTAATTCACACAGCAAGAAAAGATCTGGACTTCCACGATCAATAACAGATGAAAGCGGAACCTTTTGGGAGTAATTATTCTTGGTTGTCTTTTGCTTGTGCTAGCAAGTGATACAACCAACTTGTAATTTAATCTGTCGTGGCCTTTGTGTATATAGGTAGGTCTAACCCTAGCCCTAGTTCTAGTCAAACTAGAACCCATCAACAAATGAGCCCAATTAATTAATTAATTTGGTCCAATAATTAATTAAGTCTGACCCAATTAATTAGACTTTGGACATTAATTCTTACAATCTCCCACTTGGACAAGGTCCAACTCCAGATGCTGAATTCTCGCTTTATGTGTGTGACCCATTATGTTCCCATTCATGATGGCAAACGCGGTATTATTCTAATCGATTCACCAAGATTGATCAATTCACGTCGCCGTCCAAGATTGACATTTAGCAATGTGTCAAGGCAATCCATGTGAAGGAAAATGTTATGTGGTATGACAGAACCAATATATGTGCGGTTACTGTAGAAATATAATCCCTTCATCAATAATCCAATTAATTAAGAGATATGGATCATCGTCTATCTCATTTCAATCAATTATATTATTTACCTCAACTCTCCGTTGATCTAATCTAGTTATGATTAAAACATTTTCAACTCATAACTGCACCCCGGCCGAAGAAATTTATATCAACTTAAGTGGGCAAAAATCAGGTTATAATCTCCTACTTTCTAGGAGTACGAATCTTCATATTGGACATTCACAACCTTCATATGATTGGCACTATATCGTACAATATCTTCTTGGTGACTCATAATCTACAAGCCCCATCAAACGCTCATCAAAGTATAGCGGTTCTCACATAAGATTCTATAATGTCCTCAAGACAAAGAACCAAATCCACTACCGCGCATTAGAGATTTATCACTGACACTTGGATAGTTATCCATGTAGAATCTCTGGGCGGATCATCCAATGTCATGTTCTCATAACAATGCATTCATGTGTTCATTTAGGTGTCCCTCTACATCTTAACTTCTGAGATCAGCTACTTTCTTAAAAAGAAATGCAACACATGCTAGTCTATCCGCAATAATGATATCCGTATCTTATTATTACTATGACTATGGATATTTCAAGAATAAGTTATTTATAAATAGGATCTCACAATCACAACACCTTGTGATTAACAAGTTACTAAGAACTTTTCTTCGGACTATTGTTTTAAATAATAAAATTTAAGAATAACAAATCTGTCATTTAAAATCTAGACAAAATATTTAATTAATAAAATTGTTCATACACTTCGATGTCTAACAAAGAGTATATAAAATGTCCCATACAAACAAGATCCAATCACTCATGTATCTAATACCAATAGATTTAGCATGACTATCATGTTTGTGCTAGGACAACGACTTTGTCAAAGGATCTGCTACATTGCCATCAATTGTGACTCTTTCAATCTTTATGTCATTTCTCAGGATTATCTCCTTGATGAGATGATATTGCCTTAATATATGCTTGGATCGTTGATGAGACCTGGATTCTTTTGCTTGTGCGATCGCTCCATTGTTATTGCAATACAGGGATATTGGATCAACAATGCTAGGAACTACTCCAAGTTCTGAAATGAACTTCTTGATCCAGACAACTTCTTTTGTTGCTTATGAAGCAGCTATATATTCAGCTTCTGTAGTTGAATCAGTAGTCGTTTCTTGTTTAGAACTTTTCTAACTGACCGTACCACTATTCAGAGTAAATACATATCCAGATTGAGATTTGCTATCGTCTTTATCAGACTGAAAGCTGGCATCGACATAACCTTGAACTCTAAGTTCATTTCTCCTATACACCAAGAACATGTCTTTAGTCCTTCTTAAGTACTTAAGGATGTTCTTGACTGGGATCCAATGTTTCTCGCCAGGTTCGCTTGGAACCTGTTTGTGACACTCAAAGCATATGAAACATCTGGTCGAGTACATAGCATGGCATAAATGATAGATCCTATTGTTGATGCATAAGGAATTCTATCCATGCGATCTCTTTCAATTTGTGTATTCGGACACATCTATTTTGAGAGATAGATCCCATGCCCGATGGGACAGAGTCCTCTCTTGGACTCTTTCATGCTAAATTTTCTTAAGATTTTATCTATGTATGTAGATTGAGATAGGCCAAGTATTCTATTAGATCTATCTCTATAGATCTTTATTCTGAGAATGTACGCTGCCTCTCCCATATCTTTCATGAAATTTTTTTGGATAACCACAATTTTACTGATTTTAGCATTGGAACATCGTTTCCTAATAATAGTATGTCATCCACATACAAAATTAGAAATACGACTTTACTCCCACTAACCTTTTTATACACACATAGTTCATCTTCATTATTGATAAAATCAAACATTTTGATTGTCTTATCAGAACAAAGATTCCAACTCCAAGAGGCTTGTTTTAATCCATATACGGATTTCTGTAATTTGCATACCTTGTTTGGCTCTGTGGATTCAAAATCTTCGGGTTGTGTCATGTACACATCCTCACTAAGATTTCCATTAAGGAATGCAGTTTTGACATCCATCTGCCAGATCTCAATCATAGTATGCTGCTATCGCAAATAGAATCCGAATTGATTTAGACATGGCTACTGGTAAGAAAGTTTCATCAAAGTCAATTCTTTGTCTTTGCTTGTAACCCTTCACAACCAATCTTGCCTTGTAAATATGAACATTTCCATCCATATCGACCTTTTTCTTGTAAACCCATTTACAGCCTATTGGTTTTACCCCTTCAGGCGGGTCAATCAAGGTCCAAACCTTGTTTTCATACATGGAGTCCATTTTGGATTCCATGGCTTCCTGCCATCTCTTTGAGTTAATATTTGACTTCAATTCTGCATAAGTAGTGGGTTCATCTTCCTCGATTAGCAATGCATCATTGGTAATCAGGAGATTATATCTCCTAGGAGTACGAATGACCCTGCTTGACTTATGGAGAGCTGATGTGTCCTCCGAGAGTGACGGTTCCACACTTCCAATATGTGCCTCATCAAATGCAGGCTCACCTATTGGCTCATCTAATTGGTCTATATTTGTGGTTTCTTGAACCTCTTCAAGATCTACTTTACTCCCACTGGTCTCACTAAGAATACGACATGTTTTGATACGATGACTTTCATCTCGATGGGATTGTAGAAATAGTATCCAGCTGTTTCTTTTGGATACCCCAAACTTTCATGTATGAAAGATCGGGCCTTTTTCTTTTCTATAACTCGTATGTAGTTTTATCGACCGATTTATATGGGACACAATTTAGTGTGTGACATGCAGTGTTAAGTGCATATCTCCAAAACGATTTTGGGAGAACTGTACGCTCATCATTGATCACACCATATTAAGTAAGGTGCGGTTTCTCCTTTCAGATACACCATTTAGTTGTGGTGTATGTGGTGGAGTCCATTGCGAGAGAATCACATTCTCTTTTAGATAATCTAAAAACTCACCCTTTAAATATTCTTCACCCCGATCAGATCTAAGTGTTAGAATATTTTTCCCGGTTTGCCTTTCTACTTCTTGCTTGAATTTCTTCAACTTTTCGAAGGCTTCATGCTTGAATTTCATCAAGTAGATAAAACCATATCTAGAATGATCATCTGTAAACGTGATGAAGTAAGAAAAGCCACCTCTAGCATCTGTAGACATTGGTCTACATACATCAGTATGTACGAGTCCTAAAATGTCTGTGGCCCTGACTCATTTTCTAGTAAATGGGGTCTTGGTCATTTTGCCCTTCAGGTATGACTCACATCTATCAAATGATTCATAATCATTTGAATCCAACTATCCATCTTTATGTAACTTGGTGATGCGTTTTTCATTTATATGACCCAATTTGCAATGCCAAAGACATGAGTTGTTAACTTTATCGCCTTTATACATTTTGTTGTCTATACTCATTATAAGACATTCCAAGTCTAGAATATAGATGCCATTAAAGAAAATCCCACATCCATAAAACACATCATCAAGATAAAAAGAACAACGTTTATCCTTAATCTTAATGAAATACCCATCTATGTCCAAACATGAAATAGAAATGATGTTCTTGGTAATAGTAGGAATGTAGTAGCAGTATCTTAATTCTAAAACAAAGCCCGAAGGCAATGGTAAAGAGTTTGTCCCTACAGCCAAAGCAGCAACTCTTGCTCCATTCCCAACGCGTAGGTCTACTTCTCTATTTTGTAGTAATCTACTGTTCTTTAGCCCCTGTATATTTTTGCAAATATGAGATCCGCATCCGGTATCTAATACCCAAGAAGCGGAAGGAGTAGATAAATTAATTTCAATGAAAAAGATACCTGAAGCAGAAGCCTCAGTAGACTTCTTTCCCTTCAAGGTGGCGAGGTATGCCTTGCAGTTCCTCTTCCAATGTCCTTTGTTTCTACAGTGAAAACACTGATCATCAGACTTGGATTTTGTCTTGTCTGCTTTGACTATTTTCCAGCAGATTTGGCCTTCTTGGATCCTTTCTGAAAGGTCCTTTTTGATTTCTTCTTAGTGCCTTTAGAGGTATCAATAGCCAAAATTTGCCCCTTCCCTTTGTTTATATTGGGCTCAACAGTCTTTAGCATGTTCAGCAACTCAGGCAAGGTACATTGAATCTTATTCATGTTGAAGTTTGTAATGATCTGCGAAAAACTATCAGGCAGGGACTATAGAACCAAGTCAATACTCAGCTCGTGGTCCATGGAATAACCCAATTGGTTTATTTTTTCAATATAACCAATCATCTTTAGTACATGAGCACTGACCGAAGATCCTTCTGCTATCATACATCTATATAACTTTTTGGATGTCTCATACCATTCAGTACGTGACTGTTCATCATACAACTCCTTGAGATGAATTATAATGGTATAAGCATCCATATCCTCGTGTTGCTTTTGTAACTCAAGTGACATAGTTGCAAGCATCACTCATGCCACAATATTTTTGTCATCGTTGTGTTTATTGTAAGCCTGCACTTCCTCCGGTGTAGCTTCCTCAGTAGAAGCTTACATCATTGGTTGCTCAACGACATATCTAATTTTTTCATGCTTGAGAACAATTCTCAAATTACAGTGCCAATCCAGAAAATTTGGCCGGGTAAATTTGTTGGCATCCAATATTCCTCTCAAATTCATGTGGTTACTCATGATTCAATATTGAAATGACAAGAAAAAATTAATTAAATATAGAAAATTAATTTAATTATGGACTTATATTAAATTAATTATACTCTCACTGTTTAAATTGAATTAATGACCTCCAAACATTAATCATTAGAACTAGTTAGATTCCCAGTGGGCTAGGACCCCTTTTGTTTTTTAGAACATTGAGTGACTCAACAAGCCCTAATAAAACATTCAAGTAGATACTCTATCAATCACATCTCTATGTGACTCCTAGATCATCAAGTAGACAACTTATTGTCGTACGCATCTTATGTGTTTTACTAATTGTGCCCATAAAATTTTATTTCCTTGAGTGACTCAACAAAAAACAAAATTCTAGTTAAATTCGACTCATTGTTCAGAAATATCGAATGTTTCATAGTGATAAATATATCTATGAGCGAGCAGCCTTGAGCGACTCAACAAACTGACATCGATAATAGACTCTGGTTTTTCACTATAACAATGGAGGGCACGTTGTATTAACCATTTAATACGAATTTAATATTTTGATAAAGAGGGGTTTGTCTCATCACACTTATGTATATTAACTAACATCTAACATGTAATCAATCATACATAATAATAACAACTGTGGATGATTATGGACTTTGTCTATCTAATCTTCTTGAGTCAAAAGGAAGATTAGTCGGTCAATTCATAAGGGACGTTGCATTCGTTCATCGAATGCTAAATGCAATCATCTTCATTTCCTACTGCAACTTGTATCATATACTAGTTGCTTCCTTGTCATCCAACTGCAACCTGTATCCTATACTAGTTGGCACGTAGGCCCAAATAAATGAATACGCAGGTCCATATTAAATAAAGAGTTCAAAAACCTAATTAAATAAATAATAGACTCGCATACCCATTTAATTAAATAATAGGCTCGCATACCCAACCAATAATTAATATGAATTATTAACCATACAACATCACATGGGTCGAGTTCATAATTATCCACTAAACATCTATTTAATATCTAATATTAAAAATATATTAATTTTTAAATTTACAGTTTTGTCAGTATAAGTCTAAATCTTTTAGATATTTTAGAACAGACTAGACAGAATTAAATAATTAATCTAATTAATTAATTTTTGAACAATAAAATTAATCAATTAATCCAATTAATCAATTAATATTATTCATAAAGGGGATTTTCAAAATTTATTTTATCTCCTAATTTAAAGTCATACTCTAATTGTAAAATAAAATTTGTATAGGGTCAAAATTACAATTTTATAAAGTAATAAGTTAAAGTTTTATCTGGTCAGAAATTCAAAATATGGTTTAAAAACAATTTTAATTTAATTTTGAATATTTGACCAACATTAAAAAATCAATAATTACAAATTTTCTAAAAATTAAAATTGTATTTGAGACCATATTTTTCCTTTTAAATTTTGAGGACTTAATGTGTAATTTATGAGATGACAAAGTCAATCCCTTTTAATTTTAAAATAGTGGGCCTTTTATGCAATTTCGTAAATTGCACGAGAGACACCTGTTGTTTCTTTTAAAATTGGAGGGCTTCCCATGCAATTTTCAAAAATGTTGGGGAGGCCCCCGTCCCCAAATATGCAAACCAACGCAGAAAGCCTAAAGGGTTTCTACAAGGCGGTGTCGTTTGTCACGGCACCGCCAACATATCTAATGGCGGTGGTTGTGCGGGTGTCTAACACCGGCGACCATCGCTGTTTGTTGTCAAAAAGCAGCAAAAGCTGCTGTTCGAAAAGGGGCCGTTGCTGCTGCTAAAATAGCAGCGGCCCATGGTTTTGTTGCCTCGAAATCAGTGGTGGCGACCACTAATTTCGCGGCGACAGTCGATCTATGGTGGTCGATTTCCTATCGCCGCCACCAACCACCTTCTCGACTTTTGGCCAATTTGATTTGTTCCAATTAAACCCAAAACAATTTCAGATTTCTTTTTCCAAAAATTCACAATTTTATTTTAAACAGTCAAAACTCAAATCAAATTAATACACCAATAACAATTATTATTTGATTCATCAAAGCAGTATTACAAACTCTAACAAGTAACAAGGCATGCTCTGATACCACTGTAAGAAATTGAGGTATTCATGCACAGCGAAAATTAAATGTTCAATTCCTTTAAGCAGGATCAACCTTGTACTTAGAGAGAATTCGTGATAGAAGTTTACCTTTGATGAATGTCGTAAAATCTGATTTCTGACAAGCTAGAGGTGCGATCCAGCCTCCAATGGTAATCCAAAAGCAAGAATAGATTTGGACTTTCACAATCAATAACAAATGAAAGCGGAACCTTTTGGGAGTAATTATACTTGGTTGTCTTTTACTTGTGCTAGCAAGTAATAAAATCAACTTGTGATTTAATATGTCTTGGCCTTTGTATTTATAGGTAGGGCTAACCCTAACCCTAGTTCTAAGCAAACTAGAACCCATCAACAAATGGGCCAAATTAATTAATTTGTTCCAATAATTAATTAAGTCCGACCCAAATAATTAGACATTGAACATTAATTCTTATACGAGGTATCAATATGCGCTGATTGAGAATACTAAAACATAGTGTGCAAGCCATTGATAGAAAAAACCTTGATTCGAAGTAGGTTTGAGTGATTGTTATAAAATTTTTAGAAATAAGTAAATCATTAAAATGTATTTTTCATTAGAAAAATAGTAACCTTTGACTGGTCACATGACTCATAGGTTGTCACCTAACATATCATCATTCGTCCCGTGATCTAAAAGCTCAAGAAAATCCCTGATCACTGAAATCATTGAACCTAAAATGTTATAATTCGTAGAATGAATAAACTATGTGTCATGGGAGTAGAATATAGTGCTCGTGTGTACTTGCACATAACATTTAGTCTTTTAAATGCACACCAAATTAAGGAATATAGTTCAATATAATATCAGTACCTGTAAGTCAACGGTAATTGGACAATATCAATAGATGTAGGACATTTAAATGACATGAATTGAATTCTTTTGTGCCATTCTGATTGTCACTATGGTGTACTTGATCTCATAACAATATAATAATTGACACGTCCAGTGGTGTTTCATCCAACCATATCGTGTCAATCGTAATGATAAATAAGTATGCCCAGTGGTGTTTCACCGTCCATGTTGCACTCAATGTCATTGATACGCCCATAGGTGTTACATCTGGTGCACTAACATATCTATGGGTGCACCCCAACAGTGTTCTATCTGGCGTCCTAATGCAACAACTCGTGCACTATTAATGGTATGCCTCGGGTTGTGGCACATCCAGCATCATGCGGTGCTCATAATCTCAACAGTGTTCCAAGAATGGTCTGTATACATAAATACACGAATGATGTGATCATCGATTCATTGGATGTCAATCTTTAGTATAAATTGGTAAGTATGATCATAAAGAGAGTCATCTGTTGTATAAGTATCATGCACTTATGTATTAGATACGATGAATTACGATATCATAATATTGAACATAAGCTCTTTGCAAATCAGTGTACAATAACGTAATCATTATCATAAATTAACATATTCATTGTACAATATCGTACTCCTAACGATGGCTCACATTTCATATAATCGTTATCCACGTAAACACGTAAATCAAATAAGCAAATTTCATACACTTAAATAAAGCTCGTCTACAGATAAATCAATTAAGCATACTCTACTTAAATAAAGCTCGTGTACAGATACTCTATGTTGTTGATTTTGATCTTACAAGTGGACGGATCGTTAACAAGTAATAAAGTGATGTGAAGAGTGTGGAACTCACGAGTACTATCTATCAATTAACCAATTAATGTCTACTTCGAATTTTAACAATATAAGAACATAGATTCGTTTATAAATTCAATCCTACAGTTATTATAATTGAGTTTAATTAAATCTAAATTATCACGCAATCAAAAGTATTTTTTTTAAAGAATAAATTCGAATTTCACTAGCACTAGGATTCATAAATCCACCATCACGTTTTAACAATTAATTATCAATTACTCGTCTTCTCAAATTATTGCCCTAAGTCCAAAATCGATAATCCTAATATAATTAAAAGCCTCTCACGACGGTCAATCAATTCTATATCTTTATATGAACCTAACCATCTCTAGTTAAATTTCTAACACAAAGGTATGTATTTAATCACAACGATCATCTAGATAGATTTCATAAAGCATAATAGTAATCTCTATCTATTGTTGGACCCTATGTTATTTATTACCACGTACTCATCAAAATTGAATCTCTTAAAAGCAATCTATACCACAAAAATGTTTTAATGGCGATCAAACATCAAAACGGAAATAATGAACAATAAAACATCAATCCGGAATCAATAAATTTACGAAAACAAATAAACTTCTAACTAATAAAAAATATGAGGTTTTATCATTTATCCTAGTTATAAAAGATTTAGCCGAACATGATTCCTATAAATATAGAGATATTAGTAAAAGAATTTATGAACCGGAAGAAAAAGAAGAAGAATAGATACAATCCTTAATCTTGAATTAATCCAAAATCACCGATTGCACCGTGAAAAATTCTTATTCTCTTTGCTCGTGATCTTTTTTCCTCTTCAATTGCGTAACCCTTTCAAAAGACCTATAAGATGTCTATTTATAGTCTTTAGAAAGTTTTCAAAATTTGTCTTAAAAGAGTCATAATCCCTATTAACTTTAGAAAACTGCATTTATGACTTTCCTTCAACGTAGAATGCGCTTAGATCCCACCTAGGTCGCACTTATGTCGCGCCTAGGCCGCACAATGCAGTCTGCTAACTAGGTACGACCTCCAGTACGTTTTCACTACTGTTCCTAGGTCGCATTACCTAGGTGTGACATTTGTTTTGAAAACTTACAATTCGGTCCCCGATTTGACTTCTGATGTACGATTTTGGTCATTTCTTTTTTATCCAATCCAAAAGCTTCCAAATGCATTCTAATTCGTGTTCACCCATCTAAAGTCTTCTAAAGTGGCCTTCCAACTATTCAAAATTGTGTAAATTAGTCCCCAAACTTTTAAAAATCTAATTTTTACTCTCGAAACTTTTGAATTCACCACAGTAAGCATCAAGTAAGCTTCAAACTCTTCTTTTTTGTTCCAAACTCATCCAAATTGAGTTTTTTTTACCTATGTATACAATAATTGAATTCATTTAAATAGAAATATGCTCACATAGTGAATATATAATAAGTTTACAAGTATAAATAAGCGTATAAAATACCATTATCAAACACCCCCAAACTTGAACTATTGTTCGTCCCGAGGAAGATTATTTACTCAAAACACACAAAATAAAATAAAATAGAAAAAAATAGATTCTTTAGATAGCATGCTGTATTCGCCTCGGTATTTGAAACTGTTCAACCAATTCATGAAAAGCTTATAAATAATACTACCAAAACTAATTTTTAACTTATCCGATGTTTGACCGGTGTGTGTGTGTGTAGTCACACCCATTGTCATGAAGCTCTAAGTTGGTTCATTCCCAACCATGAATGGTCAAATGTTCTATCTCTCTCTCTCTCTTGTGAGGTGCATATCCAAACTTGATTTTTTTAATCTCTCACACTCTCACCCAGGGTGTTAATTCTAAGGTTCTCTCAAATCGCTAATTATTTTTCTGTTTAATTTTGGTTAGGTCTAACCAATAAAGGTAATTACTTAGATCTATGATGATTCTCTTCAGATTTAAATACTCCGGACTTCAAGCTTCCACTAGGCAATTCAAGCATGTTAGTTGTCTAAATCCTCATGTTAACTTTGCAAAGAACCCTTTTTGCTATCTTTGCGAAAAAAAATTTAAAGAAAAAAAATCTTATATGTAAACCTCAGTCGCTTAAGCTTTCTAGATGACCCTTGTAACGAGCTTTAGGCCGATGGCTCTCAGATTTTACAAACCTTAGGGCACAGGTTTTTAGAACTCTTACGGGTTTTATCACTCGAGTAAAAAATGATACGAACAAAGGTATAAGATAGAACCAGTACCAAGTTTATGTGTAAATCTTAGCCCCTTAAGCTTTCTAGATGACCCTTATAACGAATTTTAGGCCGATGGCTCCCAGATTTTACAAACCTTAGGGCACCGGGTTTGTAGAACCCCTATGAGCTTTATCACTCAAGTTAAAAAGACTACGAACAAAGGTATAAGATAGAGCCAATGCCAAGTCCTTTGCGTGTAAGAGTTTATATGTGAGGTCTAGATTTCTAACATCCGGTCATGACCTGACTTCATTTTGTTAGCCACAACACTCCACACCAATATTTAACATGCATGGAATCAACATATCTCCAAATAATTACTCTCACCATCTCTACCATTCCCAAATAGTCTCACATTTTGTCATATGATATTTTTGATTTATGTCGTATATGATATATTTATAACATGGCAACCTAAATCTCAGAATTACACAAATATAGCTTGCTTGCGTAACGACGGTTGTGACTATAGTGCTCAAAGATATTTAAGTCTCACATGGATAAGAAATTACACAATATAGCATATGCAGCATCACTTAATCACCAGTCGTGAATTGATTACACCTTCCAATATAAATTTCATCATCATAAGCCAACAAGGCTATCCAACATCACACAAGCATGCACTAAATTTTTTTTATTTTTTTTAAAAAATAACAATAGACTATAAATAGATTAAACTTAAAAGACTCAATAAGCAGATAACATCATAACACTCACAATCATTCAAAATAAAAGTAACACATAGAAACAGAGTACACTCCCCAACTTAGATACTACATTGTCTCAATGTAGATAAAAAGAAATAAAAAAGAAAAGTTTACTATACTTCCCGTAGAGGTGTGGTGGGCTAGACTATTTTGTGCTCACGTATCAACCAGAGGTGGTGGGAGAGCTTGTGCTTGCCAGAGGTGGGAAAACATTGCCATCATCGCCTCATGCTCATGGGTGCGAGTCTCATCATGGGCCTATAGTAAAGCTCGTATTTCATTCTGTCCATCCTGCAATAATCTAAACTATCAGGTATTTTCTTCTTGGTCTTACTATACTGAGCCTGAATGGACTCTAGAACCGATCCAAAATTGACCCCTCCCGGTTGTCGACTAGGTAGAGGTCTCATCGTCGGGTGTTCCTCTTGTGCCATCATCTCCACTTCGTCATCTACATCGTCCTCTTCATGTGCATGTCTCTCAACATTCCAGTGATATGCCATTTGAGTATAAGACTGCCACAGGGTAGTAAAGCTAATGATCGAAGATTTGATTTTCTCAATCTCTGATGGCATCATCGGGACCTTCTCTTTTAGGCAAAGTGCCGAAATAAGGCACGGAAAATAGAACTTTTTCTTGTCCCATGTTGCTTGTGCATTCTCAATTATTGCATTAAAAATTAATTTCCCGAAATTCAAGTCATGTCCTTTGGGGAGCCAATAGAGCAACTTTATCTGCGGGTGGTGAATTAATGTCATGTGAGATGAGGGGACAATGTTGTAGGTGAGGATGTAGTGGAATAGTTTAAGCTTAGCGTTCAACTCACTATGCTTTACCGAATTGCAGTCTGGTTATTGTTGTGGCATGTCTGATATGAAACTAAATCGAGCCACATTATTCCAATCCTCGATATCCGATATATTCATACTGGCCTCCACCCCGAAATAATTTTGGATGTCCGCATGGCTAAATCGAACCCACACGTCCCGGACATATGTTTTAAAGGAGTGGTCATCTTCTTCATCTTCCACTTTCCCAAAAATATTTTGGTTGAGGTTGGCCAAAAATTCTCGCACTACTAATGTGTAGATTTTGTATGGTATAGCACAAAGTTTGGTCCATCCCTTTGCCATTATCTCTCCAGGGACACCGGATAAGTCAATTCTTGCAAGATCTATCTCCCTCTCTGGGTGAAGAGTCCATTTGGAAATGGTTTTATCTCTCTCCTTGGTATGTTTCGTTAAATATGTTTTGTATTGCGGTGCTTCTCTACGTGCCCTCTTATTGACATTTGAGCTTTCAACAATCTCTTTTCCCTTTCTTGAGGTTGTTGTGTTTTAGTCTTTTGGTGGCATGATGAATGTGTGAAGGTACCTACAATGCACATTGAAGTGTAAGCCATTAATCATGGAGAGTTCAAGTGAAAGAAAGAAAGAAAAAAAAATGTAAGTTCTAAGTGTTAGTGGCAAATTGGTGTTGGTTTGCTAATGTCAATTATGTCAATTTATCCACAAAGTAGTGTAAACAATGTGTGAATAATCTCTCCCTACTTGGTATAAGAACCTAACAAAATAACTTTTCATGTTGCACTTAAGTATTTGGTTGGATCATTCTAGCAAACACCTTGAGGGCATAGTTAAATCAAACCTAAAATCACAAATATGGATATCTTGAGCAAACCCAAATTTTCACACTTCAAAACTTACATCAAACCACACCAATCCTTGTCCTAAATATATCCCATACACCATTAACAAGCTAAATTCAAAGGTAAAGCACAAAATTCCCAAAATAATAAGTGTTATGCCATACTTACCTTCCAAGATCCAAATTTAATATGAAATAAGAGATGAACTTGCTTGAATCTTGGTATAATGTATGTTTCTATTCAAATGTTTGGTTGTTTATATGAAATTGATGGTGTGGGTAGGAAAATTTTGGGGGGAAATTTTAAAAAGTTGTGAATAAATGGGGGAAGAGGGCCGGTTTTAACAACCGGCCCAGCTCGCGGTCTTACCAGGGCGTGCATGCAGCGGTTGGACTGCGGTCGCGCATGACATGCATGTCACGACCTATGCACAACCTGCTGCCTTTTTGTTTTGTTGCTATCTTCGTCTCCCCTTCGTCCCCTATCAAACGAACTCCGATTGACACCAAAGTTAAACCACTAGATCCTTACACTATAAAGTTCATTATGCGCAAGAAAAATTTGGAGAAAGGGTTATGATTATTATTTTTCCTCGTTACCTAAAAATTGATAAAGCCTACTTTAAGTCCTAAACAACTAAAACATGCAAAAAGTATTTATTGAAATCCTAAAATTAAAATGATGCATAAATTAAAATGTTGCCTTCCATTGAGCGCTTGTTTACAGTCTTGAGCTCGACTTTGTCGTGGTGATCACTCCGGATTGTTCAAAGTGGTGAATGACTTTTCTTTCGAAAAATCACCCTCCAATTACTGTTTTAGCCTTTGTCTGTTCACCTTAAATCTGCCCTTTGTTTCATGAACAACTTCCACCACTCCATTTGGATATACTTTCACTACTATGAATGGCCCGAACTATCTTGAACGTAGTTTTTCCAGAAAGATCTTAAGTCGTGAATTGAATAAGAGAACTTTTTGTCTCGCCTTAAACTGCCTTTGTTGAATGTTCTTGTCATGCCATTTATTTGTCCTCTCATTGTATAGTTTGGCATTTTCATAGGCCTCAAACCAGAATTCATCTATTTCGTTCAATTGAAGCATTTGTTTTTCACCGACTTCTTTCAAATCAAAGTTCACCAGCTTTGATGAAATGGAATTCATCCATTTCATTCAATTGAAGCATTCGTTTTTCACCGGCTTCTTTCAAATCAAAGTTCAACTTCCTCAATGTCCAGTAAGCTCGATGCTCCAACTCGACCAGTAAATGGCACGCCTTCCCAAAAACTAAGCGGTATGGTGACATTCCAATTAGTTTTAAATTCAGTTCTATATGCCCAAAGAGCATCATCTAGTTTGTTCGACCAACCTTTTCTCAAAGTACTAACAGTTAGCTCCAAGATTCGTTTCAACTCCCATTGGAGATTTCTACCTGGCCACTAGTTTGTGGATGGTAAGGAGTAGCCACTCAGTGTTTTACACTGTATTTTTCCAAGAGAGTTTCAAACTACCAGTTGCAAAAATATTTACCTTCATCACTTATGATTGCTCAAAGAGTCCTGAAATGCGTGAAAATGTTCTTTTTTAGAAAATTCACCACCACCTAGCCATCATTAGTCGGTAAGGCCACAACTTCTACTCATTTTGAAACGTAGTCCACGACCACTAAAATGTAAGAATTTAAGAACGAGGGTGGAAACGGTCCCATAAAGTCAATTCTCCAAATATCAAATAGTTCAACCTCTAAAATGCTTCGAATGGGAATTTCTTGCTTTCGGGATATGTTTCCCGTCCTTTGGCACGTGTCGCATTTTTTTACCAAAATGTGAGCATCTTTGAATAATGTCGGCCAATAAAATCCAGAGTGTAAGACTTTGGCTCCTGTTTTGGTAGTACCAAAATGACCTCCGTATGGTGAGGAATGACAATGCTCCAAGACGGTTTCCATTTATTCTTTAGGTTAACATCTCCAAATTACTTGATCAGTACCCCGCCTGTAGAAATTTGGATCTTTCCAAAAATAGTATTTAAGTTTCAAAAAGAACTTTTTTTGGTGTTGGCGATCATAATTAGGTGGCACGACGTTGCTTGCAAGGTAATTCAAATAATCAGCATACCACAGTGCGCTATCCAACTGCTCTATCCCAAAAATTTGATCGTCTGGACATTTTTCATTTATTTTACCTTCTTCATTTCCCTTCTGATTGCTCTATTCTTGACAAGTGGTCAGCTACCACATTCTTGCTCCCATTTTTATCTCGAATTTCTAAGTCAAATTCTTGAAGAAGTAGTATTCACCGAATCAGTCTTGGTTTTGCATCTTTTTTAGCAAAGAGACATTTCAATGCTGCATGGTCAGTGTGCACTATTACTTTTGATCCAATGAGCTAAGATCTAAATTTTTCGAAGGCAAATACTACAGCTAGTAATTCTTTTTCTGTAGTGGCATAATTTATTTGAGCGTCGTCGATAGTTCGACTGGCGTAATATATGACATGTATGACTTTTTCTCTTCGCTACTCCCTGATAGCAAAATCACTTGCATTGCATATGAGTTCAAAGAGTAGATCCCAATCAGGGGCCACAATGACTGGTGCTGAGATTAAGCTTTCTTTGAGAATGTTGAAGATTTTAAAACAGTCTATGGAAAAAATCAAATTTGACTTCTTTTTCCAACAAACTGCACAACGAAAATAATGTAATTACAAGTGAACAATAACATAAACAAGTGATAAAGTGGACCTATTGAGTCCATATTAATGTTCCCATGAAGACTATTTTATTTATATACTAGTTCAATTAATCTTAATCCTATTATATTTAAAACACTTTGGAATTATTTATTTTAACTATTAACGTGTAAATATCAATTTAAGAACACAATATAATAACTTATGTGAAAGCAAATATCAAGAATTATTCAAGAATGATTGTTGAAGAATTTGGATTTACGAGTTCACCAAAGTTGTCATCTCTAATTTCTCCTCTCAAAATTTATTCCTAATGTTGTAATCAGTCGAATTCACGAATTTAACCTAATTTACTTCTAACGAGTTCAAATTAGTCCTATCTAATTAAGTCAACTTATAAAGTCAGAATGGTCCATAATTAGATGCATTAAATCGCCTAATAATTCAATTCAAGACCGCGACAATAATAAAAGCATATCTCTATTGTTCATCCAATTGCCAGATTTTACGACGTGGTCTAGATTAATAATTTACTTCTCAGTTCATTACAATCCACAAAATCAATGAAATAATGGCCAATTATTTAAAGCATTAAGAAAAGAAGTAAATTCAAAACATAAATAATTTATAAGCAAAACTTGAGAGTCAAAATTAAATTAAAGTATTAAACTAGGCTACACCGTTCATCCAAATTAAATAATTAGCTACTCATAATTCGGTAGAAAAATAATATAGAAAGTTCGGAATACATAACCAGATCTTGAATAAAAGAGGAGAAGATGTTGAATATCTTGCAACAAGAATTCTTTGTCTTCACGTTCCAATCTTCAATCTCACCGTCGTTCTTCGTCTCTTTCTCTATCTTTTTCTCACTGATTCAATAACCTTCTTTTGACCTAGGTTAGGTCTTTATATAGAGTTTTACTAATTTTGAAACCCATGTACGTGAAAAGACGAAAAATGCCCTGACTAGATTTTAAAATAATCCAAAAAAACATCCAAACGAGATTTCCACGCATTGCCGCAGTCAACCGCAATTTGACCGCGGCAAACAGTTAATAATTTGCCAAATTCAATTCCAATCACAATTTTTAAGCTTTAGTCCTCCAAGTTTTGATGTGTATTTTATTTGGTCCACACTTCATGTTTGTTCACAATTTGTCTTTTGTCCTCTTATTTGCAGTCCAAATCCTTCAACTTTAGATTTTGTCCTCTTTAGTCCTCTAATTTCTTCCTTTATTTCAATCTAGTCCTCTTTTATTTGCAACACAAGTCTTTAAACTTTTAGATGTTTGCAAGTTGATCTCCATAGCCAAGTCTTTGTACACCTTCAGTCCTTTTTCGCCTATTTTACTTTGTTTTTCTCTAATTCCATTCGATCTCGGATTTTGACTTAAAATAGTTAAATCAACGCACAATTAAGTAGAAAATCATTTAAGAGTACTTACAATCGTCCATTTTTTATGGTCTGGATAAATGTAAAACTACACTTATCAAATACCCCTAAAATTGAACATTTGTTTGTCCTAGAACATGACTATTTACTTAAACAATCAAACAAATAATATTAAAAATATACTATAATAGATATATTGCCGTATTTGCCTCATATTTTTGAAACAGCTCAATCAATTCATGAAAAAAGGGTTAATTACACTAATGATCTCCATTTTTTCAGGTTTGTAACGATTTCATCAGTGTTCAACTTTTTAAGCATATATCATTCCCTTCCTTTCATTTATTCGTATAGATGGTCCTAAAATCACTATTTTTCACTATTTTGACAATTTTTTGATAATTTTACCCCTTGACTTAAATAAATTAAAATGATAGAAAAAAGAAAATATAATGAAAACATTGCAATTGGGCCCTTAACTTTTTCAAAAATACAAATAAATCTTAAATTATTTTATTTTATTCAGATAAGTTTTCTTCCCCAACTAAAAAGGAATTATATTTTCCAACCACCCACCCCATCCCCACCCCCACCTCCACCCCCACTCCCACACCATTGCGTTAGATTCCGTGGAAATATAGACACTTTCTGGTAAGAGAAATGAAGGTAAGTCACAGAATGAAAACAAATGGCAACGATTGTAGTAGTTTTATCGAAACTGATCGATCTACTCGGCCATGTATACCATCTTGATTGAAGAAGCGGTAATAAATGGTAAAAGCAGTGTCACATTGTATAAAAAAAAAGCAAATGGTACTTGAAGTTCACGCACCACCACTGCCACCCAAGGAATGAGGATAATGTACACTAAAAGGGTCACTGGTTCTCCGTCGGCAGAAAACTTTTCCATAATATGCATAAGTTTTTGTGAACATATGCTCCTCAAGCTGGCAACGTAGCTAGAAAAACCATTGGACGACTGGTAGTCATCATTGTTTTCATTGGACAAAGAGGCATACGATAATCTGTTGATGGTTGGGAGAGATTTCATTTGTTTGAGGCCGTGTTTAGTGGTGACTAAGGTGATCTTCGCACCAGGGTGGGGGTTGGAAAAGATGATTCTTTTTTAGTTTAGGAAGAACACTTATCTGAATAAAATAAAATAGTTTAGAATTTATTTGTACTTTTGAAAATGTTAAGGGCCAAATTGCAATGTTTTCATTGTATTTCTTTTTTCAATCATTTTAATTTATTTCAGTCAAGGAGAAAATTTGTCAAAAAATTGTCAAAATACTGAAAAATAGTTATCTGTGGACCATAAGTGTGAATAAATGAAAAGATGAAGATGATATTTGCTAAAAAAATTGAACATGGGTGAAATCGTTACAAACTTGAAAGTATGGGGACCATTAGTAATTAAACCTAAAAAAACTTCTAAATTATGCTACTAAAATTAATTTTTAGTTATTTGATGCTCGATTGATATATGTTTGTGCGAATAGTCAATCCAATCAACATAAAGGTTGATAATACTGCGCCCCCAATGGTCAAATATTTTATTTCTCTCATAAGAATACACACTCCCATATTAATATTCATTGTCTCACCCTGGGTGTTAACTCTAAAATTGCCTTCAAAATTCTTATTCTATTACCACTCAAACTTTGGTTAGCTCTAGCCGATATAGTTGTTATCTAGATCTATGATGATTCTCCATTTATTTAATACTTCGACCATCAAGCTTCCATTAGGTAAGTCAAACCCACTAGTCATCTACATCCCCAAGTTATGCGCACAAATGTTCAATCTTGCTTTTGCTTCTTCTTTTTTTCTTTTTTTTTTTAATCTATATTATGTGCAAGTCCTCACTCCCTTAAGCTTTCTAGATGACCCTTGTAGCGAGCTTTAGGCCGATGGCTCCCAGGTCTGATAGACCTTAGGGCACCAAGTTTTTAGAACCCCAACGGACTTTATCACTCGAGTTAACTAGGCTACGAAGAGAGGTATAAGATAATACAAGTGCAATGCCTTTCATTTTTTTGTGCAAGATAAATAAACGGAGATTAGATTCCTAACATTCAGTCAATACCTAGATTCCACCTAGTAGCCAAATACACTCCACACAAATATTACTCATGCATGGAATCAACACCTATCTAAATGGTTTCTGCAATGGTTCAACCACCCCCAAACTATCCTTTCAAATGGTTAGGTAATTGAGTTGTCAATTGGTGATCTTGATTTCACAACTTAAGTTCACAATTCTTTCATTGTATTCTATTTAATATACCAACCAAAGGTAATGATATTCATGATTATTGTGCTTACACTTAATCATATCTCATATGGATAAGTATAGTCTATAAAAACAGTTTAAATAGTATCACTGAGTCATATTCATGAATTGATAATATTTTCAAATAAATATCATCACAAGCCAACAAGGCTATTCAACATACAAGTACACATAATAATATTTTTTTTCATCTACAACACACACAACAATAACAAAAATAATAAAGTCACCCCCAAACTTAAAATCCACATTGTTCTCAATGTGACAAAAGAAAGCAAAATAAATAAAAAGGAAAGAGATAACCTCAATCAAAAGGCGTGGGGACAACATTGGACTTTCAGCTGATCAATACGCATTGGGATTGGAATGACGAAGTGTAGCTTGGAATATACAAAAAATTAAATGTACTTAACTACTAAAAATAAAAAAACGTGCTCTACTTCCTAATGTAGTCCTAAAATTCTACATACAATGCAATAAATATATAAGAGATAAAAAATAGGTTGCCTCCCATTAAGCGCTCAATTTATAGTCTAAAGCTCAAATTTTAGCAACTATCATTTATGGAGGCTTGAATTGGACTTTGGAAGTCTTGCATTGCTTGCAATTATTAGGTTTGCAAGATTTATCTTTTACTCTCCATATTTTAAATTGGCCATTTTCATCTTTAATTGTTACAATTAGTCCACCTGTATTCGGTTTGCAATTTTCTTGGCCAATTTTCACCACTTCGTCAACTCTAATACACTCTTCGAGGTCGACTGGTTGTTCGAGTATGGTGTACATACTAAATACTGCTTGTTCATCATCATGTAGCATCAAGATTAGCTCATATTTTTCAACATCAATAAAGGCTCGACTCATCGCTAAGAATGGTCGGCCCAATATGATTGGCATATTTCGGTCTTCTTCGATATCAAGGACAATTGAGTCAACTGGAAAGAAAAACTTATCCACCTTGATGAGCACGCCCTCAACCACATCCTGTGGGTACTTGATTGATCTATCAGCAAAATGTAGAGACACATTTGTTGCTTTAACCTCTCCCAAACGTAATCTCCTATAGATAGAAATGGGCATCAAATTTACACTTGTACCTAAATCACATAAATCATTAAAATTATAAAATTTTCCAATTGTGCAAGGTAATTTAAAACTTCCTAGATCTTTTAACTTCGGAGGCAACTTATTAGCAGAATAGCGCTACACTCCTCAGTTAAAGAAACTGTCTTGTATTCATCTGGTTTTCTCTTTTTGGACAACATTTCCTTCATCAATTTTAAATACAATGGCATCTGGGATAACGCTTCGGCGAAATGAATATTGATGTGCATTTTTTTGAAAACTTTAAGAAATTTTCCAAACTGCTTGTTGAGCTTATGTTTCTGCAACGTCTGAGAAAATGGAATTTGTGGCACATAAGCTTTGACAGGGATTGGTGCCTTCACTTTTGATGATTCAATAGATTCATTTTAAACTTCTTCTTTTAATTTCACATGTTGTTGTCCAGTTAATTCTTCCTCAACTACCAACCGTTTGTCATGTTTCTCTGGTCTTTTCACGTGAATTTCTAGCAGTTGTACCCCGCTCTTAATAGTGACTATATTTACTTGTTCTTTTAGATTTTTCACTGTATTGTTAGGTAAAGTTCCTGGTTTCTTATCCGACAGTTGTAGGGCTAACTGGCCAATCTGAGTCTCTAATTTTCTAATAGATGCATGTTGATTTTGACAGCTTGTGTCCGACCGCTCTAATACTTTATCAACTTTCTGCATATACTGTTGAAACATCTCTCCCAAACTTGGTCCTCTTTCTCACTGAGCATTATAGGCATTGCCACTTTGTTGATTCTCAGACCACCTAAAATTTGGGTGTTGCTTCCAACCCGTAATGTATGTTTGTGAATATGGATTATACTGCTGCTGTGTATTATTCTACACAAAATTGACGTGTTCTGGAGAGGCCAATAACATACAATCTAATGTCGAGTGGTTAGACCCACAGTTTTTGCACATGATAGTTGCTTGGAGTGCATTCACTCCTTGCGTTTGTGTTCTGACCAAGAGTTCCACATGCTTTGTCAATGCAGCAAGTTGTGCATTAGTAGCTAATTGACTGTGAATCTCATGTATACTTGCTACTTTTCTTGAAGTGGCACTATCATATGAAAACAAAGTATGTGTATTTGTAATCAACTCATACAGATTCCATGCTTTGTTGACATTTTTATTCGTAATGGACCCATTTGCAGAGGAGTTTACTGTTGATTTGGACTAAAGAGATAGCCCAGAGTAAAAATATTGAGCTTGGTGGCCCTTTTTAATGCCATATTTTGGACACTTTCTGAGCAACTCTTTCAATCTGTCCCAAGCTTCATGATACTTTTTTCCATCCAGTTATTGAAAAGTAGAAATTTCTAGCTTCATCTTTACTACTTTAGTTGGTGAAAAATACTTATTACAGAAGTTTCTAGCCAAGTCATCCCAGGTGGTGATACTAGCATGTGGTTCTGAGTCTAATCATTTTAGAGTCCTATCCCTCAATGTATAGGAAAATAACCAAAGTCTAATGGCATCTTCATTTACTCCTTAAAATTGAAAGTTACGGTACATCCTAGGAATCTAGAGAGATGAGTATTTGGGTTTTCATTCGCCTTTCCATAGAACTGTAGGTTATTGCTGAAGAGATTAATCATATCGACCCTTAATTGAAAGTCGTTTTGACCAAAAGCTAGATAGATTATGCTTGAACAATTAGGAGCAGCTGCCGGAGTTAAGAATTGAGCCATTGGCATATTTCCATCATCATCATCATAATGTTGCTGAATTTGTTGAGTCTCCAATCAGGTTGCTTCTTGTTTAGCTTCTTTTCTTAGTTGTATGTCTGCCATTTGAATTTATTGATGATCTTTCTATTTTTGGTTGTGTTCTTTGCATCTTCGTCTGAAAGTACGTTCAATCTCAAAATTGAAAGTCTCAAGATTGCTGCCTTGTGTATGGTGAATACAACGAACACCTATTATGTAGTTAGAAAACAAAGAAGACAAATAAAAATTATAATAATAAAAAAAATTAAAACAACAAAATTAAATAAAATAGAATTAAAAAATTAAACTAACACTAATACTAACGATTAATATAAACTAATATAAAATAAGAATAGTCATTGGCAACGGCGCCAAAAACTTGTTGTGAAAATAATGTAATTGCAAGTGAACAATATCGCAAACAAGTAATAAAGTGGACCTATTGAGTCCGGATTATTGTTCCCACGAAAACTATCTTATTTATATACTAGTTCAATTAATCTTAATCCTAATCTATTTAAAACACTTTGAAATTGTTTATTTTAGCTATTAACGTGTAATTATCAATTTAAGAAAACAATATAATAACTTATGTGAAAGCAAATATAAAGAATTATTCAAGAATGATGGTTGAAGAATTTGGATTCACAGGTTCATCATAGTTGTCATCTCTAATTTCTCCTCTCAAAATTTATTCCTAATGTTGTAATCGGTCGAATTCACGAATTTAACCTAATTTATCCCTCTCGAATTCAAATTAGTCCTATATAATTAAGTCAACTTAGAAAGTCAGAATTATCCTTAATTAGATGCATTAAATCGCGTAAGAATTCAATTCACTACTACAACAATAATAAAAGCGTATCTTTACCTTTTATCCAATTGCCAAATTTTACTTCCCAGTTCATTACAATCCACAAAATCAATGAAATAATGGCCAATTATTCAAATCGTTAAGAAAAAGAAGTAAATTCAAAACATAAATAATTTGTAAACAAAACTTGAGAGTCAAAATTAAAAAATTAAACTAGGCTACAACGTTCATCCAAATTAAATGATTAGCTACTCATAATTCGGCCAAAAAACAATATAGAAAGTTCGGAATACATAACCGGATCTTGAATAAAAGAGGAGAAGACGTTGAATATCTTGTAACAAGAATTCTTTGTCTTCACGTTCCAATCTTCAATCTCGTCGTCGTTATTTATCTCTTTCTCTATCTCTTTCTCAATGATTCAACAACTTTCTTTTGACCTAGGTTAGGTCTTTATATAGTGTTTTACTAATTTTGAAATACATGTACGTGAAAAGACGAAAAAGGCCCTGGCTAGAGTTGAAAATAAGCCAAAAAACATCCAAATAAGATTTTCCACGCATTGTCGTGGTCAACCACAGTTTGACCGCGGTAAACAGTAAAGAATTTGCCAAATTCAATTCCAATCACAATTTGCAAGTTTTAGTCCTCCAAGTTTTGATGTGTATTTTATTTTGTCCCCACTTCATGTTCGTTCATAATTTGTTTTTTGTCCTCTTATTTGCAGCCCAAGTCCTTCAACTTTGAATTTTATCTTCTTTAGTCCTCTGATTTCTTCTGTCATTTCAATTTAGTCCTCTTTTATTTGTAACTCAAGTGCTTTAACTTTTAGATATTTGCAAGTTGATCTCTATATCCAAGTCTTCGTACGCCTTCAGTCCTTTTTTTTTGCCTATTTTACTTTGTTTTTCTCCAATTCTATTCGATCTTGAGTTTTGACCTAAAATAATTAAATCAACACACAATTAAATAAAAAATTACTTAAGAGTACTTACAATCATCCACTTTTGATAGTCCATATAAGTGTAAAATCACACTTATCTGTCATCCCAAGATAAGTGGTATATGTCTTTCTCCATATCCAAGATAATAAAGTCAGCTGAAAATATGAATTTGTCCACTTTCACTAAAATATCTTCAACAACCTCCCGTGGATGTTTAACTGATCCATCAGCTAACTGTAGTGAGATTGTGGTTGGCTTTACTTCTCCGAGACCTAGTTGCTTGAAAATAGAGTAAGACATCAAATTAATGCAAGCACCTAAATCACATAATGCTTTCTCAAAAAATGAACTACAAACAGTGCAAAGAATAGTAAAACTCCCTAGATCTTTTAATTTTGGAGGTAGCTTGTTTTGCAAGATAGCATTGCATTCCTCGGTAAGCATGACTGTTTTGTGCTCCTCCAACTTCTTTTTATTTGATAGAATTTCCTTCACAAATTTTGCATAGCTTGGCATTTGAGCTAAAGCGTCAGCAAAATGTATGTTGATTTGGAGTTTCTTGAATACATTGAGAAATTTCTCAAATTGCTTGTCTAGCTTATGTTTTCACAGCTTTTGAGGAAATGGAATTGGAAGAATATAAGCTTTGACCGGTGGCGGAATATAATATGGTGGAGAGCTTTCTTTTTCTTGTTCAACTTCTGTATCGATTTGTTATCTCTCTCTTTACTTAACACATTTTTCTTTTCAACACTCGGTCTTTTCACATGTATATCTGGAAACTCAACTCCACTTCTCGTGGTGATTGTATTGACTTTGGTATTGCTTGGCCATGTGCTTGGTTGTTGCTCAGTCAATAGTTTAGCCAACTGCCGAATCTGATTTTCTATATTCTTTATTGCAATATCTTGTCTTTTCTGCATCTGCTTTAATTCATATTTCATGCATGTGATAGTTTCTTCCAATCCTCATTTTCTTTCTAGTGGTCTGTTAATTTAGCGAATTTTGAATGTTTTGGGTACTGCCATAGGAGAAGTTTGGATGATTTCTCTATCCTGGATTGTAAGTCTATGAGTATGGATTATTCTACTACTGCTGAAAGTTCTGAGCATATGCAGCTTGTTCAGGTGATGACATATCAACGGTGGTTAAAGGGCATTCTACTGATTGATGGTTTTCCCCGCATGTTACACATATTGGTGAGGACATCTGAACTACATTGGCTGAGTGAGAATATTTCATTGCTTCCATCTACTTTGTCAATGTATCGATTTTTGTCAGTACAAGTGAATAAATCTCCACTTCGTGCATTCTTGTTGCTATCTTCTGCAATCTTCGTCTGGCCACATAATGAACTATTCACTCATCATTTTATACAGGTCGTGAAGGTCACCGATGGATCTATTTTAGATAGAGCTACCTGCTGTAGAATCTACTGAAGAACGACTGGTTGGAGATAATCCAGAGAAGAAATAATGATTATGAGCTGCTAAAGGAAAACCATGACTTGGACACTTTCGGAGGAGTTTCTTGAATATTTCTCATACTACGTGAAAATTTTCCAACTCAAATTGTTGAAAATTGGATATTTCATAATTCAGTCTGTTCGCTCTGATGAAAAAGAAATATTTTAGTGTGAATTTCTAAATCAAATCTGTCCAAGTAGTGATGCTCCTAGACGGTAGAGAATCTAACCATTCTCTATCTTTATCCTTTAGTGTGTTTGGAAAGAGTCTTATCTTAAGTTCCTCTTCATTAACACTGTGGTATTTGAAATTTCCACATTATTCATCGAGGCGAGAAATATGGCAATGAAGACTTTTATCTATTCTCCCATAGAACGACAAATTCTTTGAGAACAAATTAATCACATCTGACCTCAACTAGACGCTCTCTTATCCATAAGGCGGATAGATTATGCTGGATCGATTCTCAACAATCGGTGGCATCATATACTCACGCACAAGAATATCTCGTCCATTAACTTCAACTGGTTGAGCCATTGGTGCAAGATTATTTCTCACATCTGTAGGTAATGGATCATGGACTCAGTTGTCATCCACTGTATCTTTTTGTTGTTTTTTCTTTTCTCTTCATTCACGTTGTCATTGGTGGAAGCTCCGTTTGATTTTTGGGTCTAAATCAAATAGATCAAGATATTTTGTACGGCGCATACACACTTGACAATTGAAACTTTAGAAAATAGTTGAACGGCAGTAGTAACAGAAAGAACTAAGAAGAAAAATAAAAATAAAATAATAAAATAATAAAATAATACTAAAAAAATTATTAAAACTAAATTATCAATATTAATAAAACTAGTCTCCGGCAACGGCGCAAAAAACCTGTTGTTGAATTTGATCCCGCAAGTAAATGAATCGTTAACAAGTAATAAAGTGATGTGAAGAGTGTCGAACCCACAAGGACTAGCTATCAATTAATCAATTAATGTCTACTTTGAGTTTTAACAATATAAGAACACAGATTCGTTTATAAATTCAATCCTAAAGTTATTATAATTGAGTTTAACTAAATCTAAATTATCATGCAATCAAAAGTATTTTTTTCAAGAATAAATTCGAGTTTTACTAGCACTTGAATTCATGAATCCACCATCATGTTTCAACAATTAATTATCAATTACTCGTCTTCGTAAATTATTGACCTAGGTCGAAGATCGATAATCCTAATATAATCAAATGCCTCTCTCGACGGTCAATCAATTATATACCTCTATATGAACTTATTCATCTCTAGTTAAATTTTGAACACAAAGGTATGCATTTAATCACAACGATCATCTAGAAAGATTTCATAAAGCATAATAATAATCTTTATCTATTATTGGACCCTATGTTATTTATTACCACGTGCTCATCTAAATTGAATCTCTCAAAAGCAATCTAGACCACAAAAAAGGTTTAATGGCGATCAAACATCAAAATGGAAATAATGAATAATAAATAATCAACTCACAATCAATAAATTTACGAAAACAAAAAACCTATAATTAATCAAAAACATGAGGTTCCGTCGTTTATCCTATATATATAAAAGATTTAGCCGGAAATGATTCATATGAATATAGCGATACTAATAAACAAATTCATGAACCGGAAGAACAAAAAGAAGAATAGATACAACCCTTGACCTTGAATTAATCCAAAATCACCGATTGCACCGTGATGAATGTTGCCCAAAAATTCTTCTTTTCCTTGCTCTTGATCTTTTTCTCTCTTCAATTGTGTTACCCTTTCAAAAGACTTAGAAGAGGTCTATTTATAATCCTTGGAAATTCTTCAAAATTGTGTCTTAAAATAGTCATAATCCTTCTTAACTTTAGAAAACCACATTTTTTACTTTCCTTCATCGTAGATCGCACTTAGGTCGAACTTATGTCGCGCCTAGGTCGGACAATACATTCTGCTACCTAGGTGCAACCTCCAATAAGTTTTCACTACCGCACCTAGGTCGCACTACCCAAGTGTGACATTTTTTTTGAAAATTTACAACTTGGTCCCTGATTTGGCTTCTGATTTATGGTTTTGGTCCTTTTTTCTTTAAATCTTCTCAATTCAATCCAAAAATTTCCAAATCCATTTTAATTGGTCCTCACCCTTCTAAAGTCTTCCAAAGTGGCCTTTCAACTATTCAAAATTGTGCAAATTAGCCCCTAAACTTTTAGCAATTTGATTTTTTACTCCTGAAACTTTTGAATTTACCACAGTAAGAGTCGATTAAGTTTCAAACTCTTCTTTTTCATTCCAAACTCATCCAAATTGGGTTTTGTACCTACGTATACATTAATTGAACTCATTTAAATAAAAATATGCTCATATAGTAAATATATAATAAGCTTACAAGTGTAAATAAGTGTATAAAATATACTTATCACTATACTTACCTATAATAGTTGAGGCATGCTTTAACTTATGTTAATCGAAATTTGCTTTACCTTGTCGTGCACGTGAATATCAAAATCCTTTATTTTTTTTCTTCATGTTTCATTTTTTTCTTCTTTTTCTTTCTCTTCTTTCTCTTATCTATGTACGAGAGTTAGTTGTGTGTGTTGTTCAAGTGACAAGAGTAGAGGTGAATGGAAATATTTATAGAGGAGAAAAAGAGAGGATGATAACGAACTTCAAATTCCATCTTTGAATCCTCGAAGCTGGCGCTTGGATTAATGACTCGGTATGGAAATTTTTATAGCCTTGTTAAGTAAGGAATGAATCAAGCAAGAGCTACGGTCACTACATGGTTGCCAAGTGGCAATCATGTAGTGGGTTTTAGTTTTTAAATTTTAAATTTGGTCTTTTGTCGAGTCATTTTGCATGCTGATTTCTAGTGATCAGCTATGATAGAAAGAAAGAGGAGTTGGTATTGTTTTGAAGTCCTTGCAGCGTACTTCATAACTATTTAATTAGAATGCTTTTGTCTCATTATTTTATAGATTTTCTACTTAATTTAGTGTATTATCCTTTTTATTTCAGTTTGGACCCGTTAAGCAAGTGGAGAAGAATGAATTAAAAGATCAACAAATTGGAAGATGTTTTGAAAGTACGGGGAACAAATTGTACTCAATTGAAGCTTGAAAGACCATATTGGAGGCTATTGGAATAATTGAGGACTAAAGTAACCAAAATTCAAAGTTGGAGGATTAAAACATGCAGAATAAAAAATTGGCATGGGCGATCGCCTAGGTTTACACTGGGTGATAGTCTATCAGAAACTTATTGGTTTGCCTAGGCGATATCCCGGATTTGTACTATGCGATCTCCAGTGCATTTTATGTACCAGCGGAATTTTTACCTTGTTTGAGTTCAACTCTAATTTGAAAACTTACTTATTGAGCCACAATTTTGTAGATTTTTTGGGATATTTTGGGACACTATTAGGAGACTCTATATATGAGTTCTTAACTTAAAAATTAGTAGTCAATTATTGGAAGATTTCAAGAGGAAAAAAATGAATATTGAACGAAAATCAAGATCTATTCTTTCGAGTTTTCTTCTTATCCGTGTGATAGATTCAATATTTTCTTTTTTGTTTTCTTCCTCTTAATAAGTTAGGCTTGATTTATATTTCTCTAAGATCATGATGAAACTTGTATCATGAACCTTTAATTCTTTGAACTTAATCTTTGATATTCAAACACATTTTTAATTTTGAATAATTGATATTGATTTATTTTCATCTACAATTATATGCGTAATGATTGTATGATTTTTGTGGCTTGTTTTACCATTGAGAGATTGAAAATATGTTAAATATAGTATCAATTGTTGTAGAGTCCTATAGAGGATAAATATATACCGTTATTCTTTACCTGATCTTTAAGTATTCACAAATTCTAATGCATTCTTATATGTTCGCATCCGTCAAAGATATATAGTTGGATCACATATAGGGATATGTTTAATTCTACTCAAGAAAGATTGTTAAACAAATTAAGAATATATATCTTCTTAATTAAATCATGTTATCAAATTCAACGATTTGTTTTAAGGGGGATTGGTATAAATGGATTTGGGATCCTAGTACCCTTTTGTTATTAAATTTATATAATATTAGTATTTATCTCAACTTTTCATTAATTTTAGTTAATTTAGGTCTTGCATTGAGTAGTTAGTTAAGTAGTTTGATAATTAAATCATAAAAAATCTTTGGAATTCTATAGTTTTGATTAAGGTAAGTTAATTCTAAATTAGACTAAACCAATCTCTATGGGTACGATATTTAGACTTTAAAATTAACTTTATTACTCGTGCAATCTGTACACTTGCGGAAAAATAAAAATATTGCTAACAATTTTTTGGCGCCGTTGCCGAGGATTGTGTTTTAGTATAGTTTTTGGTTATATTAGCACTAATTCGAACTTCATTTATTTACTTTTTTTTTTTAGTTTTTCAGTTTATTTTAGTGTTTGAATTGTTTCTTTTCAGACCTCTGTATAAAAAGCATGAGACACGAGTCTCTAATAGCAGCTGATCCAGAAATCGAACGCACTTTCCATCGTAAGCAAAGAGAAACAAGAAAAGCACAACAAACAGACAAAAAACAGCAATACCCCATGAATAACAATGAGATTGCTTCTGCAGGACGAGAGAATAGAGAGATAGACATTAATGAAGAAAATATGCTAGTAGAAGATTTTATAACTCCGTATATCATTCATAGCCAATCTTGCAATGTCTACCCACCATTTGGGTAGCCAAACTTCCAATTAAAGACCAATGTTATTAATCTTTTTCAGAATGGGCATCAGTTCTATGGCAAGCCAGACAAGAATCCACCTACACATGTTTCTCGATTCTTGGAAATGTGCCAACATTTCAAATATCAAAGGATCTCAGAAGACACCATCTGGCTACGTTTGTTTTCACACACTCTTCATGAAAAGCTCTTGAGTGGTTGGACTTACAGCCGATTACCAGCATCACCACTTTGAATGACTTAGCCCAAAAATTCTACACAAAATTCTTTTCACCGGTCAAGATTGCAAAGTTGAAACAAGAAATATCTATATTTTAGCAGTCAGAATCTGAATCTTTGAATGAGGCATGGAACAGATTCAAAAATATGCTAACTAGGTGCCCTCATCATGGCATTAGTAAGGGGCTTCAACTTCTATATTTTATTTTTGTGTAGGACTTCTTCTCTCTTTTAAAAGTATGATAGATTCTTTATCTAATGTTTCATTATCCACCAAAACCATTGCTGAAGCCTTGGAGCTGTTTGATAGAATAGCTACCACGACCACTATGTGGGCATCAGACCGAGCTATACACAAGAGAACTGTAGGGGTACATGAAGTAGACACTTTCACTACATTATCTATAAAAATAGACACATTGGCACACATAGTGGAGAGCATGTCGCATTCATTCAATGCAATGAAGACGAAGAAATCAACTTGTAAATAGTGTAAAGCTAATCACAGTACATCAGAATTTCCTATTCTATCACGCAATCTGAGCAAGTCGAATATGTTCAAGGTGATCAATGCAAGAAAAATAATCCGTTCTCTAACACATTTAATCTATGTTGGCGAAATCATCCAAATTTCTCTTGGAGGGATAATCAGAATAACAACAGACCACAAGGTTCTCAGTTTTAACAGCAATAAAAAGAGAGTCTCACTGCAAGATATGTTTGGTAAGTTCGTAGAAAAAACTGAGCAGTACATAGAAGCAAATAATCAGTTCATGAGGAGGACGTAGACTACTCTCCAAAATCAAAGCACTTCATTAAAGAATTTAGAGACACAGATGGGCCGGATGGCAGTTGCTATGACAAGTAGATCTTAGGGTACCTTGTCAAGAAACACTGAGGTAAATCCCTAGGGAGTAAGTACATATAATAACAACTAGAAGTTGGCTGCAACTGGCTGAAATACATGTAAAAAGCCTAATGACCAAAAAACAAGTTTTTGAAGAGCAGGACGAAGAAGTAACTCTAGATGTACAGAATAATCATGAGTAGGTGGCAGACCATGAAAAAACAAAAGCTCCATAGCTAATAAAAAAATATGTACACCCATCCCTTTTCCACAGAGGTTAAATTCACAGAAGAAGAAGTAGGATAAGCAATGTGCACAATTTTTTGATCATCTAAGGAAGCTGCATATTAACATACCGTTTGTGGAGGCATTAACTCAGAAGTCCAACTACGCCAAGTATATGAGACAATTGCTTGCAAATAAGAAATATTTGACAGAAGAAGATACAATAAAACTTATTATAGAAGTATGTGCTATAGTGGAAAAGCAACTAACAAACAAAAGAAATCATCTAGGCAGCTTCACAATTCCAATTACTATCAGTCATCTCGTGATCGAAAGGGCATAGTGCGATCTTGGTGCAAGTATCAATTTAATGCCTCTTTTTGTTTTTAGACGATTATGACTTGGTAAAGTTAAACCTGCAAAGTTTATACTTCAGTTTGCCTACCGATATATTAAAAAGTCATTTAGTATGGTGGAAAATGTGGTGATGAGAATGGAAAAGTTCTTATTTCCCATTGATTTCATTGTTATTGATATGCCTGAAAATGCAAAGATCCCTATTATCATAGGCCAACCTTTCTTAGCTACTTTGGGTGCTCTCATTGATGTTTCACAAGGTGTATTGATATTGAGAGTTCAAGATAAAATGGAGGCATTTTCATATGTTGGATAGAGATGGGACACCACCTCCTCCTTATTGGACAGGATGTCAAGTTGAGACCTTGAAGAAATTCAAAAAAAGCTTCTTTAAAAAGTTTTGGGAGACGAAGCCAAGAATACAGGTGAAAGACACTGGTAAACAGATTGTTCAAATGCAAGAATCTGACATGGATTAACATGTGGTTGAAATTGAAGAAGACATCCCTGGTGCACAGATTGTAGTTGGTAAATGAAAGAGGAATGACAAGCCATAGAACATGGAGAAGAAAATCAAGAGATCATTGGTAAGTGACGCCTTCGATCATCTTGAAATCCCTTCTTCTTCCACTTGAGGAACTAGACAAAAAGTCAATCTAATCACTATAAATAAGCGCTTCATGGGAGGCAACCCATTCTTATATTCTTTTCAATTAAGTTAGGTTAAATAATGCATTACACGTAATTTTAGAATTTGCATTCGTAAGTTAGGTACATGTTTTTCCATAGATTATTAATTACACTTGTAAGTCCTCACCATATCGACCACATGATGCTCTACTTTGCAAGCCGCATGGATGATATCTATAACACCATCTCTTGACCATCAGTCCTAGCACCACACCACAAGTCCACTTCAGTCCACTTTAGTCAGATCGTCTAACCAGCTAGATCCATCTTTTTCACAACTACCTCGGGAGAGTACCTGATCTCTCTTTCCTCCTTTATGTGCTTATGTTAGTTTATTTTTACTATTATATTGGGAGCAATGTATTGTTTTAGTTTGGGGGTGGGATAAGTATCAGGATACTTATTTGATTATTTTTAATTTTCTTACTATTAGGGTCTGTATAATTGCAAATCTGCCATAATAGTGTAAAAAAAATTTAATTTTTTGAAAAATCCAAAAATATTTTTGTTGAAAGACTTTCCGCCAATGATGGTAGTATTTTTTTAAGTTGGGTACATTTTTAGTTAGAATATTGGACAACACTTTAACTTGTATTTTTACCTAAATACTTATCCATGTTAGACTAGATTAATAAAGCACGTAGCCACTATTAACTTATCACTTATATGAAAACATGACTTCAGTGTATGGGATTATATGTTGATATTGTTGACCTAGAATTATTGTGAAAAACTTCGTTCCCAAATTCTTAAACTAGTAATCAAACTGCTTGAGAATAGTTTATAGGTGTTAAAGTTAGTACATCTGTTCATAGAATTTTTATGCTTTGAGTTTTCTGGGTCTCATCTTTTGTTGAATATGTTCTAATCAAGAAATCTAAATCGGGCACTAATCACTGCTGAGAATCAATTACCATGAAAAAAAGAAGAGAAAAAGAGGAAAATTACATCTTGCACTTCTCTTATAGCCTGTGTGACTCAAGGAATTAAACATGTTAGGGTATATTAAAACCTGTTGCCCTATGGTCATCTGACTTGGGAGTCATCGGTCCGAAGCTCACTAAAGGGTCACATAGAAAGCTTACAGGAGAGAAGTTTTGCACACAAGATATATGAATGTGTACATTAGTTAAATAAATAAAAAGAATTAAATGTGCTCAGTAAGAATTTTTAAGCTAAGACCCCCGACACTGGAGATGAGAATTTATAAATAACTCACAATCCTACTTCTAAGAATACAAGTATTAAAAAAAGAAGAAAAAAGAGTATTGTATTGATCAATAGGAACCAAATTTGCCATAACACCTCGGGATTGGAGAAAAGCATTAGAAGTGTGATATTTTACGAGAGGTGTAAGGAAAGAATGACTACAAAGGGTTCGGGATTATAAATATATCAACAACACACCATTGGTCGTAGTCTAATATAGGTGTAAGTTCATTATTTACTAATCACACACTTACTAAATGTCGAGCATCAGATAAGTAAAAATTTATTTGTGGTATTGTTTAATATCTTTCTAAAGTGTTGCTTTATATTCGAATCTGACGCATTTGATAAGAAATTTAACATTGAATCCATTTCTTGTGATTCTCTTAGCTTAGTTTAGGTTTATATTTTAGTTTTGTTTCTGTTCGAGGATAAACAAATGTTTAGTTTGGGAGGTGTTGGATATATGCATTCCATGCACTTATTCGGGATTTAAAACTAAGATTTTGTCTTGTTATTTTACAGATTTTCTACTTAATTTAGTACATTGTCTTTTCTATTTCAGTTTTGGACCTATTAATAAGCAAGTGGAGAAGAATGAATGAAAAGAGCAACAAATTGGAAGGTATTTCAAAAGTATGAGGATAAAATTGCACTTAATTGAAACTTGAAGGACCATATTGGAGGCTATTAAAAGAATTGAGAACTAAAGTAACCAAAATTCAAAGCTGGAGTATTAAAACATGCAAAAAAAAAATTGGCATGGGCAATCACCCAAGTTTACATTGGCTATCGCCCATCATCATTATTATGTAGCAGAAACTTTTTGGTTTGCCTCGGCGATCTCGCGGATTTGTACTAGGCGATCACCTAGTCTATTTTATGCAATAGCATAATTTTTACTTTTTTGAGTTCGACTCCAATTAGGAAATTTTTTGGATCACAATTTTGAGGATATTTTGGGACACTCTTAGGAGACTATATATATGAGTTCTTAACATCAAAATTAGTAGTCAATTATTGGGAGATTTTAGGAAAAGAAACAAAAATTGAAGAGTGAACAAAGATGAACATCCATTCTTTCGATTTTTCTTTTTATCCAAGTGATGGATTCTATATTTTCATTTTGTTTTCTTCCCTTAGTATGTTAGACTAGATTTATTTTGTGCTAGGATCATGACGAAACTCGTGCCATGAACATTTAATTCTTTGAACTTAATCTTTGATATTCAAACACATTTTTAATTTTGAACAATTGATATTGATTTCTTTTCATCTACAATTATACGTGCAATGATTGTAGAGATTGAAAATAAGTTAAACATATTATCAATTGTTGTACAGTCTGATGGACGATAGAAATATACCGCTATTCTTTACGTGATCTTTAAGTATTCATAAATTATAATACATTCTTGTATGTTCGCATCCGTCATAAAGATATAGTCGGGTCACATATAAGGATTTGTTTAATTTTACTCGAGAGATATTGTTAAACAAATTAAGAATATTGATCTTCTTAATTAAGTGGATTCGGGATCCTAGTACGCTTTGCTTTATTAAATTTACCTAATATTTGCATTTATCTCAACTTTTCATTAATTTTAGTTAATTTAGGTCTTGCATTAAGTAGTTAGTTAAGTAGTTTGATAATTAAATCATAGAAAATCATTTGAATTATATAGTTTCGATTAAGGCTAAGTTAATTCGAATTAAACTAATCCAATCTCTGTAGGTATGATACTTGGACTCTAAAATCCACTTTTTTGCTTGTGCTATCCGTACACTTGCCGAAGAATAAAAATATTGCTAACACCAATCGCCTAGATGAAAGATATAGCCGATTAAGAATGGCTGCTTGAAACTATCATTACAGATTTTCCATCTTATCGTTTTGAAGAGTTTACGACATACTTTATGTCACCTTCTTCGAAATGGAAAATTGTTAAACAATGAAGAAGAAAAAGCAATTCAAAGATGGCTATTTAAAATGGGTTTATTAATGCCATTTCATTTGCTATCAATTTAATTAATTTCACATCCGAAACTCAAAATGTTATATAAAAGTAGAATGAATTTCTCATGGGTGTTACAATCTACCATCCTTACAAAAGTTTCATCCTCGAAATTTTTTTTTTCATAATAGTAATGATAGATAAATTTTTGTTGATGTCCTTGAGATATGTGGCCTTCTTAGACACTAACCTTATGCACTGGCATTCACCCATACGGTATTTTCCACATTTTTGACATTGGGCTCGTGTGATTTGTACGTCTCCATTTATTTTCACCTCTTCTTATCGATGAGGCCACTCCTACCATTTTTTTAGTATCAGTTAACTCTTTCTACGGTTGAGTACCTTTCCAACTCTTCATACCTTGTACTTCTTCGTGTATATGCTATCTAGTCTCCCGGGCATTGATTATTTTCACTTTAGATTTCTCTTTGACAAGACCTCGCTCATTTATGGTAGATAAAAAGTAATATTTTTGTGTTTTTTTACATATGAATGTCTCTACTCAATTCTGGCCTAAGGCCTTTGAGGAACCGTTCAATCTTTAATTCATTAGTCTCCACCATGTGAGTGGCGAACCAAGATAATTCCTCAAATTTGAATGTTACTACACTTTTTTGAAAAAAAAATCCCTCACGCTTTTCTTTTCTTGTTTGTAGGATTGTGGATGAAAGTGTTTGTTTAGTATGAAGTTTGAGTATGGACAAAAGAGATAAAAGAGAGGTCGAATGAGGAGGAGGGAAGGGGAGAGTGAGAGGCAAAAAATGGTGAAATGACAAAGAGGTGGCCGAAGAAGATAGGGAAATGACAAAGAGGAAAATTGAGAGTTGAGGTGGCCGAGGAAGATAGGGAAAATGAGAATGAGGTAGGCCAAAATTGGAGATGGAAGAAGGAGAAAATATGGAAATTTAGGACCGAGGGAAAAAGAGGAGTGTAAAGGGCTGAAATTAGAGAGGAAATAATGGGGAAAAATATGAGAATTTGGGAATGAACTTGGGAGGGAAAAGAGGAGTGTGGATGGGATGAAAATGCAATGTGAGATGGGAAGAAATGTGAGTAGGCTAAGGGGTAATGGAAATAGATATTTGACTGATCATGGGAGTGGTGTTGGCCAAGTGTGAAGGGAAAAAATAGAGGGAAATGGGAGTTGGGGATGGGCCTAGTATAGGGAAGACAATGGGGGATATTGGGGGTTGGTTATGGGGTAATGGAATGCGGTTGGCTAATCATGAGGTGGTGTTTTTAGGGCTGAATTTGGGGCAATTTTGGGTGGTTATTGGGGCGACTTTTGGGCTGGTTACAGATTGATTTTTGGGCTTGTAAATGGGATCCAATTCGGACGAGTTTTAGGAATAAAAATGGATCGGTTTGAGTTAATTTAGTAGGACAAATAAGGTTTAATCCATATGAAATGGTTTTTCGATAAGATGAGTCGATCTATGAATTTAATTAATCCTAAACAAAATATGAAGACTAGTAATATGAAATAATTCAATCCATCAATAAAATAAAAGGCAAGTGCGCGCAACATTTATCGTGACCAAATAATTAAATTTGTGATTTTTAAGAGGTGTCGTAGTGACGCGGTGAGCTAGTTAAATTTATTTTCAAAATTAAAATTAAAATATTTGTTGTGAAAGAATTTTCTAGTCGCTACAACCCTCCTCATTTGAAATAATTTCGTCTTCGAAATTAAACTTACTTCGTTAACTAAAGGAACTTCCCGGTTTCTCAAAACATGGACCCTTCTATCTAGAACCTCCACAAGTGCTTCTTCATAAGTCATGTCATTTTGCACATCCAACGAATAAATATTTACCACGTGACTAGGGTCGTGAACATACTTTTTCAACATAGAAATGTGGAACACGTTGAACCCTTCCATGTATTTTGTCGTAATTGCGAAATGATACGCCACTTTTCCAATTTTCTTAAGGATCTCAAACGGGCCGATGAACCTCGCTCTTAACTTTCATTTGTTTCTGAAACATAAAATTCTTTTCTTTGGAGCTACTTTAAGAAATACTTTCTTGCCAACTTCAAACTCTTACTCTTTTCTCCTTTGGTCGGGATAACCCTTTTGGCGAACTTGGGTGGTGTTAATTCTTGATCTAATTTTGTCTATAGCTTCCACCGTCTTCTCAACCAATTCTAGACTCAAAATTCTCATTTCGCCAAATTCATCCCATCATATTGAGAATGACATTGACGAACATCTAGTACATTGTATGATGCCATGTCAATAAAAGCTTCACAACTGTTGTTTTACGCAAACTCAACCAACGAAAAGTGATTTTCTCATTTACCATCCAAATCAAGAACACATGCCCTCAACATATCCTCAAGAATCTAATAGATCATTCTGATTCCCGTCAGTTTGAGGATGGTAAGTAGTTCTAAATGTTAACTTGGTTATCATATCCTCCTGTAGGCTTTTCCAAATTTCCGAAGTAAATCTCGGGTCTCGGTCTGAAACAATAGACAATGTTACTCCATAAAGTTGAACAATCTCCATAGACACTCTTCATGAAGTCGAACAATCTACCTAACAAATAAATGTGCAAGTTGTTCTAAACTGAATTTCATCTAAATTGGCAGAAAATGAGTAGATTTTGTCAACGGTCTATTATCACCCAAATGGTATCATAGCATCTTGCCGATGTAGGAAAACCTACGATAAAATCCATTGCAATATTCTCCCATTTTCATGTGGGGTATAACTATTGAATTCAATGGCCCTGACAGCCTCTGAGTTTCTACATTCTCTTGCTGACAAACCATGCATTTTAGACACAAATAGCTCTATCCTTCCTTTCATATTCCTCCAAAGTGTTTTACGTAAGTTCTTATATATTTTGGTTCCGCCTGGGTGTGCAGTATAAGGAGGGGAATGAGCTTAAGTCATAATCTCATTCCTTAGTTTCTCATCCTTATGCATGTATAGTCGACCTTTAAACATCAGAGCTTTATCTTTGGATACTTCAAAACCTTTCCTCTTCTCAGTTTTCACATCAACTCTGATCTTTTCCAAAAAGGGATCATCTTTCTGAGCTGCCATAAGTCTATCACTGAGTGTCGGTTTCAAAGTCAAGTTAACTATTACCATTATGGAAGTAGATCCGGTTAAGATATGCACTTCCACAGGAATAAAAAAAACCAATCTAAGACAGAGTGGAAGAAGGGAGAAAATTCTCGAACGCGGAAAAGGATCCAACGAATTTGAAATAATCAAACAAGAAGCCGTATGAGGTAAAAATCTCATGTACGGTTCTGTAGAGTGGCAGTAAGGACGACTATTGTATACAATGCTGATAAATGCCTCATGTTCTCTCTACTCTGGGCATCTGTCATCACTCATTACATTAGCCTTACTTGGATGGTAGAGGATATTGCAGTCATAATCCTTTACTAACTCCTGCATCATCGTTGTCTCGTATTCAAACCCTTCTAGGTGAAGAAGTACTTGAGACTCTTATGATTGGTGTAGATCTCACACTTACTCTCCATACATCTAGTGGCGCCAAATCTTCAAAGCGTGAACTACCACTGCAAATTCGAGATCATGCGTCGGATAATTCTGCTCGTACCGTTTCAACTACCTTGAAGCATAGGCTATTACTTTCACATGTTGCATCAAAATGCAACCCAAATTAAAATTGGATGTATCGTTGTAAATCACATAACCATCTAACCATTGGTTATAGCCAATACCAGTGCTCATACTATCATGTCCTTTAATTCTTAGAGACTTCGTTCATATTTTTTGTACCACACAAGCTTGACATCTTCTGAGCCAACTACATCATATGACCAACCATCTTGGAAAATTCTTATATGAATCTCTGATAATAGCTGGCTAAGCCTAGAAAGCTTCTTACTTCACCAACTTTTAAAGATCTCGGCTAATTTGTCACAGCCTCAACCTTTGATGAATCCACTTCAATTTTTCTAGCTATCACAACATGACCTAAATATCCTACTCGATCCAGCCAAAATTTACATTTCTTAAATTTGGCATATAACTTCTCCACACGTAAAGTCTCCAATAATGTCCTCAAATGCTGTTTGTGTTGTTTAGGATTTCTTGAATATATCAATATGTCATCAATAAACATGATAACAAACATGTTTAAGTATTGATGGAATACTCTATTCATCAAATCTATAAATACCATAGGAGCATTTGTCAGCCCAAATGGGGTTACCATATATTAATAATGCACATAACAAGTTCGAAATGCTAACTTTGGTATATCAGTTGGATTAATTTTCAATTGATGGTAGCTTGACCTCATATCAATTTTCAAAAACACAGATGTACACTTCAAATGATCAAACAAATTTTCAATTCTCATGAAGGGATACTTATTTTTGATTATCAACTTATTCAAGTTACGTTAATCAATACACATCCTCATCGTCCCATCATTCTTCTTGACAAAGAGTACCGAATCTCTCCACGGGGAAATACTCGGCATGATAAACCCTTATCCAGTTATTCCTCCAATTGTATTTTTAACTCTTGCAATTCTTTCGATGTCATCTGATATGGAGCCTTAAACACAGGCGCAGCTTCGGGTACCAAATGTATCATTAATTTTACTTGTCTATCAGGCGAAGTACTTGGTAGATCATCTGGAAACATGTCAGCATACTCTCGTACTACTGGCACATCATATAATGTTATCTCTTCTAATGAAGTACCATTGAGACTAATAAGATATCCTTGACAATCACACTTCCTCAGTAACCGCTCCGCCATTGAGGCAAGAAAATGCCTTATCTTTTCTCTCGGTCTCCAAAAAAATCACCTCATTGTCAAAATATATAATTGTGGCATGATTATTACCCAACCAGTCTATTCCTAAAATAATAACAAAATCTTTCATTTCTATAAAAGTCAAATTTGCTACTAAAATCAAAGCATCCAAATCTATATATAGTGCATTCGCTATCTTATATATATCTATAGTTCATCATGATAGAATACTAACCTCTAATACACTCAGTTTTTTAACATGAAACATTAATCTTTGCTCGACATGCATCAGATATAAATAAATGCGTCGCACCATAATCGATAAGAACATAAACGAGAACATTAGAGACAAATAGGATACATGCAATAACATTCAAATTATGGGCAGCCTCATCATCCATCATGGAAAAAACCTTTTCTTTTCCTTTATTTGACTACTTATTGCCCTTAGACGGTGCTGCCCAGCATTTAGAAACATAATGACCTGGTTCGCAATGTTGAATAAGCACTCACCCATGTGATTCTTCTTATATTTAGGGCATGGAGGGATGGGGTTGCTTGAATGTCCACCCCTAGGTCCTTAATTCTGTTTCTTAAACTGTCCTAGATTTTAATTTTGATCATGCCACTTTCTCTTCCTAATATCATTATGTTGTCCGTGACCCAGATGCTTTACACCTGAAAACAACATAGTTTGGGCCTTCTTTGCCACTACCTAATAAGTAGTGAGCTTGTGCGAGCTTACTATCTGCCTGATCTATGGGTGCAAACCTTTCTCAAAGCGGCTCTCTTCATCCGTTCAGTACGCACAAAGTATGGGACATAGTGTGATAGTTCCTCAAACTTCCTTTCATATTTAGTGATTTCCATGTACTCTTGTACTAAATGAAGAAACTCTGATTCCTTATAATCTTGCAGGACTTTCGAAAAATACTTATATGTCAGTTCAACCTTAAATTGTACCCAAGTAAGACTACTCAGTTTCTTTTATGTACGAGTGCAAGATGTTGACTCCCACCACCAACCTGTTCTTTCTATTAACATAAATTTTATGTATTAAACCTTTTGATTTTTTTGACAAGACATGTGTCAAAAAATCTTCTCAATGATACCCAACCACTCATAGACTACTAAAGGTGTCTCTCTCGTTGTGAAAAGTAGGAGGGAGGTACTGAAAAAATTGCTCTATCACCAGTATAAGTGGGGTCAATTAAGGTGTTGGTGGAGCTTGTTGCGCTTGAGGCACTTGCATTGTCCACGACCCACTTATGGTCTGGGGTGCTAGTAGTGTAGATTGAGTTACAAGAGCTCGTCTCTTTTCTTCCATTGCAAGTTGTAAATCCCTAATATCTCTTTCTTGTGATGTTGGTGCCATTTCCTTTAGGACAAACAAAAGTAGATTTGCAATCTATCAAAATTACACATCTGACACGATGATATAAAATATCTAAGAGAGCTCACGATGAAGAAAAATAAAATAACATCTTTTATTAGTAAATAATTCCTTCGTGCGAAAACAATAACATGAAAAGAGCGTCTATCGCCCAACAATTGAAACAAAAATAATAACTATACTATATAACTGAATAACTAGAAAGGAAAACAACATCTACTACTAATATTACAGTGCCCATAAGCGTCATCATCACTGATCCATACTCCATTTACCCTGGAAATCTTCGGCCGTAGGCATCATCAGTCGTGGTGACACATGACTTCGACTCAGACTCTTCCTCAAGATCCTCCTCTAGGTCCTCCTCAAATATCATTACTAGCTCGGGCTCGGGCATAGGCTCAAACTCTAGAGTAGGTTCAGGCACAGGGTGGATCCTGCCATTATAAAAAATGTACTCCTTCCAATGAACTACGAGAGCCTCTCCAAAGATATCGTACTCTACCTTCGGTCGGTAGATCTTCTCAAATCTCTCAAGATCTATAAAGCGACCAATTGTCCCAGACGTGAAAGAGAGCAAATCATATGCACAATAGACTTAGCGTCTGTTGTCTCGAGATCATAGTTCATCGCCCTAATATGTTCTGCTCTATGCCTGCTGACATGATGGCTGATACTCCACCCGAGATTGGAAACAACCCACTCAAAGTCTCTCATTGTACCTTCAACTCGCCCTAGATTGAACTCGCTAGGTGATACCATGTCTGAAATACCAATTATCAAAAAGTTCAATTAGGTGAGTTTCTAATATCTTTTAATTAAATTACAAGAACTAACAATAAACTGTTACAAAATTTTTGATCACGTCCACAAAATATTTAGTGTGAAAGAGCAAATATCCACATTAAGTGCTCAACTCAACTTTTTCAAAACACAAAATATTATCATAACTGAAACGGATATAGAAATTCATATACATGTTTCTAATATTGTATATGAACATAATAATTTTTCAAACCTTTCTTTACCTTAGAGTTGGCATAGCACAGTGATGATGAGTAGCAACACTGAATTCTTAAAATTCAAATCATTTAAACCTTGACTCGACAAAATAAATAATTAAAAAATGAAATATAAACCTGAAGGGTCACTAAAATCTAAAAATAATATTTTGACACCAAATTTAAATTTTCCCGTGGACCTTTGAATATATTTTAATTTTATCTGTAGCAGAAATCATCAAGGGCGCGAGAAACTTATAAACTACAGCTTTAAACTTTTGAGATTTACTGGTGAACCCGATGATGCCATAAACTATTTGACCAGCCTATTGCATTTAAAGAATTATAATTTTTTACTAGAAACTCCTAATACATCAAGGATATACATATCAAAATTTTGGAATTTTATCAATTCATTTGGTACTAGAAACAAGTGACAAAAGTCACCCAAAAACTATGCACCGGGTATAACCGGCGCATCCCATGAAAATAGCCATAATTAAATAGTCCGACATGATTTTTATGTGATATCAAAAATTTTCATACAGCCAACTCATAACTTATCCCATAAGTACAATAAAATATAAGAAGTTACAGTATTTAGAATATAAGGGCAAATTCTGAAAAATTACAATAAAATAATAGTTTCTGAAATTTGACCTCTCGACCAACAAAATTAACAAAGTTACCATTGTCACTCAATTTTACACAACTTTTAACATAAATATAAAAATAGAAAAATAATTTACATATAAAAGGCTAGATTATATTGACACCTATTGTTGTAACTATGTACAAAATTTTAGTTGTTATTTTTCGCCACCATGCCCTTCAATCTGGAAAGTAAAATATATTTTTAGGAGCCTGAGCATTTCAGAGAAATACTCCGTAGAATATACACATGTAAATGAGAATATTATAGACGAATACACACACGACATGCCAAATGCCGTAGGCTCATAGGAAAAATCAATTTTGTAACCGGTTTTACATTTCTTTCTAGTGATTATCTGCAACCACAAGTCATTTTAATTGATTACCTTCAATCACCAACATCTTGTTTCCAACATAGATGTTCTATATCATGCTAGATTAAAAAAAATAAGCATTCATCTACACATAGAAAACGTCCAAAGCAATTAACATGTACGTGCATGTTTGTATATAAGATTTTCAAGTAAAATTCGTAGTTACATGTGTACGGGGAAAAATAACATATATTATCTCAAAATTTTAAGATTTCTTCTAGAGTTGGATTGGTGGAAATTAATCTTACTGCACTTTTTCGAAAAATAATCCTGCACATTTTCCTTTTCTTGTTTGTAGAATTGTGTATGAAAGTGTGTTTTTTGTGTGAAGTTTGGGTATGGATAAAAGAGAGTAAGGGAAGGCCAAGTGAGGAGAAGAGAAAGAGAGAGTGAGGACCAAAAAATAGGAAATGAAGAAATGGATAAATGGATAAATGACAGAGAGGGAAGTGGAGAGGTGAAGGGGCCGAGTGAGAGATGGAAAATGAGAATGGGAAGGCTGAAATTGGAGATGGGAGAAGAGGAAAAATCTAGGAATTTGGGGCCGAAATTGTGAAGGGAAAAGAGGAGTGTGGTAGGCCAAAATTAGAGAGTTAATAAGGAGAATTTGGGACAGAACTTGTGAGGAGAAATGAGAGTGTGGAGGGGTCGAAAATGCAAAGGGAAAGTGGAAGGAATATGAGTTGGTTATGGGATAATAGGAGTAATTCTTTGACTCATCATGGAGAGTGGTGTTAGCCAAGTGTAAAGGAAAAAAATGGAGGGAAAAAGAGAGTTGGGATGGGGCCTAGTATGGGAAAGAAATTGAGAGAAATTGGTTATGGAGTAATGGAAGGGTTGGTTGGCTGATCATGAGGTGGTGTCTTTGGGCTAAATCTGGGGTAGATTTTGTGGTTATTGGGGGGGTCATTGGGCTCGGTAACGGGATCCAATATGGACGAGATTTAGGAATAAAAATGGATCGGTTTGAGTTAATTTATCTTAACAAATAAAGTTTAATCTATATGAAACAATTTTTCCACAAGATGAGTCGATTTATGAATTTAATTAATCCCAAATAAAATAAGAAGACTCATCATATGAAATAATCTAATCCGTCAATAAAAAATAAAAAATAAGATGCAAGTGCGCGCAACATTCATCGTGACCAAACAATTAAATTTGTAATTTTTAAGAGGTGTCGTAGAGACACGGCTAATTAAAATCATGAAAGATTAAATTTTTTTAGTCAGTACAGTTACCATTGTATTCCACTAATATCCCGCACTACTATACAACATAAAAAAGATGCATTTAACTTTTTCATCTTTGGGCACGTGCGTACCCAAACATGCTCTCCATGGTTTTTAACCAATTCTCTCCTTCAAATGGATCATTCACAATATCGTAGATAGATGGATTCAATCGTTGGAAACAATCATTAAAAATATCGCGATCTTTCCTTAACAGAGGTTTGCCAAACGGCCGAGATCGATTCATGGGTCGGTTAATTTGGCAAGCTTGTTGCTCCACAAGATATGTTAAGTGTTTGATAGCCCAATCTCGTGTGTCACGTGGCATTTTAATCTAAAGAATAATTAGAATGACAATTTAGAATTGGAAAGAATCACGATTAGGCAATAAATATCGATACCAACATCTATAGATTATGGTACTTGCAGTAATGGGCACATGTACTTAGGCTTCAGAAACCCATATAGTTTAAGGAAGGTGTCGAAACTTCTATGTTTCCTTCCTACTCGATGTTCGAGTCATATTTCATTTTATAAATGTATAGCTTCTTAAGTTGAATTGTCGTTCTATCTTAGAAAGCTCATAATGAATCATGTATTTCAAATAATTAATTTAATCACATATAAGGCAAAACGATTGCTTACTTGGTTGGTGGAACTTCATATAACGTAAAAGACGTATATTCTAGGTAGTCTACAGAATTTTATAACATTTGCTCTGATACCAAATATAACGTTAAAGACCAATATTCTAGGTAGTCTACAGAATTTTATAACATTTGCTCTGATACCAAACTTGATATGACCCAATTCTAGTGACTATTTTTCCACTTATGAAGTAAAGTAAAATTTCTTGATTTTCTGAAATATTTTTATTTCAAAAATGAAATACAATTCATTAATCAAAAGACTTTAAAATATTTGAAGGGATCAATACGCGCCAATTGAGAATACTAAAGCACAGCACAAAAGCCATTGACATAAAAATAACGTTGAATCGAGGTATGTTTGAGCAATTATTATAAAATTGTATAAATAGATAAATCTTTAAAATGTACCTTTCTTTAGAAATAGCTACCTTTGACTAGTCACATGACTCACATGTTGTCACCCAGCGTCTCATCTGTAAAAATCAATGTCCAATGTCTAATTAGTTGGATCGGACTTAATTATTTATTAGACCAAATTAATTAATTAGATTAATTAATTGTGCACATTTGTTGATGAGTTCTAGTTTGACTAGAACTAGGGCTAGGCTTAGACATACCTATAAATACAAATACCACGACAAATTAAGTTAGAAGTTGGTTTCCATTACTTGCTAACACAAGAAAAAGACAGCCAAATACAAATACTCCCAAAAGGTTCTGCTTTCATCTGTTCTTGATCGTAGAAATCCATATATGTTCTTGCTGTGTAGATTACCATTGGAGGCTGGACAATTGGACAGCTGTGGTATTGAAGATCGCACATCCAGCTAATCAGAAATCAGATTTCACGATATTCATCAAAGGTAAACTTCTATCACGAATTCTCTTTAGGTACAAAGTTGATCCGGTTTAAAGGAATTGAACATTTAATTTTCGCTGTGCATGTATACCTCAATTCCACACAGTGGTATCAAAGCCTACATTGTTACTTGTTAGAGTTCGTTAGACTGTTTTGATAAATAAAACAATAATTGTTATTGGTGTATAATTTGATTTGAGTTTTGACAATTTAAAATAAAATTGTGAATTTTTGAAAAAGAAATCTGAAATTATTTTGGGTTTATTTGGAACGGATCAAATTGGCCAAAAGTCGAGAAGGTGATTGGAGGCGACGGTAGAAAATCGATCGCCGCATGAGCAAGTCTGCTGCCTTGCGAAGGCAGCGGACTATCACCGCGAAATCAGAGGTCCTCGCCTCTGATTTCGCAGCGGCACAACCATGGCCCGCTGTTTCTTCCAGAAGCAGCGACGGGCCCCTTTTCGAACAGCTGCAAAAGTTGCTGTTCGACCACAAACGGCGGTGGCCACCGATGTTAGACACTAGCGCGACCACCGCCAGTAAATCTGTTGACGGCGCTGTGACAAACGTCACCACCTTGCAAAAATTGCAGAAATCCTATTTCTGCATCGTTTTGGCAGATTTGGGGACTAGGGCCTCCCGTGCAATTTTGAAAATTGCATGAGAAGCCCCCCCAATTTTAAAATAAACAATAGGTGCCTCTCATGCAATTTTCAAAATTGCATGAGAAGGCCCACTCCTTTTGAAATAAGATAGGGGCCTTCTAGGCAATTTTAGAAATTGCATTGAATGACCTACGGTTTTAAAAATTTTAAGGGCTGACTATGCAATTTCATAAATTGCATAGTAAGTCCTCATACTTCAAAAGAAAAATAGGGTCTCAAATACAATTTTATTTTATTTTTGGAAAATTGTAATTATTAATTTATTTAATGTTGGTCAAATATTCAAAGTTAAATTAAAATCGTTTTTAAAATATATTTTGAATTTTTGACGAGATTAAATTTTAACTTATTACTTCATAAAATTTTAATTTTGACCCTATACAAATTTTATCTTCAATTAGAGTATGACTTTAAATTGGGAGATAAAATAAAATTTGAAAATCCCCTTTATGAATAAAATTAATTGATTAATTGGATTAATTGTTTAATTTTATTGTTACAAAAAATTAATTAATTAATTAGATTAATTATTTAATTCTGTCTAGTCTGTTCCAGAAAGTCTAAAAGGTTTAGACTTGTACTGTCAAAACTGCAAATTTAGAAATTAATGTATTTTAATATTAGATATTAAAATGGACGTTTAGTGGATGATTATGGACTCGACCCGTGTGATTGGTTGTATGATTAATTATTTCTATTGATTATTGGTTAGGCCTGCGAGCTTATTATTTAATTAAATGGGCATGCGAGTCTATTATTTATTTAATTAGGATTTTAAGCTATTTATTTATTATGGACATGTGTGTCCATCAATCTGGGCCTGCGTGCCAACTTGTATGTGATACATGTTGCAGTTGGAGCACAAGGAAGCAACTAGTATAGGATACAGGTTGCAGCAGGAGATGGAGATGATTGCATTAAGCATTCGATAAATGAATGCAACGCTCCTTAGGAATTGACCAACTAATCTTCCTTTTTGCTCAGGAACAAAAGGAAGATTAGATAGATTTATAATTATGTATGAATGATTGCATGTTATATGTTAGTTAATATACATAAATGTGATGAGACAAACCCCTCTTTATCAAAATATTAAATTCATATTAAACGGTTAATACAATGTGCCTTCTATTGTTATAGTGAAAAATCAGAGTCTATTATCGATATCAGTTTGTTGAGTCACTCAAGGCTGCTCACTCATGGATATGTTTATCACTATGAAACATTTGATGTTTCTGAACAATAGGTCGAATTTAACTAAAATTTTATTTTTTGTTAAGTCACTCATGAAAATAAAATTTTAGGAGTACAATCAAGTATACACGTAAGATGTGTACGACAATAAGTTGTCTATTTGATGATCTAGGAGTCACATTGAGATGTGAATGAAAGAAGTATCTACCCGGATGTTTTATTAGAATTTGTTGAGTTACTCAAGGTTTTGATAAAACAAAAGGGATCCTAGCCCACTAAAAATCTAAATGGTTCTATTGATTAATATTTGAGGGTCAATAATTCAATTTAAACAATGGGAGTATAATTAATTTAATATAAGTCCATGTTAAATTTATTTTTCTGTATTTAATTAATTGTTCTATCTTATTATTTAATACTTGAATTATGAGTAACCATATAAGTTTGAAAGGCATATTGCATGCCAACACACATATAGGACCAAATTTTTTGGACTGGCACTACATTATGAGAATTGTTCTCAAGCATGAAAAAGAAAAATTGGATATGTCAATAAGCAACCAATGCCGGAATGCCCTACTGAGCAGGCTACGCCGGAGAACATGTTGGTTTACAAAACCACAGTGGTAATAGTAACACTACAACATGTGATGCTTGCAGTATGTCACTTGAGTTAAAAAAGCAGCATGAGGGTATGGATGCCTGTACCAAAATATATCATTTCAAGAAGTTGAATGATGTACATCACAGACTCAACAGTATGAGACATCCAAAAGGTTATGAAGAAGTATGATGGTAAAAAGATCTTCAATCAGTACTCATGTATTGAAGATAATTGATTATATTGAAAAATTAAATCAATTAAATTTTACTATAGACCACGAGCTAAGTGTTGACTTAATTATGCAATCCCCACCTAATAACTTTTCCTAGTTCATTATGAACTTCAATACAAATAAGATTCAATGTACCCTACTCAAACTGCTAAACATGCTGAAAACTATTAAGCCCAAGGGAATGGGTAAACTTTGGTCATTGATACATCTAAGAGCACTAAAAGAAAATCTAAAGGGACTTTTTAGAAAGGATCCAAGAAGGCCAAATCTGTAGGAAAATAGTTAAGCAAAAACAAATCCCAGTCCGATGATCTGTGTTTTCACTGTGAAAATAAAAGGGCATTAAAAGAGGAATTATAAGGCATAAAAGAAATAAAACAAATAACTCAAATCTTTGGCATTGTAGATTCGGTCATATAAATGAAAACGCATTACTAAGTTACATAAAGATGGATACTTAGATTCAAATGATTATGAATCATTTGATAAATATGAATCATGCCAATTGAGCAAAATGACCAATACACCCTTTTTTGGAAAGGGAGTCGGAGTTGCAAAAATTTTGGGTCTTGTACATACTGATGTATATGGACAAATATCTAAAGATGCTAGAGGTGGCTTTTCTTACTTCATTGCATTTATAGATGACCATTCTAAATATGGTTTCATCTACTTGATACAATTCAATAGTGAGTTCAAGGAATTCAAGTAAGAAGTAGAAATGCAAACTGATAAAAATATTCTAACACTTAGATCTGATCGAGATAGAGAATGTTTGAAGGGTGAGTTTTTAGACTATCTAAGAGAGAATGAGATTCTCTTGCAGTGGACTCCACCATATACACCATGACAAAATAGTATATCTGAAAGAAAAAAAAAAAACTGCACCGTATTTGATATGGTGCGATCAATGATGATTCGTGCAGTTTTTCTAAAATTATTTTTAGAAATATGAACTAAACACTGCATGTTATACACTAAATCGTATCCTATCTAAATCGGTCAATAAAACTCCATACGAGTTATAGAAATGGAAAAAGACCCGATCTTTCATACAAGAAGGATTAGGGATGCGACGCTTATGTGGAGTGCATTGAATCGATAAGTTAGGAGTTAAATCTGATAAATGTTTATTTGTGGAGTATCCAGAATAAACTACATGATACTATTTCTACATTCCCATCGAGATGAAGGTCATCATATCGAAACTTGTTGTATTCTTAGATATAGGAATGGCAATGGAGCGGCCCAATCCCGCTCTGTGACCCGCCAATTAGTGGGGTGGGGCAGAGCGCCACCACTTCCCCGGTGAATAATTTATTTAAAAAAATCTGGAAACAAGTAATTAAAAAAAGAAATAGAAACTTGTTCTACATTTTTAACGAACTAAACAAAAAAAAAAAAAAAAAAAAATACAAGATAGGAATTGTGGTTTAGTGGTTAAGATTTATAATTTAACAACTTCAACCCGATTCGAATTTCATTCAGTCAATTCGTAACAAAAATTGTGATTTGTAACTTTATTTTATGATTTTTCAAAAAAATAAATAAATTAAGAGGACAATTCCAGGGCGGGGTTGCGCAGGACCCGCCGCGGGACATATATTTTTGCCTCGTACCTGTCCCTTTTACCTGAATAATTTGAGCGGCGCGGGACTGGGGGAGGGGGGCAGCTAGTAAAATTGTCATCCCTTCCTAGACATACAATACGACGCTCATAAATCTTAAGAGTGTAGAACGAGTGGTTGTATACATAAATGCATGAATGATGTGAACATAAACTCATGTTCATATCTTTAGTATAAATCAGTATCGTAAAGACGACTTGCCCATTGTATAAGTAGCATGCACTTACATATAAGATAGGATTAATGACATGATGATCATAAAATAACATATTCATTGTACAATATTGTAATCCTAAGGATGGGTTAAATAGCATAATTATATAAACATGCCATTTTGGTATAGCAAATTCACATTTTATATAATCAGTAATTACGTAAACATATAAATCAAAAGCTCATCTACAGATAAATCAAATAAACCTATTCTACTCACTTATAATAGTCGAGCCTTGCTTTAACTTATGCTAATCATACTTTGCTTTAACGTTTTGAACACGTGAATTTTGAAATCCTTTATTTTTTCTTTCTTCTTCTTATTATTTCTCTTCTAACTTTTATCTATGATTGTGTTCGTGTGTGCTATTATTTATGTGTGTTTTTTACAGGTGACAAGACTAGAGTCGAAGGGATGTATTTGTAGAGGAGAAAAAGAGAAGATTAGGATGGACTTCAAATTTTCTTTTGAGATGTCAAGAACCATCTTGAAGGATTCCAAGCTGGTCCTTGGATTAACAACTCAGCAAGGCTATTTAACTGGCATTGGTGGGTAAGGAATGGACCAAGAAGGAATTGGGCTCACTTCATGGTTGTTAAAGTGTTAATCGTTTAATCAGAGCCAGCTCAAGACATTCGAAGAACTTAATTGAAAAATTTTAAGGGCCTTTTTAAGAAATATTTTTCAGGTAAATTCAAGGCCGATCACTTTTTTGCTACTTATAAGATCTAAAGTTATATGGTCAAAACTTAATTTAAAGTCACATTTTATAGCTAAAAGACCAACATACCTTTAATTGTAAAAAAAAAAATGTTAATTTAATGATACTGTTTTGTTGTGATACTGTTTTATTGTAATACTGTTTTATATGATACTCTTTTATCTATAATATTGTTTTATTTAGATAATGTACATTGGTATATTTATATTATACTTTTATCTTTGATACTGTTTTATTATGACAATGTTTAAACATATGATCTTATAAGACTAATTGAGCATTATAAGAACAGTATCATTACTTCAATCATTAAAATATATTGTACTTAGTTTTATATATAATACTGTTTTGTCTATGATACTGTTTTATATAGATAATGTGCTATGATATACTTACACTATACTTTTATCTTTGATACTGTTTTATTAGGATAATGTTTCAACGTACGACACTTTTTGAATATATGATAATGTTATTGAATGCAAACAGTACTCACGGAGCATTTTAAGAAAAATATAATTACTTCAACTAGTAAAACATTTATGATATTGTTTTAATCTATAATAATGTTATTGAATGTAAACAGTATCAATTGTATTGTACTACTGGAGCATTTTAAGAACAATATAATTATTTCAACAAGTAAAATAGATGTATGATATTCTTTTATTTAGATAAAGTGATATGGTATAATTATACCATGTTTTTATCTTTGATACTATTATGGTAATGTTTCAACCTATGATACTGTTTTTTAATTTATAATACTGTTATTTTATCGGGCTGTAGTTTGTGTATGTGATACTATTTATTAAAATATTTTTATTTATGATACAAATATATTAAGATACATTTATCTGTGATACTGTTTTAGTATGTATAATAATGTTTTGACAAGAAAAATTAAAGATTGTCATTTTAAGCTAAATAGACGACTTCAAACGGTTAAAATCCATCGTACGTAGTTAGCGACTAGTCTTGACCGAATTGTCGAGTCTATTACAAAAATATATTATAATAAAAATTATGAGCATGTATGTGAATTCTATGCTCATTTCTATTATGAAACTGTTTTCTGTGATACTGTTTTTTTTATAATACAATATCAAACAACACACGTGACTAACAATACAAAGAATAATCTAATGGCCAATATCATGTTGTTATTCTATAATACACTATCAAGTTGTTTTCTATATACAAATTCAATCTCGTATTTACATCAGCAAATCATGGACACAACTAATATAATAATATTGTTTTCTATGATATTGTTTTCTATAATACAATATTATCCCTACAGAAATTCAAGTTGTTATTTACATCAACAAATTATGGCTATTCTATAGAAATTCATATATAAATTCAAGCTGCTATATACATCAACAAATCATGGCCGCTTTACAGAAATTCATCAAATGTAAAAAGTATCATGGCCGCTGTTTTACTTATTGAATGTAAACATTATCAATAGTTTTGTACTACTAGAGCATTTTAATAACAATATAATTAGTTCAACAAGTAAAACAGATCTATGATACTATTTTATTTAGATAAAGTGGTATGGTATATTTACACCATGTTTTTATCCTTGATAATGTTTCAACTTATGATACTGTTATTTAATTTATGATACTGTTATTTTATCAGGCAGTAGTTTGTGTATGTGATACTGTTTTATTAAGATATTTTTATTTATGATACAAATATATTAAGATACATTTATCTATGATACTGTTTTAGTATGTATAATATTGTTTTGATAATAAAAATTAAAAATTGCCATTTTAAGCTAAATAGAGAACTTCAAACGTTTAAAATTCATCGTACGCATTTAGCGACTAGTCTTAACTGGTTTGTCAAGACCATTTCAAAAATATATTATAATTAAAATTCTGAGCATGTATGCAAATTCTATGCTCATTTTTGTTATGTTACTGTTTTGTCATACTGTTTTTCTATAATACAGTATCAAACAACACATGACTAATAACACAAAGAATAATCTAATGGCCAACTTAATACAATATCATGCTGCTAATCTATAATACACTATCAAGTTGTTTTCTATATACAATATCAATCTCGTATTTACATCAACAAATCATGAGCACAACTAATATAATAATACTATTTTCTATGATACTGTTTTTTGTAATACATTATCATCCCTATAAAAATTCAAGTCGCTATTTACAGCAACAAATCATTGGTTATTCTATAGAAATTTATCAAACAAATCATTCATACATAAATTCAAGCTGCTATATACATCAACAAATCATGGCCGCTTTACAGAAATTCATTAAATTAAACTATTTACATCAACAAATAATGGCTACTCATGAAAACTTTATTGAATGTCCAGAAAAGAAGAGCATTGCAACAGATGTAACTTAACAAAGCACAACCAAATGACTTTGTAGAAATTGAAAGCACTCAATAAACATCTTGAATAAAAACTAATTGTGTGTCAAAACTTCAAAAGTCAATTACTAAATACAAAAAATATAGTTAATTTAATAAATAAAGCACTGCAAGAAGCTCAAAATACTAGGTTTTCAGGTCTTTGTAATCGGAAATTCGAAGACAACATCTGGAGGTCACCGGAGGTCGCACCGCGCCGTAGAAGAAGCCTGTAACACTAGATTTTACTATAGAGAAGTAAAAAGTCAGATCACGCCATAGAAGAAGCACTCACCAAAAGTTGCCGGAGGTCGCTGGAGGTGGAGGGGGTTTGTAGAGGTAGAAGAAGTTGCTGATGGAAAGTATTAGCCAGGGTTGGAGGCGGATTATGGATCACATGGGTGATTTTAGAATAAAATTAAATTAATACTGAAATTATGACTTAATCACAATTTTAAAAAATGTTATGACCTAAAAAATAAAAATAAAATCCTCTTATACAGAAAAATATTGTTTCATTGATATAGAGCAAACTGATAAAAGTTTAAAACAAAAACAATATTACATATTAAAAAAATTAGAAGTAATTTTAAAAAATTGGGGGCCTTCTCTAAGTCGGGACTTTAGGCGATCGCCAAAGTCGCCTAATACATTAACCTGGCTTTGTGTTTAGTGGGTTTTAGTTTTTCAATTTCAGATTTCTTCTTTTGCCAAGTTATTTTGCACGTTGATTTCGAGTGGTTGGTCACGATCGGAAGGGCAATTCCTTGGTATCATTTCAAAGTAGTACTTCGTAACGCTTTAATTGTAACAAATCATTCAGCAAGATATAAGATATAGCCGATTAAAAATAGTTGCTTGAGACTGCCATTATTCATTTTCCAACTTAACATCACATTTTGTGTGCTTAAATTTGGCACGTATTCTGATGTAATAAATTTGATTTCAAAAATTGTTTTGAAGAGTTTATGACCAACTTCGTGGCTCCTTCTTCAAAGCGAAAAACTTCATGACTCCTTCAAAGTGGAAAACAATTAAACAACAAAGAAGATAAAATGATTCAAAGACGGCTATTCAAATTGGGTTTATAATGCTATTTTGTTATCGTCACTTTTGACATCAATGTAAGTAATTCTTCGTCTAATTACTAGAATCATATAAATTTAACTCAAAATGTTATAGAAAAGTAGCTTGAATTTACATGGCATTACAATTGCTCTCATCTATTCACAATTTTTCTCTATTGTCCTTAAACCCATCTCTCATCACTTTGAGCATGTTTAAAGAATAAGTGGCTTTCTTATAAGCATTGGGGCTCACACAAGTGTGGACCAAACATTAAAAATGCGCACAGCTGTGACAATTTATTTGAATTATAAGATGTTGGACACACAATTATGTGCACTTTATCCTCACAATTTGTGGGCCCCAAGCCTTATCCAAAAGTCAATTATGTTCCAAACATGCTCTCATCTATGTCCCATCTCTCATTACAAAAAAAATCTCTTCACCACAATTGCTTCCGATGCCGTGTTTGTTCACCCCCATGGTGTGTGGTTTTTTGTCATCTGTCCCTATTTGTTGGTCGTTGGTATAAATTTTGACAAATTCCTCGTGTTAATGTTTTTAGTATTTATCTTTGTGCCCTTGAAATTATTTATTCATTCTTTTATCAAATTTTAATTTATGAGAATTGTAATTTAGTTGGAGATGATAAAAGCCGTATGTGTGGAGAATGGTTGTTTTATGTTGAGGAGAGCTTATTCTTGATGTTAAAACTTTTTGTATTTTTCTTTGCTACCTTGAATTGATTTGTTTATTTTTGTTATTCCTTTTTTTTTTTTCAATTGTTTTACGAAAATTGTAATTAAGTTGGAGATGATAGAATTTTGTATGTGTGGAGAATGGGTCTTTTGTGATGAATCGAGAAGTAGATGTAACAATTTGGAACTAAAAGCCTAATCAAACAATTGATCGAAACTTCGAGGTGCAACTATTGAAAAACGAACTTTATAAATTATTGAGATTGACACTTAAACTGTCGTTCTAGATCGTTATTTGTTATTTTTCTGGATAATTTGAAAATGAATTTTCAAGAATGACTCTTCAAGTGTCGATTTTATTTTAAAGTGTCCAATGGAAGGTCATAATTCAAACAAATGAAAACTTGTTTTCTACAATTTAAATATAAATGTTGATTCAAATAAAATAATAATTTGCTTTGTATAAAATCATTCCCAAACTTGATAAAAATGATTTATGCTGTTTAGTGAAGTTTTTTTTTTTTTTTTTTTTTTTTTTTTTTTTTTTTTGACGATATTTTTTTTGTTGTTTCCATACTTTTATTTTTAACATCAATTATTTCTATTCTTCATGATACAAATGGAGTACCCATATAGAAAAAAAATTCAAATCTGTAATTTGAAATATTTCTAGATCTTGATGGGTAAATTGGACTATCAATAGAAAATCTAATTCAAAAATACTTGTTTTGACATTTGTCGAGGTTGCATGAGTTGCAGGTTCTGGCCAATTAGTACAACGATCAATTAATTGGTTGGTCATGTGCATAAGCAATATAAAGCATGGTTTACTTTCAACTATTCATTGACTTGTTTTAGAATGTAGGAGTATTTGTTATTAAATTGGTTAAAATGTGTTGAAGTTTTAATGGGCCCTTAAATGGACTTTCTATCGGAGAACATGTTGAAAGACAAGTACTTAATAGAAAGCAATATATTTCTTGCGAATAATTGGGATTTTAGCGCAAATGGTATTTAACGTATATTCTTAGTTCGTTTTTGGTCCATAACCTTTTATTTTTGGTTAGAAGGTCCCTAATCTATGCTATTGAGTGCAAAAGTAGTCCCTATGGACGGATTCCGTCCAAATGTACCATTACTTGAGTGCGTGTAATGCAATTTTCATTAATTTATTTTTATTTGCAGGAGTAAAATCGTCAAATCACATTTTTTTTTTCACTCTTCATATTATCCAATAATAGTTTGAGAATCTTGAAGAAAAAGAACTTTTACCACACTGAAACATGAGAAAATCCTCATTCAATCATTGCAAAAAACGTAACTTCAACCCAAAGAGAAGAAAATAAGATTGTGTTGGATGAACTGTTTTTTTAGGACATGTGTGCAGACAAAATGTTTCTGGTTTTGCAAATATGTAAATAGCACTCATAGTTTGTAGGTCTCAAATGTGGTTCCAATTTATTTTTTTTTAAAGAAATTTATCTGGTTTTACAAAATGTGTAAATAACACCAGTTAATTGAAAATCTCTGTGCAAATGTTGTTTTAAGGAAATGTTCATGCAACCTTTTCAATAGGTTTAGGACTAACATTACACTATTTTACATACGTATGAGACTAGTTGTGCACCTTTACTGAAAAGGTTAGGGAGCACTTGCGTACCTTTACTGAAAACATTAGGGACCACATATGCATCTGAAACTTTAGGGACCATTCACACACATTTACTGAAAAGGTTAGGGACTATCTATGCACCATATCCAACAACTTTCATCTCCAATAATTTACGTTAATTTATCCAACAACTACAATACACATCACAACACGTTACCAGAGAACCCAAAAAACCTCAAAACCAAATCTTCCAACTTCGCACATAAAATCCAAAAACCAAATCTTCCAACAACCTAAAAACTCAAAAACCAAATCTTCCAAGAACCCAAAAATCCAAAAATCAAATCTTCCAACTCCGCACATAAAACCCAAAAACCAAATCTTCCAAGAACTCAAAAACCCCAAAACCAAATCTTCAAACTCCGCACATAAAATCCAAAAACCAAATCTTCCAAGGATTACCCATCTTCTTTGGCAAAACAAACTTCAAAAGTTTTGAATGGAGTGGAAGTGGAAGCCTTCTGTGCGTTGAGCTTTTTTTTTTCCAAAACATGGAATGGAAGTGGAAGCAACTATAACGTTTGAAACCAACAGAAAATGAGTAAAAGTGAACTGACGACTTTACAACTGCAAATAAAAACAAATTAATGAAGATTGCACTACACACACCCAACTAACGGCATATTTGGATGGAATTCGTCCATAGGGACTACTTTTGCACTCAATAGCATAGGTTAGGGACTTTCTAGCAAAAAATGTAAGGTTAGGGACAAAAACGCACTAAGGAAATACGTTAGGGACCATTTGTGCCAAAATCCCCGAATAATTGGAAACTGTGTTAAAGAAATATAATATTCACACCGTCCGTTATAAATTGGGCTTGACATTACTGATTCAAGTTACCCCATGTTTTATGCCCAAGATAATAATTTAGGACTTCAAATGTCTGCTTTATTAGAAATGGTAAATTTATTTTCACCATCTATTTATGGTCGCCTATGAGATTTGGGGGGGTCTTAGGCGAAAATTTAGATATGGCCCTTAATAAATTGAGATATTTTAAAATGTAAATTTTTGACAAACATACAAGCCAAAAAATGATACATTTTTCTTCTTCTATAGTGAATGAAAAAATGGTTGTAATTTGTGTTAAAGTGTTGAGCCTAATTTGTTGCGGTACGTGGAGCGTAGATCGACCTTCGAAAATAGATTGTCATAGTATTTCATTATGACTAGAAAACCTTTATTGGGTTGCTTTATAGTTTCATTATAATTAGGGAATTCTTATTGGGTTGTCTTATAGTTTTATTATAATTAGAGAATTTTCATTGAGTTGTTATATATAGGACTAATCTCTTGTAAAAAAAGATCATCATTCATTATAGTAAATTATTGTGTTCTTTATTTTACACCCTTTTATTTATTGCTCAAATTCTAACAATTTAGAAAATTGTTTTGATTCAAGATAAAGATTTTTAAAATGAGGTTTAAAGAAAAAATTGCACGGTCTACAATTTAAAGACTATATTAAGGTAGATAATGACGATTTTTTTTTCATAAATAAGCCACTTTTTGAAAATAATTTCAAAAACACATTCTTGTTTTATTTATTCTGAAAATACCGTTTTTTAAAAACTATTATTTTAATTTATTATATTATATATTACATATAATAACTGAATCATTAATTACCGAATTTGACGAGAACTCATATATTATTGAATCTTTTATTTTTAATTATAGTTATCGAATCCTTAAAAATCAGAATTGATTGAAATATAACAAAATATTTTATTGTTATAACTGTCAAATATATATAATTTGTATCAGAAATATTTGTAACAACTACAAACAAAACTCATGTTCTTTTCAATTTCAACATTTGTAACAATCTGTGTTACAAATTGAGATGTAAAATGTCAGTGATACAAAATTTCAATTCATGTAACATGTACTGTGTAAAATAACATAATATAATCTGTAACATATTTAGTGATACAAAATATCATTTGCAATATCTGTATCATACTGTGATACTAAACGGAAACTGTTATAGCTCTTACAAACACAAAACTAACTCTAAACTGCAATAAATTAGTTGTCTCTTTCGTTTTGGGTGATTTTGTGGGTGTAGAAAATGTTATTCGCTGGTGACTAGATGTGTTCGACTCTGGCATGGTTTCTTCTCTAGGCGACGCTATCTTCGACCTAGTTATTCTTTGATTTGGAGTCTTCATTGTTCTACCGATACCAAAAAGTGTGAAGAATGCACTGAGATTTTCGGATTTTGGCAGAAGAATTGCGTGAGATTTTGGAAGATTTTGTTCTGGTTTGTAAATGTGGAAGTTCTTGTTAATCCGATTATTAATTATATATATTTTTATTTTAAATTATTATTTTATTTATTAATATAATAATATAAAAACAGTATTTTTAAAATAAAAGAGTTAAGTTTGCAAAATTAGAAATATTATTATAATGGTAAGTAGTGCATGCAATTTTCACTAGATAATGTAGGTTAGATTTAGACTTGTTTTTTATTTAGGCTCATTTCACATGTAAGTAGGCTGATTTAAAAATAAAAAATAAAAAAATTGGGCCAATATTTTTGGGCTTTGAATGGTTGGAGAGCCCTAGGCGATTACATAGCCACCTAGGCCAGGGCCAACCCTGCATCTATTCAACTCATTGCACCGTAGTTGGAGTATAAATGTCGAAAAGATGAGAAGCATATGGACTCCAACAAATTAAAGTATACTTTGTAAGGCTTTTTCTTTGCATTGCAAGTTTGTAGAAACAGCAATAATAGATTTGGAACTCCCCAACCACAAATAGATGAAAATAAAACTTTTAGGAGTAATTGATTAGAGTTTTTGTCATTTTTTATAGCAAGTAATGAAGACTGATTGAAATTTTTTAATCAATAGCCTACTATTTATAGGCTAATGCTAACCGTAACTATAGTTGTACTAGGATTTTCATAACCCACAACTAATGGGCTAAATTAATTAATCCATAAGTAATTAAATCTGACCCAATTAATTGGATCTTGGACATTAATTCTAACACAGACTTAGGATCCAAGCATACTACAATGACATGGCCTAATTATGCAAACTGACTACAAGACAAGGTTTGACACGATTAAAAATATGTTGCACCAGTTAATTATTGGGTAGACATACGAGGCCAATCATAACATGCAACAAACATGAGATGAATTCGATGGCATGGAAAATACAGGTGATCCTGCCAATGAAGATGACAATCCTGTCAATGAAGGTGAAGATGTAGTGTTGTGCCCATATTCTAAAGTCGTATCGTCAAACTTCACGTGCAAAATCCCTCACGACCACATTGCGCACCCTTATAACAAGAGTGTACAAAAAGATATGCCAACAAGTAGTGTAGTGAACTCATCTGCATCTCCACTCCAAACGACATCAACCCTCGAGAAGGAATAGTAGCATAGGGATTGGTTTTGGAATACGAAATAACATAAGTTCAACATCCGTTTCCATTTATTTTATTTCTCATTTTATGCTTTCTTGTAAGAAATTAATTTATTGTTTTTTTCTTTCAACATTGATCAGATCTCATTGGGTTGAGGCATGGTTAGAAAAGGCAAATTCAAGGAACTCAATGGAAATATGTATTGTCTATATTGCTAGGTAAATGATACACTTTGTGTTTTCATGTTTTTCATTTTTAAGTATTTTATCTTTAATAGAAATATACTGTTAATTTATTTGTAGGATTTAAACTTAGCCATGTGGCTTTGTTGAAAGCAATCTAACCAACATCGAACCCTTTTTACGCAACAAATTTAGTACTTGTTTGGTAAAGATTGTTGTAGATTCAACCATAAACTACTTTTCATTGGTTGTATGTAAACCCCCTTCACCTCCACGCTTCTTTTTTTTTTTTTATTGGATTTGATCCATCCCTTCAATTGATTGTATAGTATCTCAAAATGTCTAAGGTTATCGACAAAAAATATTTTTCTAAGCGACATCGTTTCTTTTTGTCCAAGTCATTTTTTTTTTGTCCAAGGTGATTTTCATTTTGTCTAACTCACTTCATTTTCTTTGTGTGAGTTTTGGGTTCGAATCCTCTTGAGAGGTCTACTAGAGATTAAAAATTGTTGAAGAAACAACAAGATCTTTCTTGTGTCCCTTCCAGGAGATTAGAAAATAAAGAAATGGTTAACATTTTTTATTTGTTCCCTCTTTACTCTTCAAAAAAGAAGTCATTTTGTTAATTGCATATGAACTTTCTATAAGATCATAGTGGTTATGTAACGAGAGACTACGCAATAATAAGATCTTGCCTCGGGCGAGTCATGTATTGCGCATTTACACGAAGAGATATGATGTAGAAGATAATACCATGAGTGATTAGGCAGTTTCTTTTATAGAACAAGATTGTATAAAGAGAATTCAAAGAGAGCTCATCTGCCCGCCATTCCTGAGTTAAATAGAGAAGGAATTCTTCAATCTTATAGTTTGGGCTTATATGAAATACGACAATGTCCAAATCAAACTAGGCATAAGAGAAATATGACCAACAATAGTTCAGATGTATATAAAAAAAATTCTTTTTTTTTTTTGTACTTTTTACTATTAGATTGTAATTTGCACGAATCAGATTTTTTTGGGATCATATTGAGAAAGAATTTGATTTGGTTAGAAAATTTGTGGTTGATAAACAATGATCGGTTTTTTAGAAAAGTAGGAAGTGTATCATTGCTCTTAGCTTTGACTTCTTAGAGACATTTCTTTAGGTGACTTTCAATAACTCAGGGTTACTATCAAACTAAGATTTAATCCCAAAGGATAACCAAAGATAATCATTGACTCATCTATCTGATTGATGAATCATAAGAAGACAATTCATAGTTCATATGCTTAATAAGAAAGAATATGACCTAGGTGGGTGCTTGTTTGTGACTGGAGTCTTTCTAGAATGATTCTAGTTATGAAATGATTGAACATCTGGGAGTAATTTACTTACGATACTTAGTTGACATTCATAAAAAATATCTATTGAATTATGAGTTCAGTACATCCTATTTAGCAAACCTCAAGTCTCGTGATCCTAACTCTCTATATTCCTTATACCGAGAATCCCTATTTTTCCTCTCTTTTTCTAATGACTTCAGTCAAGCGAGCGATGGAATCTTGAAACGTGTTGGGAATGTGGCATATCAGTTGGCCTTATTATGTTTATTTGGGAGTAGTTATTTTCATATGTTATTTCACGATTTTGTTTATGTTTTGGTCTATGTTATGCAAGATTATTAAGTACTATGTAAGATTTATCATTAATGGACCATAGTTTAGTAACGTTATGTACAAGAATTTGGTACAATCTATGTTTGGTCCAATTTTGTGTCTCCTTATGCAAGTATGAATTTATGTTGAAATGCATATACAAGAAATAATTACTCAAGCACACTTATTGAGATTTTGTCTCACATTATGTTTTTCTCATTTTCAGAAAATTAGTGGTTCAAGGCGGTCAGTACGAAGATGGTTTCAGTTGCAAGATATATAAAAACAAATTAGGAAGCAACATCTATTTATTTTTTATTTATGTTGAACTTGTTTCTATTTAAAAAAAAAAATTTATGTCGAACTTATTTTCTTTAAAAATATGTACTTATTATGAGTAATGTTGAATCGTGATTATTTTCATAAAAATCTTATTTATCCCCTTTCAGTCCTTTTATTTGAGTTTATATTAAGTTTTACTAACACTTGGATGTTAAGGATTCGGGTCATCAAGTTGGTAATAGAAGGTTTTTTAATATATAGTGATGCGTCTAAGCATGGCCTCGGATGTGTCTTGATGCATCAAGACAGGTTGATCGCCTATGCATCGAGGCAACTTAAGACATATGAGTAGAATTACCCTACGCACGACTTAGAACTTGAGACAAAGAAGATGGCTTGAATTAGTGAAAGATTATGATTGCGAGATTCACTATCACCCAGACAAGGATAATGTGCTAGCTGATGCCTTGAGTAGGAAAACGATGGGTCAATTGGCTATATTAACACTCTCTGATAGGATTACAAGTCATAAAAAAGGTGACCAGTCCTTAGAATTTATTAAAGGTAAGATAAAAATAGGAAAACGGAAGGATTTTACCATATCTAATGATAAGGCACTATATCATTAGGGACGGTTATGCATACCAAACTTATAGGAACTAAAGAGGAAGTACCAAGATGTACTAGGAACTAAATGCTATATTTTGGTGGAGAGGAATGAAGAAAGATATAGCTGAGTATGTTGAAAAGTATTTGGTATGCTAGAAAGTAAAGGTCGAATACCAACAACCATCAGGTTTGCTGCAGCCGTTGGAGGTTCCGGAATGGAAATGGGAACATGTGACGATGGACTTTGTTGTATGCTTTTCGAAGTCAGTAAAAGGTCATGAGATCATTTGGGTGGTCGTTGACCAATTAACCATGTCTGCTCATTTCTTGCTTGTTCACATGACATTTTCTATGGACCAATTTACACAATTGTATGCTCAGAAAGTATTGAGGCAACATGGTGTTCCATTTTCAATTGTGTCAGATAGAGACCCAACATTCACATCAAACTTCTGGAAGAGTTTACATCGAGCTATTGGGACTAAATTGAGATTTAGTACAGCTTTCCATCCTCAAACAGATGGTCAATCTAAATGGACGATTCAAATATTAGAGGATATGATTCGACTGTGTTCCCTAGAGTTTGGCGGACATTGGGAAAAGTATCTACCTTTAATTGAGTTTTCTTACAACAACAGATATCACACATCTATCGGCATGGCACCCTATAAACTATTGCATGGTAGGAAATGCAATCGCCTGTTCATTGGGATGAGGTTCGCGAGCCTAAGATTTTGTGTCTAGATATTATTGAACAGACTGTGCAGGCTATCGAGAAGATACGTAACAATATGAAAATGGCTCAAAATAGACAGAAAAGCTATGCACATAAGATGATAAATGACTTGGAATTTTTTGAAGGTGACAAGGTATTTCTCAAAGTGGTGCCTATGAAGGGAGTGTTACATTTCGGTAAGAAGGGAAAGTTGTGACCAAGATTCGTTGGCCCATTTGAAATCTTGAAATGTGTTGGGAATGTGGCATATCAATTGGTTTTATCCCCATAACTCTTGGTGATACATGACTTATTTCATGTATTTATTGTAACGCCCCATATTTTCTCAATCCCGAGGGTCACTAAAATAATCTCTAAAATATATTTGAAGGCTCCAAATAATATTTCATGTGCCCTTGAAGGTTCTAAAAATATAACTTTTGCGGAAATTAACAAGCGCGCAAAAAAAAAATGATTTTACTTCAAATTTTCATGGTTTTGCCTATACCGTGATATGTGACGTTACAATTTATTTGACCATTCAAACAAGCTCCAAAAATTTTAAAATTTTTACTGCAGATACTTGGGACCACGGACTACTACATGTTAAAATTACAAACCTTAGCTACGTCATTTGGTAGGTGAAAATATTATTTGAAGTTGCTTGAAAAACTGTCCTTAGTGCTTGAAGGCAGCCCGCGAAAACGTTCATAATAAATTCATACAATAGAATTTTTGAGTAATTTCAAATGCTACCATTAGATCACATATAAGGCCTTCGATAGACATTGATTTTACTAAAAAAATCCAAACGTATAGAGATTTATAATTTTTCAAAGTAGGAGTAGTAAGCTGAAAAATTCTAAAAAGTAGAATTAGGCAATTTCTAACTTGAAACTTTTAATGGCAAAGAAACCAACATCTTGCCTTCCATAAATATTACATAATTAAATATCGAAAATAAAATACTTAAAAATAGTGTATTTACATCATAATTGACTCAATTACCTCGACATCAAAAATTAAATTAAATAAGAAAATTTCATGCCATGCTCGCTAGCATAGGCCATCACATCAATATCAACCAATTCAATCTGAAATTTTTTTCGTTTTGGGGAAGTATTTCATAAGAAACACTCATTAGTAATACATACAAACATGTGAGAAAAATTCTAAGGAGACATAAATGCTCATGCCATCATTTTATACGTACATAGAAACAACATAAATTGGTAACTCACACCATTAACTTAAATGTGATTTCCTTCAATCACCGTCATGCATATGTTATTACCATCATTCACTATCACAATGTTCATTCATAAATCATTTTCAAGGCATTTAAATAACATGTAATTTTTCAAACATCATTAATAAAATCATTGCAAAAGTAGTAAGTAAAACTACCTTGAAAATGAAATTCCGGTTGAGTTGATTGGTGGTTTAAAAATGCTATTTCTTTTCCTGAAATGATGAATTCGAGCTTTACCTTTTTGTTCTCCCAAAATATAGTAATATATCACAAGATTTAATTGATGGGAAAAAAAATGAAATCGATGGCTGAAAGAGGAGATAAACGGGATGTTTCCACTTACTGCTGGGGTCGATTCTGCTGAAGGAATGAGGTGGTTTGCTCCGGTGTTTTTGTATCTAAGATGAGATAAGGGAAAATTGGGGAATTTTCAAAGCTAAAAAGTGAAGAACAAAAGGGAAAAAAAAGGAGAAATATTGTTGGGAAAAATGCTTGCTCGAAGTGTAAATTATTACATAAACTAAGTAGAGATGAGCAGTGTTTTGCGCGCTGAAAACCTGGGATTAAAGGGAGAACTTGCTGCTGATTTTCAAATGGTTAAAAAGGCAGAGAAAGATCAGATATTTAAGGGATAAAAAATAGATAGAAAAGGGTATGCACATTAGAGTGTAAGATGGCAAAAATAAAAGGAAAAAAGGCTAAAGAGAGAAGGGCTGAATACTGGTGTTGCTGGGCCGCTTTGAAGTGATTTGAGTGGATATTTAGTGGGGCTGAAACATGGGACTTAGGGAGGTTTTATTCAAGTAAAAATGAGGGAAACATCAGGTGCTTAAGGATGAGTTTGAGGCTCGAAAACTAGTAACCATGTTGTGGCTAACAACTGCTGGAAAAAGGGACATACATGGGTCATTTTCATCAGGTTTATAGGGATACTTGGATGGTTTTTCAGCAAGTTATAGGAAAACCTTGGGGAGGTTTTTCAGCAGTTTAGTTGGGGGTTATATGGCTGCAATAAGTGGGAATAAAGTGGGTAAAGAAATGATAGTCATGGGGGAAGAGTGGCTGCAATGTGGAGAGGTAGTGGGAGGTGGTTATAAGGTCATGGATGATTTTCTTAGTTGATCATGGGGCTTAGTTGATCATGGGGCTGTTTATTTTGGATAAAATATGGTTTGCTGGGGAACAATTTTTTAGACCATGGGGAGACAGTTTTGGTAGGAAAAAAAGGTTGCATTGAGGGCTAAAAAATGAGGGAAAATGGAAGTTGAAGAGGATCATGTGAGTGGTTTTCTTCATGGCTGCAAAGGGGTGGAAATGGGTGGTTATTTCCTTAGGCAATTGGGCTTATTGGAGTAAGAAAAATGCAGAAATTAAGGGGTTGTTTGGCTAAAATTTTCTAGTGGTTTTATGGTGTTGATTGGGTCGATTTTTCGGCTATTTGGGGTCGGGTTTTTGGCTGAATTTTGGAGTCGAAATGAACTGAGTTTTGGGCTAAATAAAATTGACAATAAAGGCCGAGATTTTTAATTAAACAAGGCAAACCAAAATAATAAACATGCTAGCCAAAATTTATTTTCATACTACTTGAAATTTAAAACTTACCAAAACTTAAAAATAGAACAGGGCTCGTTTTAAAATTAATATCCCATATTCGCCAAACTTAAATTTAAAGCAAACGCACGCAAAATTTAACGTGACAAAGAAATTTAAAACGTACTAGAAGATTCGTACTGACGCCGACAGTAAAGATTTTATTTATTTGAAATTAGAAGTCAAATTTTTTTTCCATTCGTTACCTTTATCCTCAGAAAATACGTCTGTGATTCAAGCCAAGTAAAGCATCAGTCAATCGAGTTACATTGAGGTTTGAGTTACGAAGAAGTACTCGTTAGAATCATGAGTGTTCATGAACAATGTGATTCTCTTAGCGAAGGTGCAGTGGCGGAATCATCTAATCGAAGAAGCTATTTGAGAACAAAAGGTGGATATGCGAGCCAAGTACCCGCAACTCTTCAAGGAGTTTCCAGGTAAATTTTGGGGATGAAATTTATTTTAAGGGGGTATAGATTGTAATATCCTGAATTTTTGTTAGTAGCTGTAGAATTAGAATTTAGGACTTAATTGCACAATATGTAAGTTTGGGGACCCAATTTAATCATGGAAAATAGTTTTAAGAACATGATACAATTTCTGCCATAGCAGATTTTTGGTACTGCTATAGTACCCAAATTTAGAAAAGATGTAGAATTGTGATTATTGATATGTTTGGCATGACTTAGATTTTTTTCTTCATGATTTAAGAGTATTCTTGCTTTAAAATATGTATTATTTAATACTAAAAAAAAATTAGTCTATAGTTATGGCTTATTATATGGTATGTGTAAAGAAAATTATGTAATATGTTATGTTGCCATTTTATATATTTATATATATGGTAAAATTTTCTAATTGAAACTATAAAAGATTATGAATAAGTTATCACAATAAATTACGATATACACAAAAATAAGAAATAGATTCTTCTTGCCTTTCACATTTTCTCACAATAAATTAAGAGGACAAAAATCTGTCATTTATATAATTAAGTTGTAATAGTTTGACCTATCACTTACCCTATTTAATACCCCCTAAAATCCCATGCTAAAGCATACTTCACAACCTCTCTCTCTCTCTCTCTCTCTCTCTCCACACAAGCCACTTTTTTTGACACACTCACACAAATATATTACACACACTTGTAGGCACACTGTGCACACATGCATATAATACTCGGTTTCGATCACAATGTAGTTGAAATTTGGTAATTCAATCCTTTTATATTTCTTCCAAAAACAGTAAGTATGCTATTATGTTTATTTCGGAGTAGTTCTTTTCATATGTTATTTCAAGACAATGTTTATGTTTTGGTCTATATTATGAAAGATTTATTAAGTACTATGTAAGTTTTATCATGAATGGATCGAAGTTTAGTAGCACTATGCACGAGAATTTGGTTCCATCTAAATTCGATCCAATTTTCGTGTCTTCCTATGCAACTACAAATTTCTGTTGAAATACATATACAATTAATAATTACTTGAACACACTTATTGAGGTTTTATCTCACATAATTTTTTTCTGCTTTTTAGAAAATTAGCAGTTCGAAATGGTCAGTACAGAGATGGTTGCAGTTGCGAGATACATAAAGGAAAAAAATTATGAAGCAACGTCTATTTATTTTCTATTTATGTTGTTGAACTCATTTCTATTTAAAATTTCTTTATGTTGAACATGTTTTCTTTAAAAATGTACTTGTTATGAATAATTTTGAATTGTGATTATTTTCATTAATATATTATTTATCCCCTTTAAGTCCTTCTATTTGATTTTATTTTATGTTTTAGTGACACTTAGATCGTTAAGGATTCGATGTTGTCACAATTGGTATCTTGGATTCAAATGATTATAGATCGATTGATAAGTTTGAATCATGGTCGTTGGACAAAATGATCCAGTCTCCCTTTGGAGTTAGAGTTGCAGACATTTTGAATCTCGTAGGTACTAATGTATATGAAGCAATGTCTATAGATACTGATTGTGGCTTTTTTTTTAACATCATCGCGCTTATAGATGATCATTTGAGGTATGATTCCATCTACTTGATAAAATTCAATCATGAAGCTCTTAAAAATTTCAAGAATCCAAAGCAAGAAGTAGAAAGGCATATTGGGAAAATAATTTAAATCTAATCGAGGTACAGAATATTTGAGAAGTGAGTTTTCAGACTATCTAAGAGAGAATGAGATTTCCTCACTGTGTACTCCACCATATACACTACTTCACAATGGTGTGTCTGAAAGGAGAAATCGCACCTTATTTGATATAATGCGATTAATGATGAGCCGCACAGTTCTATTAAGATCTTTTTGGGAATATGTAGTTAATACTGCATGTCACACACTAAATCATGTTGTATTTAAATTGGTCGATAAAATTTCATACGAGTTATGGAAATGAAAATGACCCGATCTTTCATACATGAAGGTTTGGGGCTACGATACTTATCTGAAGTGCATAGAATCAAATAAGCTATGAGCTAAATTCGATAAATGTTTATTTGTGGGGTGTCCAAAGAAAACTACTGGATACTAATTTTTACAATCTCATCAAGATGAAGGTCATCGTATCGAAACATGAGGTTCAAGAAACCACAAATAAAATTGACCAATTAGATGAGCCAATGGCTGAGCCTGTATAAGATGAGGCACATATTGGTAATGGAAAATTGCTAGTCCCCGTGGACACGCTAGTTCTGAGTAAGTCGAGCAGGGTTATTTGTACTCCTCTATTTGGAGATACGATCTCTTGGTTACCAATGATGCATTGATAATCGAGAAAGATAAACCTACTACTTACGTAGAATCAAAATCAAGTATTGACTCAAAAAGATGGCAAGAAGACATGAAATCTCAGATGAACACTATGTACGAAAACAAATTTTGAACCTTGGTTGACCCGCCTAAAGGGGTAACACCCATAGGCTATAAATAGGTTTATATGAAAAATGTCGACATGGATGGTAATGTTCATACTTACAAGGCAAGATTGGCTGTGAAGGGTTACAAGAAAATTCAATGAATTGACTTTGACGAAATCTTCTCACCAGTAGCCATATCTAAATCAATTCAGATTCTGCTTACGATACCAGTATACTATGATTATGAGATGTGGCAAATAAATGTCAAAATCTCGTTCATTAACAGGAATCTTAGCAATGATGTATACATGACACAACTCGAATGTTTTGAATCTACAAAGTCAAACAAGGTATGCAAACAACAAAGATTTATATATATATTGAAGCATGCCTCTCAGAGTTGGAATCTTTAATTTGATGAGAAAATCAAAATGATTGATTTTATCATGAATGAAGATGGACCACGTGTGTCTAAGAAAGTTAGTGGGAGTAAAAATCATGTTTCTAATTATGTACGTAGATAACATACTATTATTAGGAAACAATGTGCTCACGCTAAAATCAGTAAAATTATGGTTATCCAAATATTTCTCCATAAAGAATATGGGAGAGGCACCGTACATTTTTGAGATAAACATCTATAGAGATAGATTTGAAAGAATGCTTGGCCTATCTCAATCCACGTACATTAACAAAATCCTGAGAAGATTTAGGACGGAAGAGTCCAAGAGAAGATTTTGTCCCATCGAGTATGGGATCTATTTCTTAAAAGAGATATGTCCGAAAACATAGATTGAGAGAGATCACATAGATAAAATTCTTTACACACCAACAATAGGATCTATCATTTATGCCAAGCTATGCAGTCGATCAGATGTTTTATATGCTTTGTGTGTCACAAGAAGATTCCAAGAGAACCCTGGCGATAAACATTGGATCGCAGTCAAGAACATCTTTAAGTACTTAAAAAAGACTAAAGTCATGTTCTTGGTGTATAGGAGAGATGAACTTGAGTTCAAAGATATGGCGATGACAATTTTCAATCTAATAAAGACGATATCAAATCCCAATTTGGATATGTATTTACTCTAAATGGTGGTGCGATCAGTTGGAAAAGTTCCAAAAAAGTACGATTGCTGATTCAAATACAAAAGCCGAATATATAGCTGCTTTAGAAGCAGCAAAGGAAGTAGTATGGATCAAGAAGTTTATTACAGAACTTGGAGTAGTTCCTAGCATTGTTGATTCAAAACTTATGTATTGTGATAACAATGGAGCTATTGCACAAGTGAAAGAACCTCGTATCTCATCAACGATGTGTATGAACAATGTTGTGCAATTTCAATCCCGCAAGTGGACGGATCATTACAAGTAATAAAATGATGTAAAAGATGTCGAACCCACGAGGACTAGATATTAATTTAACTTATTAATTTAAAACTTAAATTTTAACAATATAAAGAAACACAAGTTTGTTTTGGTTTGTGATTTTAAAACTATTTTAATTAAATCTAAATTATCAACCAATCAAAGTAAATTTATGAGAACAAATTCGAATTGTACCAACACTAGGATTTGCGAATCCACCTACACGTTCTTTAATCAATCATCCATTTAATCGATTTAGCTTATAATTACCTTGGATTGAAAATCGGCGTTCTTAAAATAAATAAAAGCCTTTCTTGATAGTCAATCAATTCTATATGATATTCGAACATAAACATATGCATTAAAATCTCAAGAACACCTAAATGGATTTCATAAAGCATAATTCGAATATCTATCTATTATTGGACCATATGTTATTCAATACCACGTGCTTAATCTATATTGAATCTCTCGACTTCAATATAAACTACAATATATTCTAATGGTGATCAGGCATTAAAATAATAGAAATAATTAATAAAGAATAATCAACCCAAACGCAATTAACTACTAAAACGAAAAAACTTCTAATTAATTAAACACATGAGGTTTCATCATTCATCCTAGAAATAAGTAAATTAGCCGAACATGATTTCGTTAATTAATGAAAGAATTGTATCAATCATGTTCCGGTGAAAGAAAAAGAAAAATAAATAAATAAAACCGGTGACTTTGGCTAAAGAATCTTCAATCCTGTGCATTGATCTTTGATTCTCCTCTTGTATCTTTTTCCCCAAAATTCGTCTCCCTTGTTCTGGCTATTATCTAGCTTTTATATTGTTCTCCAAACCCTCTAAGACGTGATTTAGGTAATTGAATTCGATTTGGAGTTGTAGAATTCTAATCCCATTAGGAATCTACCAAACTGTTGTCGCATATAGCCTTGCGATCGCATGGGCATATTCCTTGCGATCGCATGGTTTGATCAATTAACGTTCTGCTGAATATTTCACTTTCTTGTGATCGCAGCCATGGTTAACCATGCGATCGCATGGTTAATCTGGAGGCAGTTCCTCGTTTTCTTTCCTTTGTATTTACATGCCAAGCCCCTCAAGTCTCTTTGTCTGTTCAATTGAGTCCCTTTTTTCTTCTATTTGTTCTCTTTTCGTCTTTTTGTCAGATTGACACTTAGTTTTGATTATTTCTTAAAATAATAAGAAAACAGCGTGCAATTAATCTGAAAACAAATAAGAGTACTCATAATTGTCCCTTTTTGTGAGCTCAGATAAGTACAAAATTGTACTTATCAAATTCTTCCAAACTTGAACTTTTATATGTCCTCGAATAAACTAGCTAAAAACAATCATGTACATGCTGATAAAAATAATAAGAATATTCATAATATAAATAGCTTGTCGTTCTTGCTTCAGCTTTTGTAATAACTTATAATTCACGACAAGTATCCAGGTATTTACTAATGCAAATGTGATTCAACTTAAACCATACTTGAGAAGTGTGTGAGAGCAGTTAGTCTGATCCACTTAATTTCTTTGGTGGTGATAGCCTAACCATTTGGTCAACTTTTCATTTCCCTCTCGTAAGATACAATTTCCCCCCAAAATGATATTTTCTTTCAATTCTCGAGATTTTGGATCTAAGGTTATTGTTCACTTATTCTTTTTTTGATCGAAGCTGGTTGAGTAAACAAGTAATCATGACAACCTAGGTATATGAAGATTCTCTAATTTATGAGCACTCTTGACTAGAAAGTTTCTACTAAGTAAGTCAAACTCATTAGTTATCTAATCCCCATGTTTATTTTGCAAAGAATTTTTTTTTATTTTTTTTATTTTATAAATCTTATGTGTAAAACTCAATCCCTTAAGCTTTCTAGATGACTCGCATAACGAGCTTTAGATCGATGATTCCCAAGTCTTTTTAATTTTAGGACATCGGGTTTTGAGAAACCCCTACAGACCTTTTCACTCGAGTAAAAAAGGCTACGAAAAGAGTTATAAGATATTAATAGTGTGCGAGACGCAATCCATTAAGCTTTCTAAATGACCCATGTAACGAGCTTTAGGTCGATAACTTTATCACTCGAGTCAAAAAGCCTACGAAAAGAGTTATAATACAATAATGGTATTGTTCCTTGCGTGCAATAAGTTCATGCGTGAAGATTAGATTCCTAACATTCGGTCATTACTTAGTTTCCTCTAACTGGTCTAAAGTGCTCCACACAATTTTTCAACAAACATAGAATCAATCATAACCTAGATAGCCACTATCACAGTTTAACTACCACACTTATTCACTCTATTGGTTACTTGGTTGAGATACAAATGATTTATAGGTTCAAAAAGAGCATCCTATTGTTTTCAACTTAAGTACACCAACATAGCTAAAAATCATCTTAACTGGCTGACACAACACGATATCAGACATGGTTAAGTAGCCTCACATTTAAAAAAAGTAATAATCTGTCCACAAGTCATAATTAAAGAAAAAAATTTCATATTAGCCAGCACAGCTATTTATATCACATAAACACGCAAACAATCACTAATAATTTTTTTAAAATATTATAAATCAATATCAAGTATCATCATCAAATCAAACATTTTTCCACTATGCCTAAACTTGAAATATACATTCTCCCCAATGTAAACATTCAAGAGAAATATAAAGTTCAGAGACTTCCCAGAGGTAGATTAGATGGTGCTGAAAGAAGAGGTGTGGTAGGATCAACTGGTGAAAGATTCTGTATAGGTTGATCGGTAAATCTTTGCTTGAATGTCATCTAGTTAGCCTGCAGGTTATAACCTAAAAAAAAAGAAAGAAATTATAAAAATTGTTTTTTAATGATTTTTTATTTTCTGGTTGTCCTTGCGATCGCAGGTCCTACGATTGCAAGTACATGAAAATCTAGGCAGAAAGTATTCTGCTAGGCCATGAGATTGCAGAGGGTTATACCATGCGATCGCATGGTACAAAATTGTTGAACCCAAATTTTTTTTACCTGCTAAAAACAAAATACGATAAAAATTAAATATCAATTATCAATTATCGAATCAAACCATGCAAGCGCACGGAATAAGCCCATGTGATTGTAAGGCTATACGCGACAAATAGTTTGACAGTTTCCTGATGGGATTAGAATTCTACAACTCCAAATCGAATTCAACTACCTAAATCACGTCTTAGAGGGTTTGGAGAACAATATAAAAACTAAATAATAGCTAGAATAAGAGAGACGAATTTTGGGGAACAACGCACAAGAAGATAATCGAAGATACTTTCTACCCAGGCCATGCGATCGCAGAGGGGTTATATTATTATTCATTTTATATTTATTCTAAATTCTTTGTGTTACTGTTGAATTCCAACTATTTTCTAAAGCTTCAAGTGTTAAGTGTGTATGCACCGTACAAATTATCTTGATCTATTTGATTTAGATCTAGAGATCGAACAGAGCTTTTGCCAACGACAACGTGAGCAAAAAGAAAAGAAATAACAACAAAAAGACATGATGGAAGACAATCGAATTCAGAATCCATTACATGCAGATGTGAGAAATAATCTTGCACCAATAGCTCGACTAGTTGAAGTTAATGAACGAGATATCCTTATCGGTGAATATATGATGCCACCGATTGTTGAAAATTGGTCCAGTATAATCTGTTCGCCTTATGGACACGACAACTTCAGTTGAGGTCAGATGTGATTAATGTGTTCTCGAACAATTTGCCGTTCTATGGTATGATTGATGAAAATCCTCATTACCATATTTCTTGTTTCGATGAATACTGTGAAAATTTCAAATACCACGGTGTTAATGAAGAAGCACTGAAGATGAGGCTCTTCTCACATACATTGAAGGATAAAGCTAGAGAATTGTTAGATTCTCTACCGCCAGGGAGCATCACTACTTGAGCAGATCTGATCTAGAAATTCACACTGAAATATTTCCCTCCAGCCAAAGTAAACAAACTAAAGTATGAGATTTCCAATTTCCAACAATCTAATTGAAAAACTTTCACGAGACATGGGAAAGATTCAAGCAACTGCTTAGTGTTAGGAATTGAGGTATACATGCACATCGAAAATTAAATGTTCAATTCCTATAAGCCCGGATCAACCTTGTACTTAGAGAAAATTCGTGATAGAAGTTTACCTTGATGAACACCATGAAATTTGATTATTTGATTGGCTGGAGGTGCGATCTTCAATACCATAGCTGTCCAATTGTCCAGCCTTCAATGGTGATCCACACAGCAAGAACAGATTTGGACTTCCACGATCAAGAACACTGGACTTCCCTTTTGGAGAAAATTGATTGGGTTGTCTTTTGCTTGTGCTAGCAAGTAATTAAATATCAACACTTATGATTAATCTGTTATGGCCTTGTATATATAGGTAGGGCTAACCCTAGCCATAGTTCTAGTCCAACTAGAACCCATCAACAAACGGGCTCAATTAATTAATCTAATTAATTAATTTGGTCCAATAAGTAATTAAGTCTAACCCAACTATTTGGACGTTGGACATTAATTCTTACAATCTCCCACTTGGACAAGGTCCAATTCCAGATGCTCAATTCTCACTTTATGTGTGTGACCCATTAGGTTCCCTTTCACGATGGCAAACGCAGTGATATTCTCATCGATTCACCGAGATCGATCAATTCACGTCGCCATCCAAGATTGACATCTAGCAATGTGTCAAGGCAATCCATGTGAAGAAAAATGTCATGTGATATGACAGAACCAATATATGTGCAGTTACTGTGGAAATATAATCATTTCATCAATATAACCTAATTGGTTAACAGATATGGATCAGCGTCAATCTCATTTCAACCAATTATGTTATTCACCTCAACTCTTCGTTGATCTAATCTAGTTATGATTCAAACATTTTCAACTCATAACTCCACCCCGGCCGAGGAAATTTATATCGACTTAAGTGGGCAAAATGCAAGTTATAATCTCCTACTTTTCAAGAGTGACAAATCCTCATATTGGACATTCACAACCTTCATATGATTCTCACTATACCCGTACGACGTCTTCCTGGTGACTCAAATCTTCGAGCCCCATCAAACGCTCGCCAAAGTATAGTGGTCCTCACATAAGATTCTATGATGTCCTCAAGTCAAAGGACCAAATCCACAACCGTGCATTAGAGATTTACCACTGATGCTTGGATAGTTATCTATGTGGAATCTCTAGGCGGATCATCCAATGTCATGTTCTCATAACAATGCATTCATGTGTTCATTCAGATGTCCCTCTACATCTTAGCTCGTGAGATAAGCTACTTTCTTAAAAAAAATGCAACACATGCTAGTCTATCTGCAATAATGATATTCGTATCTCATTATTACTATGACTAGGGATATTTCAAGAATAAGTTATTTATAACTTGTATCTCACAATCACAACACCTTGTGATTAACAAGTTATTATGAACTTTTCTTCGGACTCTATTATTTTAAATAATAAAATTTAAGAATAACAGATCTGTCATTTAAAATGTAGACAAATATTTAATTAATCAATTTGTTCATATACTTCAATATCTAACAATGAGTATATCACAAAATGTCACATACAAACTAGATCCAATCACTCAGGTATCTTAATACCATCAGATTTAGCATGACAATCATGCTTGTGCTGGGACAACAACTTTGTCAAAGGATCTGCTACATTATCGTATGTTAGGACAAGTTCTATCTTTATAGAATTTCTTAAGATTATCTCCCTAATGAGATGATACTGCCTCAATGTATATCTGGATCATTGATGAGACCTTAGTTCCTTCGCTTATGCGATGGCTCCATTGTTATCACAATACAAATTATTTGATCAACAATGCTATGAACTATTCAAGTTCAGTAATGAACTTCTTGATACATACCGTCTATTTTGCTGCTTCTGAAGTAGCTATATGTATTCGGCTTCTATAGCTGAATCAGTGGTCGTTTCTTATTTGGAACTTTTCCAACTGACTGCACCACCATTTAGAGTAAATACATATCCAGATTGAGTTTTGCTATCGTCTTTATTAGACTGAATGCTGGCATCGGCATAACCTTGAACTCTAAGTTCATTTCCTCCATACACCAAGAACATATCTTTAGTCCTTCTTAAGTACTTAAGGATGTTCTTGACTGCGATCCAATGTTTCTCGCCAGGGTTCGCTTGGAACCTGCTTGTGACACTCAAAGCATATGAAACATCCGGTCGAGAACATAGCATGGCATACATGATAGATCCTATTGCTGATGCATAAGGAATTCTATCCATGCGATCCTTTTCAATTTGTGTCTTTGGACACATCTCTTTTGAGAAATAGATCCCATGCTCGATGGAACAGAGTCCTCTCTTGGACTCTTCCATACTAAATCTTCTCAAGACTTTATCTATGTACGTAGATTGAGATAGGCCGAGCATTCTTTTAGATCTATCTTTATAGATCTTTATTCCAAGAATGTACGTTGTCTCTCCCATATCTTTCATGGAGAAATTTTTGGATAACTACAATTTTACTAATTTTAGCATTGGGATATCGTTTCTTAATAATAGTATATCATCAACATACAAAATTAGAAATACGACTTTACTCCCACTAACCTTTTTATACACACATGGTTCATCTTCATTTTTGATAAAATCAAACATTTTGATTGTCTCATCAAAATGAAGATTCCAGCTCTGAGAGGCTTGCTTTAATCCATATATGAATTTTTGTAGTTTGCATACTTTGTTTGGCTCTATAGATTCAAAACTTTCGAGTTGTGTCATGTACACATCCTCACTAAGATTTCCATTAAGGAATGCGGTTTTAACATCCATCTGCCAGATCTCATAGTCATAGTATGCTGCTATTGCAAGCAGAATCCGAATTGATTTGGACATAGCTATTGGTAAGAAAGTTTCATCAAAGTCAATTTATTGTCTTTGCTTGTAACCTTTCGCAACCAATCTTGCATTGTAAGTATGAACATTACCATCCATGTCGACCTTTTTCTTATAAACCCATTTACAATCTATTGGTTTTACCCATTCAGGCAGGTCAATCAAGGTCCAAACCTTGTTTTCATACATGGAGTTCATTTCAGATTCTATGGTTTCCTGCCATCTCTTTGAGTCAACATTTGACTTCGATTCTGCGTAAATAGTGGGTTCATCTTCCTTGATTAGCAATGCATCATTGGTAATTAAGAGATCGTATCTCCTAGGAGGACGAATGACCCTACTCGACTTACGGAGAGATGCTGTGTCCTCAGGGACTAATGATTCTCCACTTCCAATATGTGCCTCATCAAATGCAGGCTCAACTATTGGCTCATCTAATTGGTCTATATTTGTGGTTTCTTGAACCTCTTCAAGATCTATTTTGCTCCCACTGGCCTCTCTTAGAATGAATTATTTATCTAAGAATACGGCATGTTTCGATATGATGACTTTCATCTCGATGGGATTGTAGAAATAATATCCAGCAGTTTCTTTTGGATACCCCACAAATAAGCATTTATCAGATTTAGCTCCTAACTTGTCTGATTCTACGCGCTTCACATAAGCGTCGCAGCCCCAAACTTCCATGTACGAAAGATCAGGTCTTTTTCCTTTCCATAACTTGTATGGAGTTTTATTGACCGATTTAGATGGGACACAATTTAGTGTGTGACATGCAGTGTTAAGTGCATATCTCCAAAATGATTTTGGAAGAACTGCGCGACTCATCATTGATCGTACCATATCTAGTAAGGTGCGGTTTCTCCTTTCTAATACACCATTTAGTTGTGGTGTATACAGTATAGTCCACTGCGAGAGAATCCCATTATCTTTTAGATGGTCTAAAAACTCACCCTTCAAATATTCTCCACCTCGATCAGATCTAAGTGTTAGAATATTTTTTTCGGTTTGCCTTTCTACTTCTTGCTTGAATTCCTTGAACTTTTCAAAGGCTTCGTGCTTGAATTTTATCAAATAGATAAAACCATATCTAGAATGGTTATCTGTAAACGTGATGAAGTAAGAAAAGCCACCTCTAGCATCTGTGGACATTGGTCCACATACATCAGTATGTACTAGTCCCAAAATATCTGTAGCCCTGACTCCTTTTCCAGTAAATAGGGTCTTGGTCATTTTGCTCATCAGGCATGACTCACATCTATCAAATGATTCATAATCATTTGAATCCAAGTATCCATCTTTATGTAACTTGGTGATGCGTTTTTCATTTATATGACCTAGTCTGCAATGCTAAATATATGAGTTGTTAGTCTTTTGTTGTCTATACTCATTATAGGACATTCCAAGTCTAGAATATAGATGCCATTAAAAAAATTCCCACATCCATAAAACACATCATCAAGATATAAAGAACAACGTTTATCCTTAATCTTAATGAAAAACCCATCCATGTCCAAACATGAAATAGAAATGATGTTCTTAGTAATAGCAAGAATGTAATTGCAGACTCTTAATTCTAAAACAAGGCCCGAAGGCAACGGTAAAAAGTATGTCCCTACAACCAAGGCAGCAACTCTTGCTCCATTCCCAACGTGTAGGTCTACTTCTCCCTTTTGCAGTAATCTACTATTCTTTAGCCCCTGCATATTTGTGCAAATATGAGATCCACATCTGGTATCTAATACCCAAGAAGCTGAAGGAGTAGATAAATTAATTTCAATGAAAAAGATACCTGAAGTAGGAGCCTCAGTGGACTTCTTTCCCTTCAGGGTGGCGAGGTATGCCTTGCAGTTCCTCTTCCAATGTCCTTAGTTTCCACAGTGAAAACACGGATCATCAGACTTGGATTTTGTTTTGTTTGCTTTTACTGATTTTTCAGCAGATTTGGCCTTCTTGGATCCTTTCTGAAAGGTCTTTTTTGATTTCCTCTTAGTGCCCTTAGAGGTATCAATAGCCAAAATTTGCCCATTCCCTTTGTTTATATTGGGCTCTACAGTCTTTAGCATGTTCAGCAACTCAGGCAGGGTACATTGAATCTTATTCATGTTGAAGTTCATAATGAACTGTGAAAAGCTATCAGGCAGGGACTATAGAACCAAGTCAATACTCAGCTCGTGGTCAATGGCATAACCCAATTAGTTTATTTTTTCAATATAACCAATCATCTTCAGTACATGAGCACTGACTGAAGATCCTTCTGCCATCATACATCTGTATAAACTTTTAGATGTCTCATACCGTTCAGTGCGTGACTGTTCATCATACAACTCCTTGAGATGAATTATAATGGTATAAGCATCCATACCCTCGTGCTACTTTTGTAACTCAGGTGATATAGCTGCAAGAATCACACATGTTGCAGTATTTTCGTCATCATTGTATTTATTATAAGCCTGCACTTCTTCCGGTGTAGCCTCCTCAGTAGGAGCTTCTGGCATAGGTTGCTCAACAACATATCCAATTTTTTCATGCTTGAGAACAATTCTCAAATTGCGGTGCCAATCCAAAAAATTTGGCCCGGTAAGTTTGTTTGCATCCAATATACCTCTCAAACTCATGTGGTTACTCATGATTCAATACTGAAATAACAAGACAGAAAATTAATTAAATATAGAAAATTAATTTAATTATGGACTTAAATTAAATTAATTATACTCCCACTGTTTAAATTAAATTAATGACCCTCAAACATTAATCAATAGAACCGGTTAGATTCCCAGTGGGCTAGGATCCCTTTTTTTTATTAGAACCTTGAGCGACTCAATAAGCCCTAATAAAACATCCAGGTATATACTCTATCAATCACATCTCTATGTGATTCCTAGATTATCAAGTAGACAACTTATTGTCGTACACATCTTATGTGTTTTACTTGATTGTGCCCCTAAAATTTTATTTCCTTGAGCGACTCAACAAAAAATAAAATTCTAGTTAAATTCGACTAATTGTTCAGAAACATCAAATGTCTCATAGTGATAAACATATCCATGAGCGAGCAGCCTTGAGTGACTCAACAAATTGACATCGATAATGGACTCTGGTTTTTCGCTATAACAATAGAAGGCACGTTGCATTAACCATTTAATAAAAAATTTAATATTTTGATAAATAGGGGTTTGTCTCATCACATTTATGTATATATATTAATTAATATCTAACATGCAATAAATCATATATAATAACTACTCTGGATGATTATGAACTTTATCTATCTAATCTTCTTGAGCCAAAAGGAAGATTAGTCCGTCAATTCCTAAGGAATGTTGCATTCGTTCATCGAATGCTAAATGCAATTATCTCCATCTCCTGCTGCAACATGTATCCTATACTAGTTGCTTCCTTGTGGCCAATATGTAACAAGTATCCTATACTAGTTGGCACGCAGGCCCAAATAAATGAACACACAGGTCCATATTAAATAAAGAGTTCAAAAACTCAATTAATTAAATAATACGCTCGCAGACCCATTTAATTAAATAATAGGCTCGCAGGCCCAACCAACAATCGATAGAAATAATTAACCATACAACCAATCACGTGGGTCGAGTCCATAATCATCCACTAAACATCTATTTTAATATCTAATATTAAAAATATATTAATTTGCAGCTTTGACAGTATAAGTCTAAACCTTTTAGACATTTTGGAACGGACTAGACGGAATTAAATAATTAATCTAATTAATTAATTTATTTTTCTAACAATAAAAATAATCAATTAATCCAATTAATCTATTAATTTTATTCATAATGGAAAATTTTCAAAATTTATTTTATCTTTCAATTTAAAGTCATACTCTAAATTGAAGACGACATTTGTATAGGGTCAAAATTATAATTTTATAAAATAATAAGTAAAAATTTAATCTGGTCAGAAATTCAAAATATAGTTTAAAAACGATTTTAATTTAATTTTGAATATTTGACCAACATTAAATATATTAATAATTACAAATTTTCTAAAAAATTAAAATTGCATTTGAGACCCTATTTTTCTTTTAAAACTTAAGGACTTATTGTGCAATTTATGAAATTACATAGTAGTCCCTTTTAATTTTTAAAAACAGAGGTCATTCAATGCAATTTCTAAAATTGCACTGAGGACCCCTCTCTTATTTTAAAAGAATAAGTCCTTCTTATGCAATTTCTGAAATTGCATAAGAGACCTTTTGAACTCCTTTTGAAATTAGGAGGCTTCCCATGCAATTTTGGAAATTGCATGGAAGGCCCCCACCCCCAATATCCAAAGATGTAGAAACTCGTTTAGGGTTTCTGCAAAACCCACTTTCTTCAAGACGACGCCCAGCCAGCACAAACTCGCGCCTCAAACATCTGCAGTGGCACTCCAATGTCTGACATCGGCGCGCACTGCCACTGGGCGTCGAACATCGGCGCTGTTCGACGCTGCAAGTCAAGGCAGTGCCGCTACTAGCAACAGCGGCGCTGTTGTTCGCCGTGGGTCGCTGCTGCGAGAACAAGCGGTGGCGACAGCTGTTCTCGTGGCGGTGTCCGCTGCCTTCCAAAGGTAGCGTCCCCGCCTTCAACTGTCGGCTGCCATGCGCTGGTGGTGGTACTTTCCGGCCTGATTTTTCGTTCCAAAACAAAATCTAAAATCCAATTTCAGACTTTTGTTTCAAAATTCAAAATTTTATATTTTATCAAAACTCAAATTAAATTAATATCATAATAACAATTATTTATCCAATTCATCAAAGTAGACTAATGAACTCTAATAAGTAACAAGGTAGGCTCTGATATCACTGTAAGGAATTGAGGTATACATGCACAGCGAAAATTAAAAGTGCAATTCCTATAAGCTCGGATCAACCTTGTACTTAGAGATAATTCGTGATAGAAGTTTACCTTGATGAACACTGTGAAATTTGATTATTTGATTGGCTGGAGGTGCGATCTTCAATACCATAGCTGTCCAATTGTCCAGCCTCCAATGGTGATCCACACAGCAAGAACAGACCTGGACTTCCATGATCAAGAACAGATGAAAGCGGAACCTTTTTGGAGAAAATTGATTGGGTTGTCTTTTGCTTGTGCTAGCAAGTAATTAAAGATCAACACTTATGATTAATCTGTTGTGGTCTTGTATATATAGGTAGGGCTAACCTTAACCCTAGTTCTAGTCCAACTAGAACCTATCAACAAACGGGCCCAATTAATTAATCTAATTAATTAATTTGGTCCAACAAGTAATTAAGTCTGAACCAACAATTTGGACCTTGGACATTAATTCTTACACTTAGAAAATGTCCAAGTCACAACTTTCCTTTAGCAGCTCAATCATTTCTTCTACTCTGGTTTAGTCCCAAGCAGTCGTTCTTTAATCGATTCTATAGCAGGTTGCTCTATCCAAAATAGATCTGTCGGAGACCTCCATGACTTGTATAAAAAAATGAGTGAACAGTTCATTATGTGGCCAGAAAGAGGATTACAGAAGAAAGCAACAGGATTACATGAAGTGGACACCTATTCACTTGTACTGGTGAAAATCGAAGTATTGGCAAAGCAGATAGAATCACTGAAAATATTCTTACTTAGCCAATATGGTTCATATGTCCCCACCAATATGTGTATCATGCGGAGCAAACCATCAATAATCAGAATGCTCTTTAACCAAAGTTGATGTGTTATCCTCTGAACAAGCTGCATATGCTCAGAATTTTCAGCAACATCATAATAATCCATACTCACATACCCACAATCCTGGATGGAGAAATCATCCAAATTTCTCATATGGCAATACCCAAAATATTTAAAATCTACCAAATCAAGAAAGAGAATGAGGATTCGAAGAAACAATTGCTAAATTGTCAGAACGGATGGAGTTGGGACTCAAGGAAGTGCAAAAAAGATAAGATGTTGCTATAAAGAATATAGAAAATCAGATTGGACAATTGACTAAATTATTGACCGAGAGACAATTGAGCACTTGGCCAAGCAATACCGAGGTCAATCCAAAAGAGCAAGTAAATGTAATTACCACGAGAAGCGGAGTTGAATTGCCATAAATTCATGTAAAGAGACAAGGTGTAGAAAAGAAAACTGTGTCCAGCAAAGAGAGAGAAAATAAATCAAATGCAGTAGTTGCATAAGAAAGATGGGACTCTCCACCAGATTATATTCCACCACCGGTTTACGTCTCTCCAATTTCATTTCCTCAAAGGCTGTGAAAGCATAAGCTAGACCAACAATTCAAAAAATTCCTCGATGTGTTCAAGAAACTCTATATCAACATACCTTTTGCCGACGCTTTTGCTCAAATGCCAAGATATGTAAAATTTATGAAGAAAATTCTTGCAAACAAAAGGAAGTTAGAAGAGAACGAAACAGTTATGCTTACCGAAGAATGCAGTGCTTTATTGCAAAACAAGCTACCTCCAAAATTAAAAGATCCATGGAGTTTTACTATTCCTTGCACTATTGGTAGTTTTTTTTTTTTTGACAAAACTCTATGTGATTTGGGTGCTAGTGTGAATTTAATGCCTTATTCTATTTTTAAGCAAGTCGGTTTAGGAGAAGCAAAGCCAACAACAGTATCATTACAGCTTGGAAAGGTCCATCAAACATTTAACAGCTTGAAGACATATTAGTGAAAGTGGACAAATTCATATTCCCAGCTGACTTCATTAGCTTGGATATGGGAGAAGACAGAGATGTACCACTTATCTTGGGACGACCATTCTTAGCTACTGGACGAGCACTCATTGATGTGCAAAAATGGCAGCTAATGTTGAGATTGAACGATGAGCTAGTCACTTTCAACGTGTTCAAATCAATACAATATCCAAGCTCCTCTGACTCATGTTTTCAGATTGATATCATTGATCACGAGGCAGCTAACACATTTGCTTTGGAAAATCTTTCAGATCCATGGAAAGCGTGTATTATGCATTCTCAAGAAGAAAATTCTAACTCTCCTGTTCTTGAAGAATGTACCAAATATTTACAAAGAGCCGAACGGATGGAAAGAAGAATTAAATATATGGATATGGGTACCACACCTCCTCAACATCCACATTCGGTTCAAAAGGCCTCGATTCTCGAATTAAAGCAATTACCTTCTCACCTTAGGTATGCTTATCTTAGTGAGTCATCTACTCTTCCAATCATTATTACAAATTCTATTAATCAGGATCAGGAAGATAAACTACTTCGAGTTCTGAGGAATTACAAATTAGCCATCAGTTGGACTATAGCAGACATCAGAGGTATTAGCCTGTCCATATGCATGCACAAGATTCTAATGGAAGAGGCATATAAACCAACAATGTAGCATCAACACAGATTGAATCCTCATTTGCAAGAAATAGTACAAGCTGAAGTGTTGAAACTACTTGATACCAGTATCATCTATCTTATTTTATATAGCACATAGGTAAGCCCAATTCAGGTAGTGCCTAAACAAGAGAGAATTACGGTTGAGAAGAATGATAATAACGAGCTCATACCAGTCAGATTGACTACCGGCTGGCGAGTTTGTATTGACTACAGGAAGTCGAATGATGCCACCTGAAAAGATCATTTTCCTCTACCATTCATTGATTAGATGCTGGAACGGTTAGCAGGTCATTCTCATTATTGCTTTCTTGATGGGTATTCATGCTACAATCAGATTCATTTAGCGCTAGAAGATCAAGAAAAGACTACATTTACTTGCCCTTATGGCACGTTTGCATATAGGCGTATGCCATTTGGCTTGTACAACGCTCCTGCCACATTTCAGTGTTGTATGATGCCTATTTTCTTAGATATGGTCAGAAAATTCATTGAAGTTTTCATGTATGATTTCTCAATTTTTGGATCATCATTTGATGAATGCTTCAAAAATTTGACCTTGGTACTTCAGCATTGCGAGAAAACAAACTTGGTACCCAATTGGGAAAAGTGGCACTTTATGGTCCAAGAAGGCATCGTGTTGGGACACAGGATTTCAGCTAAGGGCATTGAGGTCGACAAAGCAAAAATTCAAGTTATAGAAAAACTGCCTCATCCGACAACAGTTAAGAGAATTCGGTCTTTTTTGGGACATGCGGGTTTCTATAGGCAGTTTATAAAGGATTTCTCAAAAATAACTAAACCGTTGTGTAGTTTGTTGGAAAAAGAAGTCAAGTTTGAATTTTCTATAAACTGTCTTAAAGCTTTCAACATTCTCAAGAAAAGCCTAATCTCAGCACCAGTCATTATACCACCTGATTGGGATCTACCATTTGAACTCATGTGTGATGCAAGTGACTTTGCTATCAGGGCAGTTTTGGGACAGTGTAAAGAGAAAGTCATACATGTCATATATTATGCCAGCTGAACTCTCAACGACGCTCAAATAAATTATGCCACTATCGAAAAAGAATTACTAGTAGTAGTATTTGCCTTTGAAAAATTTCGATCATACCTCAATGGATCGAAATTGATATTGCACACGGACCACGCAGCATTGAAATATCTTTTTGCTAAAAAAGATGGATAACCAAGACTGATTCGGTAGATACTGCTTCTTCAGGAGTTTGACTTGGAAATTCAGGATAAAAAGGAGAGTGAGAATATGGTAGCCGACCACTTGTCAAGAATAGAGCAGTCAGAAGGGAATACAGAAGGTAAAATAATTGAGAAATTTCCAGACGAGCAGATTTTTGAGATAGAGCAGATGGAAAGTGCTCTGTGGTATGTATTTTATGTGAATTACCTTGCAAGCAATATGGTGCCACCTGATTATGACCATCAACGACGAAAAAAGTTCTTTTCGGAACTTAAATACTATTTTTGGGAATATCCTATTCTCTACAGACGGGGAGCTGATCAAGTCATTCGGAGTTATATACATGAAGAAGAAATGGAGATTATCTTGGAGCAATATCATTCCTCACCATACAAAGGTCATTTCGGTGCTACCTAGCCAAAGTCTTACAATCCGGGTTTTATTGGTCGACATTATTCAAGGATGCCTACAGTTTGGTAAAAAAATGTGACAGGTGCTAAAGGACGAGAAATATATCTCGAAAGCAGGAAATGTCCCTTCGAAGCATTTTAGATGTTGAACTTTTTGATGTATGGGGAATAGACTTCATAGGACCGTTTCCACCATCGTTCTCAAATTCCTACATTTTGGTGGCTGTGGACTACTTTTCAAAATGGGTAGAAGTTGTGGCCTTACCGACCAATGATGGCAGGATAGTGGTGAATTTTCTCAAAAAGAATATTTTCACGTGTTTCGGGACTCCTCGAGCAATCATAAGTGACGGAGGTAAACATTTTTGCAACCGGCAGTTTGAAACTCTCTTGGAAAATTACGGTGTGAAGCACCGTGTGGCTACTCCGTACCATCCACAAACTAGTGGCCAGGTGGAAATCTCCAACCGGGAGTTGAAAAGGATCTTAGAGCTTACAGTGAGTACCTCGAGAAAAGATTGGTCGAGAAAACTAGATGATGCTCTGTGGGCATATCGAACTGTATTTAAAACACCAATTGGAATGTCACCATATCGCCGAGTTTTTGGGAAGGCGTGCCATTTACTGGTTGAGTTGGGGCACCGAGCCTACTGGGCATTGAGGAAGTTGAACTTTGACTTGAAAGAAGCCGGTGAGAAAAGACTGCTTCAATTGAACGAAATTGAAGAATTCAAGTTCGAGACTTATGAAAATGCCAAACAGTACAAGGATAAAACCAAGAATTGGCATGACAAAAATATTCAAAAAAGGCAGTTTGAGGCGGGACAAAAAGTTCTCTTATTCAACTCATGACTCAAGCTTTTTCCTGGGAAACTACGTTGAAGATGGTCTAGGCCATTCACGGTAGTGAAAGTCTATCCACATGGAGCGGTAGAAGTAGCTCATGACACAAAGGGTAGGTTCAAAGTGAACAGACAAAGGCTAAAGCAATACTTGGATGGTGATTTTTCGGAAGAAAATTCTTTCACCGCTTTGAGCAATCCGGAGTGTTCATCACGACAAAGTCGAGCTAAATACTTTGAACAAGCGCTCAATGGGGGGCAACCCATCTTTCTCCCTTTTATTTCAATTTCAGTATTATTTTAGTTTTAGGATTTGATTCATGTTTTTTGCACGTTTTTATGTTTTTTAGGCATTTTCAATTCTTAACCATAAAGCCATTTAAATCATCGTCATTCTGCACGAGCACACACTTAGTTTTACTTAAAACATAAAAAAAATTTCAAATAACAGATTTCCTTATGCGATCGCATGGAATTCTCCATTGCGATCGCATAGACTGGGCAGAAAACATTCTGCCCAGAAATTGGCAGTCATACGACTGCAGGAACTCCCTTCCTTGTGATCGCGAGGACTACTAGAAGGTTTAAAAACCGGGTCTCAAGCCTCTTATTCAAACATAAATTTTTAAGCTTCAATTCTTCAACTCGTGTTCATCAATCTCCAAAAAAGCATCATGGGCACCAAACCAATCACAATCAATCATCCCTAAACATCAAACTCCATGAATTCAAGGGTAAGTTCTCAACTTTTCAAATTATTTTTGGAATTTTGTCATTATTTTGCATAAATTCATGTTTCTTAATTTGTTATGGAGAATGTGACATAGATTAGGCTTGAATCGATAAGGGAATGTGTTATTAATTAGGTTTAGTTGATTAGGATTGGAAAATTTTTGGGTTTTGCTTAGTCATCCAAATGTCTCTTCTAACCAAGAATAAACCCTTGCATTCAAGGTGTTTGGTGAAATGTCCAAACCAAAATTTTTGCCAAATTTTGGGAAACTTTGACCCTAGGCTAATCTAAATGACTAATGCCATCACTTAGGATCATTCAATTAGGTTTGGATACAATTAAATCATCAAATTCAAGGCGGGACCAAGAATGGGAAATCTGGCCTGCCATGGCAGCCACTGCAGGCCACTTCAGCCTGCCTCTGTTAGCATTTTAGTCCCTTGTCCGTTTGGCACAAATGACCTCGAAATGTTATGAAATTTGAATATGTGGTAGACCAAAGCATGAACTTTCATGCCACCATGGTCCATTTCACTTTTGCACATTCTTATGTAGATTTCTCGGAGCACGAAATAGCCTAGTCTAACATAATGTTTCGAAACTATTTACCTAAAGTTTAAGATAGTTTGGGGGTAAAGTCTTAAACCATATATGTCATTTTTCATATCTAACTTGCTTTTGTTCATTTTACAGGTCATGGCTCCAAAACGGCCCCCAACTACCGCTGAAAAGGGAAAAAAAAGCATCAGGCAGCACGTCAAAGAGAGCCCGAGTAGAAAACACCGACTCCCATCATTATCTTTCCGAGGAGCACGGGAAAAGGTTCAAAAAGTTCATTAGCCAGTGGACCATATAGAGAGAGCGGAGATTACAATTGGAAGACTTTCTTCACTCTGAGCTTTATAACCTCATTGATGTATACGGCTGGTCCAAGATTGCTGATACACCGCACAAGGTATACATCCAGCTCGTCCATGAATTCTACACCAACTTCAACAAAGAAATTGACATTCACAGGACAGAGCACTATGGGTAGACTTACTTGGGTATGGGGTAAATGGTTCATGTTTACCCCGAGGGTTATCAATGACTTCTATGGTATATCCATTGAAGATATTCACCATCTGCCCTCTATACAGAATATGAGTGAGGTGGCCCAGTTTCTATATGGCCGAGATGATGCATGGCCACTACTCGGAATGGACTTCGAACATAGCAAATTGGCAGACTCCCTTCTCATCCTGAATGTGTTTGTGAGCCACAACATCAACCCGACCGTGCATCTGACTACTATTAATGATGCTAGGACTCGAATTTTATACCATCTCGCTCATGGGAGGAAGATGTATTTGGAGAATTATACATACACCCTAATCAGCAAACTAGGCTTCCAAACAGACAAGAGGCACACAACCATCTTCCCAGCTCTGATCAGTGGTATCTACGAAGCAGCGGAGGTCCAGATCTTACCAGCAGAGCCAGTATTGAAGGCAAAGGGACCTATCAATTGTTATGCCTTGGAAAATGCAAGAAGGCATACTGCACGCGCTGTGGGGATAGACCCAGCTGCTAAAGAGCAACCTCATGAAGAGCAATCGGTCACACCCCAGCCAATCACACCTCAGCATGCTGCACCTCCTGGAGACTTAGCATCCATGCTACATCGCCTACTAGAGGGTCAGGCTGAGCAGACACGGCTCATTGTCGTTACACGGACTAAGTTGTACACGGTGCAGCAGGATTTGGTGACACTGCGATCTCGAGTTGATGCAGTTCGACACACTCAGATGAGTATCGAGACCAGTCAGCAGCAGACTGAGCTGGAGCAAAGCTGGATTCGATCTAACTACGACCAGGTCAAGAGGTGGCTTGATAGATGTACGGGCAAACTGGTGATATTCATGACAAAATTTGCCGGCCGACACCCATGCCAGCACCTACACCGGTTGATCCTTCCACACTTCTTCTTCCGACACCATCAAACCCACCTCCAGAAAGTCTCTAAATTTTTATGTGTTACATTTCTTTTGAATTTTTTACATTGGGGACAATGTATGTTTCAGGTTTGGGGGTGATGTACTAAATGGAAAAATGAAATGTCCTAAATGGATTTCATAAAGCATAATAGTAATCTCTACCTATTATTGGACACTATGTTATTCAATACACGTGCTTAATCTATATTAAATCTCTCGAATTTAATATAAACCACAATATATTCTAATGGTGATCAGGCATTAAAATAATAGAAATAATGAATAAAGAATAATCAACCCAAACATAATTAATTACTAAAACGGAAAAACTTCATATTAATTAAACTCATGAGGTTTCATTGTTCATCCTATAAATAAGTAAATTAGCCGGAAATGATTTTGTTAATTAACAAAAGAATTGTATCAATCATGTTCCGGCGAAAGAAAAAGAAGAAAAATAAATAAATAAAACCCGTGACTCTGGCTGAAGAATCTTCAATTCCGTGCCTTGATCTTCGATTATCCTCTTGTATCTTGTTCCCCAAAATTCGTCTTCATTGTTCTTGCTATTATCTAGCTTTATATTGTTCTCCAAACCCTCTAAGATGTGATTTAGGTAGTTGAATTCAATTTGGATTTGTAGAATTCTAATTCCATCAGGAAACTGCCAAACTGTTGTCTCGTATAGCCTTGCGATCGCATGGTTTGATCAATTAACGTTCTGCTGAATATTTCAATTCCTTGCGATCGCAGCCATGGTTAACCATGCGATGTTAACCTGGAGGCAGTTCCTCGTTTTCTTTTCTTTGTATTTTCATGTCAAGCCCCTAAGTCTCTTTGTCTGTTCAATTGAGTCCCTTCTTTCTTCTATTTGCTCTCTTTTCGTCTTTTTGTCAAATTGACACTTGGTTTTGATTATTTCCTAAAATAATAAGAAAACAACATGCAATTAAGCTGAAAACAAATAAGATTACTCTTAATTGTTCCTTTTTGTGAGCTCGAATAAGTACAAAATTGTACTTATCAAACAATTTTATTAATTAAATATTTTGACTACATTTTAATGGCAAATATGCTATTGTTTAAATTTTAATAATTACAATAATAGAGTCCGAAGAAAATTTTATGATGACTAGTTAATCACAAGGTGTTGTGATTGTGGTATATAAGTTATAATAACTTATTCTTGAAATATCTCTAGTCATAATAATAATGAGATACATATATCATTATTGCAGATAGACTAGCATGTGTTGTATTTTTTTTGAAAAAAAGTAGTTGATCTCACAAGCTAAGATGTAGATGGACATCTGAATGAACACATGAATCCATTGTTATGAGAACAAGACATCAGATTTCCCGCCTAAAGAATCTGCATGGATAACTGTCCAAGCGTCAGTAGTAAATCTCTAATGCTAGGTCCTGCTTTGGTCCTTTGACTTGAGGACATCATAGAATTATATGTGAGGACTGGTGTACTTTGGCGAGCTTTTGATGAGGCTCTAAGATTATTAATCACCAGGAAAACTTCGTACGGGTATAGTAAGAATCATATGAAGGTTGTGAATGTCCAATATGAGGATTCGTTACTCCTAGAAAGTATGATATTTTAACCTACATTTTGTTTACTTAAATTAATATAAATTTCCTCGGCTGGAGTAAAGTTATGAGTTGAAAATATTTCAATCATAACTAGATTAGATCAACAAAGAGTTGGGGTGAATAATATAATTGATTGAAATGAGATTGACGTTGATCCATATCTTTTAACCAATTGGGTTATATTGATGAAAAGCTTATATTTTCACGGTAACCGCACAAACATTAGTTCTGTCATACCACATGACATTTTCCTTCACTTAGATTGCCTTGACACATTGTTAGATGTCAATCTTAAACGGTGACGTGAATTAATCGATCTAGGTAAATCGATGAGAGTATCACTACGTTTGCCATTGTGAACGGAAACCTAATGGGTAACACAAAATGCAAGAATTGAGTATCTGGAGTTGGACATTGTCCAAGTGGTAGATTTTAAGATTAATGTCCAAGATCTAAATTAACAGGGCAGGCTTAGTAATTTATTGAGCCAAATTAATTAATTAGATTGATTAATTGAGTCCTTTAGTTGTGGACTAACACAGTTCTAGTTAGACTAGAACTAAGATTAGCATCGCCTATAAATACTAGGCCATAGTTTGTGGAATCACAATCTGTCTTAATTACTTGCTAGCACAAACAAGAGACAAAATCTAATACAATTACTCCTCAAATTCTGCTTTCATCTATTTTTTATCGTGAAAGTCCAGATATGTTCCTGCTGTGTGAATTACCTCGATGGCTGGACATTTGGACAGTTGTGGTATTCAAGATTGTACCTCCAGCAAATCAGATTATCAGATTCTACGATGTTCATCAAGGTAATTTCCTATCACGAATTATATCTATATACAAGGCTGATCTGGCTTACAAAAATTGTAAATTTAATTTCCGTTGTGCATATAATCATCCAATTTCTTACATGATTTACATTTTTGGCTACATATTATATTTTCTGATCCCATGTAATTTAAATTTTTGCCTAAGTGTTTTAGCTCTCAACTCTGTATAAATAAGTTACATTTTAATTTCTTTATGAGTAGAAAATTTTAATTATTTTGAAAGTAATAGGATTTTTTTGCTAATTTTGGGGAAGATCTACCTAGCATACTTTATGAAAAAAATGTAAAAATCTTATTAAAATCTTGGGAAAAATACATTTTTTTTCCTTTTTAATTTGGTGGTGAAATAAAATTGTTTCACGACATCAAACCAAACTTTATTGGTGTTAGGAATTAAACTGACATGCACAGAAAAAATTTAAAATTTAATTCCCTACGCATGATCAATTTGATTTTATAACGTGATTGGACTTATAAATCAATACCGTTTGAAGATCTAATCGTGCAGAATTGATTTCTCTTGCACATCAACAAATCTTTCAGATCCAAATCTATCATAGTTGTCCAGCTTCTAACAATAATATACACAGATAAAACTGGAAGATCAAAACCTGCACCAAAGGTTAAAGGGAAGAGACGACTACTCTGTAGTATTAGGGTTTGGAGATCTGTTTTGTGCTAGCACAATTTATGTATCTCAAAACCTAGAACTAACATGTATATAAAGGCTTAGTTTAGTCCTTAACCGAATTGAATAATAAAAGTCTAATTAAGTTATTAGGCTCACAAATTAATCTTGTGATAATTTCACCATATACTACAAAATATAAAATAATTTAAAAAATATTATTAAACTTTTTTTATTCTAAAACTACTATTTTTTTGTTTTTCTAACACTTGTTGTTACATTTGTTATATTTGTTAATACATAACAAATATAGCACATTTACTGTAACTAAAATAACAAATATAACAACAAGTGTTACAAAAATAGAAAAACAATATTTTTAAAATAAAAAAATATAACAGTATTTTAAAAAATATTTTATTTATTGTAGTTATTTCTGAAAAAACCCCACTAATCTTACTAATCTACCTGACTGAGCCCATAACTTAATTACATATCCGGCCAAAACTCTTTATTAATTAAGTCAATAAATGACATGCATTTTTACTTAATTTGTTTTCTCAATTTTATCTTTCAACTTTCTCTTTTTGTGTGTGATCCATTTGGCTCCCAATCACAATAGCAATTAACAAAAATTATTACCTTGAGTAGCAGCTGAGTTGGGTTGAGATGGGATGGACATGTGGTGGGTGATTACAACTAGGGTAGGGTTGGGTTTGGCCTGAGGTTTCTATTCTTTACCCTTTTTTTGTTCTTCTTTTTATTAATTAAAAATAAAAGCATAATTTTTTTTCAGTAAAAAAAATGTCATTTTAACGGGTAAATTGTCAAATCATGCTAAATAGGGACCAACAACACTTAAAAATTGGGTAATTTGCGCTTTTGGTCTCCAACCTTTCTAATTTGTAACAAATTTATCCATAACCTTCTTTTAACACCAGACATTTCCAACTTTTCAATTTTATGCAAATCACATCCCTATTGACATATTTTGATGGATTTGCCCTCCTGTTTAAATAAAAAAAGCTAAAAACAACAAAATAATAAAAAAAAATTTAAATGAAGTCCTACAACTTTTAAAAAAATATAAAAGAACACTATCTTCCCAAAAAATCCACCCCACCCACCTCTCTCTCTCTCTAGAATTTATTTTCTCTCTCTTCTCTCTCTCTAATGGCCACCAAAACTCCGTTCTGGAGCGTCATTTCATAAACTACCACCACGACCGCCGCTTCATATTCTTTCTTTCTCAAACCAACCACCACTTCCACCACCACCACCTCTTTTCTTTCCCACACAACCACTTTTGCCATCTCCTCCACCACCTCCTCCATCACCACCGCCACCCCTTCGGCAGTCAAAACATTTTCTTCGATGTCCTCCAACAACATTTATCCTCCAGAAACTTTCGCGAAGCCGACGAAAAAACTTGTTGCCTCATCATAGTCCTCGCTAGAGAAGCAGCCCAGAAACGAGACTATGTCTTCTTCTCCGAAGTCAAGTTTATTCAAGAATTTGATCTCAAAACCATTGACGTACTATGGAAGCAGTACAATGACAACAAAATTGGCTACAGCGTACAGAAAAAGATTTGGTAAAAAATAAACACTAATTTCACCCAATTCTTCATCAAAGTTGGTAGGATGAAAAAGCTTGAAACTTCAGAAGTTGAGCAATACAATTACATATCCTTCCCCACTGAGTTCATCTGAGAAATTGATGAAAACAACCCCACTTTTTTGCCATCTCCTCTAGGTTTCTCTTCATGGGGGACGAGTCAGACCCGCCAAGCCATCAGCAGGGATAGCTACCGAAATCGGCTCCAAAGTAATGCCGGAGCCTGATCCTTGCTCCTCATTGAAAATTGGTCGGCGTCAATGAAAGAGCTGGATTCCAATAGCGGGTTGAGTAGAACGTGTATCATTATTTGGGTGATTGGAGTCGGGTTTGGAGGTGTAACTAGATGAGGGCTTGAGTTTCAGACAGTGTAATTGGAACGGGGAGAGAGAATTCTTGACACTTGAGGAGGGCTTGAGTTTTTTATCCCTGGAAACAGCAACTGATGTTGGGAAGTTGTTGGGAAGATATGATGAAAGAAAATGATACAGTATAAGATTTTGGGGAAGATGGTGTTCTTTTATATTTTTTTAAAAGTTATGGGACTTCATTTGCAGTTTTATTTTATTTTTTTGTTGTTTTTAGCTTTTTTTATTTTTGTTTATTCAAAAGTAGGGCAAAACCGTCAAAATATGTCATTAGAGACATTATTTGCAAAAATTTGAAAGGTTAGGGATGCCTGGTGCTAAAAAAATGGGTTATGGGTAAATTTGTTACAAATTAGAATGGTTTGGGACCAAAAGTGCAAATTACCCCTTAAAAATTTAAAGATTTGTTTGATGCTGGAAAAAAAATAGTTGATGAGAAGATTGTAACAAGGTCTATAGATGATGGGTCAATGGTACAATTTTATCAATTATTGGTATAAGATGCAAATTAGCTAGTCAATATAAATACTACACTAAGAGTATTTGATGCACATATGTGCTGTTGTGGAATGAATCTCTTACCCCCATTTTGGAAAATAATATACTGTCATAGTATCTTTGTCACTACTCGCATGAAAATTAGTTTTGGAATGGATGTCTGGTTGGAAAATATCACAAAAGCAAATAAGCATGTTACACTAGTGTAATTAAAGGGTTCTCCATGCAATTAAAGATATTATATCTTTGTATTACATTATTACTTGGCTTTTTTTAGAAGTTCACGAAATTCTGAATAAAATTATTTCTGACTCTAATTTTAAAAGTACAAAACACTACCTAGATGTTTTCTTCCAAGATTGGGTAAATTTCATTAGTGGTTATTAAACTTTCAGTAAAATTTTAATTGGGTTACTAAATTTTAATTTGTCTCATTTGGGTTACTTCACTACAATTTAGTTTCAAATTTCATTACTCTGCCACATTCTATTGTCTATCGTCTCCCAAGCTGACATAAATTACTTAGTTGACAATCATACTATATAATTGATAATTAACGTAATTGCTATGTGACACTCTAGAAACGAAAATGGGAAAATGGGGTTTTGTCATTATCTTTAGATTAAAAGTTTAAAATATGTGTTTTAAAAAAAATTAATAGTTTTATGACCTTACTTAGTGGTAAGTTGGCATACTGTTGTTAAAATAATTGCAAGTACACAATATCGTTAACAAGTAATAAGTGGACTTAATGACTCCGGATTATCGTTCTCACGAAGACTATTTTATTTATGTACTAACTCAATTAATCATTATCTTAATCTTGTGAAATACGTTTATTTGAATAATTAACCTATAACTTTAACAAAACAATGTGATAACGTATGTGGACACAAATATTGAGAATTTATAAAATAAGATAATTAAAGCATCGAAAATCACGAATTTACCGTAGTTATTATATCTAATATCTCCTCTCAAGATTTTTTCATAATGTTGTATTCGATCGAATTCACGAATTTAACCTTATTTTACCTCTATCGAGTTCAAATTAGTCTTATATAATTTAGTCAAATCACTATATCTCTATTTGAAGTCAGAATAATCCTTAACTAGATGCATTAAATCTCTTAATAATTCAATTTAGGACCGCAACAAAAACAAAAGCGTATCTCTACCTTTTATCCAATTGTCAAATTTTACTACGTGGTCTAGATTAATAACTTACCTCTCGGTTTGTTACAATCCACAATTCAATAAAATAATGGCCCATTATTTCAAGCATTACGAGAAGAAGTAGGATCAATACATAATCAACATATAATCAAAACTTGAAAATTGAAATTAAAGAATCTAAACTAGGTTACATCGTTCATAAAAACTATAAGTTTAGCTACTTATCATACATGAAAAGAAAACATGAGGAGTTTGGAGTACAAAATCGAATTTAAATAAAGGACGAGAAGAAGTTGAATATCTTGCACCAATAATTAGCCGTCTTCACGCCACGATATTCAAAACCTTCGTTGTTCTCCGTTTGCTCTTTTTTGTTGTCTACTATTTCTTTCCTCGTCCAATTCCTAATTTGACCTAGATTAGGTCTTTAAATAGCGGTTACGTCCCTCCAACTCGTTTTAATTGAAAATGACAAAAATACCCCTAAAATAGAAAATTTACAATTAGGTCTCTCCACTTTCAAAATTATATGATTGGGTCCCTACTTGAAGTTTTTTTTGCATACTTGGTCCCTTTTGCTAAAAGTCCTTCAACATTGATTCTACAACTTCCAAGAGCTTCCACATTGGTCTCCAAACCTCTTTAGTCATCCGAATTTGGTCCTTCTCAAGTTTCAAAAGTGTACAAATTAGTCTTCAAACTTCTTGTAAGTTAAAATCCACTCCCGAAACTTGCGACATTCATCCAATGGCTCTCTTAATAGTTCTTATCACTCCCATGCCATCATGTCAATCTTCAAATGCTTCAAATCAACTCCTATGTAGCTCCATTTTTTTTTTTTTTTTGCTCCATTTACCTCTATTTTTAGATTTTACCTACAATGACAACATTTATACTAAATTAAGTAGAGATTCACTCAAATTACAATTATATATCAAATTTATATGATAGTATAACCATGTAAAACATGCTTATCACATACCATGCAACGATTACGAAGAAGATCTGTAGCTATATGACTGCCAATTAAGTAATTTTTCATTAATTTGGAAGACAACTAGTGTTGAAGTAGTAAATTTTGAAACTAAATTGAAGTTTAGTGATTTAAATTGAAACAAAATTAAAATATAGTGACTGAATTAAGATAAATTAAAATTTATTGACCTAATTAAAATTTTGTAGATGAATTTACCTTCCGAGATTCAAAAAACTACTAATTGATGGACATCAGAATATTTACAAATAACTAATATGATCAAACTTAACATATTAAGATCAATATCCCTTTTTATCCTCTCATGTGAAGATATTTTTTCAAACAAGCGGTGTACGATATTGGTAAAAACTTTACGATTATATAGTGATATAACATGCTTCTACCGAATATAAAAATAGTAGAACTTATTTGAAAATTCAAGATCAAGAGGTTGAATCACTTGCCTTGTATACTTGTTTACTATGTGATCAAAATGCTACTCTTTGGTTAAGAAACTCAATCACAATGGCAAGAGTTTAATCTTCACAATCAAATAACAGAATTTTGAGTTATTTTTCAAGCCACCAACTTCATGTATTCTTCACTATCTCTCAACATCCGAATTTGACTTCCATTTAGAATGTTTATATAGATGTGTGGGAGTTACATGGAGGTTATATGTGGTGGGGAGTTAAATTTCAAATTAAACCTTAACTCCTCCCACCAAAACTATTTCCATATAGCTTGGGTCGCATCAACTCACATGGACGACCCGTTTTATTCCAACATCTCCCACTCGCACATGATGCTGTTGACCTGAATATAATATAATATCAATTAGATTTATCTCAATATGTCAAAATTCATACTAGTAAATGGATCGTGCGACCAGCGAGTTTACTAAAGAGCACACATCGCCGTACACCTGTTAGGGATATATAGCAGCTCTATTAGAGAACATATTTTTCTCGCTATACCCCAAATTATTTTTCAACAGCAATTTAAACATTTCTGATCTCTCAAATATTTATGGAACATATTTGAACTCCATACTTATTCTTGTATTCATAATTGTGTTGTAAACCCTACATGGTCAACACAATTATCCGACCGGTGAATACAAATAAAAACGTTGGTCAAAATAATTTTCCTTTCTTACTCAAATCCTTCAACTTTAAATCAATTCCTTTCCTAGACACGTTCCATCAAACCAAATCAATCATAGTTATTGGTAACATGCTAAAGTAGCAACACTGAAATAAAATCTTGAGAAAATAGTCAAAAGTCATAAGGGTATACATGAGGTTATGTAAACCACGGGGTCTCACACAACGAGGAAGCAGGGGTCCATACACTCATTTACCCCCATATTGGTCGTAAAAGCACACGTGATATGAAATACGTGCTATATTGTTTTCTCCCTTTTCAGGGCGTATGTCATATTCTGTAATTAAATCACAATGTACAGATTTTAGTTCAAGTATCCTTGATACCTAATTTGAATTCTCCTTATATTCATTCATCAAAGAAAACCCATTCGAAAACTCAATCTGGCTACTAAATAGGTATAACGGATAGTGGAATCCATTTCGATTACTTACTCATCTCGATATCTCATGAAGGCAACCAGATCGTGTACAGATCATGATCACTTAGTCTCATCCCAGCACAACCTAAAATTTTCTAAAGCTATTGCTCGTGTAAGTGAGCCAATCTTAACCTGTTCGACATACTTTCTGTGTGTATAAAAATCAATCATCTATTAATCACAACAATAGATTACACATAATATATGAACTCAAAACATTGTTCATTAATGGACATTCAAGAGTTTACACAATATATGTAACTAAATTCTACGTAATCCTAGAGATTTGACATGAGTCATAAAGATATATCTAGGTATCGGTTTGGTAAATGGATCAGCTACCATATTATGCGTAGAAATGTACTGCAAAGTTGCTTCTTTCTTTGCTATAATGTCTCTTACAAAATTATATTTTGTATCAATATGTATGGTTCTGCCGTGATACTTTAGATCCTTCGTATATGCAATAACAGTTTGACTATAACAATAAATCAACGTAGGTCATATATCACAACTAAGGACTCTTAGATGCTGAACGAATCTTTTTAACCAAACTTCTTCTTGTACTGTGTTTGGTTATGATGTGATACTTTGGATCCTTCGTAAATGCAATAACAGCCTGACTATCACAATAAATCAAATTAGGTTCCATATCACCATTAAGGATTCTTAGATGCTGAAAGAATCTTTTTAACCAAACAGCTTCTTATATTGCTGATGTACAAACTACAGATTCTGCCTCTATTGTAGACAAGAAAATACATATTTGTTTCTTACTACTCCAAGAGATGACGCCATTATTAAGCAAGAATGTATATCCAAAAGTTGACTTGAGCTCATCCAAGTTTCTACCCCAGTCAACATCTATGTATCCTTTTAAGAGCAAATCATTTCCTTGATAACATAAGAAATAATCAGCAGTACCTTTCAAGTATCTCAATATTTCATTGACTGCTTTCCAGTGTCCTCTTCCATGATTAGATTGATACCTACTAACCAAACCTATGTCATAACAAAATCTGAGCGAGTACACATCATAGCGTACATTAATCTCCCAGCCACACTGAGTATAGTACTCTAGATATTTCTTCTTTTTCTTCAGGAGTCTTAGGGCACATGCGTAGACTTGTTTCGTCTTTAGATATATAAGTATCAATTGGGTTGTAATTCTCCATTTTGAAACGTTCAAGAACCTTCCTTATAAATGACTCTTGTAACAGAGAAAGAAGTCTCTTAGAACAATCTCTATGGATTTTAACACCAAGTATGTAATCTGCTTCACCTATGTCCTCCATTTCAAAATTAGAAGACAACCATTTCTTAACGGTCTCAACATACTCCTTATCATTCCCAACCAATAAGATATCATCTATGTAAAGAGATAAAGTTAAAAAAAATTTGTTGGACCTTTTCACATAAATACAGTGATCTTTATCCATCATAACGAAGTTATATGAGATTACAGCTTTGTCAAATCTCAAGTACCACTGTCTCGAAAACAGTTTTAAGCCATATATTGATCTTTGCAATTTACAAAATTTATTCTCTTGGCCTTGTTCGACGAAACCTACTAGTTGTTGCATGTAGATTTCTTTATCCAATTCTACATTGAGAAAAGTATTCTTTACACCCATTTGATGTAATTCTAAATCTAAACGTGCCACTATGGCTAAGAGGAGGTGAACATAAGTAAATCTCACTACTGGTGAAAATGTTTCTTTATAATCTACACCCTTTTGTTCGGTAAAACTTTTGGCACCAAGCAAGCCTTATACCTCTCTACGGACCCATCAACCCTTCGCTTTATCTTGAGAACCCATTTGTTTCCAATAGCTTTCTGACCAGACAGAAGATCAACCAAGTCCCATATTGGTTAGATTTCATAGACTCCATCTCTTCTTCTATTGTTTTCTTTCACTTCTCATTTGCCGGGCTTGATAGAGCTTCTTGAATAGATCTAGACTCTTCATCATCTTCTGGAGATACTAGAAAATCTTGGCCTTCAATTTTGAAATGATGTCTAGGCATACTTTTCCTAGTACTCTTACAAAATAGAAGCTATGTAGTGATCTTGTCACTTGAAGACAATTTGCTCCCACTTGGATCATAAGGTGGAAGTTCATCTTCTTGCACCTTAATTGATTTATCGAAGATAGCCTTATCATCTAATTCAAATAAATGTTCTCCATTTTTAATTTCTCCTCTATTAGGAAAATCATTCGCAAGAAATGTCACTTCGCGTGACTCTATCTCATTTATAGTCTCATCCTGACTTTCACCTAGAAACACATATCATTTGGATTGATCTAAGTGTCTTATAAAGGTACATTTATTACCTCTTGGACCCAACTTTCCAAATTTTCTTGAGGAATCATGGATGTATATAGCTGATCCCCAGGGTCTAAGACAACTTAAATCTCGTGATCTACCTGTCCAAAGCTGATACGGTGTTGTAGGTACCGATTTTGAAGGAACTCTATTAAGGATGTAAGTCGTAGTTAACAAAGCATCTCTCCAAAATGAAATAGGTAAGTTAGCTTGCGCCATGATAGACCTCACCATTTCAAGCAATGTCCTATTCCTTCTCTTAGCAACACTATTTTGTTGTAGTGTATTAGGAATAGTTTAACTACCTAATAATTCCTTTATCATTACATAGTTATTTGAACACATCGGATAGATATTCATGCCCTCAGTCAATTTTTAAGGCTTTCACTGTTCTATGTATTTGATTTTCTACCACATTTAAAAATCTTTAAAAGCATTCTAATGCCTCCAACTTATGAGAAATCAAATAGACTTGCACACAACATTTAGCTTTTTAAATACACACCAAATGAAGGAATATAGTTCAATACAATATCAGTAACCCATTAGTGAAAGGTTGTTGGAAAATATGAATAGATATAGGACATGTAAATGGCATGAATTGACTTTTTTTGCGCCATTCTGATTGTCACTTTTGTATATTTGAGCTCATAACAAAATAATATTTGACACGTCTAGTGGTGTTCCATCTGGCCATACTGTGCCAATCATAACAATAAATAAGTAGGCCCAGTTGTATGTAAATAGAAAGTGGATATTACACCCACTACTTACAAATATTAAAATAATTCTAAATCTAACTACTTAGCTTATTTATTCCAAAAATACTACATAATTAATATTATATTAATTAATAAAATAATCAATTAAAATCAAAAGAATATTTCTATGTGAATTCACTCAAATTTGCTTTTGAGTCCTTGATTATTTGCACAATAAGTCATTCATCTTTATAAAATTTTCACTTTAGTCCATATACTTTCTCTTCATTTCAATTTCGTTCTTTTTTATTTGCAACCCAAGTCCTTCAACTTTTAAATTTATACAAGTTGGTCCCCATATTTATACTTTTATATTAATTTAGTCCTTTGTATCACTATTTGATACAGATGTCACAAATGATATTTTGTATCACAGAATATGTTACATATTATATTATGTTATTTTACACATCACATGTTATATGAATCATTATTCTGTATCACTGATGTTACGTATATTACAAATGATGAAATCAATAGTTTTATTTGTTAAATATAACATTGTGTTACATATCTATATCATACTATAACGAACTTATTGAAGTTTAGAATTGATTTTGCAGTTGTAACAGTTATAATAATTTCTGTTTAGTATCGCAATCTATTACAAATGTTACAAATTATATTGTGTATCACTGTTTGATACAAATGTTACAAATAATATTTTGTATCACTGAATATGTTATAGATTATATTATGTTATTTTACACAATACATGTTACATGAATTAATATTTTATATCACTAATATTTTATATTTCAATTTGTAACACAGATTGTTAACAAATATTATTTATAACATTTGTATCAAACATTGATACACAATATCATTTATAACATATGTATCAAATAGTGATACTATAAAGGATTAAATTGATATAAAAATATAAGTATGGGGATCAAGTTGCAAAAAATTAAAAGTTGAAGGACTTAGGTTGCAAATAAAAGAGGACGAAATTGAAATGAAAGAGGAAGTATAAGGACTCAAGTGAAAATTTTATAAAGATGAAGAACTTATTGTGCAAATAATCAAGGACTCAAATGCAAATTTAAGTGAATTCACGTGGAAATATATATTTTGTGGTATAGATTTGATTTTAATTTATTATTTTATTAATTAATATAATTTTAAGAATGTAGTATTTTTAGAATAAATTTGTTAAGTTGATAAAATTAGAATTATTTTTAAAAAGTGGTTTATTTATGAAAAAATCCCAAATAGAAAAGAAATATATAGAATTGAAGGGTGATTGAAATTAGTATGAAATTATATCACTATTTTGGTACAAACATAGAATGATGTGTGTGTATAATGAGGAAGACAATTTTCTTACGTTTCACGTAAATTAAGTAGGGACAAACAATTATTCTTTACAATATTTAAGTTATATGATTTGACCTAACCCTACACTATTTAAAGGCACCAAAGCGCATGCCACTTTACACCACTTTTCTTACCCAGTCTCTTTCTCTCTCTTTCTCTCACACGTTATCTCTCACCCACACCCACACCCACATATATAATTTGTATACACACACAAATAAATTACCTTTTTTAGTTCAAGGTTGGAAATATAATCTACATTGTCTTCGTTATCTTTGATTATCCTCACGCAAGGTAAGTGTGTATATATGTTTAATTGTAAGTATACAGTTTTTTTCATGTATTTCTACGGCTATGGGACCGGTCACGTTGTGTAAGAATAGATCAGAGTTTAGTAGCACTATGCATGAAAATTGGCACCATCTAAGTTTGGTTTAATTTTCGTATCTCCTTATGCAAGTATAAATCTTTTTGTTGAAATATATATGTATGAATTAATTACACTTTCACGCTTATTGGGATTAATTCTCATCCCTCTTATGTTTTCTTATTTAAGATAATTGATTATTTGAGACTATTGGCACGGGGTAGCATAGGGTTTTGGGAATTCTCTTTTAAGAAATAAAAATATAAATAAATTACCCGTGTGGCTAATTTCATGTTTTCTCTCTCTTTTTGAATTTTAAGACTTTAAATTGTTAAGATATGTTTTCCTTTTTAAAAAAACTAAATTATCTGAATTTATTGTTTGGAAAATTTATGGTTAAGATAATGGTTTTACTTATTAATCCATTATGATTATATTCCTTGATTTGTTATTTGAGTCCTCTCAAATAATTTTAAAATATGTTTGGTAACACTCGAGTCCTTAAGAATTTGGATCGTCACTAAACGTGTGTTATTTATAATGACCACGGACTTTCTTCTACAAGCCTCTCACTTTATGGGCTATTTCGTCGCCGATAGCTTACGTACTATCCACTGGAGGTTGGGCTCCAAGCTGAATTTCTTTTGCATCTCCATAGATTCGAATCCCTGACCTCTCCTAGCATTCAACTCTAGTGCTTTATAAGGTAGATGTCTTGGGTTTAAATAGCTGGAAACGTGAAAGAAATCCATGAGAGGTTAAGATAGGCTCGATCCCTTCCAAAGCGGACATTATAGATGAGTATGACTGGGGATAAGATCCTGAATTATCAAGCATGCCGCCGGAATGGGAAGTAAAATTCACGATCGATCTCATTCTCGGGTCAGCACCTATTTCTTAAGCTCCTTATAGGATGGCACCTAGAGAACTACATCAATTAAAAGTACAGATAAAAGAACTTTTAGAAAAGGGTTTCATCTGTCCCAATTTATCACCATGGGGGCACCAGTATTATTTGTCAAGAATAAGGATGGATCGATGAGGATGTGCATGAATTATCAAGAGCTGAACAAGATCATTATCAAGAACAAGTATCCTCTTCCCAGGATTGAGGACTTATTTGACCAACTTCAAGGTACAGTGGAATTTTCCAAAATCAACCTACGATCGAGCTACTATCAGTTAAGGATCATGACTAATGATATTCCAAAGATGGCCTTAGGACTCAATATGGTCAATACGAGTTCTTAGTTATGGCATTTGGTTTGACCAATGCTCCCAGAATATTTATGGATTTGATGAATTTTGTCTTTCGTGAATACATTGATTAGTTTGTCATCGTATTCATCGATGATATCCTAGTCTACTCCAGAAGTGAGAAAGAGCATGAGGGGCACTTGAGGATTGTACTAGAAACTTAGAGGAAAGAGAAACTATACGCCAAGCTAAAGAAATGTGATTTTTGGTCATTCCTCGGACATGTTGTCACAGCACGATGAATAGAAGTAGATCCAAGTAAAGTGGAAGCTATTCTAAATTGGTCGAAGCCAACTAATATAGGATGAATTTGTAGTTTTATGGGCCTAGTCAAATACTACTGGAGTTTCATAAAGGGATTTTCAAAAATATCTGGACCATTGACACAGCTAATTCGTAAGGGTACAAAGTTCAACTAGACCAAAAGGTGTTAGCATAGTTTTAAAAAGTTGAAGCAAATGTTGGTGAATGCACTGGTGTTAACTATACCAGAGGGTCAGAAAGTTTTGTATTCAATAGTGATGCATCTAAGAAAGGCCTTGGTTGCGTCTTTGATGTAACAAAGCTAGGTGGTTGCATATGCTTCAGGGAAATTGAACGCATTGGTGTTAACTTAGAACTTGCTGCAGTAGTCTAGGCCCTAAATATTTGGAGGCACTATCTCTACGGGAGAAGATGTGACATTTATACATACCACAAGAGCATCAAGTACATATTTGATAAAAAAGAATTGAATATAAGGCAAATGAGATGGCTCGAATTGGTGAAGGATTATGACTGCGAAATCCATTATCACCCCAGCAAAGCGAATGTTGTAGCAGATGCCTTGAGTAGGAAAACAACTGGTCAAGTGGAAATGTTGACTACGTAAAGACCTCTGTGGAAAGACTTTGAACAATTAAGTCTCGAAATTGTCATTGCCCCACCTGATGCTGTCACTCAGATGACATCACTTTTGATCCAACCAATACTCTGTGATAAGATTAAAAGTTACCAAAAGGGTGACCAGTCCTTTGAGTTTATTAAAGCTAAAATAGATACAGGGAAACAGAAGGACTTCATCATAGCCGAGGATAAGTCACTGTATTGTCAAGGAAGCTTGTGCCTACCAGACTTCGGGAAATTGAAAGAGAAAATTCTAGAAGAGGCTCACTATGTTCCTTATTCAGTACTCTAGGAGGCACAAAGATGTATTGGGAACTAAAAACAGTGTTTTGGTAGAAGGGAGTGAAAAAAGATATAGCTGAATATATTGAGCAGTGTCTAATGTGCCAGTAGGTGAAGGCTGAAGACCAATGACCGTCTAGGTTACTTGAACCATTAGAAGTTCCAGAATGGTAATTGGAACATGTGACGATGGACTTTGTTGTCGACTTTCCAAAGTCAACAAGAGGTCATGAGGCCATTTGGGTCATTGTGGATCGACTTACGAAATCAGCTCATTTCTTACCGGTATGGATGACATTTTCTATGGACCAATTGGCGCAGTTGTATGTAAATGAGATAGTAAAATTGTATGGGGTTCCCATTTCGATTATTTCAGACAAAGACCTAAGGTTCACATCAAATTTTTGGAAGGGCCTACACCGAGCATTGGGGACTAAGCTCAAATTTAGTACAGCTTTCCATCATCAGACAGACGGTCAATTTGAGATGACGATTAAAACATTGGAAGATATACTTATGATCTGTGTCCTTGAATTTGGAGGGCATTGGGAGAAGCACTTACCATTAATTGAGTTTCTTACAACAATATTTATCACTCTTCTATTGGCATAGCACCTTATGAAGATTTGTATGGAAGAAAGTGCAAATCACCAGTTCATTAGGATGAGGTTGGTGAGCGTAAGATTCTGGGCCTAAAGATCATTGTACAGACAGTGCAGGCTATTGATTAAATTTGAAGTAGTATGAAAACAGCTCAGGATAGACAAAAGCTATGCAGATAAGAGAATGAAAGAGTTGGAATTTTTCGAAGGCAACAAAATGTTTCTCAAATTTGCACCCATGAAATGAGTATTACGCTTTTGTAAGAAAGAAAAGTTACGACCAAGATTTATTGGCTCATTTGAAATCATGAAACGCATTGAAAAGTTGCATATTAGTGGGCCTTACCTCCAGAACTTTCGGTAGTACATGACATTTTTCACACATATATGCTCAGAAAGTACGTACCTGATCCGAGCCATGTAGTTAATCATCAGTCGATTGAGTTACAACGTAGCTTAAGTTACGAAGAGTTGCCGGTGAGAATCATTAATCAAAATTTGAGGCACTTAGAAACATGATGATTCCTTTAGTAAAAGTGCAATTGCATAATCGCTCAGCTGAAGAAGCAACTTGATAGCGAGAAGTGGAAATGCGCGCCAAATTTCCATAACTCTTCGAGGAATTTCTAGGTAAATTTTGAGGATGAAATTTATTTTAAAGAGGGTAGGTTTTGACATCCAGAATTTTATCCCTAGCCATTAGATATGAATTTAAGACTTTATATGAAAGTTTAGGGACCTAGTAGTGATTGTTAAGTAGTTGAAGGACCATGGTGCAATTTTCCGAAAAAAAATTATTTTTGGGAGTGTGCTACAGTACCCAATATATATACTAACAATGTCCATTGGGTTATATCTCTAATAAAGGAAAAGGAAAATTTCTCTGTATCATATCGCTTAAATATGGTAAAATATAATTGTTTGTCCCCTCTTAATTTACGTAAAACGTAAGAAAATTGTCATCCTCATTATACACACACATCATTTGATATTTGTACCAAAATAGTGATATAATTTTTTACTAATTTCAATCACCATTCAATCAAATATATTTCTTTCCTATTTATATATATACACATATAGAGAAATTTTCCTTTTTCTTTAATAGAGATATAACCTAATGGAAATAGTATATATATATATATATACTAGTTTTAAGGCCGTGCGTTGCACGTCAGTGAAATCTATAGGAAAAATTGTATGTCGAGAATAGTTTATTGATACGATATAATATCAAATTTGATATTAATAAAATTTGACTTGATAGACAGCAAAAAATAATAATTTCCAAGCTTGAAAGGAAAGAGAAAAAACAACTAAAACGAAATAAGATAGAAAGTGAAGCAAAGTTATGCATGTGTAGGGAAACAATAGGAAATGATTTAAAATAAAGAAAAATATTAACTAATATATAAATATTAGTTAATAAAGTTAGAGACGATATATTATATTAATTTAAAATAAAATATAAATGTTTATTATAATAGCTATTTTAGTATAAGATATTATATTAAGATTGAGATTGATGAGTTTGTTAAAGAATAAGATGAGGAATCAAAAAAAGAATAAAACTTACATGTATTAGATAATGTAAATAAAAAAATTAAACTGAAAAATGAAATATATGCGTTGGTGAAGTTGTTTGAGTATCTTGAAAAATACAAAATCATGTCGAGTAACTCGGCAAACAAGATTTGAGCTTTGTCGAGTTACTCGAGTCACTTTAATAGTACACACTTTTGATTTTGTTTTTTACTTTTTTTATTTAAGATATGTAGTCTACTTAAATTTCTTTATTTTTTTTGTTTTTTCACGTTATTTTTTAACGAAGTCGTAAACCTGAAAATTGGATTTGTGAAGTTCTTACATAAATTGATCATAATTAAATTCGTTATTATAACAAATTTTACTAAAATGTATTTTCATAATTCAGAATAAAATCTACTTAATATGAAATTCTTATACTAAATTTATGTTAAATACTACATTATTATAATAATATAATAATGAATTAATAATATTTTACAACAGATTTCTTATGTTTTCCTATAAATTTGTTATAACAGTTTTTTAGTTATAATATGTTATACTAATGGGTAAAGAAATAAAAATAAAAATAAAATATATTCTCTTAGTTTATTTTAATAAAAAACAAAACAAAACAAATTAATAAAAAACAAAATAAATTAATAAACATTTTTACTTACTTTTGTTTGTCAAGTAACTCGGGTAAATCGATTTTGAGTTTGTCGAGTTGCTGAAGGTATTTAACAGATTTATTTCGTGTCCTATGTTTAATCGGGTAACTCGACAAACTTGCTGTAAGGTTTATCGAGTTACTCGAGTAACTTGAAGATTGCAATACAATGAATCAGTACGTTGCATGAATAATATTTTATATTCTATAACTTCATATAATATATTATAATAAAATAGCGATTATATGAGATAATTATATATTATTTTAAAGTGAAATAATATATTATATTTAGTTTTTTCAAAAATAAAAACACACTGTAGTAAAAATGTGTTATATTATTATTTTTTATTTATTAGACTTATTCTAATATTTTTTATAACAAAATTTATAAATAAATGTTTTATAAATTATTAAAAAATGTACTGCATATTTATTTATAAGTTTTTTAGTAAATACGAATACAAATTTTGTTATAAACAATATTACAATAAGTCAAATAAATAGACATAATTTTATTTCATTGATCAAATATTAGAATATAGTAAAATAAAATATACATTATAATGAAGTAATGCTATGTATTATATATTCTTCTATTTTAGCTATTAATATTATAGTAATAATTATAATACGAAATTAAGTGAATAATAATTTATTTTGATAAAAATGAATATAAATTTTGTTATAAATTAGGCAATCATATGCTATAACTTTATATAATATATTATAATAAAATAGCTATTATATAAAATAATTATACATTATTTTAAATTAAGATATTATATTATATTTGATTTTTTCAAAAATAAAAACATATTGTAGTAAGAATGTGTTATAAGATTGATTTTTATTTATTACACTTATTCTAATGTTCTTTTTAACAAAATTTATATTCATATTCACAAAAAGACTTATAAATATATACATAATACATTTTATAATAAATTAGTGAAAAAATTATTTAATATAAATTTATTATAAAAAATTTAGTATAATTACTAAATTATTATAATAATGTAGTAATTAATTAATAATATATTGATACAAAAATGTTTTTATTATACTATAAATTTATTATAGTTATTTTTTTATAATTTCTTATAGTATTTGCTAAAATAAAAAAATTATTAATATATTGTATTAATGAATTACGATATATATTATATTTATATTATATATATTATTTTTGACTATATTCTAATAAATGATAGGTTAAATAACATTTTTTATATACTTTATTTATGAAGTTACTTACCATATTCAAATTTGAGCCTCACGAAGTGCTTGAGAAATAATACCACAAAATAACAATGAAGAATTATTTAAATGTATTAAATAATTTAAATAATAAAGAAACACAATATAATGAAAATGTTAAATTTCTTTCATTTATCGATTAACTCAACCAACTCGATTTTCAGTTTATCGAGTTGCTTTAGCTATTGAATAGATTCATTTGATGTGATATTTTAAATCGAGTAACTCGGCAAACAAGATTTGAGCTTTGTCGAGTTACTCGAGTCACTTTAATAGTACACACTTTTGATTTTGTTTTTTACTTTTTTTATTTAAGATATGTAGTCTACTTAAATTTCTTTATTTTTTTTTGTTTTTTCACGTTATTTTTTAACGAAGTCGTAAACCTGAAAATTGGATTTGTGAAGTTCTTACATAAATTGATCATAATTAAATTCGTTATTATAACAAATTTTACTAAAATGTATTTTCATAATTCAGAATAAAATCTACTTAATATGAAATTCTTATACTAAATTTATGTTAAATACTACATTATTATAATAATATAATAATGAATTAATAATATTTTACAACAGATTTCTTATGTTTTCCTATAAATTTGTTATAACAGTTTTTTAGTTATAACATGTTATACTAATGGGTAAAGAAATAAAAATAAAAATAAAATATATTCTCTTAGTTTATTTTAATAAAAAACAAAACAAAACAAATTAATAAAAAACAAAATAAATTAATAAACATTTTTACTTACTTTTGTTTGTCAAGTAACTCGGGTAAATCGATTTTGAGTTTGTCGAGTTGCTGAAGGTATTTAACAGATTTATTTCGTGTCCTATGTTTAATCGGGTAACTCGACAAACTTGCTGTAAGGTTTATCGAGTTACTCGAGTAACTTGAAGATTGCAATACAATGAATCAGTACGTTGCATGAATAATATTTTATATTCTATAACTTCATATAATATATTATAATAAAATAGCGATTATATGAGATAATTATATATTATTTTAAAGTGAAATAATATATTATATTTAGTTTTTTCAAAAATAAAAACACACTGTAGTAAAAATGTGTTATATTATTATTTTTTATTTATTAGACTTATTCTAATATTTTTTATAACAAAATTTATAAATAAATGTTTTATAAATTATTAAAAAATGTACTGCATATTTATTTATAAGTTTTTTAGTAAATACGAATACAAATTTTGTTATAAACAATATTACAATAAGTCAAATAAATAGACATAATTTTATTTCAATGATCAAATATTAGAATATAGTAAAATAAAATATACATTATAATGAAGTAATGCTATGTATTATATATTCTTCTATTTTAGCTATTAATATTATAGTAATAATTATAATACGAAATTAAGTGAATAATAATTTATTTTGATAAAAATGAATATAAATTTTGTTATAAATTAGGCAATCATATGCTATAACTTTATATAATATATTATAATAAAATAGCTATTATATAAAATAATTATACATTATTTTAAATTAAGATATTATATTATATTTGATTTTTTCAAAAATAAAAACATATTGTAGTAAGAATGTGTTATAAGATTGATTTTTATTTATTACACTTATTCTAATGTTCTTTTTAACAAAATTTATATTCATATTCACAAAAAGACTTATAAATATATACATAATACATTTTATAATAAATTAGTGAAAAAATTATTTAATATAAATTTATTATAAAAAATTTAGTATAATTACTAAATTATTATAATAATGTAGTAATTAATTAATAATATATTGATACAAAAATGTTTTTATTATACTATAAATTTATTATAGTTATTTTTTTATAATTTCTTATAGTATTTGCTAAAATAAAAAAATTATTAATATATTGTATTAATGAATTATGATATATATTATATTTATATTATATATATTATTTTTGACTATATTCTAATAAATGATAGGTTAAATAACATTTTTTATATACTTTATTTATGAAGTTACTTACCATATTCAAATTTGAGCCTCACGAAGTGCTTGAGAAATAATACCACAAAATAACAATGAAGAATTATTTAAATGTATTAAATAATTTAAATAATAAAGAAACACAATATAATGAAAATGTTAAATTTCTTTCATTTATCGATTAACTCAACCAACTCGATTTTCAGTTTATCGAGTTGCTTTAGCTATTGAATAGATTCATTTGATGTGATATTTTAAATCGAGTAACTCGGCAAACAAGATTTGAGCTTTGTCGAGTTACTCGAGTCACTTTAATAGTACACACTTTTGATTTTGTTTTTTACTTTTTTTATTTAAGATATGTAGTCTACTTAAATTTCTTTATTTTTTTTGTTTTTTCACGTTATTTTTTAACGAAGTCGTAAACCTGAAAATTGGATTTGTGAAGTTCTTACATAAATTGATCATAATTAAATTCGTTATTATAACAAATTTTACTAAAATGTATTTTCATAATTCAGAATAAAATCTACTTAATATGAAATTCTTATACTAAATTTATGTTAAATACTACATTATTATAATAATATAATAATGAATTAATAATATTTTACAACAGATTTCTTATGTTTTCCTATAAATTTGTTATAACAGTTTTTTAGTTATAATATGTTATACTAATGGGTAAAGAAATAAAAATAAAAATAAAATATATTCTCTTAGTTTATTTTAATAAAAAACAAAACAAAACAAATTAATAAAAAACAAAACAAATTAATAAACATTTTTACTTACTTTTGTTTGTCAAGTAACTCGGGTAAATCGATTTTGAGTTTGTCGAGTTGCTGAAGGTATTTAACAGATTTATTTCGTGTCCTATGTTTAATCGGGTAACTCGACAAACTTGCTGTAAGGTTTATCGAGTTACTCGAGTAACTGGAAGATTGCAATACAATGAATCAGTACGTTGCATGAATAATATTTTATATTCTATAACTTCATATAATATATTATAATAAAATAGCGATTATATGAGATAATTATATATTATTTTAAAGTGAAATAATATATTATATTTAGTTTTTTCAAAAATAAAAACACACTGTAGTAAAAATGTGTTATATTATTATTTTTTATTTATTAGACTTATTCTAATATTTTTTATAACAAAATTTATAAATAAATGTTTTATAAATTATTAAAAAATGTACTGCATATTTATTTATAAGTTTTTTAGTAAATACGAATACAAATTTTGTTATAAACAATATTACAATAAGTCAAATAAATAGACATAATTTTATTTCATTGATCAAATATTAGAATATAGTAAAATAAAATATACATTATAATGAAGTAATGCTATGTATTATATATTCTTCTATTTTAGCTATTAATATTATAGTAATAATTATAATACGAAATTAAGTGAATAATAATTTATTTTGATAAAAATGAATATAAATTTTGTTATAAATTAGGCAATCATATGCTATAACTTTATATAATATATTATAATAAAATAGCTATTATATAAAATAATTATATATTATTTTAAATTAAGATATTATATTATATTTGATTTTTTCAAAAATAAAAACATATTGTAGTAAGAATGTGTTATAAGATTGATTTTTATTTATTACACTTATTCTAATGTTCTTTTTAACAAAATTTATATTCATATTCACAAAAAGACTTATAAATATATACATAATACATTTTATAATAAATTAGTGAAAAAATTATTTAATATAAATTTATTATAAAAAATTTAGTATAATTACTAAATTATTATAATAATGTAGTAATTAATTAATAATATATTAATACAGAATTAATTTTATTGTGTATTACATTATATAAATTAAAAAAGAAAAGCAAATAATCAAAAATTTAAGTTTCATTGGTTTGTCCAGTAAGTCAAGGAACTTAATTTTCATTTTGCCAAGTTACTTTAGCTATAAGAAAGATTTATTTTGTATCACATTTTTGCATCGAGTAACTCGACAAACGTGCTTTTAGGTTGGTCGAGTTACTCGAGTAATTGCAACAATACATCTTTTGTATTTGTTGCTTTAATTTTTTTTATTTATATTATGTAATATACTTAATATTTTTTTCTTTTTTAATTTTGTCATGTTATTTTTTAACCAACTCGTGAATGTTAAAAGCTATCATATAAAATAATTTTATATTATTTTAAATTGAGATAATATGTTATATTTCATTTTCTGAAAAGTAAAAACATGGTGTATCAAAAATGTGCTATAATATTTTTTTTATTTATTAGACTTATTGTAATATTCTTTATAGCAAAATTTGAATTCATATTTCTGAAAAAACTTGTAAATAAATATGCAGTACATTTGAAAAAAATTTATAAAACATTTCTTTCATATAAAATTGTTATAATAAATTGATTATAATTAGTAAATTATTATAATAATGCAGTAATTAATTAATAATATATTGATACAAAAAACTTTTTATTATACTATAAATTTATTATAGTTATTTTTTTATAATATCTTATATTACTTGCTAAAATTAAAAAATTATTAATATATTGTATTAATGAATTATGATATACATTAAATTTATATTATATATATTCTTTTTGACTATATTCTAATAAATAATAGGTTAAATAAAATTTTATATATACTTTATTTATGAAGTTACTCAGCATATCTAAATTTCAGCCTCACGAAGTGCTTGAAAAATAATACCACAAAATAACAATGAAGAATTATTTAAATGTATTAAATAATTTAAATAATAAAGAAACACAATATAATGAAAATGTCAAATTTCTTTCATTTATGGATTAACTCAAGCAACTCGATTTTCAGTTTATCGAGTTGCTTTAGCTATTGAATAGATTCATTTTGTGTGATATTTTAAATCGAGTAACTCGGTAAAGAAGATTTGGGCTTTGTCGAGGTACTCGAGTCACTTTAATTATGCATATTTTTTATTTTCTTTTTTACTTTTTTTATTTAAAATATATAGTCCACTTAAATTTCTTCATTTTTTTGTTTTTTCATGTTATTTTTTAACGAAGTCGCGAACCTCAAAATCGGATTTGTGAAGTTCTTATATAAATTGATCATAATTAAAATCATTATTATAACAAATTTTACTAAAATTTATTTTGATAAATCAGAACGAAATCTAGTTAATATGAAATTCTTATACTAAATTTATGTTGAACACTGCACTATTATAATAATATAATAATTTATTAATAATATTTTACTACAGATTTATTTTTTGTTCCTATAAATTTGTTATAACAGTTTTTTAGTTATAATATGTTATACTAATGGGTAAAAAAATAAAAATAAAAAGAAAATATATTTTCTTACTTCATTCAAAACAAATTAATAAACATTTTTACTTAATTTTATTCGTCAAGTAACTCGGGTAACTCGATTTTGAGTTTGTCGAGTTGATTAAGGTATTTAATAGAGTCATTTTGTGTCTCATTTTTAATCGAGTAACTCGACAAACGTGCTCTTAGGTTTATCGAGTTACTCGAGTAAGTTGAAGAATGCAATACAATGAATCAGTACGTTGCATGAATAATATTTGATATCCTATAACTTCATATAATATATTATAATAAAATATTGACAATATAAAATAATTATATATTATTTTAAAGTGAAATAATATATTATATTTACTTTGTTCCAAAAAAAAACACATTGTAGTAAAAATGTGTTATGCTATTTTTTTTAATTTATTAGACTTATTCTAATATTTTTTATAACAAAATTTATAAATAAATATTTTATAAATTATTAATAAATGGATTGCATATTTATTTATAAGTTTTTTCATAAATATGAATATAAATTTTGTTATAAACAATATTAGAATAAGTCAAATAAATACACATAGTTTTATTTCATTGATGAATTATTAGAATATAGTAAAATAAAATATATATTGTAATCAAGTAATGCTGTGTATTATATATTGTTTTATTTTAGCAATTAATATTAGAATAATAATTAGAATAGAAAATTAACTAAATAAGAATTAATTTTGATAAAAATGAATATAAATTTTGTTATAAATTAGGCAATCATATGCTATAACTTCATATAATGTATTATAATAAAATAGCTATTATATAAAATAATTATATATTATTTTAAATTAAGATATTATATTATATTTCATTTTTTAAAAAATAAAAACATATTGTAGTAACAATGTGTTATAATACTGATTTTTATTTATTACACTTATTTTAATATTCTGTATAACAAAATTTATATTCATATTTAGAAAAAGACTTATAAATACACACATAATACATTTTATAATAAATTATTAAAAAAATTATTTAATATAAATTTATTATAAAAAATTGATTATAATTACTAAATTATTATAATAATGTAGTAATTAATTAATAATATATGAATACAGAATTCATTTTATTGTGTGTTACATTATATAAATTTAAAAAGAAAAGAAAATAATGAAAATTTTAAGTTTGATTGGTTTATCCAGTAAGTCAAGGAACTTGATTTTCATTCTGCCAACTTACTTTAGCTATAAAAAATATTTATTTTGTATTACATTTTTGCATCGAGTAACTCGACAAACGTGTTTTTAGGTTTGTCGAGTTACTCGAGTAATTTCAACAATCCATCTATTGTATTTGTTACTTTATTTTTATTTATTTACATTATGTAATACACTTAATATTTTTGTATTTGTTAATTTTGTCATGTTATTTTTTAACTAACCCGTGGATCTTAAAAGCTATCATATAACATAATTTTATATTATTTTAAATTCAGATAATATGTTATATTTGATATTTTCAAAAACAAAAACATAGTGTACGAAAAATGTGTTATAATAGTTATTTTTATTTATTACACTTATTGTAATATTCTTTATAGCAAAATTTGTATTCATATTTATGAAAAAATTTATAAATAAATATGCAGTACATTTGAAAATAATTTATAGATGATTTCTTTCATATAAAATTGTTATAATAAATTGATTATAATTATTAAATTATTATAATAATGCAGTAATTAATTAATAATATATTGATACAAAAATATTTTTATTATACTATAAATTTATTATAGTTATTTTTTTATAATTTCTTATAGTATTTGCTAAAATAAAAAAATTATTAATATATTGTATTAATGAATTATGATATATATTATATTTATATTATATATATTATTTTTGATTATATTCTAATAAATGATAGGTTAAATAACATTTTTTATATACTTTATTTATGAAGTTACTTAGCATATTCAAATTTGAGCCTCACGAAGTGCTTGAGAAATAATACCACAAAATAACAATGAAGAATTATTTAAATGTATTAAATAATTTAAATAATAAAGAAACACAATATAATGAAAATGTTAAATTTCTTTCATTTATCGATTAACTCAACCAACTCGATTTTCAGTTTATCGAGTTGCTTTAGCTATTGAATAGATTCATTTGATGTGATATTTTAAATCGAGTAACTCAGCAAACAAGATTTGAGCTTTGTCAAGTTACTCGAGTCACTTTAATAGTACACACTTTTGATTTTGTTTTTTACTTTTTTTATTTAAGATATGTAGTCTACTTAAATTTCTTTATTTTTTTTGTTTTTTCACGTTATTTTTTAACGAAGTCGTAAACCTGAAAATTGGATTTGTGAAGTTCTTACATAAATTGATCATAATTAAATTCGTTATTATAACAAATTTTACTAAAATGTATTTTCATAATTCAGAATAAAATCTACTTAATATGAAATTCTTATACTAAATTTATGTTAAATACTACATTATTATAATAATATAATAATGAATTAATAATATTTTACAACAGATTTCTTATGTTTTCCTATAAATTTGTTATAACAGTTTTTTAGTTATAATATGTTATACTAATGGGTAAAGAAATAAAAATAAAAATAAAATATATTCTCTTAGTTTATTTTAATAAAAAACAAAACAAAACAAATTAATAAAAAACAAAACAAATTAATAAACATTTTTACTTACTTTTGTTTGTCAAGTAACTCGGGTAAATCGATTTTGAGTTTGTCGAGTTGCTGAAGGTATTTAATAGATTTATTTCGTGTCCTATGTTTAATCGGGTAACTCGACAAACTTGCTGTAAGGTTTATCGAGTTACTCGAGTAACTTGAAGATTGCAATACAATGAATCAGTACGTTGCATGAATAATATTTTATATTCTATAACTTCATATAATATATTATAATAAAATAGCGATTATATGAGATAATTATATATTATTTTAAAGTGAAATAATATATTATATTTAGTTTTTTCAAAAATAAAAACACACTGTAGTAAAAATGTGTTATATTATTATTTTTTATTTATTAGACTTATTCTAATATTTTTTATAACAAAATTTATAAATAAATGTTTTATAAATTATTAAAAAATGTACTGCATATTTATTTATAAGTTTTTTAGTAAATACGAATACAAATTTTGTTATAAACAATATTACAATAAGTCAAATAAATAGACATAATTTTATTTCATTGATCAAATATTAGAATATAGTAAAATAAAATATACATTATAATGAAGTAATGCTATGTATTATATATTCTTCTATTTTAGCTATTAATATTATAGTAATAATTATAATACGAAATTAAGTGAATAATAATTTATTTTGATAAAAATGAATATAAATTTTGTTATAAATTAGGCAATCATATGCTATAACTTTATATAATATATTATAATAAAATAGCTATTATATAAAATAATTATATATTATTTTAAATTAAGATATTATATTATATTTGATTTTTTCAAAAATAAAAACATATTGTAGTAAGAATGTGTTATAAGATTGATTTTTATTTATTACACTTATTCTAATGTTCTTTTTAACAAAATTTATATTCATATTCACAAAAAGACTTATAAATATATACATAATACATTTTATAATAAATTAGTGAAAAAATTATTTAATATAAATTTATTATAAAAAATTTAGTATAATTACTAAATTATTATAATAATGTAGTAATTAATTAATAATATATTAATACAGAATTAATTTTATTGTGTATTACATTATATAAATTAAAAAAGAAAAGCAAATAATCAAAAATTTAAGTTTCATTGGTTTGTCCAGTAAGTCAAGGAACTTAATTTTCATTTTGCCAAGTTACTTTAGCTATAAGAAAGATTTATTTTGTATCACATTTTTGCATCGAGTAACTCGACAAACGTGCTTTTAGGTTGGTCGAGTTACTCGAGTAATTGCAACAATACATCTTTTGTATTTGTTGCTTTAATTTTTTTTATTTATATTATGTAATATACTTAATATTTTTTTCTTTTTTAATTTTGTCATGTTATTTTTTAACCAACTCGTGAATGTTAAAAGCTATCATATAAAATAATTTTATATTATTTTAAATTGAGATAATATGTTATATTTCATTTTCTGAAAAGTAAAAACATGGTGTATCAAAAATGTGCTATAATATTTTTTTTATTTATTAGACTTATTGTAATATTCTTTATAGCAAAATTTGAATTCATATTTCTGAAAAAACTTGTAAATAAATATGCAGTACATTTGAAAAAAATTTATAAAACATTTCTTTCATATAAAATTGTTATAATAAATTGATTATAATTAGTAAATTATTATAATAATGCAGTAATTAATTAATAATATATTGATACAAAAAACTTTTTATTATACTATAAATTTATTATAGTTATTTTTTTATAATATCTTATATTACTTGCTAAAATTAAAAAATTATTAATATATTGTATTAATGAATTATGATATACATTAAATTTATATTATATATATTCTTTTTGACTATATTCTAATAAATAATAGGTTAAATAAAATTTTATATATACTTTATTTATGAAGTTACTCAGCATATCTAAATTTCAGCCTCACGAAGTGCTTGAAAAATAATACCACAAAATAACAATGAAGAATTATTTAAATGTATTAAATAATTTAAATAATAAAGAAACACAATATAATGAAAATGTCAAATTTCTTTCATTTATGGATTAACTCAAGCAACTCGATTTTCAGTTTATCGAGTTGCTTTAGCTATTGAATAGATTCATTTTGTGTGATATTTTAAATCGAGTAACTCGGTAAAGAAGATTTGGGCTTTGTCGAGGTACTCGAGTCACTTTAATTATGCATATTTTTTATTTTCTTTTTTACTTTTTTTATTTAAAATATATAGTCCACTTAAATTTCTTCATTTTTTTGTTTTTTCATGTTATTTTTTAACGAAGTCGCGAACCTCAAAATCGGATTTGTGAAGTTCTTATATAAATTGATCATAATTAAAATCATTATTATAACAAATTTTACTAAAATTTATTTTGATAAATCAGAACGAAATCTAGTTAATATGAAATTCTTATACTAAATTTATGTTGAACACTGCACTATTATAATAATATAATAATTTATTAATAATATTTTACTACAGATTTATTTTTTGTTCCTATAAATTTGTTATAACAGTTTTTTAGTTATAATATGTTATACTAATGGGTAAAAAAATAAAAATAAAAAGAAAATATATTTTCTTACTTCATTCAAAACAAATTAATAAACATTTTTACTTAATTTTATTCGTCAAGTAACTCGGGTAACTCGATTTTGAGTTTGTCGAGTTGATTAAGGTATTTAATAGAGTCATTTTGTGTCTCATTTTTAATCGAGTAACTCGACAAACGTGCTCTTAGGTTTATCGAGTTACTCGAGTAAGTTGAAGAATGCAATACAATGAATCAGTACGTTGCATGAATAATATTTGATATCCTATAACTTCATATAATATATTATAATAAAATATTGACAATATAAAATAATTATATATTATTTTAAAGTGAAATAATATATTATATTTACTTTGTTCCAAAAAAAAACACATTGTAGTAAAAATGTGTTATGCTATTTTTTTTAATTTATTAGACTTATTCTAATATTTTTTATAACAAAATTTATAAATAAATATTTTATAAATTATTAATAAATGGATTGCATATTTATTTATAAGTTTTTTCATAAATATGAATATAAATTTTGTTATAAACAATATTAGAATAAGTCAAATAAATACACATAGTTTTATTTCATTGATGAATTATTAGAATATAGTAAAATAAAATATATATTGTAATCAAGTAATGCTGTGTATTATATATTGTTTTATTTTAGCAATTAATATTAGAATAATAATTAGAATAGAAAATTAACTAAATAAGAATTAATTTTGATAAAAATGAATATAAATTTTGTTATAAATTAGGCAATCATATGCTATAACTTCATATAATGTATTATAATAAAATAGCTATTATATAAAATAATTATATATTATTTTAAATTAAGATATTATATTATATTTCATTTTTTAAAAAATAAAAACATATTGTAGTAACAATGTGTTATAATACTGATTTTTATTTATTACACTTATTTTAATATTCTGTATAACAAAATTTATATTCATATTTAGAAAAAGACTTATAAATACACACATAATACATTTTATAATAAATTATTAAAAAAATTATTTAATATAAATTTATTATAAAAAATTGATTATAATTACTAAATTATTATAATAATGTAGTAATTAATTAATAATATATGAATACAGAATTCATTTTATTGTGTGTTACATTATATAAATTTAAAAAGAAAAGAAAATAATGAAAATTTTAAGTTTGATTGGTTTATCCAGTAAGTCAAGGAACTTGATTTTCATTCTGCCAACTTACTTTAGCTATAAAAAATATTTATTTTGTATTACATTTTTGCATCGAGTAACTCGACAAACGTGTTTTTAGGTTTGTCGAGTTACTCGAGTAATTTCAACAATCCATCTATTGTATTTGTTACTTTATTTTTATTTATTTACATTATGTAATACACTTAATATTTTTGTATTTGTTAATTTTGTCATGTTATTTTTTAACTAACCCGTGGATCTTAAAAGCTATCATATAACATAATTTTATATTATTTTAAATTCAGATAATATGTTATATTTGATATTTTCAAAAACAAAAACATAGTGTACGAAAAATGTGTTATAATAGTTATTTTTATTTATTACACTTATTGTAATATTCTTTATAGCAAAATTTGTATTCATATTTATGAAAAAATTTATAAATAAATATGCAGTACATTTGAAAATAATTTATAGATGATTTCTTTCATATAAAATTGTTATAATAAATTGATTATAATTATTAAATTATTATAATAATGCAGTAATTAATTAATAATATATTGATACAAAAATATTTTTATTATACTATAAATTTATTATAGTTATTTTTTTATAATTTCTTATAGTATTTGCTAAAATAAAAAAATTATTAATATATTGTATTAATGAATTATGATATATATTATATTTATATTATATATATTATTTTTGATTATATTCTAATAAATGATAGGTTAAATAACATTTTTTATATACTTTATTTATGAAGTTACTTAGCATATTCAAATTTGAGCCTCACGAAGTGCTTGAGAAATAATACCACAAAATAACAATGAAGAATTATTTAAATGTATTAAATAATTTAAATAATAAAGAAACACAATATAATGAAAATGTTAAATTTCTTTCATTTATCGATTAACTCAACCAACTCGATTTTCAGTTTATCGAGTTGCTTTAGCTATTGAATAGATTCATTTGATGTGATATTTTAAATCGAGTAACTCGGCAAACAAGATTTGAGCTTTGTCAAGTTACTCGAGTCACTTTAATAGTACACACTTTTGATTTTGTTTTTTACTTTTTTTATTTAAGATATGTAGTCTACTTAAATTTCTTTATTTTTTTTGTTTTTTCACGTTATTTTTTAACGAAGTCGTAAACCTGAAAATTGGATTTGTGAAGTTCTTACATAAATTGATCATAATTAAATTCGTTATTATAACAAATTTTACTAAAATGTATTTTCATAATTCAGAATAAAATCTACTTAATATGAAATTCTTATACTAAATTTATGTTAAATACTACATTATTATAATAATATAATAATGAATTAATAATATTTTACAACAGATTTCTTATGTTTTCCTATAAATTTGTTATAACAGTTTTTTAGTTATAATATGTTATACTAATGGGTAAAGAAATAAAAATAAAAATAAAATATATTCTCTTAGTTTATTTTAATAAAAAACAAAACAAAACAAATTAATAAAAAACAAAACAAATTAATAAACATTTTTACTTACTTTTGTTTGTCAAGTAACTCGGGTAAATCGATTTTGAGTTTGTCGAGTTGCTGAAGGTATTTAATAGATTTATTTCGTGTCCTATGTTTAATCGGGTAACTCGACAAACTTGCTGTAAGGTTTATCGAGTTACTCGAGTAACTTGAAGATTGCAATACAATGAATCAGTACGTTGCATGAATAATATTTTATATTCTATAACTTCATATAATATATTATAATAAAATAGCGATTATATGAGATAATTATATATTATTTTAAAGTGAAATAATATATTATATTTAGTTTTTTCAAAAATAAAAACACACTGTAGTAAAAATGTGTTATATTATTATTTTTTATTTATTAGACTTATTCTAATATTTTTTATAACAAAATTTATAAATAAATGTTTTATAAATTATTAAAAAATGTACTGCATATTTATTTATAAGTTTTTTAGTAAATACGAATACAAATTTTGTTATAAACAATATTACAATAAGTCAAATAAATAGACATAATTTTATTTCATTGATCAAATATTAGAATATAGTAAAATAAAATATACATTATAATGAAGTAATGCTATGTATTATATATTCTTCTATTTTAGCTATTAATATTATAGTAATAATTATAATACGAAATTAAGTGAATAATAATTTATTTTGATAAAAATGAATATAAATTTTGTTATAAATTAGGCAATCATATGCTATAACTTTATATAATATATTATAATAAAATAGCTATTATATAAAATAATTATATATTATTTTAAATTAAGATATTATATTATATTTGATTTTTTCAAAAATAAAAACATATTGTAGTAAGAATGTGTTATAAGATTGATTTTTATTTATTACACTTATTCTAATGTTCTTTTTAACAAAATTTATATTCATATTCACAAAAAGACTTATAAATATATACATAATACATTTTATAATAAATTAGTGAAAAAATTATTTAATATAAATTTATTATAAAAAATTTAGTATAATTACTAAATTATTATAATAATGTAGTAATTAATTAATAATATATTAATACAGAATTAATTTTATTGTGTATTACATTATATAAATTAAAAAAGAAAAGCAAATAATCAAAAATTTAAGTTTCATTGGTTTGTCCAGTAAGTCAAGGAACTTAATTTTCATTTTGCCAAGTTACTTTAGCTATAAGAAAGATTTATTTTGTATCACATTTTTGCATCGAGTAACTCGACAAACGTGCTTTTAGGTTGGTCGAGTTACTCGAGTAATTGCAACAATACATCTTTTGTATTTGTTGCTTTAATTTTTTTTATTTATATTATGTAATATACTTAATATTTTTTTCTTTTTTAATTTTGTCATGTTATTTTTTAACCAACTCGTGAATGTTAAAAGCTATCATATAAAATAATTTTATATTATTTTAAATTGAGATAATATGTTATATTTCATTTTCTGAAAAGTAAAAACATGGTGTATCAAAAATGTGCTATAATATTTTTTTTATTTATTAGACTTATTGTAATATTCTTTATAGCAAAATTTGAATTCATATTTCTGAAAAAACTTGTAAATAAATATGCAGTACATTTGAAAAAAATTTATAAAACATTTCTTTCATATAAAATTGTTATAATAAATTGATTATAATTAGTAAATTATTATAATAATGCAGTAATTAATTAATAATATATTGATACAAAAAACTTTTTATTATACTATAAATTTATTATAGTTATTTTTTTATAATATCTTATATTACTTGCTAAAATTAAAAAATTATTAATATATTGTATTAATGAATTATGATATACATTAAATTTATATTATATATATTCTTTTTGACTATATTCTAATAAATAATAGGTTAAATAAAATTTTATATATACTTTATTTATGAAGTTACTCAGCATATCTAAATTTCAGCCTCACGAAGTGCTTGAAAAATAATACCACAAAATAACAATGAAGAATTATTTAAATGTATTAAATAATTTAAATAATAAAGAAACACAATATAATGAAAATGTCAAATTTCTTTCATTTATGGATTAACTCAAGCAACTCGATTTTCAGTTTATCGAGTTGCTTTAGCTATTGAATAGATTCATTTTGTGTGATATTTTAAATCGAGTAACTCGGTAAAGAAGATTTGGGCTTTGTCGAGGTACTCGAGTCACTTTAATTATGCATATTTTTTATTTTCTTTTTTACTTTTTTTATTTAAAATATATAGTCCACTTAAATTTCTTCATTTTTTTGTTTTTTCATGTTATTTTTTAACGAAGTCGCGAACCTCAAAATCGGATTTGTGAAGTTCTTATATAAATTGATCATAATTAAAATCATTATTATAACAAATTTTACTAAAATTTATTTTGATAAATCAGAACGAAATCTAGTTAATATGAAATTCTTATACTAAATTTATGTTGAACACTGCACTATTATAATAATATAATAATTTATTAATAATATTTTACTACAGATTTATTTTTTGTTCCTATAAATTTGTTATAACAGTTTTTTAGTTATAATATGTTATACTAATGGGTAAAAAAATAAAAATAAAAAGAAAATATATTTTCTTACTTCATTCAAAACAAATTAATAAACATTTTTACTTAATTTTATTCGTCAAGTAACTCGGGTAACTCGATTTTGAGTTTGTCGAGTTGATTAAGGTATTTAATAGAGTCATTTTGTGTCTCATTTTTAATCGAGTAACTCGACAAACGTGCTCTTAGGTTTATCGAGTTACTCGAGTAAGTTGAAGAATGCAATACAATGAATCAGTACGTTGCATGAATAATATTTGATATCCTATAACTTCATATAATATATTATAATAAAATATTGACAATATAAAATAATTATATATTATTTTAAAGTGAAATAATATATTATATTTACTTTGTTCCAAAAAAAAAACACATTGTAGTAAAAATGTGTTATGCTATTTTTTTTAATTTATTAGACTTATTCTAATATTTTTTATAACAAAATTTATAAATAAATATTTTATAAATTATTAATAAATGGATTGCATATTTATTTATAAGTTTTTTCATAAATATGAATATAAATTTTGTTATAAACAATATTAGAATAAGTCAAATAAATACACATAGTTTTATTTCATTGATGAATTATTAGAATATAGTAAAATAAAATATATATTGTAATCAAGTAATGCTGTGTATTATATATTGTTTTATTTTAGCAATTAATATTAGAATAATAATTAGAATAGAAAATTAACTAAATAAGAATTAATTTTGATAAAAATGAATATAAATTTTGTTATAAATTAGGCAATCATATGCTATAACTTCATATAATGTATTATAATAAAATAGCTATTATATAAAATAATTATATATTATTTTAAATTAAGATATTATATTATATTTCATTTTTTAAAAAATAAAAACATATTGTAGTAACAATGTGTTATAATACTGATTTTTATTTATTACACTTATTTTAATATTCTGTATAACAAAATTTATATTCATATTTAGAAAAAGACTTATAAATACACACATAATACATTTTATAATAAATTATTAAAAAAATTATTTAATATAAATTTATTATAAAAAATTGATTATAATTACTAAATTATTATAATAATGTAGTAATTAATTAATAATATATGAATACAGAATTCATTTTATTGTGTGTTACATTATATAAATTTAAAAAGAAAAGAAAATAATGAAAATTTTAAGTTTGATTGGTTTATCCAGTAAGTCAAGGAACTTGATTTTCATTCTGCCAACTTACTTTAGCTATAAAAAATATTTATTTTGTATTACATTTTTGCATCGAGTAACTCGACAAACGTGTTTTTAGGTTTGTCGAGTTACTCGAATAATTTCAACAATCCATCTATTGTATTTGTTACTTTATTTTTATTTATTTACATTATGTAATACACTTAATATTTTTGTATTTGTTAATTTTGTCATGTTATTTTTTAACTAACCCGTGGATCTTAAAAGCTATCATATAACATAATTTTATATTATTTTAAATTCAGATAATATGTTATATTTGATATTTTCAAAACCAAAAACATAGTGTACGAAAAATGTGTTATAATAGTTATTTTTATTTATTACACTTATTGTAATATTCTTTATAGCAAAATTTGTATTCATATTTATGAAAAAATTTATAAATAAATATGCAGTACATTTGAAAATAATTTATAGATGATTTCTTTCATATAAAATTGTTATAATAAATTGATTATAATTACTAAATTATTATAATAATGCAGTAATTAATTAATAATATATTGATACAAAAATATTTTTATTATACTATAAATTTATTATAGTTATTTTTTTATAATTTCTTATAGTATTTGCTAAAATAAAAAAATTATTAATATATTGTATTAATGAATTATGATATATATTATATTTATATTATATATATTATTTTTGATTATATTCTAATAAATGATAGGTTAAATAACATTTTTTATATACTTTATTTATGAAGTTACTTAGCATATTCAAATTTGAGCCTCACGAAGTGCTTGAGAAATAATACCACAAAATAACAATGAAGAATTATTTAAATGTATTAAATAATTTAAATAATAAAGAAACACAATATAATGAAAATGTTAAATTTCTTTCATTTATCGATTAACTCAACCAACTCGATTTTCAGTTTATCGAGTTGCTTTAGCTATTGAATAGATTCATTTGATGTGATATTTTAAATCGAGTAACTCGGCAAACAAGATTTGAGCTTTGTCAAGTTACTCGAGTCACTTTAATAGTACACACTTTTGATTTTGTTTTTTACTTTTTTTATTTAAGATATGTAGTCTACTTAAATTTCTTTATTTTTTTTGTTTTTTCACGTTATTTTTTAACGAAGTCGTAAACCTGAAAATTGGATTTGTGAAGTTCTTACATAAATTGATCATAATTAAATTCGTTATTATAACAAATTTTACTAAAATGTATTTTCATAATTCAGAATAAAATCTAGTTAATATGAAATTCTTATACTAAATTTATGTTAAATACTACATTATTATAATAATGTAATAATGAATTAATAATATTTTACAACAGATTTCTTATGTTTTCCTATAAATTTGTTATAACAGTTTTTTAGTTATAATATGTTATACTAATGGGTAAAGAAATAAAAATAAAAAAAAAAATATATTCTCTTAGTTTATTTTAATAAAAAACAAAACAAAACAAATTAATAAAAAACAAAATAAATTAATAAACATTTTTACTTACTTTTGTTTGTCAAGTAACTCGGGTAAATCGATTTTGAGTTTGTCGAGTTGCTGAAGGTATTTAACAGATTTATTTCGTGTCGTATTTTTAATCGAGTAACTCGACAAACTTGCTGTAAGGTTTATCGAGTTACTCGAGTAACTTGAAAATTGCAATACAATGAATCAGTACGTTGCATGAATAATATTTGATATTCTATAACTTCATATAATATATTATAATAAAATAGCGATTATATGAGATAATTATATATTATTTTAAAGTGAAATAATATATTATATTTAGTGTTTTCAAAAATAAAAACACATTGTAGTAAAAATGTGTGATATTATTATTTTTTATTTATTAGACTTATTCTAATATTTTTTATAACAAAATTTATAAATAAATGTTTTATAAATTATTAAAAAATGTACTGCATATTTATTTATAAGTTTTTTAATAAATACGAATACAAATTTTGTTATAAATAATATTACTATAAGTCAAATAAATAGACATAATTTTATTTCATTGATCAAATATTAGAATATAGTAAAATAAAATATACATTATAATGAAGTAATGCTATGTATTATATATTCTTCTATTTTAGCAATTAATATTATAGTAATAATTATAATATGAAATTAAGTGAATAATAATTAATTTTGATAAAAATGAATATAAATTTTGTTATAAATTAGGCAATCATATGCTATAACTTTATATAATATATTATAATAAAATAGCTATTATATAAAATAATTATATATTATTTTAAATTAAGATATTATATTATATTTGATTTTTTCAAAAATAAAAAATATTGTAGTAAGAATGTGTTATAAGATTGATTTTTATTTATTACACTTATTCTAATGTTCTTTTTAACAAAATTTATATTCATATTCACAAAAAGACTTATAAATATATACATAATACATTTTATAATAAATTAGTGAAAAAATTATTTAATATAAATTTATTATAAAAAATTTAGTATAATTACTAAATTATTATAATAATGTAGTAATTAATTAATAATATATTAATACAGAATTAATTTTATTGTGTATTACATTATATAAATTAAAAAAGAAAAGCAAATAATGAAAAATTTAAGTTTCATTGGTTTGTCCAGTAAGTCAAGGAACTTGATTTTCATTTTGCCAAGTTACTTTACCTATAAGAAAGATTTATTTTGTATCACATTTTTGCATCGAGTAACTCGACAAACGTGCTTTTAGGTTTGTCGAGTTACTCGAGTAATTGCAACAATACATCTTTTGTATTTGTTGCTTTACTTTTTTTTATTTATATTATGTAATATACTTAATATTTTTTTCTTTTTTAATTTTGTCATGTTATTTTTTAACCAACTCGTGAATCTTAAAAGCTATCATATAAAATAATTTTATATTATTTTAAATTGAGATAATATGTTATATTTGATGTTCTGAAAAGTAAAAACATGGTGTATCAAAAATGTGCTATAATTTTTTATTTATTTATTAGACTTATTGTAATATTCTTTATAGCAAAATTTGAATTCATATTTCTAAAAAAACTTGTAAATAAATATGCAGTACATTTGAAAAAAATTTATAAAACATTTATTTCATATAAAATTGTTATAATAAATTGATTATAATTAGTAAATTATTATAGTAATGCAGTAATTAATTAATAATATATTGATACAAAAAACTTTTTATTATACTATAAATTTATTATAGTTATTTTTTTATAATATCTTATAGTACTTGCTAAAATTAAAAAATTATTAATATATTGTATTAAGGAATTATGATATACATTAAATTTATATTATATATATTCTTTTTGACTATATTCTAATAAATGATAGGTTAAATAAAATTTTATATATACTTTATTTATGAAGTTACTCAGCATATCTAAATTTCAGCCTCACGAAGTGCTTGAAAAATAATACCACAAAATAACAATGAAGAATTATTTAAATGTATTAAATAATTTAAATAATAAAGAAACACAATATAATGAAAATGTCAAATTTCTTTCATTTATGGATTAACTCAAGCAACTCGATTTTCAGTTTATCGAGTTGCTTTAGCTATTGAATATATTCATTTTGTGTGATATTTTAAATCGAGTAACTCGGTAAAGAAGATTTGGGCTTTGTCGAGGTAGTCGTGTCACTTTAATAATGTATATTTTTGATTTTCTTTTTTACTTTTTTTATTTAAAATATATAGTCCAATTAAATTTCTTCATTTTTTTGTTTTTTCATGTTATTTTTTAACGAAGTCGCGAACCTCAAAATTGGATTTGTGAAGTTCTTATATAAATTGATCATAATTAAAATCATTATTACAACAAATTTTACTAAAATTTATTTTGATAATTCAGAATGAAATCTAGTTAATATGAAATTCTTATACTAAATTTATGTTGAACACTACACTATTATAATAATATAATAATTTATTAATAATATTTTACTACAGATTTATTTTTTGTTCCTATAAATTTGTTATAACAGTTTTTTAGTTATAATATGTTATACTAATGGGTAAAGAAATAAAAATAAAAAGAAAATATATTTTCTTACTTCATTTTAATAACAAACAAAACAAAACAAATTAATAAACATTTTTACTTACTTTTGTTCGTCAAGTAACTTGGGTAACTCGATTTTGAGTTTGTCGAGTTGATTAAGGTATTTAATAGAGTCATTTTATGTCCCATTTTTAATCGAGTAACTCGACAAACTTGCTCTTAGGTTTATCGAGTTACTCGAGTAACTTGAAGAATGCAATACAATGAATCAGTACGTTGCATGAATAATATTTGATATCCTATAACTTCATATAATATATTATAATAAAATATTGACAACATAAAATAATTATATATTATTTTAAAGTGAAATAATATATTATATTTACTTTGTTCCAAAAAAAAAACACATTGTAGTAAAAATGTTTTATGCTATTTTTTTTTTATTTATTAGACTTATTCTAATATTTTTTATAACAAAATTTATAAATAAATATTTTATAAATTATTAATAAATGGATTGCATATTTATTTATAAGTTTTTTCATAAATATGAATATAAATTTTGTTATAAAGAATATTAGAATAAGTTAAATAAATATACATAGTTTTATTTCATTGATGAATTATTAGAATATAGTAAAATAAAATATATATTGTAATCAAGTAATGCTGTGTATTATATATTGTTTTATTTTAGCAATTAATATTATAATAATAATCAGAATAGAAAATTAACTAAATAAGAATTAATTTTGATAAAAATGAATATAAATTTTATTATAAATTAGGCAATCATATGCTATAACTTCATATAATGTATTATAATAAAATAGCTATTATATAAAATAATTATATATTATTTTAAATTAAGATATTATATTATATTTGATTTTTTAAAAAATAAAAATATATTGTAGTAACAATGTGTTATAATACTGATTTTTATTTATTACACTTATTCTAATATTCTGTATAACAAAATTTATATTCATATTTAGAAAAAGACTTATAAATACATACATAATACATTTTATAATAAATTATTTAAAAAATTATTTAATATAAATTTACTATAAAAAATTGATTCTAATTACTAAATTATTATAATAATGTAGTAATTAATTAATAATATATTAATACAGAATTACTTTTATTGTGTGTTACATTATATAAATTAAAAAAGAAAAGAAAATAACGGAAATTTTAAGTTTCATTGGTTTGTCCAGTAAGTCAAGGAACTTGATTTTCATTTTGCCAAGTTACTTTAGGTATAAAAAATATTTATTTTGTATTACATTTTTGCATCGAGTAACTCGACAAACGTGCTTTTACGTTTGTCGAGTTACTCGAGCAATTTCAACAATAGATCTTTTGTATTTGTTACTTTACTTTTTTTTATTTATATTACGTAATACACTTAATATTATTTTATTTTTTAATTTTGTCATGTTATTTTTTAACGAACTCGTGAATTTCAAAAGCTACCATATAAAATAATTTTATATTATTTCAAATTGAGATAATATGTTATATTTGATTTTTTGAAAAATAAAAACACAGTGAAGTAAAAATGTACTATAATATTTATTTTTATTTATTAGACTTATTGTAATATTCTTTATAGCAAAATTTGTATTCATATTTATGAAAAAACTTATAAATAAATATGCAGTACATTTTAAAATAATTTATAAAACATTTTTTTCATATAAAATTGTTATAATAAATTGATTATAATTACTAAATTATTATAATAATGTAGTAATTAATTAATAATATATTGATACAAAAAATGTTTTTATTATACTATAAATTTATTATAGTGATTTTTGTATAATATCTTATAGTACTTACTAAAATAGAAAAATTATTAATATATTGTATTAATGTACTATGATATGTATTAAATTTATATTATATATATTCTTTTTGACTATATTGTAATAAATGATAAGTTAAATAACATTTTTTATATATTTTATTTATAAAAATACTCAACATATCCTAATTTGTGCCTCACGAGGTTGTTCAAAAATAATACCACAAATAAGAATGAAGAATTACCTAAAGTTAGTAAATAATTTAAATAATAAAGTGCCACAAGATAATGAGAATGTTAAATTTCATTCGTTCATGGAGTAACTTAATAAACTCGATTTTCAGTTTATCGAGTTGCTTCTATTATTGAATAGATTGATTTTATGTGTCAATTTTAATTGAGTAACTCGATAAACATGATTTTTGGTTTGTTGAGTTACTTGAGTAACTTCAACAATGCATATTTGTAATTTTTTTGTCTACTTTTTGTATTTAAAATATGTATTCCACTTAAATTGTTTTATTTTTATTTTTTTTGTATTTTGTTTATTATTATTAATAAGTATACATATCTAATAATAAAAAGTTAATAGTCAAAATAAAAATACATAAAAATACAAAATATATAGATTTGTTAAATATAATTTATATCAATATAGTACATTAGAAAAAGCTTGTATCTAGAAAGGACAAAACTTTAGAAATATTACATAAAAAAACCTAATATTCATTCAAAGTATTGGAAAAAGTTGACAATGCATACAATGATATTATTTGTTTTTAAATGTTGTCTTTCTCTTTCGAAAGTCGTGTATTTCTCTCTGCTCTTGGCGTAGGCAATTTCTCTGGGATGACTTCAGTCTCAGATGAGATTGGATGTTCTTCAATTTTTCTCTTCTTGGATTTAGGCCCAGGTGAAGAAGGAAAATTAAGTTGTTTCACTGCACTTGGAAATGTTTGCCCTTGAAGAGGCATTGGTGTGTCAGCGGTATATGCTACATCTTTCCCTTTGTTACTCCTTGATCTTGTACTTGTAGAACTGATCGACATCGAATGAACTGATTCATTAATGAAGATAATGTCATACTTGTATTCATTGTCGAGGACATTTTTCTTCATTCCTTTAACATAAAAAAATTGTGCTTCCTCCAATGTGATTCTAATTTTTTCCAAGACTTGTGATCCACTGTCCATTAGTTGTTGGCCTGTGTATTGTAAGAATTTTTCTGCTGTATCTCCAATCATAGTCCCAGATAATGAGCCTGTGGAGTCTTCAAGTTCCAGATATACACGTGCCCTAAAATATAAAAAATGTTAAAAATGTTGCATGTGTAAATAATTATAAACGATAAATGATTTGTAAACAATATTATACCTTGGTACTGCAACTGCATGAGAAAATTTGCAGAAAACGCATTCGTATGTTTCATTCAAATCAGCACTTGATATTTTCTTGCAAGTATTGCATGACATGTACCAAAAGGATTGTTTAAAAACTCTCACGTATGCACGTGCGTGAACCCAGAAATATGCATATCCTGTTAGCTATTGTTGAAGATAAATTGTATAAATATTATGCAATAATGAAAAAAAATTTTCTATATAATATTTTAAATAAGATTAGGCTTACTCCAGATAACAAATTTGGAATATGTTCAATCTTTGTGATATTCTTTATGTCTGGACTGGAAAGATTCTTTGTTGCCGAGGATGGATATATCTTTGTCAAGATCATCTCATCTAACTTGTCCGAATTTGTTTCAACCCTTGCACAATGTTTAAAAATATTAGCAATGTATACACATGTATATATATATATTTGAAAAAAATATAATAAAAAAATATATTTTTACCAAGAAGTAAGCTCAATCACTTATTCTAAGTGGGCATTGAAGGAGAAAATGCTGTTGGCCTTGGTTGAAATTGAAAGGCCTGTGCATGAAATAAAGATATAGATATATTTATTGGAAGATCTAAGATTGCTTACAAATTTTGTAATATTCGATTGATGATTTATAAAATTATTCACAATATATTACCACTGAAAGATGTCACTTTTAAATGGTTTCCAATGATGATTTGTTTTGTGCTCAAGTTGTCAGCAATGAAACGACACTCTTTCTCCACAAAATTATCCCACATTGTTAGCAACACAGTGTTGAAGCTAGTATAGAAACACAGAAAATATATGAGAAAGTGGTATATGAATTTCTTGAATAATATTATAATTATTGGAATATATATTTATAGATGAAAATAATATAGCTATATATATATAAACCTTGTGTCGATGAGAACTACATCTTGAATAGATGTTTGTGTTTCAAACCTAGTTTGCACCAGCCTTTTAGGTTTGACATCAATTGCAACTCCAATAATACCTAAAGGATAAAAATAAGAAATTAGGACAAATGAAATTTGTTATGAATACAATGGAATGTATAAAAAGAAACATGTTCGTTTTCTTGTGAAATAGGAACAAGTACTTATATCAGAATTTGAGTCCATATAAGGTTCCAATTTGTCGAAAGGAACAAAATTATATGTAGAAGATATTAAAACACTGTGGTCTTCATTCACTTCTTCGACTCTTGTTCGACCAGATATTGTCCATTGTATGTTGCCCATCGAAGCTTGATACTCAGGCTTTGTAAATTTAACATTTGCATTTGAGACAAGATATGTTTTGCCAAGTAATAGCTTGTCTTCATATGCCGAGATGTTCGCATCATAAATAGTTGCATGGACTCTATTTTTCTGTATAATACCATACATTTAAATTAGATATTTTGTATAAACATATATATAATTTTGGCTAGATATTATTTTTGAATATCAAATAAGACAATTTAAAGCTATAACATATTAAAGGCGAAAAAATTTTTTTAAAAATTTTATGTGGCTAAAATGAAATAAATCAAGGCACATAAATAATAGATTAAAGTAATATACCTCAGGATCCATAAATACCATATTTTGATATTTTGTTGGGCTTCGTTGAGCTACTCGTGGAAACGATTTTTCCACAACAATGATTTTTGCCGTCCAGTTTGTATCGTTGGGAGCAATATTTGGTATTAATTTGTACTGTTTATCCATTGTTTGATCCTGTAGAAAATGTCAAATATAAATTAAAGACTATAAATAAGTTATCAAAGTGAAATAATATTTATACTAATAATGAATTGTAAGAGTATATAATGAAATATAGTATGAAGTTGTACTTCAAATCTGAAAGAGGAGTACGAGGATACAAATATTGAGAATTAAAGACTTGTTGATAAATGCTAATATAGAATGTTTGTTGTGTTTGGTTTGTAATCACAACTAATGTATATATATAGAGGTATATAGTATCTATTATGCCAATAGTAAGGATATGTTTACTCAATAGGGGTCTAAATCTTCTGTCCTGATTGATGCTTGCCTTATGACGCCGTAATTAATAAATGATGTGGGCCCCAATAATGATGCCATAAAAACTCATTCATAGTTGTCCTCACTTCATCCTACTCAGCCCCAATTAGTTTAAATAAAGTGCTGATTATACTTATAATAGATTTGAAGATTCCAAAATATTAATATAAGCACTCAAAAATTTTATGTCAGTATTTCTACTATTATGTTAAATTATAGTAAAGGCAAATTGATCAAATTGAAATAAAGAAAATTTTATTATTATAATGTATATTATTTAAAATTATGTAATAGCAAAAATTTATTATTGAGTTAAAAAAGTTTATTAAGATTTTAATAAGTATAATTAGTTATTATACATTTAAGTATTTTTGTGTATCGAGCAAGAAAATATAACCTATAAAATTAAGAATAAATAAAAAAATAAATAATTGATGGTTAAATTGTGAATATGAAATTTGCTTTACTTAGTAATATACAATGAAAATAAGTAACTACTACAACAGAAGAAAAATATTATTCATTAGAGTTCAAACATATATGAGACTTGAGTAGATTCGAAGTTATTATTTTCTAAGCTGAAAGATTACACTGTTAGAGATTATGAGATGAATGGATGAAACTATAATAAAACAATAGGTAAGGAAATGTATAATAAAGTAAGCTTCAAATTAGTAATTTATAGATAAACCAGAATACACAAAAATCTTTTCGATAAGTGAAAAAAAAAAATTATTTAGGATTTATGTAGAATGCAAAAAAATTAAAGTGTTCAATCACAATGTTTATACTGTAAATGTTTCTATTATTTTAATGAAGTTAAGTTAAAGTTAAAATTAGTCAAGAATTCTTAGATGCGTGAGAAATAGTGATGTTAGGACCATTTGTGACTATAAATAGGAAAATAGGAATCATATTTAAAATAGAAGAGCGAATTGGGATCAAATTGTTACAAACATGAAAGAAGAGGCAGTCCTTCTTTCAATTAATAGAAGATAAGATAGGGTCCAGCATTTATTACGTATTGCGTGTCTTCAAGGAGATACAGACCAGCCGTCTAGCATTAAATGATGCGTGGAAAGCAAAGCAAGAATTGGAGATGAGGATATGAAACTCGAATTGGGAATAACGAGGTGAAGCACAACTTGAAGATATTAATATACGTTAATGTATATACAATTTTCATACGTGTATGGTGAAAATGAATAGATTAAAGATAATGTTGACATGTGTACAATAAAAAGATATTTGTACATTTATGATCTGAATTATTACTTGTATTAGGTATGATTATATATAAGAGTAGACTAAGTAGTAATCTATAGTCTATTGTATTAATTTGTCTGAATTCAATGAAAGTAAGCAATAAATTATACTTAGATATTTTTTAGTTACAACAATTGATTTGTGTTCATTTAAATATAGAGGAAAAAAAGTCATATAGAATATAAATAAATTTTTATATTGTTAATAGCTAATGACTTTATAACATATGTATAAAAACGCGTTCAATGGCAAAATAAATATAAATTGATAACATTAAATATTTAAATATTTGTACTTTAAATATTTGTTTGTTAAATTTTGTATTCCATTTATTCATTTACCTAAATCAATACTACGTTCTTAGAAAATCGATTACGTTTCATAAAATCATGAATAAGATAAATTTAGTTTTAAACTTTAAAAATTCAAATTCGATAAACATAATGTATTTTATATGAATTTTTTTTCATATAATTATGTTGGTTATCAAATACACTTTATAACTATATCTATTATACAAATAAATTTAATAGAGACTAATATAGCTTTTTAGAGTTTAATATATAAGCATCATTACAAATTGTATTAATAGCAATGAAAAAAAAAAATTTATACTAATCATATTTCATAAATTCATTATTTGAATGAACGTGTTATATAATATTTAGTATATCTATAATACGAATATAAACATATTAAATATTAGCAAAATAAAAATACAATAATAAAAGATATTTTACTTTGTTAAAAATATACGGTCAAAAGTTGGTCTAAATTTAGCATAAATATATTATTAAATTTTTATTAAATTATTCATAATGTAAAATTAAAAAAAAATAATCATTGATAAATCTACACTATTTGTAGTATAATATTTGAAGACGAAAAAAAAACAGATAATAGTAAAATAAAATTCAAAAACTATCTAAATCAAATGATGAGTTTTATTATTTTGGATTATAAATCGATGCTGTTACAAACCATACATAACTATAGCATTATACATCTGAACAGACTGGCCATTCATTCACTACAGTATAAATAATTTAAATGCTCTGTATATATTTTCTTCAAAGTTTTATACAATATCCTTCACCAATTGTAATGTAAGAATACACTGGCTCTTTATTGACTGGAATACAATTCATGTGAAAGCTTTTTAGAAGTAATATTCAAAGAACACATAGAATATACTTCATCAATATTCACTGCAATATCATTCATGTCACAGATTTATACAAGTGTTCTTCAAAGAACACATAGAATACACTTCAAGAATACAATTTAAACTATTGTTTAAAAAGTAAAAATCCCCTAATTAAAAAAAAAATATGCATAATAATAATTAAAACACTATGAATGCACAATTGCTAATATTTCTGTATAAACTACATTCTTTGTACAACAAAAATGATTTTTAAATTTATCATTTGGTATAATTAATGCTTTTATAGATTTACTTGTTTTTGCTCTAGATAATGCAACATAAAGTTGACCATGAGAAAATACAGGTTCAGGAAGATATAGTCCCACATAATCTAGTGTTTGACCTTGAGCTTTATTTATTGTCATTGCAAAACAAGCACGAATTGGAAATTGCGTTCTTTTAAAAGGAAATGTACTCTTATCACTTTCAAGTGGAATAAATGGAATTCTAGGTAAAAAAACTTTCTTCCCACGCCACTCTCCAACAAATATTTCAGCATGAATAACATTACGCTCAAATGCACGACAAATTAATCTAGTGCCATTACATAATCCTTCAGATGGATTAATATTTCTTAATAACATAACAGGACAATTTTGTTTCAATACAAGTTCATGAGGTGGTATACCATTTGGAGTTAGTGTATTAAGAAAATCTTCATGAATACTTTGTTCATTTTTTTCTAATGTTTCATCAAAGCTATAATATATAACATTTTCACCAGCAATTTGATTAAGTACAATATTATTTATTTCATCAACAGCATTATTTGTAGGAGTTAAAATAACTCGATTAATCATCTTATCTAATTCATTGGTATAATTTTGTAAGTTTGGATAAACACTTTCGATCAATTCTTTTAGAGAAACTATCTTGTTATCAAAGGGTATAGCTATTTCATCTGGTAATGTAATCATATTACAGGTATGCCTAGGTTGAATTCCATTGCCTATATCGAGCAGTAATTTAGAAAAGTATGGGTCTAATTGAGCTCTCATATTTTGCACCAATTGTAATTGTATGAAATTTGGCCATAAGTATGAATACACTAAACTTGATCCAATGATAACTTCTTTATTTCCCTTTTGAACTACTGGTAATACTTGTCGAAAATCACCTCCTAAAACAACAACCTTCCCTCCAAATGGTAATATAGAATCATTAACATCTCTTAGCATTCTATCTACAGCCTCTATTGCATAACGGTGAACCATTGGTGCTTCATCCCAAATAATCAAATTTGTCAATCTAAAGAAACTTGCTAAAGCAGATTGCTTACTAACAGAACATGTCATATTGTGATTTATTTCAAGTGGTATCTTAAACCGTGAATGTGCTGTTCGTCCACCAGGTAATAAAGCAGCTGGAACACCTGAGGAAGCAGTTGCTAAACCTATAAGATTTTTAGATCTAATTGTAGAGAGCAAACCTTTATATAAATAAGTTTTACCAGTTCCACCAGGTCCATCTATAAAATACAAACGACTTGTATTACTATATACATCTGAAAGAATTTTGTCATAGGAAATTTTTTGATATTCATTCAAGTTATTTGCAAACATAGTATTGTCAGCATGAATAACATTGTTTAATTCTTCATTAATAATCTTAGCTAATATGTCTTCTTGTTCCATATATATTTGAAAAGGTACAAGATGATAATCATTTATATTTTTATTATTTGCTTCTAATATAGAATTGATTTCATGTAGTGCTTTTATTTCTGCATTTGCAATGGACATACTATTAGATAAATAATCTTCACATAAAAATAGGCGAAATTTTTTCCATAATACATCTGGATTATTAGGAGAACATAGAATGAGTATGGTAGCAAATAATCTACGAAGAGAAGAAGGCATTTGATAATTAATAGCTTCATCTAAACAAAACTGACAATAATTATTGTCTTGTAATAAACCAAGTGCCATAGCCGTTTCACGAAAAGAAGACAAATAAACACCATTAACTAATTTTAAATTTTGAAATGAAGTTGCTCCTTTAATATGATTTAATAAAATACGTAAATAATATCTTTCTCCTTCAGTTATAGTAGATGTAACTATTCTACCAATAACATTTCCTTTCTTCCTTCGACACCATATTTTCCCTTGGCCATCCCATACAAAAAATTTTGGAAAATCTTTATATAATAATGTTTTTGCAAGTTCATTTGAAACATTCATATGAAAAAATTCAGTTAACATTGTGCGTTGTCTAGATTCATTATTGATTACTGTTTCTAAATTTTCATAATCTCTATATGTTATCAAGTGGTTATTTTCAAGATGTAATTGTAATGAGATAACTGAGGGAGACATTTCATACAAAACAAATCCATATATTCTCCACATTGCTTCAGGTGGAGAAATCCAACGACCATTTTGATATATCTCAATTTCATCAATAGGATTTTCATTATTAGTATTACTAATTGAAATACTTACACGATCATAGCCTTTATACACATATTTATAGAGGTATTTAACAGCTTTAACTGTTGAACATATTTCCACATTAATATGGCAATCAAACTTTGCACACAAATATGGATTGTAAGGTACAACCCATCTATTGTCTAATAAATGTCCTCGAATCATAAATGATCGTTTATCATTCAATCGTCTATAAGTTGGATAAGAATTATGGCCAATAGAAGTATTTGAAATATATTCCTTTGGATATTTATTCTTACAATGACCATTTCTATCCATACAAACATTATGGGGATTCAAATGACCACATGGACCATGCATCATATGTTTAACAACAATAGAATGAAGGTGAGGATATTTTACTTTGTCTGGAATTTCACATGATACAATAGAATCAACTCTATCAATATTATTAATTTTCGCATTGCTTTGTAAGATGAGCAAGAAATGAGCATGTGGAAGTCCTCGTTTTTGGAATTCTACAACATAAATATATGCAGCAACAGGCCCAAAGATTTGGTACTTAAATAGATCAACTTTAAGTTCTTCTAATTTAGCTTTGAATATTCTAGCAGTCAAATCTGGTCTATTCTGTCCTATATCATTATGCCTTAACTCTTGTTTTATTTCTACCCAATTTGGGTTACATGTCAATGTTAAAAATAAATCAGGTTTACCAAATTTTTGTACTAATGCCATTGCATCCATATATCTTTTTTTCATATCTCTAGGACCTCCAACAAAAGAAGAAGGTAAAATAATTCGACGACCAATTTGTGCACCTCTATTTTGACCATTTTCTACACTATCTACAACTCCTTGATATAATTCAGCACGAATTTCGCTTTGATTTTGACGAAAATAATCTAATCGACTTGTTTCAAGTTTAACATACATATCTACTACATATTGTTGTAGAAGTCTACCAGCATGAAGTAAAACATTGTTTTGTGTATCACGTACCTGTAATTTGAAGCAATAGTATTCACGGCAAGATACTTGTAAACTTTTCTTATTCTTCTTGTGAACTGCAGAATAGAAAAATGCAAACAAATTTAATGAAAAGAAATTCTAAATTGAATAAGTTTAAATGAAGAAACACATTAGTAATCTTTACCTTTTTTTTCTTTCTCTATTATATCAGCTGCACAACTCATGTTTTCAGTAGAAACGGAATTCTCATTTGTACTATAAATATCAATTGTATTATTTTTTGCCTTTTCAATACCTTCATGCCAACCAATCTCACCGAAGGGAAATAATAATGGGTACTGTAGGGGATCATAACATCCATAATAATAATGTATTCTATGTGAATTATTAGAGTGACAATAAATTGATATATCACGATATCTTATGTCTGCAGATGGGTCCTCATCAACCCAAACTGCAGCCACTTCAGATGTAGAAGGTGCATTATATACTCTTTGATCAAGACCAGCATCACATCTAATTTGTATTTTGCAAGTTTGAAGATTTTCAATATCACCTAAGGAACGAAAAAATCTAGAATATGGATTAATCTCTAATATATTTACTAATATATGTAGTAAAGATGATGAGAAATTGATACATGTATTTAATCTATTTTGTATTTCGTTGTCTGTATCATAAAAATATAACTGTAAATATGATGGATTACTATCAATGTTTAGAATTGGATTTATATAATGGTATACTTGTCCTTGAACTCTAAAAGTGTAAATACCTTTGTAGTTAGTAGATTTAGATAAATCTTTATCAAACTTCACTCCAAAAGAGGTAAAGCAAAATGGTTATTATAATTTCGCACATTATTTTTAAAATCCAATGCTTCATCTGTACTTGAAGTATATAAATCATATAAAATAGAGGGAGAACAATTGATATGCAATTTAATTTTTCCATCAGCACAACAAAAACCTTTACTTTCTTTTTCAAATTTTTTTGCAAAACAGTGAATACAATTTGTTGGAGTACGTAATACATAAGTTTCTGTGGGTACATGTCTCATAGTAATATTTGAAATACAGGGAGTTAATTGGAATTCATGATTTTGATTTTCATGTTCTTCATAATAAATATTGCTTTCTATACCATCATCTTCTAAATTGTTAGAGTCAATGAAAGAAATTTCATGTCCATCTTCATTCAATTCTTGAGCTATAAAAAATATGACAAATGAAAACAACATAAATAAATAAATGGGAAAAAATTGTGCATAACAGGAAAAACATAAAAACAAAAAAAACTTTAGCTCACCAGATAATTGCAAACTACCTATTGAATTGACATCGTTCAACTCAACATCTTCAAGTAACTGAATCCTTGTTTTTTGAATCTTCTTGTTAGATTTATATTGTGTATGCTCAGCATACATCTGTCTTCTTTTCTTCTTTTGTTGTTCTTTATTTGAGTCAACAATTTTTTCACCTGTCATCTAATATATTTTATCATATAATAAATATAAAAATTAGTCTTATTCAATGTAGAAAAAAAAAATATATACTATAAACATTATTAAGACAAATATGAATAAGATTAGTACATACATGTAATAACCAACAAGGAAAAAAATTGTATTGCTTAAAATTGTAATATTCAACTATAACATGTAAATACATGATATAAAAAAAAAATACTTATTAATAAAGATATAATGAAAAAATAAACCAAAGAACACAAAAAATAATTAATTTCAAATTTCTATCAATGAATAATTACATACCTATAAATTGAAGTTAGGAACTTGGTATAAACCCACTGATGAAGAACTGATCAAATCAAAAAATTGAATATAAGATCTTCTACAATCTATACTCAAACTCAATAGGTGAAGAAAGGAGATGAGAATTATGATTTCAAATATAAGTAAGAAACTACAATGATTTCGAGTAAGAAAAAGAGCAAATCAACAAAATTCTAAGGTTTGATGAGAGTAGAAATAAGAGAACAAGGCTAAGAACAAAGAAAATAGAAAAGAAGCAAAAACTGTCTATATATGTCTGATACAAATAAAACAAAAGAAATATATAAAATAATACTGCCAAAATAATATCGTATATTTATAATAAGTGCATGGTTTAGATGTACATAAAATTATATATGTTATTAATAATAAGTACAAAGATAAGGACAAAGAAATGAAAAAAACTGAAAACTAAGTAAGTTATAATTTCTAAATGCGTACACGTGTTAATAATATGGTAACATTTTGAATAAATTAAGTTTAATAATTTTTCTTAATTATCTCGTAAGTTGGAAAGATTTACTAAAATACAAAAATATGCATCCAATAGAAAATGAAGACCAGATATTATACACAAATTTTGAAGTCAAACATTGCGGCTACTATGAGAAACAAGATTATACAATATAATAATTGCAAAATGCAACAAACACAAAAATTTATGTAGAAATATTGACAGCTAATTACTCGAGGAAATCGAGAAACGACATTTCATTTTGTCGAGTTCATCGAGAAAACAACTTACACGAACAGCAGAAATTCATACTAAATTTGACAATCATTATTAACAATAATGAAAGCTGATCATTACATTAGAAATGATATAATGACTACAAAATTAAATGCCTGACATTTATAAAAAAATACATATATATAATTTCTCATTTGTTGATGTTCTAATTTTTGTTTATGTTTTCATGAAAATCCAGTAAAAATAAAATCGAGTTAGTTGATAAATTTTGATGGAATATTAATTTTTTTTATTTTTGTTAGAGTTATTCAACAAAATCAAACTAAAATCTGTAACAAAATATAAAGGTCGGGGATGGGCAAAAAAAATAAAAGGTCATGCTTAAAGTTGTCATGAAATGAAAATGATATAAAGTAAAAGTAAAAATTACAAACAATTAAATAAATAAATAAATTGCTAAAACCCCATAAAAATACGAATACAAATTTTGTTATAAACAATATTACAATAAGTCAAATAAATAGACATAATTTTATTTCATTGATCAAATATTAGAATATAGTAAAATAAAATATACATTATAATGAAGTAATGCTATGTATTATATATTCTTCTATTTTAGCTATTAATATTATAGTAATAATTATAATACGAAATTAAGTGAATAATAATTTATTTTGATAAAAATGAATATAAATTTTGTTATAAATTAGGCAATCATATGCTATAACTTTATATAATATATTATAATAAAATAGCTATTATAAAAAATAATTATATATTATTTTAAATTAAGATATTATATTATATTTGATTTTTTCAAAAATAAAAACATATTGTAGTAAGAATGTGTTATAAGATTGATTTTTATTTATTACACTTATTCTAATGTTCTTTTTAACAAAATTCATATTCATATTCACAAAAAGACTTATAAATATATACATAATACATTTTATAATAAATTAGTGAAAAAATTATTTAATATAAATTTATTATAAAAAATTTAGTATAATTACTAAATTATTATAATAATGTAGTAATTAATTAATAATATATTAATACAGAATTAATTTTATTGTGTATTACATTATATAAATTAAAAAAGAAAAGCAAATAATGAAAAATTTAAGTTTCATTGGTTTGTCCAGTAAGTCAAGGAACTTGATTTTCATTTTGCCAAGTTACTTTAGCTATAAGAAAGATTTATTTTGTATCACATTTTTGCATCGAGTAACTCGACAAACGTGCTTTTAGGTTGGTCGAGTTACTCAAGTAATTGCAACAATACATCTTTTGTATTTGTTGCTTTAATTTTTTTTATTTATATTATGTAATATACTTAATATTTTTTTCTTTTTTAATTTTGTCATGTTATTTTTTAACCAACTCGTGAATCTTAAAATCTATCATATAAAATAATTTTATATTATTTTAAATTGAGATAATATGTTATATTTCATTTTCTGAAAAGTAAAAACATGGTGTATCAAAAATGTGCTATAATATTTTTTTTATTTATTAAACTTATTGTAATATTCTTTATAGCAAAATTTGAATTCATATTTCTGAAAAAACTTGTAAATATATATGCAGTACATTTGAAAAAAATTTATAAAACATTTCTTTCATATAAAATTGTTATAATAAATTGATTATAATTAGTAAATTATTATAATAATGCAGTAATTAATTAATAATATATTGATACAAAAAACTTTTTATTATACTATAAATTTATTATAGTTATTTTTTTATAATATCTTATAGTACTTGCTAAAATTAAAAAATTATTAATATATTGTATTAATGAATTATGATATACATTAAATTTATATTATATATATTCTTTTTGACTATATTCTAATAAATAATAGGTTAAATAAAATTTTATATATACTTTATTTATGAAGTTACTCAGCATATCTAAATTTCAGCCTCACGAAGTGCTTGAAAAATAATACCACAAAATAACAATGAAGAATTATTTAAATGTATTAAATAATTTAAATAATAAAGAAACACAATATAATGAAAATGTCAAATTTCTTTCATTTATGGATTAACTCAAGCAACTCGATTTTCAGTTTATCGAGTTGCTTTAGCTATTGAATAGATTCATTTTGTGTGATATTTTAAATCGAGTAACTCGGTAAAGAAGATTTGGGCTTTGTCGAGGTACTCGAGTCACTTTAATTATGCATATTTTTTATTTTCTTTTTTACTTTTTTTATTTAAAATATATAGTCCACTTAAATTTCTTCATTTTTTTGTTTTTTCATGTTATTTTTTAACGAAGTCGCGAACCTCAAAATCGGATTTGTGAAGTTCTTATATAAATTGATCATAATTAAAATCATTATTATAACAAATTTTACTAAAATTTATTTTGATAAATCAGAATGAAATCTAGTTAATATGAAATTCTTATACTAAATTTATGTTGAACACTACACTATTATAATAATATAATAATTTATTAATAATATTTTACTACAGATTTATTTTTTGTTCCTATAAATTTGTTATAACAGTTTTTTAGTTATAATATGTTATACTAATGGGTAAAAAAATAAAAATAAAAAGAAAATATATTTTCTTACTTCATTCAAAACAAATTAATAAACATTTTTACTTAATTTTGTTCGTCAAGTAACTAGGGTAACTCGATTTTGAGTTTGTCGAGTTGATTAAGGTATTTAATAGAGTCATTTTGTGTCTCATTTTTAATCGAGTAACTCGACAAACGTGCTCTTAGGTTTATCGAGTTACTCGAGTAAGTTGAAGAATGCAATACAATGAATCAGTACGTTGCATGAATAATATTTGATATCCTATAACTTCATATAATATATTATAATAAAATATTGACAATATAAAATAATTATATATTATTTTAAAGTGAAATAATATATTATATTTACTTTGTTCCAAAAAAAAAAATACATTGTAGTAAAAATGTGTTATGCTATTTTTTTTAATTTATTAGACTTATTCTAATATTTTTTATAACAAAATTTATAAATAAATATTTTATAAATTATTAATAAATGGATTGCATATTTATTTATAAGTTTTTTCATAAATATGAATATAAATTTTGTTATAAACAATATTAGAATAAGTCAAATAAATACACATAGTTTTATTTCATTGATGAATTATTAGAATATAGTAAAATAAAATATATATTGTAATCAAGTAATGCTGTGTATTATATATTGTTTTATTTTAGCAATTAATATTATAATAATAATTAGAATAGAAAATTAACTAAATAAGAATTAATTTTGATAAAAATGAATATAAATTTTGTTATAAATTAGGCAATCATATGCTATAACTTCATATAATGTATTATAATAAAATAGCTATTATATAAAATAATTATATATTATTTTAAATTAAGATATTATATTATATTTCATTTTTTAAAAAATAAAAACATATTGTAGTAACAATGTGTTATAATACTGATTTTTATTTATTACACTTATTCTAATATTCTGTATAACAAAATTTATATTCATATTTAGAAAAAGACTTATAAATACACACATAATACATTTTATAATAAATTATTAAAAAAATTATTTAATATAAATTTATTATAAAAAATTGATTATAATTACTAAATTATTATAATAATGTAGTAATTAATTAATAATATATGAATACAGAATTCATTTTATTGTGTGTTACATTATATAAATTTAAAAAGAAAAGAAAATAATGAAAATTTTAAGTTTGATTGGTTTATCCAGTAAGTCAAGGAACTTGATTTTCATTCTGCCAAGTTACTTTAGCTATAAAAAATATTTATTTTGTATTACATTTTTGCATCGAGTAACTCGACAAACGTGCTTTTAGGTTTGTCGAGTTACTCGAGTAATTTCAACAATCCATCTATTGTATTTGTTACTTTATTTTTATTTATTTACATTATGTAATACACTTAATATTTTTGTATTTGTTAATTTTGTCATGTTATTTTTTAACTAACTCGTGGATCTTAAAAGCTATCATATAACATAATTTTATATTATTTTAAATTCAGATAATATGTTATATTTGATATTTTAAAAAATAAAAACATAGTGTACGAAAAATGTGTTATAATATTTATTTTTATTTATTACACTTATTGTAATATTCTTTATAGCAAAATTTGTATTCATATTTATGAAAAAATTTATAAATAAATATGCAGTACATTTGAAAATAATTTATAGATGATTTCTTTCATATAAAATTGTTATAATAAATTGATTATAATTACTAAATTATTATAATAATGCAGTAATTAACTAATAATATATTGATACAAAAATGTTTTTATTATACTATAAATTTATTATAGTTATTTTTTTATAATTTCTTATAGTATTTGCTAAAATAAAAAAATTATTAATATATTGTATTAATGAATTATGATATATATTATATTTATATTATATATATTATTTTTGACTATATTCTAATAAATGATAGGTTAAATAACATTTTTTATATACTTTATTTATGAAGTTACTTAGCATATTCAAATTTGAGCCTCACGAAGTGCTTGAGAAATAATACCACAAAATAACAATGAAGAATTATTTAAATGTATTAAATAATTTAAATAATAAAGAAACACAATATAATGAAAATGTTAAATTTCTTTCATTTATCGATTAACTCAACCAACTCGATTTTCAGTTTATCGAGTTGCTTTAGCTATTGAATAGATTCATTTGATGTGATATTTTAAATTGAGTAACTCGACAAACGAGATTTGAGCTTTGTCGAGTTACTCGAGTCACTTTAATAGTACATACTTTTGATTTTGTTTTTTACTTTTTTTATTTAAGATATTTAGTCTACTTAAATTTCTTTATTTTTTTTGTTTTTTCACGTTATTTTTTAACGAAATCGTAAACCTGAAAATTGGATTTGTGAAGTTCTTACATAAATTGATCATAATTAAATTCGTTATTATAACAAATTTTACTAAAATGTATTTTCATAATTCAGAATAAAATCTAGTTAATATGAAATTCTTATACTAAATTTATGTTAAATACTACATTATTATAATAATGTAATAATGAATTAATAATATTTTACAACAGATTTCTTATATTTTCCTATAAATTTGTTATAACAGTTTTTTAGTTATAATATGTTATACTAATGGGTAAAGAAATAAAAATAAAAAAAAAATATATTCTCTTAATTTATTTTAATAAAAAACAAAACAAAACAAATTAATAAAAAACAAAATAAATTAATAAACATTTTTACTTACTTTTGTTTGTCAAGTAACTCGGGTAAATCGATTTTGAGTTTGTCGAGTTGCTGAAGGTATTTAACACATTTATTTCGTGTCCTATTTTTAATCGAGTAACTCGACAAACTTGCTGTAAGGTTTATCGAGTTACTCGAGTAACTTGAAGATTGCAATACAATGAATCAGTACATTGCATGAATAATATTTGATATTCTATAACTTCATATAATATATTATAATAAAATAGCGATTATATGAGATAATTATATATTATTTGAAAGTGAAATAATATATTATATTTAGTGTTTTCAAAAATAAAAACACATTGTAGTAAAAATGTGTGATATTATTATTTTTTATTTATTAGACTTATTCTAATATTTTTTATAACAAAATTTATAAATAAATGTTTTATAAATTATTAAAAAATGTACTGCATATTTATTTATAAGTTTTTTTAATAAATACGAATACAAATTTTGTTATAAATAATATTACAATAAGTCAAATAAATAGACATAATTTTATTTCATTGATCAAATATTAGAATATAGTAAAATAAAATATACATTATAATGAAGTAATGCTATGTATTATATATTCTTCTATTTTAGAAATTAATATTATAGTAATAATTATAATATGAAATTAAGTGAATAATAATTAATTTTGATAAAAATGAATATAAATTTTGTTATAAATTAGGCAATCATATGCTATAACTTTATATAATATATTATAATAAAATAGCTATTATATAAAATAATTATATATTATTTTAAATTAAGATATTATATTATATTTGATTTTTTCAAAAATAAAAAATATTGTAGTAAAAATGTGTTATAAGATTGATTTTTATTTATTACACTTATTCTAATGTTCTTTTTAACAAAATTTATATTCATATTCACAAAAAGACTTATAAATATATACATAATACATTTTATAATAAATTAGTGAAAAAATTATTTAATATAAATTTATTATAAAAAATTTAGTATAATTACTAAATTATTATAATAATGTAGTAATTAATTAATAATATATTAATACAGAATTAATTTTATTGTGTATTACATTATATAAATTAAAAAAGAAAAGCAAATAATGAAAAATTTAAGTTTCATTGGTTTGTCCAGTAAGTCAAGGAACTTGATTTTCATTTTGCCAAGTTACTTTAGCTATAAGAAAGATTTATTTTGTATCACATTTTTGCATCGAGTAACTCGACAAACGTGCTTTTAGGTTTGTCGAGTTACTCGAGTAATTGCAACAATACATCTTTTGTATTTGTTGCTTTACTTTTTTTTATTTATATTATGTAATATACTTAATATTTTTTTCTTTTTTAATTTTGTCATGTTATTTTTTAACCAACTCGTGAATCTTAAAAGCTATCATATAAAATAATTTTATATTATTTTAAATTGAGATAATATGTTATATTTCATGTTCTGAAAAGTAAAAACATGGTGTATCAAAAATGTGCTATAATTTTTTTATTTATTTATTAGACTTATTGTAATATTCTTTATAGCAAAATTTGAATTCATATTTCTGAAAAAACTTGTAAATAAATATGCAGTACATTTGAAAAAAATTTATAAAACATTTATTTCATATAAAATTGTTATAATAAATTGATTATAATTAGTAAATTATTATAGTAATGCAGTAATTAATTAATAATATATTGATACAAAAAACTTTTTATTATACTATAAATTTATTATAGTTATTTTTTTATAATATCTTATAGTACTTGCTAAAATTAAAAAATTATTAATATATTGTATTAATGAATTATGATATACATTAAATTTATATTATATATATTCTTTTTGACTATATTCTAATAAATGATAGGTTAAATAAAATTTTATATATACTTTATTTATGAAGTTAGTGAACATATCTAAATTTCAGCCTCACGAAGTGCCTGAAAAATAATACCACAAAATAACAATGAAGAATTATTTAAATGTATTAAATAATTTAAATAATAAAGAAACACAATATAATGAAAATGTCAAATTTCTTTCATTTATGGATTAACTCAAGCAACTCGATTTTCAGTTTATCGAGTTGCTTTAGCTATTGAATAGATTCATTTTGTGTGATATTTTAAATCGAGTAACTCGGTAAAGAAGATTTGGGCTTTGTCGAGGTACTCGTGTCACTTTAATAATGTATATTTTTGATTTTCTTTTTTACTATTTTTATTTAAAATATATAAACGCCTAAATTATTAATGAAACAAAAAAATTCAAAGTTGAAAATACTAAATTATCAAATTACTTACATGCAAAAAACAATAACCAAAACATAAAATTTAACAATCGCCAATCTAGAATAACTACAAATTTTTTAATATTTCCACTTTGCCGATTGACTCGACAAAGTGAAAAAAATGAAAAAAAAAATAATAATAATTTAAAAAAAGGAAAATTTATGAAAAAAAAATTAGACTACTTTTTAAAAGTTGCAAGACTTAATGTACATTTTAAATTTTTTTTCTTATTATTCGTTTTTTTGTTTTTAATTAAAAAACCTAGCCAAATTAAATATAAATAAAAGTTTAAACGTCAGAGATGAGGGAAAAAAATTAATAATAAGAAATTTGTTATAAAAGGAAAAAGATGTGGACTAAAACTGCAAAAAAAAAAAAAAAATAAATAAATTCCTAAAAGTCCATAAAAATAAAAAATGTTAAAAAAAGAATTATTTCCAAGGTCTCCAACTATTCCGAGTTACTCGATAAAGTAGGATAAAGAAAATGTTTTTATTTTTCCTACCTTGCCGAGTTACTCGGCAAAGTGGAGAAAATTAAAAAAAAAAAAGATTTTTTTATTTTTGAATTTTATATTTTGTCATGAAATTGTCCAAAAAAAATAATTAATAATAATAATTTTGCATTAGCAAAATGGAGAAAAAATTATTTAAAATAATTTTTTTATATTCTGTCATGAAAATGTCCACCTATAAAATAATAATATAATTTTTACAATCAATAATCACAATATCATACAATACAAAGTAATTTTATATCACATATAATTTAATATAAAATCTTATGATAAATGCTAGAGTCAAAAAAATATATAGACGCCTAAATTATCATTAAAATAAAAATATTCAAAATTGAAAATACTAAATTATCAAATTACCTACATGCAAAAAACAATAACAAAAACATAAAATTTAACAATTAATATAAATACAAAATTACAATGACAAAGTGGGAAAAATTTAAAACAATTAATTTATTTTTTTATTTTTTTTTATATTTTGTCATCAAATTGTCTATAAAAAAAATAACAATAATAATTTTGCATGAGCAAAGTCGGGAAAAAAAATGTTTATTTTATTTTTATATTAAATCATGAAAATGTCCAACAGGAAAAAAGTAATAATTTTTATAACCAATAATCATAATTTCATATAACATAAAATAATTATACATCATATATAATTTAATAGACAATCTAATCATAAATGCTAGAGTAAAAAAAATATATACATACAAAAAACAATAACCAAAACATAAAATTTAACAATTAATATAAATACAAAATGGAATATGTTTATGAAATGAAGAACAACAGAAACCACATCTAATAATAAAAAAATCTCCTAAGTCAAGTGATTGAACAATAATCACATGATAAAATACCGGACAATAAATATGTTCGAATCACTCGATAACTAAACTAAAGAAATATTTTCCAGTCTCGACAACGAAGGAAATAAACTACTAAAACAAAGCAAGATACAAAGTCAACAAAAGTTGCGCATGTCTACAGAAAACAAATCAAATGATTTAAACAAATAATAAATAAAAAGGTAAAAAGCTTTGGAAAAATGACAGCTCCCATAAAATGAAGAAAAGTCAACAAAGGCAGCCTTGTTAACAAGTTAAACAAACTTATAGTACTAATAATGAGATTTGGACAAAATGAAGACTAAAACTACATCAAAACGACGTCGCGTTGGTTGAAGGGTGAATAGTAAACATACCATAGACACTTATATTATAGTCGTGATATATATATAGGAAAGAATTATATAGGATTGAAGGGTGATTGAAATTAGTATGAAATTATATTACTATTTTGGTACAAATATGGAATGATATATGTGTATAATGATGAAGATGTTTTTCTTATGTTTCACGTAAATTAAGAGGAGAAACAATTATTTTTTACCATATTTAAGCAATATGATTTGGTCTAACCCTACACTATTTAAAGGCAGCAAAGCGCATGCGACTTTACACCACTTTCATTACCTACGCTCTTTCTATTTCTCTCTTACTTTCTCTCCATCTCACTTATACACGCACTAAACACCCACACGCGCGCGTACACACACACACACACACACACACACACACACCCATATATATTATTTGTATACACACGAATAAATCACCACCCACGCAAGCATTTCAAGGTTGGAAATACAATCAACATTTTTTTCGTTATCTTTGATTATCCTCATGCAAAGTATGTATATATGTTTAATTGTAAGTATACAGTACGGCTATAGGGTCCGTGTTATGTAAGAATGGACCGGAGTTTAGTAGTTCTACGCATGAAAATTGGCAGCATCTAAGTTCAGTCCAATTTTCATGTCTCCCTATGCAAGTATGAATCTTTCCGTTGAAATATATATGTATGAATTAATTATACTTGCACGCTTATTGGGATTAATTCTCATCCCTCTTATGTTTTCTTATTTCAAATAATTGATTATTCGAGACAGTTGGCACGGGGTAGCATACGGCTGTGGGGATTCTCTTTCAAGAAATAAGAATATAAATAAATTGTCCGTGTGGCTAATTTCATGATTTTTCTCTCGTTTAGAATTTTAAGTATCATATGTTGTATAAGTATCATGCACTTATATATTAGATATGACGAATCACATGTATCACGATATCATAATAATGAACATAAGCTCTTTGCAAATTAGTGTACAATAACGTAATCATTATCATAAAATAACATATTCATTGTACAATATTCACACTCTTACTCTTTTCTCCTTTGGTCGAGATAACACTTTTGCCGACTTGAGTTGTCTTAATTCTTGATATAATCTTGTCTATAGTTTCCACTGTCTCAACCAATTTTGGACTCAAAATTCTCCTTTCGCCAACTTCATCCCAATAATAGCCTAAAAATTGTTGTACTAAAACTCAACCAACGACAAGTGATTTTTCCATTAACCACCCAAATCAAGAACACATGCCATCAACATATCCTCAACAATCTAAATAGTTCATTCTGATTTTTCATCAGTTTGAGGATGAGAAGCAGTACTAAATGTTTACTTCGTTCTCATAGCTTCCTGTAGGCTTTTCCAAAATTTTAAAGTATATCTCGGGTCTCGGTCTGAAACAATAGACATTGGTACTCCATAAAGTCGAATAATCTTCCTGACACATAAATAAATGTACAAGTTGTTCTAAACTGAATTTCGTCTGAATTGGCAGAAAATGAGTAGATTTCATCAACGGTCTATTATCATCCAAATGGCTTCATGACCTCTTGTTGATCTAGGAAAACCTACGAAAAAAGCCATTGCAATCCTTTCCCATTTTCACTCGAATATAACCATGGGATTCAATGGCCCTAATAGTCTCTTTGATGTTTTGCCTTCGCTTGTTGACAAACTATGAATTTAGGCACAAACAACACTATTCTCCATTTCATCCTCCAAAGTGTTTTAGGCAAGTTCTTATACATTTTTGTTCCGCCAAGGTGTGCCACATAAGGAGATGAACGAGCTTCATTCATAATATCAATCCTCAGTTTCTCATCCTTAGGTACATATAGTCGGCCTTTAAACATCAAAGCATTATCTTTAGCTACCTCAAAACCTTTCATCTTCTCAGTTCCCACATCATCTATGATCTTTTCCAAAGATAGATCGTCTTTCTGAGATGCCACAATTCTATCACTGAGTGTCAATTTTAAAGTCAAGTTCGCTATTATTGCTTATGCCTGCTCCGGTGGCATTAGCACTTCGATTCTCAAAAATATAAAGGCAGATTCTGAAAATAAAAATACAATAAAACAATAGTTTCTGAAATTGGAACTCCCACCCAACAATATTAACAAATTTACCATTGTCACTCGATTTTACACAACTTTTGACATAAGGAGAAAAATGGAAAAATAATTTACATGTAAAAGGCTAGATTATATTGACACCTATCGTCATAACTATGTACGAAATTTTAGTTGCTATTTTTTTAATGCTAGGCCCTTCAATCGGAAAGTAAAATATATTTTTTGAAGCATGAGCATTTCAAAGAAATACTTCGTAGTATATACGCATGTAAATGAGAAGATTATAGATGGACACACCCACTACATGCCAAAACTCGTAGATTCATATGAAACATCAATTTTGTAACCCGTTCTACATTTCTTTCTAGTGATTATTTTCAACCACAAATCATTCTAGGTGATTATCTTCAATCACCAACATCTTGTTTGCAACATAGACATGCTATGTCATTTTAGATAAATAAATAAACATTCCTCTATGCATAGAAAACGTCCAAAGCAATTAACAAGTATGTGCATGTTTGTATATAAGATTCACAAGTAAAATTTGTCGTCACATGTGTACGGGGAAAAAATAACACATATAACAATAAAATTTTAAGATTTCTTCTAGAGTTGGATTGGTGGAAATAAATATTACTGCACTTTTTTTGAAAAACAATCCCCCACATTTGCCTTTTCTTGTTTGTAGAATTGTGTATATAAGTGTGTTTTTTGTGTGAAGTTTGGGTATGGATAAAAGAGAGAAATGGAAGGCCAAGTGATGGGGATGGAAATGGAGAGTGATGGCCAAAAACTAGGAAAGGAAGAAATGGGAAAATGGCTAAATGATAAAGAGGGAAATGCAGAGGTGAAGGGGTCGAGAGAAACAAAAAATGTGAGTAAAAAAGGCTAAAATTGGAGACGGAAAAAGGGAAAAAATCTAAGAATATGGGGTCAAAATTGTAAGGGAAAAAGAGGAGTGTAGAGGAGCCAAAAATGTAAAGGAAAAGTGGAAGGAATGTGAGTTGGTTATGGCATAATAGGAGTTATTCTTTGGCTGATCATGGAGAGTGGTGTTAGCCAAGTATAAAGGAAAAAAATGGATTTGGCACTTTGATTCAAGAAATCATCGGGTCAAGGTCTTGTGGTAGATTTTCTTTTTGTTTCCATCATATTCCATCTTGATTCTTTTCTTTGTTGGTCATTCATCTTGAGTCATATTCAAAATAAAAAATGAAAAGCATACAAGAATTGCTTGGGCACGATCCATTAGGGCACGAAAGTTAATTATATTCTGTTTCTTGCCTTGTGATATTTCTTTTGTTAGTTTCTTGTGTTTGCATCAAAAAAGTGAAAAATAGAGGAGAAAGTCAAGAAACGCATTCCTTTGAGATTCTTGTGATATATTATTTGGCAAGAAACACATACTCTATGTTGTTATATGGTGCTTAAATCCTCAAATCTTGTTCTTCTTGTGATTTTTCTTCTTGAGTCATTCTCATTATCTTTGTTATTCTTCTTATTTCTTGTTCTTAAACGTTGCAAAGACTGAAATTTTAACTGAGTTTAGTTAGTTCCTTAGAGAACTTGACAAGAAAACAAACAAAGGTAAAAGACAAAAGTGGTGAGATTATTATCGAGAAAAAACCAAATAGAATGAACACAAGTGTAAACACATGAGGTTAATTTTTCTTTCAATACTAAAATTTCTGTTTTTTTATCTAAAATGTCTAATCATGAAAAAACAACACCTTGGGAAGAGAACAACCAATTATTTTTGTTGAAAGTCATGCGACAACAATTTGAATGGATGAATACGGAAAGAGATGGGAAAAAGTAATAAACTGATGATGGATAAGATAGATAAGAATGATACAATGATTGTAACCTTACTAAGGGAACAACAATAGGTGGTCAGTAATGATAAGAGACTGGATAGGCAAGATCATAGTCATATGGCTAAATTTGGAGATGACAATGTAGTGGGTAGTGAAGATGAGGATGACTATAATTATGTAGTTAAGATGAGTAGGATAAGGCGTATAGGAAATAGGCGTGAAAAGGCAACTAGTTGAGGAGATTATAGAGGCCAAGATTGGGTATATAGAAATAAAAATACATTTCTTCCAAGGTAGGAATGACCTTGAAGCCTATTTAGAGTGAGAAAATAGGTTAGAGTAAATATTTGATTGCCATAGCTATTCAGAAGAGAAGTAGGTGAAATTGACAGTAATTGAATTCGCCGATTATGCCATAATTTGGTGGGATCAATTAGTGATAAATAGCAAGTAAAATCATGAGAGGCCTAAAGCGACTTGGGGTGAATTAAAAGTTCTCACAAGGATGAGGTTTGTGCATAGTCATTACTATAGGGATTTTTATTAAAAACTGCAGAGCTTTACTCAAGGTTCTAAGAGTGTGGATCATTACCATAAATAGATGGAGGTGGCTATGATTAAGGCTAATGCTGAGGAACATAGAATGGCCACAATTGCTAGATTTTTGAATGGTTTGAATAAGGATATAGCCAACATAGTTGAACCGCAACACTATGCAGAGCTGGAGGACATGGTGCACATAGCTATGAAGGTAGATGAGACAATTAAAAAGAAAAGGACCATCAAGGTTTTCTTTGGGATATAATCCTTCTTGGAAACCGAAGTAGGGTAGTAGTGGCCTCAATGATAGGACCGTTTCAAACGAAAAGACCGAACCACCTAGGGAAAAAGAGGAGGTATATAAAAATAAACCAAAGACAGAGTCCTAATCTTCTCAAAATAGGGATACTAAATGCTTTGTTAATAATAAATATGTAGTATGATCATTGAAGGGAAGAGTTGCACCAAATGTAGCTAGTATCACACTTATTGAGAAATTGGGCTTGCCTCTAAAACATCCTAGACCTTATAAGTTGCAGTGTTTGAATATTTTTGGGAGGTCAAGGTTAATAAGCGGGTCCTAGTGGATTTTACCACTGGGAGATATAGTGATGAGGTGTTGTATGATTTGGTTCCTATGCATGCTAGACATCTTTGCTGGAGAGGCCCTGGCAATATGATAAGAAGGTAATTCATGACGAGTTTAGGAACTGGTACAACTTTACCAAAGATGGAAGACTAGTTAAGAGTTAAGCTTGTTTCTTTAACAACAAAGCAAGTTTATGAGGATCAAATAAAATTAAGGGTGTGTTTAATTGGTTTCCATGGAAAATGGTGGAAAATGAAAACATTTTCCATGTAAGATGGAAAAAAAAATCTACCAAATAGGTGAGAAAATATTTTCCAAGAAATTGGCCAAAAGTGTGCTTTAGGTGATTGTACCTTGAAAATCATTTTCATTTTCCAGGTTCAATCAAACAACAAAAGGTGGAAAAGATTTTCCATGGATGTGACATTTTCCATGGAAAATATGACAATCAAACATAGCCTAAAGGGTGAGGCATAGTAGAAAAGAAAATTTTGAGGTGGAGGTGCAAGAAAAAAAAGAGTGAAAAAGAAAGTAAGAGAGAGAAAAAGCATACACAGAGAAAATGAAAGGTAAAAAAGATTGATATTTAGAGAGTTCCATGGAAAATCAACAAATAATTTTACTAGTGTACGAAGAATCCTACCTTATGCTTGATGAAACAAACAAATCTCTCCCTAGTTTGGCTATTTCTTTTGTAACGCTTCAGATTTTCTCAACCCGTAGGGTCACTAAAAAAATCTTTAAATAGGTTTTAACGACTCCAAAAAGTTGTCTCGTGCCCTTCAATTAATTTAAAATTTTAATTAATGCGGAAAGTAACAAGCACGCATGAATAACTTCTAACATTTTAAACTTTTACAAAAACTATGATAGGTGTCGTTATAATTTATTTGACCATCCGAACGTACCCAAAAATTACAAAATTTAAACTGTAAATACTTGGGACCTTGGACTAGGCCATGTTAAAATTTCATACCTTAACTATGTCGTTTGGTAGGTGAAAAAGTAGGCCAAAGTTACTTGAAAAGCTGTCCAGTGTGCCTTAAAGCAGCCCACTAAAATGTTCATAATAAATTCATACAATGGAATTTTGAGTGATTCCAATTGCTGCTATTAGAAAACATATAAGGTTTTCCATAGCCATTGATTTCATTCAAACAATCCAAATACATAAAGAGTTATGATTTTTCAAATTATGGACAGAAAACTGAAATCTCAAAATTTAAAACAAGGCAATTTTCGCTTTTAAAATTTGAAGCGACAACTAAACCGACATCTCGATTTTCTTTGTACTTTACATGATTAAATACAACAAAACTAACATCTAAATTACAATATTTACATTATAATTGACTCGATCATCTCGATACCAAAACTTAATTAGAAAATAATAAGCATACTTCGTAATCGCTAGCCTACGTCATCAAACCAATGCCAATCATGTCAATCTAAATTAACATTCGGAAAAAATTATATGGAAACATAAATGCACATGCCATCACTTCAAACATACATATGAACAACATAGTTTGGTAACTGGCACTCATGAACTTGAATGTGATTTTTTCAATCACTAACGTATATATGTGATTACCTTCAATCACAATCATAAACTTTCTTCATAGATAATTAACATGGCATTCATTTCACGTAATAATTTTCCCAAAATCACTTTGTAAATCATAACTTGAGTAGTAAATAAAACTACCTTGAAACAACATTTTTGTTGAATTGAATGTGGAACAAAATGGTTGTTGATTACTTACTACTAAGAAAAGCTGGGAAAATGGAGAAATTGATATTAGAAAGAGATAAGAAAAACAACCTACTGCTGGAATACAATTTGTAAAAGAAATATGAACTAAGTTAGCTACTGCAGGGCCGAAAATGGAAAGAAAGATAAGGGATTTTCACTATGATTTTATACCTGAAATTTGAGGAGAAATCAGAGACTTGAAAGGATGAAAATGGAGGACCTTTGTATTTGAAAATGAAAATCCTTTGTGGCAAAAAAAAAAAAAAATGATGGTAAAGTTAAGGATGAGGCCGATTTTCAAGAGTCCAGGGGCTGATTAAAATAGGGTTGATGAACTATAATTTGGGAAGGAAAAATGCTAAAAGTGTGAGAGTTTTATCTTAACAAAAATGAAGAGGGTAAGTGGACTTAAGAGGGGGGTGCGAATTCTAGAATTAAGAGGGGGAAAGGTAGTTACCTTGGTGGCTGAAATGTGAGGGAAAAATGGGTAGAACATGGGACTACAAAGTGGGGCTGGGGGATGGTTTATTGTAGGTAAAAATTGGTAATTTTGTTGAAGGTGAAGTGGTAGAAAGGTGGGTAGAAAGTGGTGAAAGTGAGAGAAAAATGAGCTGAGAAATGGAGAGGAGAGTTGACGGGTTTCCTACAGGTTTTAGAGGCTGTTTGGAGAGGTTATTTGATGAGGCATAAAGGGGCTGTTTGGATGGTTATTTGGCTAGGCATAAGGGACTTTTTAGATGTACTTTTCTAGCTGGAATAAGAGGTTGTTTGGATGTTTAATTGGCATGAAAAAAATTGGTCTTAGTGATTGGAAAAATTCCATGTTCGTCACATAAATATAAGGCAACCACATGCAACAAAATTTTAGGGACTAAAAATGTTTTAGAACGTAGTAAAAAGTTCGTGGCGACGTCGAAGGTTAAAATTTATTTTCTTGAAATTTAAAAGCCAAAAAATTTTCGGTCACTACATCTTTATTACATGAATTTGAGGACGTGTTTCCTGAATAGACCTAGTGGGTTACCACCTATTAGAGGAATTAAACATCAAATTGACTTTTTACATAAAGCTGTTATTCTAAATCGACCAGCCTATAGAGGTAACCCCGAGGAGACAAAGAAACTTCAAAGAAAATTTGAGAAGTTGATGGACAAAAGGTCATGATGGAAAACATGAGTCCATGTGCAGTGCCAGTGCTACTTGTACCAAAAAAAGTTGGGACATAGAGAATGTGTGTTAACTGTACAACAGTCAACGATATAACGATAAAGTATCGTCCTTCCATATCTCGGTAAGATGATATGGTTGACGAATTGCATGGATCATCTATATTTTGTAAAATAGATCTTAAAAGTGAATATCACCAAATAAGAATGAAAGAAGGAGATGAATGGAAAACTGCTTTTAAGACCAAGTATAGATTGTATGAGTGTTTGGTAATGCCTTTTGGTCTAACTAATGCACCGAGAACATTTATTAGATTAATGAACCATATTTTAAGTGCATTCATAGGAAAATTTGTAGTAGTCTATTCTGATGATATCTTAGTATATAGTAAGAACTTAGATGAGCATATCGATCATTTGCGTTGTGTGCTTGATGTCTTAAGGAATGAAAAATTATATGCTAATCTTAAAAAGTGTACCTTTTGTATGGGAAAAATTGTTTTTCTTTGTAATGTTGTTAGTACAAATAGTATTAAGATAAATGAAGAAAATATTAAAGCCATTAAGGAGTGGCCAACGCCTAAAAGCGTCACTTAGATAAGAAGCTTCTATGGTTTAGCTAGCTTTTATAAGCGTTTTGTTAAAGATTTTGGCACGTTCGCTACACCACTTAATAAAATTGTAAGGAAAAGCATTGGATTTTAATTGGCGCATTGATCAAGAAAAAGCTTTTAATGTTATTTAGGATATGTTGTGTTCTGCACACATATTTTAGCACAACCTAACTTTTAACAAAAGTTTTGAGATTGAATGTGATACCTCAAGAATATGTATTGGAGCTATATTGATGCAGTAGAAAAGACCAATAGCCTATTTTAGTGAAAAGATAAAATAGGGCAGCTTTGACTTATCCAATATATGACAAAGAACTATACGCATTAGTGAGAGAATTGGAGACTTGGCAATATTACCTGTGGCCAAAGGAGTTTGTTAACTATACTGACCATGAGTCCTTAAAGCACTTGAAGGGAAAGGTAAGTTCAATAGGAGACATGCCAAGTGGATAGAATTTATCGAAACTTTTCCATATGTAATTCACTACAAACAATGTAAGAAGAATGATGTGGCTGATGCATTGTCTAGAATACGCCTTTGTTTCTAATTTAAATGCAATGTTATTGAGATTTGAATACATTAAGGACTTGTATGCTAATGATAATGACTTTGCTAGTGTGTATGGGGCATGTGAGAGGACACCTTTTAGAAATTTTATAGATTAGATGGGTAATTGTTTAGAGAGTGTGCGTAATAGTTCTATGCGTGAGTTGCTTGTGCCTGAGGCACATGGGGGAGGATTAATGGGATATTTTGGTGTGAGAAAGACCTTATATGTGTTGCACGAATATTTCTTTTCGCCTAAAATAAAACGTGATTTGGAGAGATAGTGTGCAAGATATGTCACATATAAGCAAGCCAAAGCTAGAGTCTTACCTCATAGTTTATATACTCCTCTAAGGGTACCTAGTGAGCCTTGGTTAGATATTTTCATAGACTTTGTTTTAGGCTTGCCTAGGTCAAAGAAAAGTAAGAATTCAATTTTTGTGGTTGTTGATAATTTTTATAAAATGGCATATTTTATATCTTGTAATAAAACCAATGGTGCAACTAACACAGTTGAATTGTTCTTTAGATAAATAGTACGACTCCATGGTGTTCCAAGGAATATTGTGTATGATCGTGATGTTAAATTTTTTAGCTACTTTTGAAAACTCTTGTAAGGTAAGTTGAGAACTAAGTTGTTGTTTTCAACTAATTGTCATCCTCAAATGGATGGGCAAACCAAGTAGTAAATAGAACTTCATCTACTTTATTACGTACTACAATTCAAAAGAATATAGAGAATTGGGATGATTGTTTGCCGTTTATTGAGTTTGCATATAATAGAAGTGTTCATTCTACTACTAATCTTTCACCATTTGAAATTGTGTATGGGTTTAATCTACTCACACCTTTAGATTTGATTCATTTACCTGTTGATAAAAAGGCTAGCTTGGATGGACAAAGGAAGGCGGTGATGGTAAAAAAATTCAAGAGAGTGTACGGCAAAAAACTGAAAAAAAGAATAAGCAATATGCAGCCAAAGCTAGCAAAGGCCGTAGATAGGTTATCATTGAACCTTGTGATTAGGATTGGGTGCATATAAGGAAAGAAAGATTTTCCACTCTTAGATAGTCTAAGCTACATCCTGGGGGGATAGGCCATTTCAAGTCCTTGAAAGGATCAATGATAATGATTATAAGCTGGACCTTTCAGGTGAGTATAATGTTTCTGATCTTTCTCTCTTTAATGTAGGTGATGATTCGAGGTCGAATAATTTTGATGAGGAATGGGGTGATGAGGATTACGGACTGGCTAGCAATGACCCATTACATATTCTGGTCAGGCTAATAACAAGATCAATGATGGTATACAAGGACTTGTCCAAGTTACGTAGGCCAAAAATGACACCGTAAGTACAACAAGCAAGACACCAACCTTCAAAATGAGTATGATAGAGAAAGAGCCAACTTTAGTACATTTGATTCAAGCTAATGACCATATTGAAGGCATATTGGAGGCTAGTGGAAGATTGGAGGACCAAAGTGAGCATAATTCAAAGTTTGGAGATCAAAAAACGGTGGGCTAGGAATTAACCCTGGGTGATCGCCTAGGAAAAATGTAGGGCGATTGCCACACTCTATAATGCAGGACTTGAGGCTATTATGCAAGCTTAGGCGATCGCCTGAGTTTATATTGGGCGATTGCACAGGCCAAAATTTGGCAGTTCAAGATTTTTTGTCTCCTTTTTTGGAATTTTGTTTTCTTTTGATTGTAGACATGTTTGGGGCATGATTTTGGCAAGTTTTAAATTATTTTTTTTCCTAGTTAACTTAGGGTTTCATTCGTTTGCCATATAAAAGGCTCTTTTCATTGTATTAAACAATCAACATTGATTATTAAGAGAATTTATTAAAGTGAGATTAAGTTTATTCCTTGTTCTTAATCGAACTAACTGAACTTATCAAAGACTTCGCAAATCTTTGTGGCTTCCATTATAACTTTGGTTATTTGATTTAAGAAATCATTGGGTCAAGGTCTTGCAACTTGATTTTAGCTTTTCGTTATCAATCCTTATTGTGGGTTCCATGATTCAATTCTTCGTACGTTTGTATCATATAGTTTTCTTTAGGGATGGTGTGGTGGGCGGAGTTCTAACGGTATCATGTCCATTGATTTTCTTTTACTAGAAGATTTCGTGGAGAGGTGGGTGTGAGATTGGGATAGTGTGAATAGAGATTTTAGGAGTTGGGATTTTTTGCTAGCTGGATAAGGAGTTGCTTGGCTTAGTGGTGGTGTTGTGGTATTTTGATGAAACATCGGTGATAGTGGTTCTGCAGGGGGTAGAGATGGCTTCCATTTTGGTTTTTTTTCAATTGTTTATCTTTTCTTTTTCTTTTTCTATTCTTTATATATTACATAATTGAAGGATAAAATAGTTCGTTTAACAAAAAATTGACCATTTAATGGTCAAACTAATATTTTGCGTCAAAAATGGATGTCGGACACTAACAGTTTAAATGTTCGGGACCTGTAGTGCTAGAAATCAAATATTTGGGACTCCATCGTCACTAGGTTCAAAGGTTTAGGACCCCTTGTACTATTTACCTGAAATGTTGAGATGGGAAAAGTATTTTAAATGTTATTAAGTACTTTATACGGAGTTGGAAAGCATGTGTTCATGAGGTCATTGTAGGTTCTTTAGTTCCAAGGATTACCATGTCCCCGTCGAAGGTGTTTCCTAATATTGATGTGGTTGTGAGAATGATAAGGTTATATGTTATGTATCAATTGTGTAATTCACGTATTGATGGATTAACACTAAAAAGGGGAAAAAAATAGAATTTAGGGATGAAACCACAGGCACAGGGCAGATGAAAAACAACTCTGGAAGGGCATGACCTTGTGGTTGCGCCTTGGGCATGCGGCTGCTCAAGAGAGGCAGAGATTTTCCTCCTCTACCCAGTGTTCGCATCAGGCGTATCGCCACCCTATGAAGAAGCTTACTGCCAACTTTTGCCTCATTCTGTTTGGTCCTATTTCTATCATATGTTACTTCCGGCCCTTTCACAACATGATAAGATGTTAGGATTGATGTTTCTAGATGAAATTTTATAAATATTTTAGATATTTTAAAAATTATATATATTCCAAGAATTGTTTTTTTAAAAAAAAGTTTTCGCCGAAGCTATATTGTACTCTTCAATATCAAGTGCTTAAAAATGCAAAGAATGTATGTTTTAAGTAACATTTCGATTACATGTAATTGATCTAACATGTATGTTAGATCAATTACACATGCGAACATAATTAGATATTGTTGTTAATATTAATTGTTGGATTATATTTGGATATTTGTTGATTTAGGCTGATTTTTGGTGTTGGATATGGACATATATTGTTTATATTTTTATTATAGATGACAATGAGTGGTGAGTGGTGACTTGGGTTGACAACTTGAATTATTGGATAATTGAAATTTTGTTTTCTTGGCTAGGCTTTATCGGTAAACAATAATCTTATAACATGCTTTCTAAACATATGTGTGGAGCTCATGAAGGAAACATAAATATAGAGAAGAAACATTAAATCAAAGTCAAGCTACAGATATAATGTAGCACCTCAAGTCTAAAAGTTCACTTGTCTGGTTCATAACATTCATAGTTAGAAGTGCTGGCATTTAATTACTATTAAACAAAAATCACAAATGCAGAAAGTAGATAAAATTATCAAGTTTTATTTTATTTTGAAAAACATAATAGTTAAAAATAATTTACATTAATGACAATTCAGAACCATTAGACAATCAAATCAAAGATTGACTTCGTTTTCAAACAAAAGTAAATATTTAACTTTATTAGTATTGAGTTCGTCTCACCCCAAGCAGTTGTATCAAATTATCTAGCTCTTACCTTCTAAAAAGTAGGTATCATAGAATGAGAAAACGCCCGGTAAGCCAACCTCATTCAAACTGTGATGCATGTTTATGATATGCATTAATTTAAATTAGCTTTTCAAAGTATGTATCTCATTTTCTTTTATCTCTTTAAAAACTTTAATGTTATGAGCTCACTTTTGTATATCGTCAAACCAATTAGAATGCAGTGGGCCATTTTTATTTGGAACATCTTCAATATACTGATAGTACCGCAAAACTATTAAAATTAAACATTCAACATTATCATTTGTTGGGTGCGCTGGTCCCAACGCCTCATATTTTACACACACCTTACATGCTTATGGATGCATTAACATGAATATAAAGCGATATCAAAATATTATGTGCAGTTAATAGAAATTTAAAGTCTTATGTTTAGATAATAGCAATTTAAGTAGCATATTGAGACATTTAACATTGCAACATGCAAATAAATTATAGGAGATGTTTAATTATATAGAATACTTAGCAATTTATTTTTAGAATAGCAAGTAGAATTGTCCGTGGTCACCGTGCCAAAAGTCCTAAATCATCACCATTGATTAAAAAATAAAATTATACATATTATTTATTTATTTTTATTGTTATATTAGCTCGAAGTAACACTTTAGGATTGTCAATTGATGGGCAGAATCCGGCAAATAGCTATAAGAGTGCAGTTTAAATTTCATGAATGAACAATAATTTAAACTTCACATGCCTCAAAATTAATTCGTGTCTCCATGTTTTCGTCACAATATACGAACTAATACGCATAATAAGAAAATTAAGAAAGAAGAACTAAACAAAAATTGTATTGATTAGTAGAAAAATTTATATCCTTGTGCCTTAACATGGGTGATAACGAAATTAAAAGTCAACAGACCACATTTGTACCATTTATGTACAGTTATCTATAATTAAAACATACAAAACCATCAACCATGTGACAATACGTATACTTTTTTCTATATACGATATATGTTGTGCGATTATAATCTTGCAAGTGTACGGTTTGATTATAAGTAATATATTGATGTGTATACTATTGAACCCACAAGGACTAGATATCAATTTAACCTACTAAATTATAATTCAAATTCTAACAATAAGAAAAACACATATTTGTCTTTGATGTGTGATTCTAAACTAATTTAACTATTTTAATTAAATTTAAAAATATCAATAAACAACGTTAAATGATGAGAACGAATTCAAGTTTTTGCTAACACTAGAATTTGTGAATCCACCTACACGTACCATAATCAATTATTCGTTTAATCGCTTTAGCGGTTAATTACTCTAGATTGAAAATCGGTGATCCTATAATAATCAAAAGCCTCTCTCAATGGTCGATTAATCCTATATCGTTATGTGAACCTAATTATCTCTAATCAGATTTCGAACATAAAAATATACATTTAAATCTCAAGAACACCTGACCGGATTTCACAGAGCATAATAGTACTTTCTATCTATTATTGGACCCTATGTTATTCAAAATGACGTGCTAAATTTATATTGAATCTCTTGAATTCAATATAAATCACAGAATATTATAATGATGACTAGGCATTAAAATATTAAAATACTGTATAAAGAATAATCAATCAAGAAGCAATTACCTACTAAAACAGAAAAACTTCTAATTAATAAAAACGCTATATTTCATTGTTCATCCTAGAAAAAGTAAATTTAGTCGGACATGATTTCGTTAAGTATTATAATAATTGAGTTCATCATGATCCGGAGAAAGAGAAACAAAAAGTAAATAAAACCCGTGATCCCGGCTCAAGAATCTTCAATCCCGTGCATTGATCTTTGATTCTTCGTTTGTATCACCTCTCCCCAAAATTCGTCGTTTGCAATATGTCTATTCTCTCCCTTTTATACTCGTCTCCCAAACTCTCTAAAATGTGGCTTAGGAAGTTGAATTAATTTTGGACTTGGTAGTGTTGTAATCAAATCAGGAAACTACCAAGTTGCTGCGCGTCTTGCCCATGCGATCACATGGGTAAGAACCTTGCGATCGCATGGTTCAATCAATTTACTTTCTGCATTTTATTTTGGCACTTTGCGACCGTATCCTTGGACAACCATGCGATCGCATGGTTATCTTGGATGCTTTCTTGGATTCTTTTCTTTGATATTTGCATGCCAAGTCCCTCAAGTCTCTTTTCTTGTTCAATTAAGTCCATTTGTCTTCTATTTGCTCTCTTTTCGCCCTTTCGTCAGATTGACTCTTGAATTTGATTATTTACTAAAATAATAAGAAAACTACATGTAATTAAACTGAAAACAAATAATATAACTCATAATCGCTCTTTTTTGTGAGCTCTAATAAACACAAAATTGTACTTATCAAACACCCCCAAACTTGAACTTCTATTCCTCCTCAAATAAACTAGTTAAAGATATACATGCAATTAATGAACTAAGTTATAGCACAATTCATAACATAAATAGCTTACCGTTCTTGCTTCAGCTTTTGCAAAAAGAAAAACTTATAATTCATGACGAGTGTTCAGGTAATACTATTGCAAACATGATTTTACTTAAACCATACTTGAGATGTGTGTGATAGTAGTTAATCTAATCCCCGCAAGTTCTATGATGGTGATAGTCCAACCACTTGGTCAACTTTTCCTTTCACTCTCGTAAGGCACACTTCTCCCAAAATGATTGTTTTCTCTCAAATCTCGATATTGGTTAAAAGGGGACAGTTCACTCATTATTTTTTTGTTTGAAGCTAGTTGAAAGCTAGAAATCGTGACAACCAATGCTTGTGAAGATTCTCTAAATTTTTGAGCACTATCGACCAGAAAGTTTCTACTAAGTAAGTCAAACACATTAGTCATCTAATCCCCAAATTTACTTTGCGAAGGATTTTTTTCACTGGGCAGAAATAAAAAAAAATTTGGTACAAAACTCAATCCATTAAGCTTTCTAAATGACTCGTGTAACGAGCTTGAGGTCGATGACTTCCAGATCTTTCGAACCTTAGGACATCGAGTTTTGAGAAACCCCTACGGACCTTTTCACTCAAGTCAAATAGGCTACGAAAAGAGATATAAGATATTGATAGTGTACGAAACTCAGTCCATTAAGCTTTCTAGATGACTCATGTAACGAGCTTTAGGCCGATGGGCTTTATCACTCGAGTAAAAAAAGCTACGAAAAGAGTTATATAATAATACTAGCATTGTCCCTTGCATGCAATAAGTTCATGCATGAGGATTAGATTCCTAACATCCAGTCATTACTTAGTTTCTTCTAACTGGTCTAAAGTGCTCCACACAGTTTTTCAACATACATGGAATCCATCACAACCTAGACAGCCACCATCACAGTTTAACTATCACACTTACTCACTCTATTTTACTTGATTGAGATACAAATGATTTCTAGGTTCAAAAAGGGTATCCTATTGTTTTCAACTTAAGTACACCAACATAGCTAAAGACCATCTTAACTGGCCGACACAACACGAAATCAGACATGATTAAGTAGTCCCACATTTAAAAAAAGTACTAATCTGTCTACAAGTCATGATTAAAGTTAATTTAAATATAATAATAAAAAATTTGCATCATTAGCCGGCAAGACTATTCATATCACATAAACATGCTTTCAAAATATAATTTTTTTTAAACATACTGAAACGGAAAATTAAAAATCAAAAATCAGTCAATAGCGAGCAAATTTATCAAGTCAAGAGCGAATTTCAAATTTTTCATACATCGCCCCCAAACTTGAAGCATACATTCTCCCCAATGAAATTCAAAAGAAATAAACACATAAAAAATTTAGAGACTTCCCAGAGGTGGGTCTAATGGTGCCGGCAGAAGAAGTGTGGTAGGATCAACCGGTAGAGGTGCTGGCATGCGTGTCAGCTGGCAAATTTTATCATGAATATCATCCAGCTTGCCTGCACATCTGTCTAGTCACCTCTTGACCTGGTTGCAGTCAGCTCGAATCTGACTCTGATCGAACTCAGCATGCTGTTAACTAGTCTCGATACTCATCTGAGTGTGTCGCACTGCATCGACTCGAGATTGCAGCGTCGCCAACTCTTGATCTACCGTGCGCAACTCATTCCACATAGAGACAATGAGCCGTGTCTACTCATCTAGTAGGCGATGTAGCATGGATGCTATGTCCCCGAGAGGTGCGGCTGGTTGATCCCCTTGAGGTTGCTTGACTATGGCTAGGACGGCTCCTACAGCACGTGCAGTATGTCTTCTTGCATTTTCCAAGGAATAACGGTTGATAGGTCCCTTTGCCTTCAATACTGGCTCTGCTTGTAAGATCTGGACCCCTGCTGTTGTGTAGATACCACTAATCAGAGCTAGGAAGATGGCTGTGTGCCTCTTGTCAGTCTGGAACCCAGCATGCTGATCAGGGTGTATATATAATTCTCCAAATCTATCTTCCTCCCGTGAGCGAGATGGTATAATAGTCAAGCTCTAGCATCATTGATAGTAGTCTGATGCACGATCAGGTCGATGTTGTGGCTCACAAACACATTCAGGATAAGAAGGAAGTCTGTCAATTTGCTGTTCTCTAAGTCCCTCCCGGGTAGTGGACATGCATCGTCTCGGCCATATAGAAACTGGGCCATCTCACCCATATCCTGAATAGAGGGCAAAGGGTGAATATCGTCGGTGGTTATTCCATAATAGTCGTTGATGATCTTCGGGGTAAACATGAACCATTTACCCTGTACCTAAGTCTGCCCATAGTGCTCCGTCCCTTGAATGTCGATTTCTTGGTTGAAGTTGGTGTAGAAATCATGGACGAGCTGGGAGTAAATTTTGTGAGGTGTATTAGCAATCTTAGACCACCTGTAAACGTCAATGAGGTTATAGAGCTCGGAGTGAGGAAAGTCGTCCAATTGTAATCTCCGCTCACCCCATATAGTCCACTGGCTAATGAAATTTTTGAATCTTTCCTCGTGCTCCTCAGAAAGATAATGGCAGGAGTTGGCGGTTTCTACCCGGGCTCTTTTTGACGTGCTGCAGGTTGTCTTTTTCTTTCTTTTTTCGGCTGCGGTTGGGGGTCATTTTGGAGCCATTATCTGTAAATGAGCAAAAGTAAGCTAGATATGAAAACTGATATATATGGTTTAAGACTTCACCCCCAAACTATTTTAAACTTTAGGTAAAATTTCTTGAAAAATTGTGTTTGACTAGGCTACTTCGTGCTCCTAGAAATTTACCTAAGAATGTGCAAAAGTGAGACAGAAGAGGGTTGTATGAAAGTGCATGCTTAGGTCAACCACATATTCAAATTTCATAGCATTTCGATGCCATTTGGGCCAAACAGATGGGAGACGAAGGTGCTAACGGAGGTAGGCTGATGTGGCCTGTCTGTGGGCTGCCATGGCAGGCCACCGGCCCTATGGTTATGGTTGGAAATCTCTTGCAATGAAGACGTGCCCATGGTGAGGTGAATGCTCCTAGACGATGATATTAGTCTAACGGAATAGCCTAAGGTTTGGTTTCCACCAATTTTGGCAGGGAAATTGGATGGGACATTTCATCGAACACCTTGCAAGCAAGGTTTTGGTCTTGGTTGGAAGAGAAGATTGGATAACTTGTCAAAACCCAAAAAAAATTCAATTATAAGCAACTAAACCCAATCAAAAAAATATTCCCTTATCGATTCAAGCCTAAACTAACAACATTTACTCCACATTGATCAAAAAATATGAACTTATGAATACTAATGTCAAAAATCCAAAAATTAACAACACAAATTGTGAATTTACCTTTTAAATCGCGGATTCGAATGTTTATGACGATTGATGTGGAGTAATTTGGAGCCTAAAGTGCTCGTTTAGGTAGTGGAGATCAAGGATTGTAGAGAGGTTTGGATTTTGGAATGAAAGTTTGAAGTTGTGAGTGAAAACATTTTCCCCGATTTTTAAACTCTGTGGTAGTCCTTGCAATCACAAGGAAGTAAAGTCCTGCGATCGCAGGACTACCAATTTATGGGCAGAATGTTTTCTGCCTAGTCCATGCGGTCGCAATGGAGAATTCCATGCGAAAGCATAGGGAATTCTGAATGAAATTTTTGTATTTTTTTTAAACATACTGACCCTAAACATGAAATAATTAAAACTAAGTGTGCTCGTGACAATGTTCAAAGCATCTTTACCAAAGAATTAAAAACATAATTCAAAAATTCTATAAGCATAAAAACGTGCAAAACGTTAATTAATTAATAAAACTTAAATGAGGCTAAAATTTAAATAAAAGGAAGAAAAATGGGTTGTCTCCCATTGAGCGCTTGTTTAAAGTCTTTATCTCGACTTTGTCGTGGCGATCACTCCGAATTGCTTAAAGTGGTAAAAGACTTTTTTTTTCGAAAAATCACCCTCCAAGTATTGTTTTAGCCTTTGTCCATTTACTTTAAACCTGCCCTTTGTGTCATGAGCTACTTCTACCGCTCCATGTGGATAGACTTTCACTACCGTGAATAGCCCGGACCATCTTGAATGTAGTTTCCTAGGAAAGAGCTTGAGTCGAGAGTTGAATAAGAGAACTTTTTGTCCCGCATCAAACTGCCTTTTTTGAATGTTTTTGTCATGCCAATTTTTGGTTTTCTCTTTGTACAGTTTGACATTTTCATAAGCCTCGAACCTGAATTCTTCCATTTCGTTCAACTGAAGTAGTCTTTTCTCACCGGCTTCTTACAAGTCAAAGTTCAACTTCCTCAATGCCCAGTAGGCTCGGTGCTCCAACTCGACTGGTAAATGGCACGCTTTCCCAAAAACAAGGCGATATGGTGACATTCTAATTAGTGTTTTAAATGCAGTTGGATATGCCCAAAGAGCGTCATCTATTTTTCTTGATCAATCTTTTCTCGAGGTACTCACTATAAGCTCTAGGATCCTTTTCAACTCCTGGTTGGAGATTTCTATCTGGCCACTAGTTTGTGGATGGTACGGAGTAGCCACACGGTGCTTCACACCATATTTTACCAAAAGAGTTTCAAACTGCCTGTTGCAAAAATGTTTGCCTCCATCACTTATTATTGCTCGAGGAGTCCCAAAACGCGTAAAAATATTCTTTTTGAGAAAATTCACTACCACCTTGCCATCATTGGTCGGTAAGGCCACAGCTTCTACCCATTTAGACACGTAATCCACAGCCACCAAAATGTAGAAATTTGAGAACGATGGTGGAAACGATCCCATAAAGTCAATCTCCCATACATCGAAAAATTCAACTTCTAAAATGCGTCAAAGGGGCATTTCCTGCTTTCGAGATATATTTCCCGTCCTTTGGCATCTGTCACTTTTTTTTACGTGTAGGCATCTTTGAATAATGTCGGCCAATAAAACCCGGATTGTAAGACTTTGGGTGCTGTTTTGGTAGCACCGAAATGATCTTTGTATGGTGAGGAATGACATTGCTCCAAGACAGTCTCCATTTCTTCTTTAGGTATACATCTCCGAATGACTTGGTCAACACCCCGTCTGTAAACAATAGGATCTTCCCAAAATTAGTATTTAAGTTCCGAAAAGAACTTTTTCCGGCGTTGATGGTCATAATCAGGCGGCACGATATTGCTTGCAAGGTAATTTACATAATCTGCATACCACGGTGCACTTTCCATTTGTTCTATCTCAAAAATCTGCTCATCTGTAAATTTTTCATTTATTTCTCCTTCTTCATTCTCTTCTGACTGCTCTATTCTTGACAAGTGGTCGGCTACCACGTTCTCACTCTTATCTTGAATTTCCAAGTCAAACTCTTGAAGAAGCAGTATCCACCGAATCAGTCTTGGTTTTCCATCTTTTTTAGCAAAAAGGTATTTCAATGCTGCATGATCCGTGTGCACTATTACTTTCGATCCAATAAGGTAAGATCAAAATTTTTTGAAGGCAAATACTACTGCTAGTAGTTCTTTTTCTGTAGTGGCATAATTCATATAAGCGTCATTGAGAATTCAGCTGGCATAATATATGACATGTATGACTTTTTCTCTACGCTGCTCCAAAACTGCCCCGATGGCAAAGTCACTTGCATCACACATGAGTTCAAATGGTAGATCTCAATCAAGTGGTACAATGACAGGTGCTGAGATTAGACTGTCCTTGAGAATGTTGAAAGCTTTAAGACAGTCTATAGAAATTTCAAATTTAACCTCTTTTTCCAGCAAACTGCACAACGATTTAGTTATTTTTGAGAAATCTTTTATGAACCTTTGATAGAAACCCGCATGTCTCAAAAAAGACCGAATTTCCTTAACTGTTGTCGGAGGAGGCAGATTCTCTATAACATGAATCTTTACTTTGTCGATCTCAATGCCTTTAGCTGATATCTTGTGTCCCAACACGATACCTTCTTGGACCATAAATTGGCATTTTTCTCAATTAAGTACCAAGTTGGTTTTCTCACAATGCTTAAGTACCAAAGTCAAAATTTTTAGGCATTCGTCGAATGATGATCCAAAAACTAAAAAATCATCCATGAAAACTTCAATGAATTTTCCAACCATAACTGAGAAAATAGACATCATACAACGCTGAAATGTGGTAGGAGAGTTGTACAGGCCAAATGGCATACGCCTATATGCAAACCTGCCATAAGGGCAAGTAAATGTAGTCTTTTCTTGATCTTCTGGGGCTATATAAATCTGATTGTAGCCTGAATACCCATCAAGGAAGCAATAATGAGAATGACCTGTCAAACATTCCAACATCTGATCAATGAATGGTAGAAGAAAATGGTCTTTTCGAGTGACACCATTTAGCTTCTTGTAGTCAATACAAACTCGCCAGCCGATAGTCAATCTGATTGGTATGAGCTTGTTATTATCATTCTTCTCAACTGTAATCTCCCCTTTTTTAGGCACTACCTGAACCGAGCTTATCCAAGTGCTATCTGAAATAGGATAGATGATAACGGCATCAAGTAGTTTTAACACTTCAGCTTGGACTATTTCTTGCAAATGAGGATTCAATCTGCGTTGATGTTGCACTGCTGGTTTATATGCCTCTTCCATTAGAATCTTGTGCATGCATATGGACGGGCTGATACCTCTGATGTCTGCTATAGTCCAACTGATGGCTGATTTGTAATTCTTCAAAACTCGGAGTAGTTTATCTTCTTGATCCTGATTAATAGAATTTGTAATAATAACTAGAAGTGTGGATGACTCACCGAGATAAGCATACCTAAGGTGAGAAGGTAATTGTTTTAACTCGAGAATTGGGGCCTTTTGAACCGAAGGTGGCTGTTGAGGAGGTATGGTACCCAGATCCATATATTTACTTCTTCTTTCCATCCATTCTACTCCTTGTAAATATCTGACACATTCTTCAAGAATTGGAAAGTCAGAGTTTTCTTCTTGAGAATGCATAATACACGCTTCCCATGGACCATGGATCTGAAGGATTTTTCCAAAGTAAATGTGTTAGCTGCCTCGTGATCAATGATATCGATCTAAAAGCATGAGTCAAATGAGCTTGGATATTGGATTGCTTTGAACACATTGAAAGTGACTTGCTCCTCGTTCAATCTCAATATTAGCTGTCCTTTTTGTACATCAATTGGTGCTCTTCCAGTAGCTAAGAATGGTCGTCCCAAGAAAGTTGTACATCTATATCTTCCGCCATATCCAGAATAATGAAGTCAGCTGGGAATATGAACTTGTCCACTTTTACCAAAATATCTTCAATAACTCCACGTGGGCGTTTAACTAATCGATCAGCTAACTGTAGTGATATTGTGGTTGGCTTTACTTCTCCAGACCTAGTTGCCTGAAAATAGAATAAGGCATCAAATTAATGCTAGCACCTAAATCACATAATGATTTCTCAAAAAATGAACTACCAACTGTACAAGGAATAGAGAAACTCCTTGGATCTTTTAATTTTGACGGTAGCTTGTTTTGCAAGATAACACTACACTCCTCAGTAAGCATAACTGTTTCGTGCTCTTCCAACTTCCTTTTGTTTGAAAGGATTTCCTTCATGAATTTTGCATAAGTGGGCATCTGTGCTAGAGCATCAGCAAAAGGTATGTTGATTTGGAGTTTCTTGAACACATCGAGGAATTTCTCCAATTGCTTGTCTAACTTATGTTTTCGCAGTCTTTGAGAGAATGGAATTGGAGGAACATAAGCCTTGACCGGTGGCAGAATTAAATCTGGTGGAGAGCTTTCTTTTTCTTGATCAACTTCTGCATCTGATTTGTTATCTCTTTCTTTACCTAGTGCATTTTCCTTTTCAACACCCGATTTTTTCACATGAATTTCTGGCAACTCAACTCCACTTCTCATGGTGATTGCATTGACTTGCTCTTTTAGGTTAACTTCGGTATTGCTTGGCCATGTGCCTGGTTGTCGCTCAGTCAACAGTTTAGCCAACTACCCAATCTGATTTTCTATATTCTTTATAGCAACATCTTGTCTTTTTTGCATCTCTTTCAACTCAAATTCCATACGCATGACAGTTTCTTCCAATCCTCCTTTTCTCTCTTGTGGTCTCCCTTGATTTGGCAGATTCTGAATATTTTGGGTGTTGACATAGGAAAAGTTGGGATGATTTCTCCATCCTGGATTGTAAGTCTGTGAGTACGAATTATTTTGCTGTTGCTGAAAATTCTGAGCATATGCAACTTGTTGAGGGGATGAAATATCAACTTTGGTCAGAGGGCATTCTGATGATTGATGGTTTGCCCTGCATGTTACACAGATTGGTGGAGACATCTGAACCATATTAGCTGAATGAGAATATTTCATTACTTCCATCCGCTTTGCCAATGCATCGATTTTTGCCAGTACAAGCGAATTGGTGTCTACCTCATGTACCCCTGTTACTTTCTTCTGCACTCATCTGCCTGGTCACATAACAAATTGTTCACTCATTGTTTCGTACAAGTTATAGAGGTCGCCGACAGATCTATTTTGGATAGAGCCACCTTCTGCAGAATCGACTGAAGAACGACTGCTTGGAACTAAACCAGAGTAGAAGAAATGATTCTGAGATGCTAAAGGAAAACCGTGACTTGGACACTTTCTAAGTAGTTGCTTGAATCTTTTCCATGCCTTGTGAATGTTTTCCAACTCAGATTGTTGGAAATTGGAAATTTCATACTTTAATCTGTTCACTCTGGTTGGAGGAAAATATTTCATTGTGAATTTTTGGATCAGATCTGCCCAAGTTGTGATACTCCCAGGTGGTACAGAATCTAACCATTCTCTAGCTTTATCTTTCAATGTTTGTGGAAAGAGCCTCATCTTCAGTACTTCTTCATTAACACCATGGTATTTGAAATTTCCACAGTAATCATCGAAGCGAGAAATATGATAGTGAGGATTTTCATCTGTCCTACCATAGAACGGCAGATTGTTTGAGAACAAGTTAATCACATCTGGCTTAAACTGGAAGTTGTCGTGTCCATAAGGCAAATATATTATAATGGACCGATTTTCAACAATCGGTGGCATCATATATTCATTCATCCCATAAGGATATCTCGTTCATTAACTTCAACTGGTCGAGCCACTGGTGGAAGATTATTTCTCACATCTGCATGTAACGGATTCTGGATTTAGATATCTTCCATTATGTCTTTTTGCTATTGTTTCTTTTCTCTTTGCTCACATTGTCTTTGGCGAAAGCTCCGTTCAATTTCTGGATTTAAATCAAATAGATCAAGATCCTTTGTACAGCGCATACACATTTAACACCTGAACACAAAGTTGGAATTCAACAGTAAGACAACGAATTTAGAATAAATATAAAACTAAAAATAAAATAAATAGCAATAAAAGGAATTGTTAAAATTAAATTATCAATTAACGTAGAAATTGATAAAACTAGTCCCCGGCAACGGCACCAAAAACTTGTTGTGCGATTATAATCCTGCAAGTGTACAGTTCATTTACAAGTAATATACTGATGTGTAGAGTGTCGAACTCACGAGGACTAGATATCAATTTAACCTACTAAATTATAATTCAAATTCTAACAATATGAAAAACACAGATTTGTCTTTGATGTTTGATTCTAAACTAATTTAACTATATTAATTAAATTTTAAAATATCAATAAACAACGTTAAATGATGAGAACGAATTCAAATTTTTGCTAACACTGGGATTTATGAATCCACCTACATGTACCATAATCAATTATCTGTTTAATCGCTTTAGCGGTTAATTACTCTAGATTGAAAATCGGTAATCCTATAATAATCAAAAGCCTTTCTCGATGGTCGATTAATTCTATATCGATATGCGAATCTAATTATCTCTAATCAGATTTCGAACATAAAAATATGCATTTAAATCTCAAGAACACCTAACCGGATTTCACAGAGCATAATAGTAATATATATCTATTATTGGACCCTATGTTTTTCAAAATCACGTGCTAAACTTATATTGAATCTCTCGACTTCAATATAAATCACAGAATATTCTAATGATGATTATGCATTAAAATATTAAAATACTACATAAAGAATAATCAATCAAGAAGCAATTACCTACTAAAACGGAAAAATTTCTAATTAATTAAAAACACGAGGTTTCATCGTTCATCCTAGAAAAAGTAAATTTAGTCGAACATGATTTCGTTAATTATTACAATAATTGAGTTTATCATGATTCGGAAAAAGAAAAACAAAAAGTAAATAAAACCAGTGATCCCGGCTCAAGAATCTTCAATCACGTGCCTTGATCTTTGATTCTTCGTTTGTATCTCCTCTCCCCAAAATTCGTCGTCCGCGATATGTCTATTCTCTTCCTTTTATACTCGTCTCCCAAACTCTCTAAAACGTGGATTAGGAAGTTGAATTGATTTTGGACTTGGTAGTGTTGTAATCAAATCAGGAAACTACCAAGTTGCTGCGCATCTTGCCCATGCGATCGCATGGGTCAGAACCTTGTGATCGCATGGTTGAATCAATTTACATTCTGCATTTTATTTTGGCACTTTGCGATCGCATCCTTGGACAACCATGAGATCGAATGGTTATCTTGGATTCTTTTCTTTGATATTTGCATGCCAAGTCCCTCAAGTCTCTTATCCTGTTCAATTGAGTCCATTTGTCTTCTATTTGCTCTCTTTTCATCCTTTCGCCAGATTGACTCTTGAATTTGATTATTTTCTAAAATAATAAGAAAACAACATGTAATTAAACTAAAAACAAATAATATAAATAATCGCTCTTTTTTGTGAGCTCTAATAAGCACAAAATTGTACTTATCAATATAGAAGGTAGAAACCTAATTGAATTTGGCATGTTTGGCTAATCGTAGGAACCCAATTGACTTTGGCATGTTTGGCTAATCTTAAAAGTTTAGTGGTAAGCAAATAATTAAAATCATTAATATTGACAAGCATTACATTTATGTCAGAGAATTCTTATAACCTACATAACATAAGCTATATTTTATCTAAATATTATTCTTGACAAATAAAATATAAATACTTACTAAACCAAAAATTTATATAAATCAATTAAAATGGTTACAGCGTCAACATTTATAACAAAAAGTAATTAAATTTCTCTATGTAAATAGGTATACATATAAGTGAGAGATAAATAAATAAATATAAAACTTCTATTTATTTAATTATTTATTTATATGTGAATGGAATAAATACTACATATTAAAAATTACTCATATGACAAAATAGATACACGAAAGGGCCAAATAAACAAGGCTCTAAATTAACAATAGTAAATTAGTAGAACTTGACTATGTGCAAATGATCAAACACGTGATGTGCAGTGCTCAAACATACGAGTAATAGGTTTTTAAATGAATAAAGAACTTATATAATTGGAATCTATATATATATATCTATATATATATATATATAATATTCTATCACATGCTTTTACCGAATACAAAATTGGTAGAACTTACTTGAAAATTTAATATCGAGAGGTTGAATCACTTTCTTTGTATACTTGTTTGCTATATGATCAAAATGCTTCTCGTTGGTCCGAAACTCAATCACAATGAAAGAGTTTAATCTCCACAATTCAAGAACCGAATTTTTTAGTTATTTGGCAAAACACCAACTTCATGTTTCTTCACTATCTCCTCTTACACGATATTAACTCCCATTTCAGAGATTATGTAAAGTTGTGGGAGTGGTATGGAAGTTACATGTAGTGGGAAGTTAAAATTCAAATAAAATCTTAACTCCTCCCACCAAAATCATTTTCATGCAACTTGGGTCGGGTCAACCCAAATGGACGGCCCATTTTATTCCAACATCTCCCACTCGTACATGATGGTGTTGAACGGAATCTAATATAATATCAATTTGATTTATCTTAATATCTCAAAGTTCATACTGGTAAATGGATCGTGCGACCAGCGAGTTTATTAAAAAAGCACACAACACCATACACATGTTAGGGATATATAGCAGCTCTACTAGAGGAAATACTTTTCTCGCTATACCCCAAATCATTTTCCAACACTAATTCAAATATTTTCGATCCCTCAAATATTTATGGAACATACTTGAACTCTATGCTTAACTCATGTATTCATAATTGTGTTGTAAACCCATTCGAGAACTCAATTTGGCTATTAAATAGGTATAATGGATAGTGGAATCCATTTTGATTACTTATAGTAATCTCATCTCAATATCTCATCAAGGCTACTAGATTATGTATAGAATATGATCACTTCGTCTCATCCAAGCACAACCTAAAATTGTCTGAGGCGATTGCTCGTGTAAGTGAGCCAATCTCAACATGTTCGACATACTTTGTGTGTGCATAAAAATCAATCATCTATTAATCACAATAATAGAGTACACATAATATATGAACTCAAAACATTGTTCATTAATAGACATTCAAGAGTTTACAATATATGTAACTAAATTCTATACAATCCTAGAGATTTAACATGAGTCATAACGACATCTCTAGGTATTAGTTTGGTAAATGGATCAGTTTCCATATTATGCGTAGAAATGTATTGTAAAGTCACGTTTTTCTTTGCTATGATGTCTCTTTCAAAATTATATTTTGTATCAATATATTTGGTTATGTTGTGATACGTTGGATCCTTCGTATATGCAATAGCAGCCTGACTATCAAAATAAATCAACGTAGGTCTCATATCACCACTAAGGACTCTTAGATTCTAAAAGAATCTTTTTAACCAAACAGCTTCTTGTACTATTGAAGCACAAGTCACAAATTATGCCTCTATTGTAGACAAGGAAATGCATGTTTGTTTATTGATACTCCAAAAGATGGTGCCATTATTAAGCAATAATGCATATTCAGAAGTTTACTTGCACTCGTCTAGGTCTCTACCACAGTTAGCATCTGAGTATCCTTTTAAGCATCATTTCCTTGATAACATAAGGGACAATCAGCAGTACCTCTCAAGTATCTCAATATCCTCTTGACTGCTTTTAGTGTCCTCTTTCAGGATTAGATTGATACATGCTTACCAGACCAACGTCATACCAAATCTCTGGGCGAGTACACATCTTAGAGTACATCAAACTCCCAACAGAGCTAGAGTACATTACTCTGGACCTTTCTTCTTTTTCTTTAGGAGTCTTATGGCACATGCGTAGACTTAGAGTTTCACCTTTAGATATATGAATTTCAATTGGGTTGTAATTCTCTATTTTAAAACGTTCAGAACCTTTTTTATATATGACTCTTGTGATAGAGAAAGAAGTCTCTTAGATCGATCTCTATGGATTATAACACCAAGTATGTAATCTACTTCACCCATGTCCTTCATTTCAAAATTAGAAGACAACAATTTCTTAACGATCTCAACATACTCCTTATCATTCTCAGCAATTAAGATATCATCTACGTAAAGAGATAAAATTACAAATTTTCCATTGGACCGTTTTACATAAATACAGTGATCTTCGTCCATCATAATGAAGTTATATGAGATTACCGCTTTGTCAAATCTCAAGTACCACTGACATATTGATCTTTGCAATTTACAAACTTTATTCTCTTGGCCTTGTTTGACGAAACCTACTGGTAACAGCATGTAGATTTATTCATCCAATTCTCCAATGAGAAAAGCAGTCTTTACGTCTATTTGATGTAATTCTAAATCTAAACGCGCCAACATGGCTAAGAACAAGGGAATAGAAGTAAATCTCACTACTGGTGAAAAGGTTTCTTCATAATCTTTACCCTTTTGTTGGGTATAACCTTTTGCCACCAAGCGAGCTTTATATCTCTCTATGGACCCATCAGCCCTTCGCTTTATCTTGAGAACCCATTTGTTCCCAATAGCTTTCCAACCAGACAGAAGATCAACCAAGTCCCACACTTGATTAGATTTCATAGACTCCATCTCATCTTCCATTAATTTCTTCTACTTTTCATTTGCAGGGCCAGATAGAGCTTCATGAATATATCTAGGTTCTTCATCGTCTTCTAGAGATACTAGAAATGATTGCCATTCAATTTCAAAATGACATTTAGGCATACTTTTCCTAGTACTCTTACGAAGTGGAAGCTCCATAGTTACTTGGAGACAATTTGCTCCCACTTGGATCAGAAGGTTGAAGTGCCTCTTCGTGCACCTCAATCAATTTATCGAAGACAACTATTTCATCTAATTCAAATAAAGGTTTTCTCTTTTTAATTTCTCCTCCACTAGGAAAATCATTCTTAAGGAATGTCACATCGCGTAACTCTATCTCAATTATAGTCACATCCTGATTTTCACGTAGAAACACACATCCTTTGGATTGGTCTAAGTATCTTATAAAGATACATTTCTTGCCTCTTGGACCCAACTTTTCAAATTTTCTTGAGGAATCATGGATGTATCCAGCTGATCCCCAAGGTCTAAGACAACTTAAATTAGGTGATCTACCTGTCTAAATCTGATACGGTGTTGTAGGTACCAATTTTGAGGGAACTCTTTTAAGGATGTAGGTCGCAGTTAATAAAGCATCACCCCAAAAAGAAATATGTAAGTTAACTTGCACCATCATGGACCTCACCATTTCAAGCAATGTCCTATTTCTTCTCTCAGCAACACCATTTTGTTGTGGTGTACTAGGAATAGTTAACTGCCTAATAATTCCTTTATCATTACACAATTCTTTGAACTCATTGGATAGATATTCACGCCCTCGATCAGTTCTTAAGGCTTTCACCTTTCTATCTATTTGATTTTCTACCACATTTAAAAATCGTCAAAAGCATTCTAATGCCTCCGACTTATGAGAAATCAAATAGACATAACCATACCGCGTGAAATCATCTATAAAAGTAATGAAATAAGAGGCTCCATGTCTTGCCCTCACATTCATAGGACCACATATATCTGAATGGACTAATTACAATGGAAGTTCGGCTCTTAAAGCGTTATCGAATGGTTTTCGTATTATTTTTCCTGCTAGACAATGCTCACAAGTAGGCAATGAAACCTTAGAGATTGAATAGGTAAGCCCTCTTTAGCCAACCTATTCATTCTCTCTTGCCCAATATGCCCTAATCTAGCATGCCATACACATGTATCAACAATCACATCTTTAGAAGAGGATACATTCATAGAAAAACAACGATTAACATAATATTTATAAGTGTTTAGTTCACAATCCAACACTAGAAAACCACCAGATAAATATCCAGATCTATAATACACATCACCATTGCTAATACGAACAAAAGTACCACTAAAATTCAAACTGAAACCTAATCTTAAAAGAACAGTAACTGAAATTAAGTTCCATCGTATTCCTAGTACAAACAAGACATCATGAAGGAGAATAGTACGGCCACCATGCAAATGCAACTTGCATCTACCAGTTCCTTTCACCTCCACTCTATCATCGTTGCTGCCATATATCCATTTTGTACCAGCTGGAAATCAACGGAACTCCACAAATGCCTCTCCATCCCTGGTTATGTGGTGTGTCGCTCCTGATTCTACAATCCACATAGGATAAGATTCAGTAAGAAAAACAGTGCTAGAAACATAAACAACACTAAAAGAAGTATCAACAAGAGCTACCTTCTTTGGCTAAGGACAATCCCGAGCAAAGTGAGCTAGCACTCGACAGTTGTAGCATTTCCAATTGCTCGTCTTTGTTCTTACCAAGCCATTTTTCCTTTTTGTTGCGTTTGGGCTTGTTCTTTTTAGGTCCCTGTCCAGTTTCTTTTCTATTTTCTTTCCCGCATTTGTTCCAGTTCTTCTTACGCTTAAAGCCCGAAGCTTTACCAGAACTAGACTCAGCTACAAAAGCACATCTTAGAGATTTAGCTGCTCCAAGCCGCTTATCCTCTAGTTCAACATGGCGGGTAGCATCAGCAAAATTTTTTATGCTATCATTATGAGTCAAATTGACTTTCAGATGTTCCCAGTTATGAGGAAGAGAGGGGATCAAAGCCTGAACTTGTTGCTCATCAAAGAGAATATGACCAGCTGACTTTAGCTCCCTAATCATGGTATACATAATCCTCACATGCTGTTTGATATTGTGATCATGAGACTTTTTATAAGTGTTAAACTTAATAGTCAACTGTCTGAGCCTAGTCACGCTAGTACCACTATATTTCTCTCTCAGATATACCCAGATATCATGAGCAGTTGAAAATTGCTCACACTCGTGAATGATATCATCCACAAAAGAACCTACCAAAATTCCACATGCAGTAGAATCTTTCTTTTTCCATGCTTGGTAAGTTTCATGATCCTTTCACTGTTGTGTAGTCTGACCCACACCCCTGGGTCTTCTATCACGTGGTTAATGCCCTCAAGGAAATCATGTTCCTCCAGAACATACCAAAATTTATGGTGCCAAGTGTTATAGTTATCTCCATTCAATTGGTCACCTTATTTAGGTCAACAATGATATTCTTAGATGCCATGGTCTGTCAAAAGTTTAGAGACAATCATATAAATGTCCATTTTATGCACACATTTCATTATGCACTCGTACAAATTAAATTTTATGATAATTTAACACTAGGGATAGAGTCGAAAGTTCACTAAACTCCCAATCATTATCCATTATCCTAATGTTTATTATCATAAAATTAATTTTATAATACAAAAACAATAATTCTAGGTGAGAATTACATAAACTCTTCCCACTTTAAAATTTTCACTAAAGAAATCAATTAAACTTGTACTATGCAAACAAGACATTTTGTTTGTATGCACTAAAACATAAAAAAAATGTCATATGTATATATGCGATTATATTCAATTATTCTAAATAAAACTACTATGCATTGAAATATGACTCGCTACATTTTCTTTTCCTCACAAAAATATTGTCCTAGAAGCACTACTTCTAAGCGTATTGCTTCGAAATACTTTATGTATTGTACTGGGTTATATATTGAATCCATTTCACGATTTTGATAAGCTCATAGCTTTTCAACACATTCTTTAGCCCGTAATCTTTTAGCCATTCTTTCTAGGATGTTAAAAGTGTGCCTCAATCCAACTATATTTGATTAAACACGAGAAGACAAGAACGAATCAAATGGATCACATAACCAAATTTAGACCCACGCTACTCAAGAACGCACAATATTATTCTATTTAAAATCAGAAAAATTTGACACCAAAATCATAATTTTCTGACTTAAATCTAATTTTTAAAAAAATAAAAAAATAATAATATAGGAGCATCTCGAAAAACCTCCCACTAGGAAACAAAATCCTCAATCTGGATTTAATATAAAATTTTCAGAATTTTAATTCACTTAGAAAATATTTATTATGTATTTATAAATGAATTTTATTTAAACATAAATGCTTAAAAAAATATTTTTGTAAGAAAAAATTATATCGAACTCAAATAATATATCCAAAATATTATGGAGACCATTCTGAAAATTTCAGAATTAGAGAAAGGCCCCTCACTCACTCTCACCGCCGAAACAAAAATTTGCCTTTTTTTTTTTATTTACGGTGAGAGTGCCTAAGGGACCTTTTCGCAATTCTCCTCACAAATGTATTGTCCCAAATGCACTACTTCTAGGCGCATCATTCCGAGATACTTTATTTCCAAAGCTGATACGGTATTGTAGGTACCGATTTTGAGAGAACTCTATTAAGAATGTAAGTCGCAGTTAACAAAGCATCTCCCCAAAATAAAATAGGTAAGTTAGCTTGCACCATCATGGACCTCACCATTTCAAGCAATGTCGTATTCCTTCTCTCAGCAACACCATTTTGTTGAGGGACCTTTCCGTAATTCTGACTGAAATATTCAGAATGGTCCCCATAACATTTTGGATTTATTATTTGAGTTTCATATAATTTTTTCATATGAAATTTTTTTTTATGTATTTATGTTTAAATAAAATTTATTTATAAATACATAATATTATGGGGACCATTCTGAATATTTCAGAATTGCGGAAAGGTCCCTCATGCACTCTCACCACCGAAACAAAAATCTTCCTATTTTTTTTTAAATAAAAAAAAAAATCGACGATCCAATTGAAAACTCCAAAAATATTAAGGGGACCAATCTGCAATTTTCAAACAATCCAAATGATCTCTTGCACGTCAACCTTTTTTTAAAATAAAATGGTAGATTTTTTATTTTTTCATTTTTATTTTATTAAAGAACTCTTTCCCACTCTTGGAAGTGGGAGAGTGTACTACACTCGCCACCTTATGGGAAGTTTTCGGCGACCTCTTGGATTCTGTTCTTCTAATTTCGACGTTCTGAGTTTATTTTTGTGGTCATATTTCAAAAATAACATACATAAAGTAGTGTTTGGGACAACAACATAATGAACAGAGAGTGAAAAAAATGCAGAAACACCGTTCATCAGCTTCCTTATATATGCAGAATTTTCATCATAATAATCGAAACTTTAAATCATCATAACTCCTTCATTTTAAGTCCAAATTAGGAGTTCTTTATACCGTTAGGAAGCTCATGGAAATACATTTCTAACCATACCAATTTCATAACACGAAAAGCATCAAACAGAAAACGATCATGTTATGAATTTTTGATTATTTTAACTAAGGTTTTGATTTTCTCTTGAAATATAAATCCAAACTATGTGAAATTTTATAGACATGTTCTACAACATTATATGAACATATGGTATAAATTTCACGAATTAATATTGAATATTTCATAATGTGCCATTAAAGTGTTTTCAAACTTTAACAAATGGCCATGTATACGAATTTCTTTCATCTATTTGCATACCAAAGCATTTTCAATATATTAAAATGCAAGGAAACAACCTTATAGGCTATGATACCAATGTAATATTCTATCACATGCTTCTACCGAATACAAAATTCGTAGAACTTACTTGAAAATCTAAGATCGAGAGGTTGAATAACTTGTTTTGTATACTTGTTTGCTATGTGAACAAAATGCTTCTTTTTAGTCCGAAACTCAATCACAATGAAAGAGTTTAATCTCCACAATTCAAGAAGTGGATTTTTGAGTTATTTGTCAAACCACCAACTTCATCTCCACAATTCAAGAACTGAATTTTTGAGTTATTTGTCAAACCACCAACTTCATGTTTCTTCACTATCTCTTCTTACATGAAATTAACTCCCATTTCAGAGATTATGTAGAGGTGTGAGAGTGGTATGGAAGTTACATGTAGCAGGGAGTTAAAATTCAAATAAAATATCAACTCCTACCACCAAAATTATTTTCATACAACTTGGGTCGGGTCAACCCACATGGATGACCCATTTTATTCCAACAATATATATATATGCACACACACACATGTGAATACAAAACCAACCACCATTCTTATGATTCAAAGAGAATGTATTGGGGTCATGAGGACATGAAACTTAAATTCAATCTACAACGTGATGGGGAAATAATAGAAAATTCCTAATACCTTATGACGAGGTGTAAAAACCGAATTCTATAAAGTGAAGTAGATGTTGAGTGCTTTTGGGATAGAGCGAAAGCATGACTTTATTTGTAAGGAGGTGTACAAACAGGAAAATAACTTGACTTTCAGTCAAATTGCGTCTATTTAGGTATAACTTGCGATAATTAAGTAATGAGGCCTCCTATTTACCTATATTAACATTCTTAATCCTTGAATTGGTTATATTAGCTTACTAGATTCTCATTATGTTGTCCAATTATTAATTATATTAATTTACACAAAAATGTACTTAATAAAAAGAGAAATTCTTCAATCCAAAGCAAGCCTAGTCATAAGCACACAATAAAATACAGATATTCTATAATTTAATCTAAACTTACTAGGATTATAAGCATATTAAAATTAAATTAATAAGAATGTCGTACATTTAGGGCATCCAAAAACATAGTTAGTCACAAAACAATAAATTCATCAATTAAGAATTAGATGTATTATTATGACAAGCATCCTCATAACATACAATAATCAAAAGTAAATTTTGTCCTCAAAATTAAAACTTACCAAATAGTTGAAGGTATTTGGCGCGCATCTCATCTTCCATCTCCCACATAGCCACTTTCCACAAAATTAGTCCTCCATAGTACTTTGACTAGCGCTATCCTCTTCCTCCTAAGTTCATTGTCCACTATTTCACTATTTCTAAGATCTTTAGTGGTAACTCTTCATAAGTCAAAAAATTGGGAAGACTCAAGGCCTCAATGCTTAGGACGTGAGAACTAGAAATATACTTTCTCAACATAGAAACATGAATTACATTATACACCCCTGACAATGCTGGTGGTAATGCGATCTGATTGGCCAATTCACCTATCATTTCCAATATCTCTAAAGGTCCATCATAATGAGGACTTAGATCCCCTATCATCCTAAATCTCATTACACCATTCGTAGGCGCCACTCTAAAAAAGACCATGTCAAAGACTTTCTTCTGGCCGTCTTCATCCATCGTTGAATCTTCTCAACATCCTTAGTTGTTTGTTGGACAAATTTTATTTCTCTAACCTCTTCCTAATGGATAGGCGATCCACATTTATTTACATACAATGGCTCCTGGTAGATTGGAAACTATTATTGTAGGCAAACTCAATTAATGGAAGACACTCGTCCCAAGTACCTTGAAAGTCAATAATACAAGCTCACAACATGTTCTCAAGAATTTGAATTGTCATCTCCGGTCCATCTATCTGCGGGTGAAATGAAGTACCAATCCTTAAGTGTGTGCCCATAGACTTGTGTGGGCTCTTCCAAAAAGAAGAAGTGAACTTAGGATCACTTCACATATGATAGATAACGAGACTCCATGCAGTCTGACAATCTCTACCACATATAGTTTAGCATATGGTTCCATATTATAAGTAGTCTTTACTGATATGAAATGCACTGACATAGTAAGATGCTCTCCATTTACATAAATAGAATTATATCCCTTCTTAATCTTACGCAAGCCAACAACAAAATACATAACCAACTCGTTTCCATTTCCATTCTGGTATCATAAGTGGGCAAGAGGCACAGAGGTCATTGATGCTCAACCTTAACTTGTTGACAAATGATGTAGTGTTGAATATATTCTACTACATCACGACTCATGTCAATCCATCAAAAATGTTCTATTAAATCTTGGAACATCTTCGTGCTTCCAAGGTAAATCGACTAAAGAGTATTATGAGATGCCATAATTAGTTTTTGTTTCAACTCTTCATCATCAGGAACCACAAGCCTACTGCCATACTGATATGCACCATCAGTAGTGATATTAAAATTGGTGAGCTTTCCATCAACAATTTTAGTCTCCAAAATTTTAATACCCGAAGATCTTCATATTGTAATGCTTTATCCTCTCAAGTAGGGTTGGTTTGATGATCATATTGGAAAAATAGCCCAAATTATCTTAGGTACAATATCCAACTCAAGCTTTTGAATCTCCACCAACAATGGTTTTTGAACGACCAGCATTATAGCTATTGATCCATGAGTCTTTCTACTTATAGCATCTATACAGTCACAATCCTTTATAAATTCCAACCATCGTCGTTGCCTCATGTTTAATTCTTTGTGAGAAAAAGTACAAGACTTTTATGATCGAGCTACATATAAGTAGTATCTCCATATCTTCAATACAAAACCAACAGCTGCTAACTCGAGATCGTAAGTTGGGTAATTCTTTTCATACTCATTCAGCTATATTGAGACATAGGCAATTACCTTACCATGGTGCATAAGAACAAGACAAATGCCCTTTTTCGAAGCATCACTGTAGATGACATACCCTTTATTACCCCGTGGAATTGTTAAGGTAAGCACCAAAGTCATACATTTCTTTAACTCTTAGAAGTATCATTTACAATTTGGAGTCCATTGAAACTTCACATTCTTCTTGGTTAACTGGGTTAATGCAAAGGCAATTCTATAAAATCCCCCCCCCCCCCAACAACCTTCGATAATAGCCATCAAACCTTATAAAACCAATAACTTCTCCAACATTCGATGGCATCAACCAGTTTTGGATAGCCTCAACCATGCTAGGGTCTACCGTAATCCCTTCATTTGATACAATATGCCCCAATAATGGTACTTTATCAGACCAAAACTTGCACTTCTTAAATTTAGCAAAGATTTTCTTCTCCCGAAGTATCTCAAGCACTAATTGAAGTTGTCATTCACGTTCTTTTCTAGATCGTGAAAAGATCAAGATGTCATCAATGAAAACTATGAAAAACTTATCTAAGTACTCCTTAAAAACTCGATTCATCAGATCCATGAAAGTTGCAAGGCCATTTGTCAAACCAAAAGGCATTACTAGAAACTTATGATATCCATATCGAGTGTGAAAGGCAGTTTTGCAACGTCTTTTCTCTGATTCTTAGCTAATGATACCCCTGCCATAAATCAATTTTGGATAAATAGCTAGAACCTTGGAGTTCATCGAACAAGTCCTCAATTCTAGGCAATAGATACTTGTTCTTAATTGTGACCTTATGCGGCTCTTGATAATCTATACACAGCCTCATCGAGCCATTTTTCTTCTTTACAAATAGAACTGGAGACCCCATAGAAAGAAGCTAGGTGGGATATATATACCTTATTCATGAGATCTTTGAGTTGTTCCTTAAGTTCTTTGAGTTTAACAAGCCATGAGAAAAGGTTTCTTTGATATTAGGGTTGTTCCAAATTACAATTCAATATCCCTTTTCGGTGGAAAACAGTGAGATCATATGGGTATTCACCAAGATGCTCCTTAGCATACTTTGAGCACTTCTTTCTTTAATCCTCACGGCGTGGCCGACGCAAGCACTTGGCCGTGCCATAAGAGAGCTTACTGCCAACTTCTGTCCCCTTCTTTGGTTCCGTTTCTGTCCTAGGTTGCTTCTAGCAATTTCACAACATGATAAGATGTTGGGATTGAAGTTTTTTGATGGAATTTTAAATATTTTATTTATTTAAAATATATATATATATATTCCAAGAATTTAAAAACAAATTAAGAGTTCGCAAAAGCTATATTGTACTTTTCCGTGTCAAATGCTTAAAAATACAAAGAATGTATGTTTCAAGTAACGTTTTAAGTCTTAGGACTCGGGGTGTTACATGTATGTTAGATAAATTGTACATAATTATACTTCGAATATTATTGATTTAAGTTGAAATTTCAGTGTTGGATATGGACATATGTTGTTGATTTTTCGATATTTTTATTATAGATGACGGTGAGTGGTGACTTGAGTTGACCACTTTTTTTTTTTTTTTTTTGGTGCTAGGCTTAGTCAGTAAACAATAATAATATAACATGATTTCTAAACATGTGTGGAGCTCAAAAAGGGAAAAGAAAATATAGGAAAGAATCAGTAATTCAAAGTCAAAGCTAGAAATATGACGACCCCAAGTCTAGAAATCTTATATTTGGAAGTGCTAGTATTTAATTACCAATAAACAAAAATCATAAATGCAGAAAAATGGATAAAATTTCCAAGTTTTATTTTATTTTAAAAAACATAATAGATATCAATGACAATACACAACTATAAGACAATCAAATTAAAGTTTAACTTTATTTCCAAATAAAAGCAAATATTTAACTTTATTTGTACCGAGTTCATCTCTCCAAGCTGTAGTCTCGAATCATTTTAGCTCTCATCATCTGAAAAGTGGGTAACATAGGATGAACTACTGCCCAGTAAGCAAATCTCATGCACATGGTGATGAATGCTTATGATATGCATAAATTTAACTTAGCTTTTCAGAGTATGTATCCCATTTTCTTTTATCGCTTTAAAAACTTTTAACATTGTGAGTTCACTTTTGTCTATCACTTAGCCAATTAGAATGCAGTTATTTAGAACTCATTCAATCTACCAATAGTACCTCAAAGCGGTTAACATTAAATATTCAACATTATCGTGCACCTGTTTCCATGTCCCCATATTCCACTCACACCTTTCATACCATAAGCATACATCATTTCTTTTATAAAATTGGGATACATATCTTTTTTTTAGTAAAATATACTTTACAACATTACCATTTAAAAACTTTACTCCATGCATATTTATGGATGCATTAACATAAATATAAAGCGATATTAAAATATTATGCTCAGATAATAGAAATTTAAGTAATATATTTAGACATTTAACATTGCAACATACAAATGAATTCAATGAGATGTTTACTTACCTTGAGTACTTAGCAATTTACTTTTCGAATAGCAAGTGGAGTTGTCCTAAGTCAACACCATTGATTAAAAAGAAAATTCCACATATTTTTATTGGTATTGTTATATTAGTTCGATTATATATTATCCCATCATGAGCATCACTTTAGGATTAGCAATTGATGGGTAGTGTTCGGTGAAATTCCGTAAGCGAAGGGGTTCGTTGAAAATTAATAGTAACAGTGATTAGTATAATATCATTCCCCTAAGTATTTAGACTTTTAACTTAAATTCAATCAATTCAAGCTTAACTTGAAAACACACAACTAGGGGTGGGGCAAAACATGACCCAAATCGGTCGAACCGACCAGTTTAGGTTAGTTTTTGAGCTTATTCGGGTTGGGTTCGGGTATAAATGTTGAAATATTAATCGAATTGGGTTGGGTTTCGGGTTAGGTCCCATACCAACCTGACCCGATTACAAAAAAAAAAAAAAACTAAATCATTTCAGGCTTCAGCCAGTTTTCACACACAAACACACCCATAATACTACAAAGAAATCCAAGCCCAATCTCTCTCCACTTAGTCTCCCCACTGCCAGCCAAAACTAGCGAATCCACCATCGACAGCCAATTGGTCTCCACACTTGCACGCACACATTGGTCAATGAAGAAGACATAAAAGATAGGGAGACCAAGTCTAATTTTTGCTTAAAATTGACAATCGATAATCCTAAGTTATCCAACAAACTCTCCCGGTTAGAATTTGACTATTTGCATATATAACACAAAATATTGCTATTTCGAATTCGAATATATTAAAATGCATTTAATATCTCGATTATCAAATTCGATTGCACAAAAAATAGAAGATTATGCATAACTCATATAGGACCTTGTGTTAGTTTCCAACAATTAGCTAAACTTACTTTGAACCTCTCGGAAATAAAATAAGTCACAAATACATTCAAAGGTTGATCATTCATTCAAATAGCAATCAAAACAATGAAACCAATCAACCAAATATAAATTAAGATTATTTATATCATAACAAAGAATTTAGCCAAACGTAATCGAGTTACAATAAAACATAATAAATTCAGAATTCATCACTCAAAATATTTGATTAGAAGAAGAATGTTGAAGATTAATTTTTCCCTTTAAATGTGTTAAATGGATTACCAAAGAACCTTCTATCTTTTCCCTGCTTGCATCTTAAGAGTCTTGCCTAGAAGAAGAAATTCTTGTGAAAATCTTTGTGTTTTGCCTATTTGATATCTCTCAAAATTTGAAATCCATGAAGTACAAGAGTTTTGGTATTTATAGGTATCAATTTATAGCTAAACATTCATTCCAAGAATCTCCAAAACGGCCCCCTAAAGAATTCCTAAAATAACTCAAAGTTCAGCTCCTCTATGTCGTCCACTCGAGCGAGCTTTCTACCCACTCGAGCAAACAGAGAGGTGTCAATTTGAGACTGATATTTGAATGGCTACAACTTCTCGTAGGAAACTCTGATTGAGATTTATAAAAGTATTGGACTCGTAATTTAATTATCTTTCCAATGATATATCATCCTTTTTGTGTAGATTTTTGTACCAAATTTTATACTATAATTTCTCTACATGCTCTGGTCGTAGGTTTTTTAATTTGCTTCTTTAGCTTTCAGGTATTGATCATTCACTTCGGCTCTTCATTATCACTCTAACATGCCTTAAACTTCTTGATTTTATCTTCCTTCTCGTCATTTAAAAAGCTCATGACCTTCACTTCAAAATATCAATTTCTTTTTATTTTCTCATTAGTTTCATCAATGTAACTCGAGTTTGGAAATTTTGTTATACAATCACAAAAATTAACGAAAACTCAATAGATGTCGGCTCTAAAATACTTAGGACTATATAAAAACTTTTCATTAAAAAGTCGAGATAAATGTATAAATTTTACTTACCAGGCAGAAGCTACCAAATAGCTATATGAGTGTAGTTCAAACTTTCATAAATGAAGAATAACTTAAATTTCATATGATTCAAAATTAATACGTGTCTCCATGTTTTCTTCACAGTTAGACACATTATTGCACTACGAAACATACGAACTAATACTCAAAACAAGAAAATTACAAAAAAAAAAAAAAAAATTGCATTGATTAGAAGAAAAACATATATCCATGTGTATCCATGTGTCTTAACATGGGTGTTAACCACGAAATTAATAGTCAAGGGACCACATTTCTATATATGATATAGAAGGCAATAACCCAATTGACTTTGGCATGTTTGGCAAATCTTGAATGTTTACTAGTATGCAAACATTTAAAATTATTAATATTGACAAGCATTATATTTATGCAAGAGAATTTTTATGACCTACTTAACATAAGCTATATTTTATCTAAATGTTATTGAGATAATTAGGGACTATACCTACTTTTTTCTAAATTTTTGACATTTACTAGTTAATATTAAAATTTTCAACATTACCATTTTTCATTTAATATAACTGTATATATACAAAAAAAATTAATTCAAATTTAAATAAAATTAATAACTGAATTGCTAAATTTCAGTCAACAATTCTTATCAACAATTAATTAGATTAACAATAAATATATATTTCCAAAATTATCCTCCTAGTATCACAACTTTCAACGTTTGTTCCACACACTTTCTTGTCCACACTCCTCAGTAAAAGAAAAACTCTCTAGAAGAACCCAAACGATGGTATGCACTAAACTATGGTATGCTCACATCTATTTGTTTTTTCTAGTCGTTAATCAGTAATCAAATGATGGCATCAACTCGTAGTAGCACCAAATCGAGGCACAAAAGCAAAAAAAAAAAATAAAGGAAGAAATATTGATGCCCTAAAGAGAAGTTGTTGCCGCTCAAAAGTCGTTAATAAGTCGGAGAAGAAAGAGATTTATCATTCCAGTTCATGAAGGAGAAAAGGTAAGTTTTATGGCATCATACATTCCTAATTTCTAGATGGAAATGATAATGACTAAGAATTGGGCGTTAATTTTGGATTCAGAATTTAGTATTGAACAAAAAAAAAGTATTGGATAGTTTTGGCTAATGTTTTTGTGTATTTTGCATTGTTGTTGCAGGTGTAAAACAAAATGTTAGCAACTTTTCATGTTGTAATTATGTAATCTAGAGTTCTGATTTCTGGTTAGTAATGCCATGGAGAATTAAGCCATTAGAGTTAATTAGTGCTCTATTTGAAAATCAATTATACATAATATCTATTTCTTACGAGTTCTAATTTTCTTTGCCTTTATATGTGAAATTAAACAATCTGTACGTGTTCAACTGGAAGTGGACGTATTTCTTTTTTTTAACTCATTTGTCGTTATATTCAAGTTTGCCAATAATGTTCTGAATACGTTCTCAATTGTGAAAATTATGATATTTAAGAATGTCATCGTTAAAAGCTACGCTTATGTTGTAGTAAATTACATGGTTGATTTGAGATTAACTACTTTAATCCTGATATCAAATCTCTCGTTCTAATTATAATGTTGAAAAACACAAAGTATGGTATTGACGTCAAAGTGAAATAGTACCCTATTGTCTGTCAGATTACAACATAATTGAAATGTCATGTATATCCATTTGTTAGTGACATCTGTTTTTATTTCGTGAAATCGTTTCATCATTATGATTATTTAGAATATGTCCATCACCAGACAATGTTTCTCATTGTCAATAATTTTTAATATTATACCGTTGTAACTAAATTTATTTGTCTTAGTCATGTTGCATGTATCACCCGATAATGAATGATGTTACATCTGGTGCTACGTTTTGTCAATCTATTATCTTTAAGTGTGATTCATAGCTGCAGATAATGTTCATTGTTAATTGGGTTAATATGACGTATTACCCCAATCACAATCGGAATTTTGATATATGTATGAAGAAAACACAAATTTCATTCAAATTATTGCCTTTGTAAACCCAACATTTGATTATGAATGCAAATATAATATTCCCTATAATTGCTGATATTGTAGTCAAGTGTTGTTACATGCATATGTTGATAAGTTTTTTTGAATTCATTAACTAATGGATCTAATTAATCTGGTTGCAAGGTCGCTGTGGTATATTAATGGTGAAATATGAAGAGTACATATTTGATAAAAAAAAGATTAAAGAGATGTCAAAAAAGTTTGACATGGTGGTGGCTTGCCAAGACATGGTTGTCCATTTATATAAGTTCGTTATTGAGAAGCTTGAATCGCAACTTGTTGCAACATCAATTCTTACTGTAGGACCTGATGGATTTTTTTTGCTTTCACTCACCTTAGGCCTTAATTCTAGTGCCTATTATTTTGTGTTCGAACATCAAAATCTGTGTAATTTTTTTTTATATTTTTGAATGAATACATCGGTAATCATTCGTTCTTACAATGGAATGAAAAGGTGAGATGTGTGCTAATATTCTTATGTTTTGGAATATAATAATATTATATGCAAAGCAGAGACACGTCGACCATCAACGCCAGATCTTCTATCTATTTGTAGTAGTTTTCTGACATATTAAAGTTACTATGTTCCATTGAAATTCATTTTGTCATTCACTTACCTGATGCTGTATTTTTTTATTACAATTCAAAATACAAATTTCAGCTTGTATACCATCATTTAATACGCAATATTGAAATGTAGCTTCTTAAACATAGTAGAATCAATATATATACGCATGACAATGCTCAAGTCTGTTGTGTGAAGGAATCAAATACGGCACTAATAATATGTTAAAAATTGATTTACTCTTTATCACATAACATAACACGGCAATAACTCCAACTATTATTTTGAACAATTAAAGCATGTCTCGCTTCCTGTATTCACACATAGATACACCATCATATTGTACCTCATAAACATATGATACCATATGGTACTAGTATCAACAACATTTTTGTTTTATTTTCAAATTCGAAGTCAGTAAAAAAGGCTGACATGCAGCTCCAGTTTGACTTCAAACTGGCAAAAATCTTAACCCATAAATGCAAATGAATAAACATCATTTTGTTTCAACGCAACTTTCATAGAACTGTCATAAAAGATAAAAAGCAATGAGCCAAACAAAACTGTCTTCTGAAACAGAGTTTTCCGGTACCCACTCTCAACAGTTGGCCTTTGCAACTCGCTCAATCTCATCTTTCTTTTTAATTTCATAGCTGTTAAAAGATCCTTTGGCAGCATTTATAAGTTCATCAGCAAGGCACTCAACAATGCTCTTGATGTTCCAGAAAGAACTTTCACGAGCTCCAGTTGTTAGAAGATAAATTGCCAGATTGACGCATCGCATGGGAAAAATATTAACATCATGTTGTCTGACTACCCCAGCAGATCCGATATGGGTGGCATCTTCCCTTGGCCCACTGTTGATAACAGCATCAACAATGACTTGAATGGGGTTTTGATCAGTTAGCAAATGGATGATCTTCATAGCATGCTTAATAATGCGAACTGCCATCAGCTTCTTCTCATTGTTCCGTCTGTGCATCATTATAGAGTTGGTTAGCCTCTCAACAATTGGGCACTGAGCCTTTCTAAAATATTTCACTTGGTACCTTCCAGCTGTGTGGGGAATATTGGTTGCATGCTTGGAAGTAGTTGCTGTGATGTAGTCCTCCACATAGAGGTCACTAATCTCAACACCCGTTGCCATTGTTTCACCTCAATTGACCTTAGAGAGGAGAAGAGAAAGAGTACCAACACATATGATAATGCAGCAAGCTATTTCATTGTAATCAATAACAAAATGAAAATGAATCTTGAAATTAATACATATTGTTGTGGATGATTGTTCAAATGAACTAACAAAATATCAACAGTGCCTTTGCATTTATACCTCAACTAATTATTAACTACATATGGAAAAAAGAGCCACCAGTCTAATTCATTGGCGACAAATCAACTACTTCATACCTTTGTAATTCACTTTAACACACATTGGCATGTTCTTCAAATACATGTATATCCTACTTTATCCATGATGTAGCAATCATCAATTAATAATCATCTATAACCCCTCATGAATCTAACAATAAAAAAAATATCAAAATAAGTTCTCAAATGTGTAGAATATTATCTGATCAATGCCCATCTATTTATCAAAAATTGCAGCTAGATTAAATGAATTATTACAGAAAGTATAATCATCCTATGAAAACTGTAATTGAGGACACTTGCATTCTATTCTCAAATATATTCATAAAACTCATAACACATTATATCATAATTTAAAATCTGGTTATATTATAAACACTTTCTACACAAAAACTCATCAATTCTATTTATAATAAGCTTTATTAATAGATTATTTGACAAATTATGTTAACAACTAAAGGTTGCATATACATCCTAACAACTTAACAATTCAAAATTTTACCATAAACACAAATCACTAGTGTTATGTATATTAATCTCAAATTACAATTATTTGTTAATATATTCTTGTTGTTGTAATCTATCCATATCAATAATTGATTCGAACAAAGGAAAAAAATTCTACAAACGCGGTACCAGTGGTTAAGAATTTCATGAATCAAAATGTTATGTTACTAAATTCAGGGGAAACAAATAGTACCTTGTTAATCCAACTCTGTAATTGAATCCAAGATATCTTCAAATAAAGTTCCCAAAAGTTCTTCTGCAAACCAAGTCACCAGATTTTTGGATTGAAACCTAGACGGAACCCCTTTTTTTCTTGCAAGATCCTCGTATCAAGAATGAACAACAATATCTAATTTTATTTTTGAATTTTGAAATCGCCACTATCAAGCTGATAAATCTCACTGATGTGTAACGGATGAGCCTTATCCGTGAATTTTCTGTTTTGAGAAGAAGAAATAATATTGGGCTTAATATCAATCTATTAGTTAAGGGCTAGTATCATGGGACAATACTATTCTAAATTTTCATCATGAATCCAGTAATACTCTAATTTTTTAGAAAGCCCAGTAAAATTGACATTTAATGATAAATGTCATGTATATATGTTATTTACCCAATATTATTCTTAACAATTGAAATGTGTGTACATGGCCCAGATGCAATTGGACTAGGTAAAAAAAATTAATTTTATCTAGGCCCAAAATTAAAATTAGCCAACAATTCCACAACCCAATAGTTTCAACTGTGGCCAATAGAAACCTAGCCTTTTAGTCTTTAGTTTTTACCCATTATACATATAACTCAAATAACCCACTTTCAAATACCCAGTGTTCCATTTTGTGGTTTGTCTTTCACACCTTCAGCCATAGATGATTTCAGCCAAATTCCAATGGTCCCAAACACCAATCCCTACATGTAAAAAAAGGGATTAAAAACCTAAATCCCAAATTGTTGGCTTTGGAGTTTGAATTTGTGTTTGTAGAAGTTTTGCTATTGGTAAGTCTCTTGATTTTTCAAGAAAACTCACAAATTTCTACCCCTTTTATTCAATCTCTTAAATTTGTTGTTCATTTTATCGAATTTATTTATGGAAAAATTGTGTTTCTTAATATTTAATACACCAAAAATTTAAAGTTTTTTATTTTAATCGTCAGATTTAGTGGGCTTATTTATATAAGGTTCGACATAATTTGTAGGAAAGTCAAAATTTCACAAGCTTCATAAATGAAGTGTTCTAGAAAGGATTGCTCAAAATTCTAACTTTCCATAGTTAAGATGTAGTTTTGCATAAAAGCCTCAAACTTTTGCTATACAATTATTATATTTCAGTATTTCACAGTTGCAATGCAGTTTTTGATAACTGTGGGTCTTATGGATTTAGTGATATTGATTTTCATTAATTATTATTTTTTAATCTATTCTTATTTTTGTATACTCAAGCGCAGGCATTGGATTAATTTAGCCAACGGAAAGTATATTGTCATGTGCAGCATTTTCACCAGAATCACCATTGATCAGGTTAGTCAAGGTCTAATTTTGAATGTTTAATTAGGCAAAGTGATCAACTTGTTTAATTTTGAATTTTTAATTTGAACTCGTAGTTTAATTTATCTGTTTTGTAACTAGTAACCATACAATGATGATTGAAGAATTGTTTAATCCATTTGAATTTCATATGTTTGATAAAATTCCAAAACCAATATTAACTAAATCATTTGTTTAAATTTAAATTGTTTGTAGTTGTGTTTCTATAATTAAAAATGGATCATCATCAACCTTGTGCCAAGAAGGAAAAAACATTGTTCACCTTCTTTAAAAAGATAGATGAATCTACTACAAGTACACATTCTGTTCGAGTTAACGAGGATACTTCAATCCCTACTGTTCAACTTCTTCCAAATTCATCTCTTGAAAATGAACACCTTTCATCTTCACATCCTGGTATGCAACCATCTACTTGGATAGAAAAGGATCCAGGAAAAAAGAAAGCATATTAGTGAATATCTTATTAATTTACAAGATGAGCTTAGACGGGCATATCTACAAGCCGGGCCTTATCAACTAATACTTTTGGATTATCTGAAGTCAATATTTGGAAATCAAAATCGTCGAATTCAAAAAAATTTGGTTCAGCCAGTTTCGGTGGTTGAGTATTCGCCTTCAACAAATAAGGCATATTGTTTTTACTGTTTTTTTATTTCTAAATGATGGTAATCCATCCAATAGTTCAACATTGGTGACAGATGGATTTAACAATTGGAAGAAGGTAAACCAATGAGGCAAATGTGCATTTCTCACTCACATGGGTTCGACTCCTTCATCATTCCATCATATGAATGAGAAACGAGCTGAAGATTTAATGAGGCCGTTTGGACATATTGTTAAAGTGATGCACGCCATAACGAGAAATGAAGTTCTTAAAAATTGTTAGCGGTTAAAGACAACAATTCTAAGTGTTCAGTGGCTAGCACTTCAATGTTGTGCTTTCAGAGGTCTTAATGAATCTTCATCTTCAATGAATCGTTGGAATTTTATTGAAATGGTGAAGGCTTTTACAAAAATGAATATAGAAATTGGAGAAGTTGTATTGGATAAAGCTCCTCAAAATGCCAAATACACTAGGCCAAATGTTCATAAAGAAATTTAGCACATCATGGCCAATAGAGTTAGACAAATGATTCGTGAGGAGCTTGGAGAAAGTTTCTTTTGTATTCTTGTCGATGAAGCGCAAGATAAATCTAAAAAAGAGCAAATGGCCATTATCTTGCGGTATGTGAACAATGATTGTATTTTAATAGAACGCTTTTTTGCAATCAAAAGCGTAAGTGACACTACATCCTTAAATCTGAAAAACGAGATATGCGATTTTCTTGTTCGTCACAACCTTCAAGTTCAAAAAGTGACAGGGCGAGACTATGATGGTGTTAATAATATGCATGATATGTGGAACAAACTTCAAGCATTATTTCTTAAAGAATGTCCATATGCGTACTACATTCACTGTTTTGCCCACCGACTACAACTAACATTGGTTTCGTAGCCAAGGATGTGATTTGTATTTGGAAATTCTTTTCTCATTTGGACAGTGTTGTTAATATTATTAATTCTTCTCCTAAACGTATTAATGTGTTGCAAATTGCTCAAAGAAGTGAGCTTGATAATATGTTAGCTAGTGGAGAACGAAAATCTAGAAGTGAGACCAATCAAATTGGTAATTTGCAAAAATCAGGCTCTACTCATTGGAGTTTACACTATGAATCGGTAAAGAGCTTGATAGAGATGTACGCTGCAACTTGCAAGGTGCTTGAGTATCTTACTATACATTCTCTAAATAGAAGATATCGGGCTGAAGTTCTTGGTGTTCTTGAAACCATTACAAGCTTTGAATTTGTGTTTTCCTTGCATTTAATGTATAAAATTTTGGGAAGAGTACTTTGTCAAGTTCTTCAAAAAAGATCTTAAGACATCCCGGATGCTATCAGGTTTGTCTCTACCACAAAAGCTATACTTCAAAAATTAAGAGAAGATGGTTGGGAAGAATTTCTTCATGAAATGAAAACATTTTGCTCAAAAAATGATGTTGATATACTTGATCTAAATCTTTTTATAAAATTGGTCGTTCTCGTGACCAGATTACACTTGAGCATCATTACCGCTTCAATGTCTTCAATGAAGTAAAAGATTTTCAGCTGATAGAGTTAAATACAAGATTTAATGAGCTCTCGGTAGAACTCCTCTCTTTAACTGTTGCTTTGAATCCTCGAAATTCTTTTAAATCATTTAATGGGAATGATATTTGCAAGCTTGCAGAGAATTTCTATCCTAGTGATTTTACATAGCAAGATGTTTATTATATAAGGTATGAGTTGCAACATTATCAGTACAATATAATTCCTGATCCTCAGTTTCAAGTGCCTTCACTTTCTGAATTATGCAAGCTCTTGGATGCAAATAGAAGTTCAGAGAGTTACACTATGCTGATTAGATTGATTCATCTTCTACTAACACTACCTGTATCTACGGCGACTACTGAACGAGCTTTTTCAGTAATGAAACATGTGAAGACAGCAATTCGTAACATAATGGAGGATGAGTTTTCTTGTTGATTGTATGACACTCTACATTGAACTAGAATTTGCCAAAAAAATAGATATAGATTCCATTATAGATAAGTTTTATGCGGTTAAAACTCGAAAGATGCAACTTCAGTAAGTAGGTAATGCAGTTATTAGATTTTTTTTTGTTATATGTAAAAAAAATTGTACTTGACTTATTTTCAATTTGAGCTCGGTCCAACATGATTTTCTGGATCCGCCCGTGTGTACTTACACATATTAACAAGGTTATTTTAAGTTAAAAGTTTATATAAATCAATTAAAATGGAGATATATAGCCACAACATTTTTAACAAAAAGTAATTAAATTTCTCTTTGTACATATGTACTAATATAAGTTAATTAAAGATCAATAAATTATTATAAAATTATTATTTATTTAATTATTCCTTTATCTATGATGGGGATAAAATACTACATATTAATTACCCATATGACAAAATAGATACACAAAAACGCCAAATAAACAATGCCTGAAATTAACAATAGTATATTAGTAGAACTTGAACTATCTTTGAAGAATCAAAGACGTGATGTGCAATGCTCAAATTCAACGTATGAGTAATGAGATTTTAAATGAATAAAGAGACAACATCATGGGAATATATAAACATGTATATATACACGCACATAGGCGGATCTACATGGTGTCATGTAGGGTCTTGACCCTACAGATTTTTCGCAATTTTTTTTAATTATCTATTTCTTGAAAGACACATTTGCTTAAGTCCAATAAAAATGAAAATAGATTCTCATTAAGAATCCTCCAATTATTTTCCTAGACCCAATGAAAATGTGAGACTCCACTGTCTCATCTCATCTCTTTCCCTCTCTTCTCTTCACTCACGTCTAACGGTCTCTCCTTCTAGACTGAATCCCAGTTTCTTTCTTTTTTGATCAGCTGCAGCCATCCATGCTCTCTGTCCGCCAATTTCTTTCTACTTCCAGGCTCCAGCCGCAACATTTGAGGTCAGGTGAATCAATTTTATTTTTATCTTTTGCTGCCTCAGCTGTTGCAAAACAATATTCCCAATCCATGTCTGATTTTTGTTTTGCTCCAATTATGAATCTTTACTTACAATGTTATGTTATGTTATTTCAAGATTTTGAAATTAGATTATTTAGGTTTAAGATAAAATTAGTTCTTTTATTTGTTGAATTGGGAAGTATTTCACTGGTGTTTGTACTATGTTGCTCTCGAATTGGTGTCCATTTCTGAATTTAGACCATGTAATTTGTATTGGTGGTGACTGAAGTTTTAGTTCATATTATTGAGATGGCTTCACTTATTGAATTGGAAAAAATATATCTTTTATTGATTTGTTGAATACATGTTTTAGGTGTAGATATTCATTTGTCTTATCATATTTGTTTGGTATTCATTTCTTGAACTTGTCTCATAACTTATTGAGAACATGTTCCATGCTATGTATTGTGGATAACACATATTGGTTTGCAATTAAATTATATTAGTAAATAAGACAAAATAAGATCATTACTTGCAAAAACTGCTTCAAATTTATTTATAATTCAAAAGCACGAATTTTGATGGAGGTGGTAAATATCCATTTTAATGATTTCTAAAGAAGAAATCCCTAGAGAGAGTGGGGGTCATTGTTATTAGTTAATATATTATTGCTTGCCATAATTCATTTGTCCTACCATTATTAGTTAAAAAAATTTAGACACACGTACACACATATATATAAAGCCGGACATTAGGATAGAAGTCAATATATTTGCTAGTTTGTACACCTCCTTGCAAATAAAATTTGGCTTTCAACCCATCCCCAGAGCACTAAACATTTATTTTAGGAGTTGAAAGCAAATGAGCTACCGGTGGATTTTAAATGACCCCATTGAAAAATACAACAGGAAAGGCGACCCTACAGACTATATCAATGTTTACAAGATGAAGCTTTAAGGTTATATTCTCGGGGTCAAGTGCAGAAATTTTCGCACCACCATTTTTTTAGATGCAAAGTGTTAGTACAATAAACTAAAGCTAGTGATCATCATGAGTTGGCCTCAATTGAAACATGAATACATCAATGCCTTCATAGGCAATCGAACGACCACAGTAGTCGTGGCCCAACTCAATGATATCATGCAAAAGGAAGGTGAATCCGTAAAAAGCTACTTCTTGAGATTCAGCAAGGTAATCAACAAGATAGAGAACATCTTCGATGAAAAGGCATTGGACGCATTAAAGACTAGACTTTACATCCGGACCCCCCATCTGGAGGGATGTTTAGAATATGGAACCAAAGATGTACACTCAACTAGTGGACCTTATTTAGAGATAGATTCACTCAAAGAAAACTATTGAAAACTGAAAAAATGTCAAAAAAAGAAAAGATTGAACGTTATCATCGTGAAGGGCACTGTTTTCTAAGGCCCCAAAACGATCATTACAGGAGATTCAATCAGACCGAAACCAGTTCAGGATAGCTAGCTAGGGGGCCCATGGCTACTCTTCTACTACCCTCTATGACTCTGAAGTTTTTCCAAATCCACCGAATCTGAGATCAAAACACATAAGACTGTCCAGAAGTGAGAGAGTTAATTGATCACGGAGGTCGGCCACAGGTAGCCAGGGTGATCACCCCCACCAAGATGACAAGAGGAACGAACGAAAAGCAAATCTACCTAGATAGGATTGGTACGCAGGGGCGTCCCTAGTTCAAGAAATCAATACAATAATTGGGAGGCATTATGTGAGAAAACATACAATGAATGCACAGATGAACTACGCAAAGGTAACAAGAAAGAAACCAATAAAAAGCTGGTAGTTACATAGACATCGACCCAATAGTCAATCGATTACTTTCATATAGAAGGATGAAATTGGAGTCCACTATCTGAACCGCGACATACTCGTGGTTCGAGCCGTCGTATCCCGTAACAAACTTGGTAGGATGCTGATTGATGACAAAAGCACTATAAATATACTGTTTTGAAGTTTCTTTGATCAAATAGAGATAGACCACGAGCTAACAGAAATTCCATAACCATTGTTTAGATTAACAAGCAATAGCATTATTCCGCAAGGATGGATATCCTATAGAAATAGAGGAACCACTGTGTGTCATCAATAAGTTCATAGAATTCTTGGTGGTGGATACTCGTTCGGCTTACCACGGGGTCCTTGAAAGACCTACCTTAAAAGACTTACAGGTATCATTTAATTCACAACCTGATGATGAAGTTCTCAATCCCTAGGAACATAGTAGTGATACGGGGTTACCAAAAGGATGCTAGGTCCTGCTATATGAGTACCCTTCAGAAAATGGTCCTCAGCAAAGCCCTCTCGATCATGATGGTTAATGTTCATATGGTAGAGGCTGGAGAGAATGATGATGGTAAGGAGATGATATTTTACGAGGATTTGGACCCTTAAATCAAAGCTCAGACTCACAAGCCTCACCAACAGAAGAATTAGAGGCCATCATAGTGGACCCCTCAGATCTCACTAAAATGTTGCAAATAGGCAGGGCTTTGAAGAGCTAGTTAAATGAACAGTTGAAGCAGTTCCTACGAAAAAATTTAGACGTCTTTGCATAGAAGGACTCTAACATGGAAGGGATAAGACCTTCAATGGCATGCCATGTCCTGAAAGTCGATCCAAAAACCCATTCAAAAATACAAAAAAGAGACCATTAAGCGTTGAAAGGTACGTCATGCTAAAAGAAGAATTCGGGAAGCTTGTGGCAAACAAGTTTATCAGATAGGTGGTATAACCTCAATGGGTGTCCAACTCAGTATTAGTAAAGAAGAGCAATAACAAATGAAGAGTTGGCATAGACTTCTCAAATATAAACCAAGCACGCCCCATTGATAGTTTTTACATTGTCTTGCATTGATCAACTAGTCGATGCCATGGCAGGGCACAAGTTGCTAAGCTCCATGGATACTTACTCTGGTTACAATTATATTCATATGTTCTTCGAAGAAGAAGAACACAAGTTCTTCATAAGAAACAGGAGGATTTACTACTACAGGTTTATGCCTCCTAGTTTGAAGAATGCTAAAGCCACCTACTGACGGCGATTGAACAGAGCAAATTGAAAACAACATGGAAGTCTACGTCGATCAGATGCTAGTAGAAAGCATGGCTGCTGAGGGCAATGTTTCACACTTGGAGGAGATTTTTAAAATCTTCAATAAATATTGGATAAAATTGAATCATCTAAAGTGTGCATTCGGTGTTGCTTCTAGAACATTCTTGGGATATATGGTTAACCAACGTGGGGTAGAGGCCAACTCAGAAAAAATCAAAGGCCTATTAAGCATATGGTCCCCATCCATGTCCATAGAAGTCCAGAGTCTGACTAGTAGGTTGGTTATAAGTGTCATTTTACATTTATCTAGACCATCAAAAGTAGACAATTGTAAGTACTATTAAATGAATTTATACTTAGTTGTTTGTTGATTTGATTTCTTTGGGTTGAAACTCGAGTTCGGATGGAAATGGAGAAAAAATAAAGTAAAATAGACAAAAAAATGACTGAAATTGCACAAAGACATGAAAATGGGGACCAACTTACAAACATCTAAAAAGTGAAGGACTTGGAATACAAATAAAAGAAGATGAAAGTGAAATGAAAGAATAAATGAAAAGACCAAAGTGTATAACATTTAAAGTAGAGGACCAAACTGCAAACAACCAAAAGAGATGGGATGTTTGAACCGCGGTTAGCCGCGGCCGACGTAGATAATTTTCTAAGATTTTTAAAAGACAAACGAGGGGTGTTTAAGTCTTTTTTAAATTAAAACAAGTCAGAGACGATTAAAAATATATAAAGACCTAATCTAGGAGAAATTGTGGTTGTTGAATTAGAGAGAAAAGAATAGACAACAAAAGAAGAGAGGATAACGACCAAGATCTTGAGGATTGGGACGTGAAGACGAATTCTTGGTGCAAGATATTCAACATTTTCTCTTCTTTTATATAGATCTGATTATGTATTCCAAACTTTTCATGTTTTCTTTCTCCCGAATTATGAGTAGCTATATTAATATTTTGGGTGAACAATGTAACCTAATTTAGATTCTTTAATTTCAATTCTCAAGTTTTACTTATAAATTTATTACTTATTGATTTTACTTCTTCTCTTAATACTTGAAATAATTGGTCATTATTTCATTGAATTGTGGATAGTAACAAACCGAGAGGTAAGTTATTAATCTAAACTACGTAGTAAAATTAGACAATAGAATAAAAGGTAGAGATACGCTCTTGTTATTGTTGCGGTCTTGAATTGAATTCTTAGAAGATTTAAAGCTTCTAGTTAAAGATTATTCTAACTTCATATAGAGATATAGTGAGTTGACTTAATTAGATAGGACTAATTTGAACTTGAGAGAGGTAAATTAGGTTAAATTCATAAATTCGACTTAGCATAACAATAGGAACAAATCTTAAGAGCAGAAATTAGAGATGACAACTATGGTGAATTTGTGAATCCAAATCCTTTAATAATAATATTTGATAAATTCTTGACATTTGCGTTCACACTATTTTCTAAAATTAATAGTTATAGCTTAAATATTTCAATAAACTTATTTCGAAGTGTTTTAGATAGATTAGGATCTTCAAATCAACTTATTTCAAAGTTTGTTAAATAGATTAGGATTAAAATTAATTGAACAAGTATATAAATAGGATAGTTTTTGTGGGAATGATAATTCGAACTAATTAAGTTTACTTTATTACTTGTTAACGATATTGTGCACTTGTAATTAATATTTTCTACAACAAGTTTTTGGCACCGTTGCCAGGGACTATTCTTACTTGATATTGGTTTAGATTAATCATTAGTGTTAGTTTTATATTTTACTATTATTATAATTTTTATTTTTTTTTAGTTTTTTATTTTATTGTTCAATTATTATATTTTTTATTTTTCTTCTTTGTTTTCTTTTTACAGAAAAGGTGTTTGTTGTATACTCTGTTCACAAAACTACAATTTTGAGTCTATCAATCTTGAGATTGAACGTACTTTTAGACGAAGACACAAAGAACACAACCAAAAAAAGAAAAAATTGGAACAACTTCCAATGGCAGATGCACAAGTTAGAAAAGAAGTTGAACAAGAGGCCGCTAGGGCCGCCGCTGTGGAAGCAGCCCTATTGGCAATTCAGCAAATTTATCAAAAATAATGAGAAGAAGAAGACGAGGATGGAAATATGCCAATGACTCAGTTCTTAACTCCAGCAGCAGCTCCTGATCGTTCGAGCATAGTTTATCCTGCTTTTGGTCGGCATAACTTTCAATTAAGGGCCGATCTGAATAATCTCTTCATCAACAACATGCAATTATATGGAAAGGCACATGGAAATCTAAATACTCATCTTTCTAAATTCCTATGGATGTGCCGTAACTTTCAGTTTCAAGGGATGAATGATGATGCCATCAGACTTAGGCTATTTCTCTATAGATTGAGAGATGGGGCAATAGAATGGTTGAACTCAGAACCACATGCTAGTATCACCACCTAGGATGACTTGGCTAGAAAATTATGCAACAAGTATTTTTCACCATCTAAAGTAGCCAAGATGAAACTGGAAATATCTACTTTTCAGCAACAAGATGGTGAAAGGTATCATGAAGCTTGGGATAGATTCAAGGAACTATTCAGAAAATGTCTAAATTATGGAATTAAAAAGAAATTACAGGCTCAATACTTTTACTCTGGGCTATCTCCTCAATCCAAATCCATAGTAGACTCTTAGCAGACAGGTCCATTACAAATAAAAATGTCAACAAAGCATGGGAGCTATTTGAATTGAATGCAAATACACACACCATGTTTTCATCTAATCGTGTCACTCCAAGAAATGTAGTAGATATACATAAGATTGACAATCTTTCAGCTAGTAATGCACAAATTGATGCATTGACAAAGCAGGTAAAACTTTTGGTCAAAACAAAAACACATGGTGTGAATGCGGTCCACACAAGTTCTACTTGTGAAAATTACGGAAAAAATCATTATACTGCAGATTGTTTGTTGTTGGTCAGTCCAAACGAACAAGTAAATTTTGTGCAAAATAATTCAAGTCAGCAGTACAATTTATTCTCGCAAACATACAATCCATAATAGAAACAACACTCAAATTTTAGGTGGTCTAAGAATCAACAAAATGAGAATGCTAATAATGCTCAACAAGAAAAAAGAAAAAGTTTGGGGGCGATGTTTCAACAGTATATGCAAAAAACTGATAAAATATTGGAGCGATAGGAGACAAACTATAAGAATCAACAAGTATCTATCAAAAAATTAGATACTCAGATTAGCCAGTTAGCCATATAACTATCATATAGAAAACCAGGAACTTTTAGCAATACAGTGACAAATCCATAAGAACAGGTAAATGTAATCACTACTAGGAACGGGGTACAACTGTTAGAGATTCATGTGAAAAAGCCAGAGAAATAGGATAAAATTTTGGTAAATGAGGAAGAAGAGGCTGGGAAACAATATGTAAAATCAAAAGAAGAAGATTCAAAGGAATATGCTGAATCAAAGTGAGAGTGCCAATTCATGTTAAAACTTATGTGCCACCAATTCCTTTCCCTCGGAGGTTGTAGAAACACAAGCTCGACAAGCAATTTGAAAAATTTCTTGAAGTCTTCAAGAAACTACACCTCAACATTCTCTTCACTGAAATGTTGGCCCATATGCCATTGTACTTAAAATTTATGAGGTAAATGTTGTCTAAGAAGAGAAAACTTGAGAAATACGAGACAATGTCTTTAGATGAAGAGTGTAGCTTTAACTTGAGAAAACATGAGAAATACAAGACACTAGATTTAACTAAGTAACCTCCAAAGTTAAAAGATCTAAGGAATTTTAAATTAAATTGCACAATTGGAAAATTCTATAATTTTAATGCTATATCTGATTTAGGTGCAAGTGTTAATTTGATGCCACTTTCTGTCTAAGGAGATTAGGTTTGGGATAGGTAAAATCAACGATTGTGTCTCCACAGCTTGCTGGTAGATCAATCAAACACCCACAAGGTGTGGTTGAGGACGTGCTCATCAAGGTGGATAGTTTCATCTTCTCGGTTGACTTCATTGTCTTTGATATCGAAGAGAACCAGGATATGCTAGTAATATTGGGTCTACCATTCCTAGTGACAAGTCGAGACCTTATTGATGTTGAAAAAAATGAACTGATCTTAAGGGTACATGATGATAAACAAGCATTATTCATTGTACACCGTACCCAAGCAACCAATCGACCTCGAAGGGTGCTTTAGAGTTGATGAAGTTGTGAGAATTGGCCAAGAAAACTGCTAATCGAATGTGGAGATAGGTGGACTAGTTGGAGCAATTAAAGATAAAAATGGCCAATTTAAAATAGGGATAATTGCATCAAAGGTCCCCAACGTTTCAAAATCGTTGGGGATATGCCCCTAACCTAAATTAATAGCACCAAACGTCCCCAACGTATGAAGAAATAGGCATCGTAGGTCCCTCTTCACACTTTCAGTCAATTTTCTCCGTTTAAGTCAAAATTTGGACTGTACGCGTCATATATTTTTAAATGAATCGATTGGAGAAATTAATTTTCCAATTCATCACTCTACCTACCCACCTCATCTCCACAAGCTCCAGTTTCTCTCTCCACCTCTCTCAGCCACCGGCTAAGTATAGGAGGATGCTTAAAATGAAGAAAAAGGGCACAAATGACCCAAAGCTTGGAACAAAGAAAAAGGATAAAAAAATTTCAAAAATCGATATGGGAATTGGAACTATGATCTAGTTGTAATGGCATAAGCTTCAACATAAGTTAATAAGCCACAAATTGATCATGACCAGCATTTAGTCCACCCACCAGTTGGAGCATTGTGGATCAAGGCTCAGGATTGGCTGGTGGGCATGCCATGGTTCCTCCATTTGCACCGAGGGCACAAGCTCCCAGTTTTTACCCACCGAATGGAAATTGGACTAATGGTTTCCCGTGTCAACAACCCCAAAGTATGGGCCTTTCTACGGGAATGCCTGGAAATGGTAATCAATGGGTACCACAGTCTTATCCTCAACAATTATATCAAATGCCTTTGTCAGCTCGTACATCACTGCAACATCAAAGTAATACAATTCCCGAGTTGCCTTTTAATTTCGTTTTACCAGGTGGGCAAGCCAATTTTGGTGGAAGCCCAACATTCTTACCTTGGATGGGTCAAAATGTGTTCGATTCCATTTGGAATGGGTTTACCAGGCCAACAACCTCTTTGGCTAGAAATGTAGAAGGACAAGTGGTTCAACCTAATGGACCACAATTGCAGTGGTGGAAGGAATGCACATGGGGTATGATCTCAATTTGCGGCCATCTCCTCTTTACACTCAGCCTACAGCTTGCGGCTGAGAGAGGTGGAGAGAAAAACCAGAGCTTGTGGTGATGGATTGGGTAGGTAGAGTGATGAATTGGAAAATTAATTTCTCCAATCGCTTCATTGGAAAATATATGGCGCGTACAATCCAAATTTTGACTTTAACGAAGAAAATTGACGAAAAGTGTGAAGAGGGACCTACGATGCCTATTTATTCATCCATTGGGGACGTTTGGTGCTATTAATTTAGGTTAGGGGCATATCCCCAACGATTTTGAAACGTTGGAGACCTTTGATGCAATTATGCCTTTAAAATATGGAGAGCAAAGAATAAGTCTTGCAAAGCTGGTAATTGCAAGTAATGCAAGATTTTCAAAACCAAATTCGTACTTATGAAAATTCGAGCTCGAGACTCCTGAGCGTTTAATAGGAGGCAACCCATATTTCTATCTCTTATATATTTATTGAATTGCACGTAAAATTTTAGGATTGCATTAGAAATTTAGAGCACGTTTCTCGATTTTTAGTAATTAAACGAATTTAAATGTTCTGGACTTAGGCCAAGCATCATCATTCAAAAAAAATTTATTATTATTTGACTGTGGTCAGACCGTAGTTTGCAAACCGCGGTTAACAGTTTGCCGCGGCCCGATCGCGGTAACTTGGGGGGTTATTTTAAACTCTCATCCCCAAATTTCTTTTCTCTCCCTCATTTTATCTCTCCAACCCTAAAATTTTTCATCCCACCATTTGAACATCATCCCAACTTGTTAGTTTCATCATTGAGGGGGTAAAAAGTCATTGCAATTTAGGCCTCCATTACTACATCTTCATCTCCTCCATTTGGATTGCAAAAATGGTAAAAGTGGCTAACCCTTCATTCTATGCTTTACTTGAACTAATTTTGATTTTTTAGTTTAGAATGGAGTATGGGATGTATTATGTGGAAGGTTTGATGTTGCTGCATATTATCAATCCTTTATTTAGAATGTGGGTTTCAAAGTTTTCTCCATGTTTATGCTTATAAATTCTTTTGTGCATTCTCCCAAGGTGTTTGATCAAATGTCCCAACCGACTTCTTGATCATATTTTTCTATTTTGGTTTTGGGATAACATTGCAATTCCATAGTTCTATGCTTTACTTGAACTTCTTTGGAAATTTTAGTTTAGATTGGAGTATGGATGTATTAATTAGATGGTTTGATATTGTTGCATATTGTAAGTCCTTGATTTAGAATCTGGGTTTCAAACTACTTTCCATGTTTTTATTTCTATGCTTTTTTGTTCATTGCCCACAAGGTGTTTGATAAAATGTCACAACCGACTTTTTAAGCATACTCTTCCATTTTAGTTTTGGGATGACATTGCTATACATTTAGCGATTCTTTGACATAACTCAAATCTATTCGTCATCTCACACATCATTTCTTTTGACTTGTAGGTACTTTCAAGTTCAAAATGCCTCCTAGAACAAAACTGACTACCTCATGGAAAGGAAAGGAAAGGAAAGGAAAGGAAGTGGTCGAAGGGTCAAACATCCATTAAAGAGCCCATCCAGTGCCCCCTAACTATGACACCTATGTCAGCAAAAAAGTAGCTCAACAGGCGGCCATTTTTTCCAAATGGACTTTACTATTGGAACGAGAGGTAGACATATAAATTCTGACCAGTTCTACACTTTTCGTTGTCATACAAGACAAGGGGTGGACTCAGTTATGTTTTAAACTGGATAGTGTCTATCCGGATGTGGTGCGGGAATTCATGGCCAACTTCAACCTCCATATCACTAATAAGGAGGAAAATTATGCCTATAACACGTATGTCCGAGGGGTTTGGGTCCATTTCAACCCCAATGACATAGGGCACTTTCACGATGTGGAAGAGGGTTCCGACGTCCCTATAAAAACTAGTTGGAATGAAGTGGCATGTGCTCTCTATCCCATATAAACCCAAGCCATGGCCACCGGGTAATGTTTTACACCATGGAGACATCAGCAACAAGTTCCACATACTCCACGACTTCATAGAAACCAACATTGTCATATCTGCTCACGTGACAGAAATTTATCTGACACGGATGACATTGTTTTATCGGTTGGCGACAGGATATGACTTCAATTTTGGGGGGCACATATTCAACTCCATCAAGGACCTTGCTTTCCTCCAGAGAGGCCAGACAAAACTAATTTTCCCAAGTCTTATTACAGCCCTTTGTAAATAGGCTAAGGTCCCCATGCATCCGTCTAAAAAGGACAAATCCCAAATGGCTGTTCTCCGTCTTCGGTATGTGCGGTACTCTGTTGGACAGGTCCAACGGTATATTAATTAGCGGAGGTTGGCGGTAGAATTGGATGAGGAAATGAAGAAGACACTCCAGACAATGTCAACGAGCTAGTCGAGTCAGATGTCCCTATATTACCCCAGTGGATTCAATGCTGAGGTGGACTAATTTTGAACCAGTTTTAGACTCTGTGTAGACTACTTTGCAGAGACATGCAACTGAACTTCAATAGCTACGAGATGTAGAGGACGCCATCATTGCTACACACAAGGAGAACTTCTTGCTACATTGCATTCAATGGACGAGTGCCAACATCGTGACCATAAAGAATTACTTGAAATGTTTGGATGCCTAAATCATCAGAACTTCTACCCCCACCTCTCGATGCTTAGTGATCGGATGACAATTCGATGTTGTGTCCATGCATTCTGAATCTGGTCAACTCCGTCCTTTTTTATTTATTTTGCTTTTTTTTTTTTGCTCACATTGAGGACAATATGTACTTTAAGCTTAAGGTGCAGTTGATGAATTTATTATTTTCGTTATGTTTGTGTATGCTATTGATGATATTATGTGAGTTACAAAAAAATTACTTTTATTTTGGTGCTTATATGTTGGATAGTCTTTCCGGTTAATGATGATATCTAACTGAAACTGTTATCGATTCATGAATAATGACTAGGTGATACTACTTATGCTTATATTTTGTTAACTATGCTTATCCATGTGAGATATGATTAAGTATGAGCACAATAGTCATGAATATCACTATCTTTGGTTGGTTTATTGAACAAAATACAATGAAATAATATTAAACCTATGAAGTGAAAACCTATAACACCAATTGAAAAAAAAAACTCAATTACTTAACCAGCCAAAAGAATAGTTTGGGTGTGGTTAATCCAATGCAGAAAGTATTTAGATAGGTGTTGATTCCGTGCATGCGTAACAATTGTGTGGAGTGTATTTGGCTACCATGTGGAATCTAGGTATTGGCCAGATGTTAGGAATCTATTCCCTGTATATTTATCTTGCACAAAAAATAAAATAAAAGACATTACAATTGCATTATCTTATACCTCTATTCGTAACCTATTTGACTCGAGTGATAAAGCCCATAGGCCTAAAGCTCGCTACAATGGTCATCTAGAAAGCTTAATTGAGCAAAGTCTTACATATAAGATATATAAAAATTGCATTGCACTGGCATTATCTTATACTTCTCTTCGCAGCATATTTGACTCTAGCGATAAATCCGTAGGAATTCTCAAAATTTGGTGCACTAAGGTCTATCACACTTGGGAGCCATCAGCCTAAAACTCGCTACAATGGTCATCTAGAAAGCTTAAGGGAGCGAGGTCTTACATATAAGATATAAAAAAACAATGAAACAAAAGCAAAAGTGAGCTTTTTTAAGTATAACTTGATGATTTAGATAACTAGTGGGTTTGACTTACCTAGTTGAAGCTTAACGGTCGAAACAATCAATAAAAGAATAATCATCACAGACCTAGACAATTACTGTATTGGTTAGACCCAACCAAATTTTGAACAGTAAAAGAATAAGTGTTTTGATGGCAACTTTAGAGTTAACACTCATGGTGAGAGATTGAATATCAATATGAGAGTGTTTATTCTTTTGAGAGAGAAATGATATATTTGACCATTGAGAGGCAGAATATTACCAACCTAAAGGCTTGTGGTGATTGAATTGACTACGCGCACACACACACGTTGGTCGAGCATCAGATGAGTCAAATTGATTTTGGTAGAATGATTTAGATTTTTTTTTATAAATTGTTTGATGTGTTTCAAAAACCTGAGACAAATATGGTAAGCAATCTATTATAATAAATTTTAATATTATTTGCTTGATTGTTTAAATAATTAGTCATGTTCGAAGACGAACAAATGTTCAAGTTTGAGAATATTTGATAAGTGTCATTTTACATTTATCTGGACCATCAAAAATAGATAATTGTAAGTACTCTTAAGTGAATTTCTACTTAAATATATGTTGATTTGATTGCTTTAGGTCGAAAACTGAGTTCGTATGGAGATTGATAAAAACAAAGTAAAATAGGCGAAGATGGATAGAAATTGCACAAAGACTTGGAAATTGGGACAAACTTGCAAACATCTAAAAGATGAAGGACTCATATTACAAATAAAAGAAGATGAAATACAAGGACCAAAGTGCATAACATTGAAAGTAGAATGACCAAACTATAAACAACCAAAAGAGATGGGCTGTTTGAACCGCGGTTGGCCACGCCAAACAGTGGCCAACCATTGGCGTGGCCCACATGGATAATTTTTTGAGATTTTTAAAAGACAAACGAGGGATGTTTGAGTCTTTTTGGAATTAAACAAGTCAGAGACGATTAAAACTATATAAAGACCTAATCTAGGTCAAATTGCGGTTGTTGAATCAAATAGAAAAGAATAGACAACAAAAAGGAATGACCAAGTTCTCGAAGATTTGGACGTGAAGACGACAAATTCTTGGTGCAAGATATTCAATTTTTTCTCCTCCTTAATTTAGATCTGGTTATGTATTCCAATCTTTTCATGTTTTCTTTATCCCGAATTATGAGTAGCTAAATTAATATTTTGGATGAACGATGTAACCTAGTTTTGACTATTTAATTTGAGTTCTCAAGTTTTGCTTATAAATTTATTACGTATTGATTTTACTTCCTCTCTTAATGATTGAAATAATTGGCTATTATTTCATTGAATTGTGGATTGTTAAAAACGAGAGGTAAGTTATTAATTTAGACCACGTAGTAAAATCCAGCAATTGAGGTAGAGATATGCTTTGTTATTGTTGCCGTCTTGAATTGAATTCTTAGGAGATTTAATGCATCTTATAATTAAGGAATAATCTGGCTTCACATAGAGATATATTGAGTTGACTTAATTAGATAGGACTAATTTAAACTCGAGAGAGGTAAATTAGGTTAAATTCGTGAATTCGACCGATTATAACAATAAGAATAAATCTTGAAAGCAGAAATTAGAGATGACAACTATGGTGAATTCATGAATCTAAATCTTTTGATAATTATATTTGATAAATTATTGACATTTGCATTCACACTTTTAATAAGAATTAATAGTTATAGCTTAAATATTTCAATAAACTTATTTCGAAGTGTTTTAATAGATTAGGATTATGATCTTCAAATCAACTTTTTTCAAAGTGTTTTAAATAGATTTAGATTAAGATTAATTGAATTAGTATATAAATATGATAGTGTTCGTGAGAACGACAATCTGGACTCATTAAATCCACTTTATTACTTGTTAACGATATTGTGCACTTGTAATTAATATTTTCTACAACAGTTGGCAGCACTCAACCGGTTCGTATCAAAAGCCACCGATCACTACCATCCATTCTTTCAAACCATCAAGGGATGGAAAAGGTTCAAATGGATAGAAGAATGTGAAGATTTTGTTCAAGGTCTGAAAGATCATCTAGAGAAAGCCCCGTTGCTCTCCAAACCAAAGCTAATAGAAAAACTAATAATCTATCAAACCGTATCCGAAAAGGCTATTATCTTAGTGTTGATTTGTACAGAGGGATCATGGTAGCTCCAACTATACTACATCAGCAAAATACTAGACGACATCGAGTGTGGCGCTCCCGAAATTATGCCCAAATTTTTTTTCCTGATGTAAATGGGTATCATACCCACTTTACCGGCGCAGTGGGTATGATACCATGCTGGATGGACTGGCTCCCAAACCTTTTTAGTATAATAGCCTATAGGTGGGGTATGATACCCGTTGGGCAGTTTGCATTTTTCCAATTTCTAGGTTAAGTAAAAGTTTGCATTTTCAATCCCTTTTCTCTAGTAGTCATTTAGGGGTAGTTGCATATAAGTGCATGTCCAACTATTTGACCCTTAAATGAGTTAGATTATAATGAGTTTTCTAGCGGGTACATCACATGAACTATTAGGTGTGGAATTTGAATAAGAAGAAGATGTCATAGTGTTTAACCCAATAGTTTGATTCAAACTTGGATCCATTGAATAGGTCAACTAGATAAGTTGGAAAGATTACAATTAAACTTTTCTTTAATGGTGATCGTGAAAAATCATTACTACTCAAATATAAATAAGATACCATAGGATAATTTCATTTAGTACAAGTGATTAAGATGATTTTAACAATCAACAAAAGTTCATATTACATAGCACCCCAACATTTATACCATACGTAATATCTTCTACCAAACAAAAGACGGAGTTGTTACTTGTTCATTACATCACCAAAAGAAACTTAAATATAATATGTTATAGCTAGTTAAGGTACATCTTCTTTAGGATCTTAGAGTTAGTTCCCAAGTAGTTTAATGTCATTGCATCATACCGGTAACAATGAAAAATTGTGCTTTCATGCTTGTATAGACCGAGTCGTCTCAGGTAGTATGACCAAAGATCCACCTCCATGACCCATAGATACTCTTCTCCATCCTCTGATAGCATCCACTTTTGGCCAACAACGTCAAAATATTCTCAATCCATATGGTGCTAGTGCTAAATGACACATAATAATGTCAATTATCTTGTCTTATGGCCATTTTCTTAAGTATTTGTGCACCATGCTTAAATTGAAGATAATGTGCTACAAGCACAAGGTAAAATAATGGATCAATCTAGTACCCTTGTGGTACAAGGACGATTTATGGTCCTAAAATTTCTTTTGGCTCTCTTTAGCCTTGATCAACCACCAACTTCTTTTGGACAACTTATGGTCCCTATGGTGCTAACCCCTTTTGGGCCTTGGCCAATTCTTAAACTTTTCATCCTCAATTTACAAATCATGGGTCCCCATAAAACTCGGGTGTACAAACGGCATAAACAAATATTAGATTCCCACATATGTTAAGCTTGTTTAACATGCATAAACAACATCGATCTGGATATATGGTACATAGATCTTTAACATGTCAAAGAGAGCAACAAGTCCTTAAAATAATATCAAGTCCCCTATAATTCATTATAAAAGAATTCTTGATCTCAAATCTATATTGGGATAAGTCATTATCCTCAAATCCTCATGAGCGTCAAGATAATCTCATATGAGTCCAAGTCTCTTTGTTTGCTTGGGTAAAATGTCCAACGTGTGTTCTTATGTTATATCTCAAGCAACTTGGGTACAATTATAATTTTTATGAGGAACAAATTAGCACATTCCACTAAAATCAAAAGCTTCTAATAGAAACAAACAAAATATCTTATATGAAGGACATATAAGCATATTTCATTTACAACTCAAGATGAAATACTAAATCAAGTCCAAGATACTAATCTACTTCAATCATCCAAAGATAATCTATTTGCATGTAAGGTGAACAACAATTTATCATAAATATTTCATATGCAAACATAAATCTATTTGCATTCAAGATAATATAAACATCTTTTACACACATATGTTCTTGAATTTACTCAAAACTTATCATTTCATAGTAGATCAAGTCAACATATAACCATACTTCACATATGCTAAAAGTATCCAATTGTTTGAGAGTCAAGTAGACATATTTCACTCAGTCTTTCTCATTTTCTTGCTTCCTAAGCTTGAAAAGAGGTGATTCCAATATTAAATTTTGTCAAACACAATCTTAGCAGCATTCTGGAGTATTATAGCCACTGTGAGGGGTATAATACCCTCCGTGTACAGAGAGTTTAGGGAATAGTACCTATCCACTGTAACTAACTTTTTACTCATATCCCTTTGCACCATTTACGGATTCTCAAATAACAAAAAGGTAGATTTTGGTTTCTATGTTCTTGAAGTATTAAAGTTATTGAAATAGGAGACTTTTATTATTGATAAATTCCTAAATTCATAACTTCCTTTTTTGGATTTTTCTACTATTTTCATACCTTTTTCTTCTTGGATATTCCCTTATTTCCTCTGCTTCACTCTCTTAGAATTTTCAGCTCTATAATTATATACAGAGGTGGTGGGAGCGTGGGAATTGAGATGTGTGAGAGTGTGAGTGTCCCAAATGTGGCCTTATATAGATCATATATACACATATGTATATACCACTTGTCATTTTCATCATATTTTATTGTACTTGTCCTCCAATGATAGGTTCTCCAATATAAATTTATTTTCTTCCCCAAATTCACATATATACTCATTGCATATGTGTCATGTGGACACCTAAATATTATTTTATTGTTTAGTTTTTAGATTTAATGTGGCATTTTTGTACCTAATTTGGAGCTCAATACGAGTCTAAAAATATTCTAATCATATACCACTTCGAAGATCGCATCATGCACTTCGCAATGAGCTTTACATTGCAAAATTTTGACTATATTAGTTATCACACGGCCAGCTAAAAGTTGGCTACTTCACATAGCTGAAATGGGTCTCCAAATTCCAGAATTTTCATTTCATCCCATGGCCGTAACTTTTATCTGTTTTGCAATTCAGACCTAAGAAACATTATAATTTCAAATTAAGCCTAATTTAGTCCCTAATAAATTCATTTCCTATCAATTAAAGTCTTTGCCTAAAATTAGTTATTCACGTCTTAATTCCTTTAGGTCAATTAACTGATTTCTATCATTTAATTTATTTTTATTTTTTCAAAATTAATTAAAATAAATGCTCACAATCTACCCCCCTTAAGAAAATTTTGACCTTGAAATTACGTGGAAGAGCTTCATATTTTTCGTTCATCTCGTCTTTTCGCTCTCACGTTTCTTTTTCCGTGGCTTCATTTTTCTTTCAGTTTTTTTTATTCCGTAGTAATACATGCATGGACAAATAGACTAAAATACACATTTATAACTAAACACCTTATCACGAATCAAGTCCAAGTAAAGATCGGCAACAGACTTTATAAACACCATGCTATATACCTACTCACTAGACAATGTAGTTTCTTTACATATCAATTAAAGATCTTGCAGATAAGGCAAATAACTTCATATCATAGAAGTAATCCCATGTAATAAATGCAAATAATCATAAGAACTTCATAAAATAGACATCTTGCATGAATTGTGCCCATCCTTCAAATAGCATTTGTCCATCAAGTTTTAATTCTTGATTATGCCTCATAGGCTCTAGGTTACGCCACACAATCCCTAGATTACATTATATAAGCTCTAGGGTAACGCCACAAAGACCCTAGATTTTTCAAAAAAGGTGCTAAGTTAACGCTCCAAAGGCCCTAGATCCCACCACAAATGCTCTATGTTAACACCACAAAAGGCCCTAAATCTCGCCACAAAGGCTCTAGGTGTTCCCTAGATTTTTTCACAAAAAATCAAACCTAAGAAACATTATAATTTCAAATTGAGCCTAATTTAGTCCCTAATAAATTTATCTCCAATCAATTAAAGTCTTTGGCCTAAAATTAGTTATTCACGTCTTAATTCCTTTAGGTCAATTAATTGATTTCTATCATTTAATTTATTTTTATTTTTTCAAAATTAATTAAAAATAAATGCTTACAATCTACCCCCCTTAAGAAAATCTTGACCTCGAAATTACGTGGAAGAGCTTCATATTTTTCTTTCATCTCGTCTTTTCGCTCTCACGTTTCTTTTTCTGTGGCTTCATTTTTCTTTCAGTTTTTTTAATTCCGTCAAAGACCCTAGATTTTCAAAAAAGGTGCTAGGTTAACGCTCCAAAGGCCCTAGATCCCACCAAATATGCTCTATGTTAACACCACGAAATGCCCTAAATCTCGCCACAAAGGCTCTAGGTGTTCCCTAGATTTTTTCACAAAGACTCTAGGTTAACACCCCAAAGGCCCTAGATTACGCCACAAAGGCCCTAGATTTTGATACTTAGGCTCTTGGTTGGTGTACAAATTTTCTTAAGGAACTTAATATGTCTACACACATGTTTTGATCATTCTTAGAATAGTAATTTTGCATGAATTATCAAATTTAATATATACTTGTAAGTGGACATCACATATATAGATATACTATACCAGTACTAAATTTTCTACAAAAGTACTTGAACGTCCTACAAAAATGCTAAATTATAGTGTATACATTTTCTTAAGAGAACTCAATTCTCTCACATTTGACATAGCTTCACTTGAATTTAACTTACATAATATTCAAGTCAAACATATGAGTGTAAAAGTCTGCCATGTTGTCACCATATTGACACATATGTAAGTCCAAGATACGTATTTACTCATATAATTATAATACGTATGAAATAAGTCATTTATACATATTTCACTTAAAACATCAATTCCATGTATCTAAAATGATCTTCACATTTCCATATATTGGCACATCGCTAAAGGCAAAGGAAACATATTTTTACTAAAGTCACATTTTCATATAAAATATATAACATACTCTACTCGTCGCCAATAACAAGGTTAACGAGGTATTTACATCAGTATGCTAACTTAATAGTTTAATTGACGTGAACTTAGAAAGTTTCTTGAGTCATTGGATAACAAACTAAAATCTTATTCTAGTATCCATAATGAAGTTATTGAGATAAATGGACTCATAGTTCCAGAGTTGAGAAAGGATCACGCGGGTTTTAGATTCTATACAGATTATACCTTCAGTTGCTCAAGCGTTTTCTTCAGCTCATGGTCTAACCATTCCAAATAATCTTGATGTCCTCTGCTCTCCATTAGGCTTGGTTGGGTATTCTTTAATCATGTGTCCTGGTTTGCCGCAAGAATAGCAAAACGTTTTTTGTGCACAACATTCGCTGGGATGACGCTTTCCACACTTGGTACATAGAGAGACATTGTTATTTTCTACATTGTTATCTGGTTTTTTCTTTCTTGGGATGGGGTTCATATTGATCTGAGCTTTCCACCGTCGCTTGTTTGCCCATTTTTTTCTCATCTTGTTTCCAATTCTTATTAGATAGATATCCTTTTTACTCTCTCCCTTAGTTTCACGGGCCCAAACAATTTTGAGTCCGGCCTGCCCAGCTAATAAAGCTTTTATCTGTGATTTCTGAAAAATTCATGTTTTGGATTCCTCACATCAATACATCTATATTCAGTTCTAGTCTTAACCCTTCCAAGAAACGATCAATCCTTAGTCCATTTGTATCGACCATGTGACTTGGAAATTGTGACAACTCTTCAAATTTCCTAATATATTCTAACACCGTCATTGTTCCTTAACGTAATTGGATAAATTCGTTCAACTTTTGATTCTTAACAGAAGTAGAGAAATACTTATTCCTAAACACGTTGAATTTTGTCCATGTCATATTCGTCGTTTCTCCCATACTAATCACTATATCCCATCAATGTCCAGTACTTTCATGTAACATAAAATATGCACAGTGCCACATGTGCATAAGCAAACATATGTTCCAGTCCTTAACCTTTATGCATCAATGGGATCTTTTGCATCCATGAATGTAGAGAGATTTAAACGTCGAAAACAGTCATTGCTATTATCCAGTTTTCTTTCTCTTGGTTGTAGGATGGCTATTGGGAGAGGTTGGTTCATGAGTTGCTCTATTTGACGGGCTTGTTGTTCCACTAATTGAGTCAATTGATCAACTGTTTGGTTTGTCGGAGCCATCGAAAATTTGAAAAATATTAATTTCTTACTTCTTAATATACAAGAACTCGTACTTAAGTAAGCAAATAAGTTCATTTTATAATCTGAATTTTTTACGTTAATGGGTATCATATCCATGTCTGAGTGTATTATTCCCTGGCTTTGAAATTTTAAAATATTATTATCATTATTATTATTATTATAATCATTTTAATTTTTTTTAATTCAATGGGTATCATACCCTTGAGTATGGATGTCATACCCGACGGGCCACTTCAATTTTCAGGCCCTAAAATTTTCCCCAAGATCATGTTTTCACTCTTTCTCTCTCTTCACACCCAACTTCATTTTCTTCTCAAAATCAAAACCCACTTCAATAATCACCTAATTTCTTCAAATTTTTTTTTAGGTCGGACTAAGAAGGCTTCTACTAAAGGTAAATTTCCTAAATCTACCCACTAAAAAATAAAACACACGGCTAAGGAGTGGAATCGTAGTACCACCTTGCCCGACGAGGTTCTGGTCAATCAAAAAGAATTATATTCGTTTTGGTTTGCCAATGATGCCGTATTTTCAAGGTACCTTATTTCCAAAATAAAGAACTTCTCCCAAGTTGATTCATTAGTTTTTCTTTCTTGAATTCACTCCCATTTGAATACTTCGTTAGTTTAATGTCTTTGGGTAGATTGAGTATATAAGGATGGGTGGAGTGTTTTGTTGAGAAATTTGTGAGGCATTTATATACCAATGTCATGGCTTCATATTTGATGGTCATTACTTTGGACCACTTTCGAACTCGGGTAAATGAGATTTCTTTAATTATGGCCGAAACGTTGTTGTATAAAAATTTGGCATTTCGACAAGTTGAGAGGTGTATGACTTGGCTTTTGATTTTGATAGACTTAAGGTGCTAAAGTCGAGCTCAGAAGAAGAAGATTAGTTCCTAATCTCCCTCTCCTTTTGATATGTATCCTTAGGCTTATTTTCTATGTCTTCTTTAAAATAATATCTCAAACATTGTTTTATTTTGCTGGGTTGTAACTAAGAAAAATAATCTTCAAACATCATTTTGGTGGTCGTGCACATTACACATTTATACCATGCTTGTGAATTAATTATAGTTCTATTTTGCCATATCTAGTACTACATAGCATGTTTTAACTTTGTAGGCTCTAAATCCAATGTTGAACTTCCATTGCCATGCTAATGGTAGCTAAGTACAGACTTTTTTTCCTTCCCACATGAATAGAAGTAGATAAACGGGAATTGATTCTAACTCCCACATGCTAATAGACGTGCCAACACATATATACAAATAGCTCATGCGTAGACCACTTAAAAATAATAATAAATTTGCGTATCCCGAAATGAGCTATCTTTGGTGGAGGAGTATCTACGATCGAGCCTACAGAACCATTAAGCCAAAGCTTTGATACCAAGCTTGTGGCACTCTCAAAAATCTACCCAAATTTTTTTATTTCTGATGTAAATGGGTATTATACCCACCGCTGTGGGTATGATACGATGATGGGTAGATAGGCTCCTTGACCTTTTTAGTATAATACCATATAGGTGAGGCATGATACCCGTCAAGCAGTTTGCATTTTTCTCAATAGTAAAAGTTTGCCTTTTCGATACATTTTCTCTAGTAGTCATGGAAAGATGCATATAAATACATGTCACATTATTTGGCCCTTAAATGCATTAGATTATAGTGAGATATTTAGCGAAAAATATTAGTTGCAGAATTTGAACTAGAAGAAGATGTTATAGTGTTTAACCATATAGTTTGATTCAAGGTTGGATCCATTGAATAGGTTAACTAGATAAGTAGGAAAGATTACAATTAAGATTTTCTTATGATCGTGATAAATCATTACGTCTCAAATATAAATAATATACCATATGATAATTTCATTTAGTACAAGTGATTAAATGATCTTAACAATCAACAAAAATTCATATTACACAACAACCCAACATTTATACCATATGTGCTATCTACAACCAAACAAAAGACAAGGTTGTTACTTGTTCATTACATCATGAAAAGGAACTTAAACAATACATGTTATAGCTAGTTAAGGTACATCTTCTTTAGGATCTTAGAATCGGTTCTTAAGTAGTTCAATGTCATTGCATCATACCAGTCCCAATGAAAAATTGTGCTTTCATGCTTGTATAGACCGGGTCGTCTCGAGTAGTATGCCCAAAGATCCATATCCGTGACCCATAGATACTCTTGCTCCATCTTCCGAAAGCATCCACTTTTGGCCAACAATGTCAAAACATTCTTGATCCATCTACACTTTGACATGAAACGTCAATGAGTAATGATATTCAATGAGCAAAATACGGTATTAGTGTGAGGTAACACATAATAATGTCATTTATCTTGTCTTAGGACCATTTCGTTAAATATTTGTACACTTGAAGATATTGTGCTACAAGCACATCGATAAATGGTGATCAATCTAGGTGGTACAAGGACAACTTATGGTTCTATAGTTCTCTTGGATCTATTTAGCCTTGATCAACCATCAATTTTTTAGACAACTTAGGGTCCCTTAGGTATGCTAACCCATTTGGTCCTTGTGGGCTTGGCCAATTCTTAAACTTCTCATCTCCAATTTACAAATCACAAGTCCCCATAAAACCCAGGTGTACAAATGGCTTAGGAAAAATATTAGACCATCACATATGTTAAGCTTGTTTTAACATGCATAAACAATATAATGGTACATAAATATTTAACATGTCATAGAGAGCAACAATGCTCCCATAACGATTTCGGTCATTAAGGTAACACCAAGTCCCCAATTATTCATTATACAAGAGTTCTTGATCTCAAGTCCATATTGGGATAAGTCATTCTCCTCAAATCCTCATGAGTGTCAAGGTAATCTCATATGAGTCCAAGTGTCTTTGTTTGCTTGGGTAAAATTTCCAACGTGTGTTCTTATGTTATATCTTAAGCAACTTAGATACAATTATACTTTTTACCCATGAGTTGAAAGATGAAGAAATTAGCACATTTCACTAAAATCAAATGCTTCCAATAGATACAAACAAATCATCCTGCAAGAAGGACATGCAGGTGTATTTTATTTAAATCTCAAGATGAAATACTAAATCAAGTCCAACATACTAAACTACTTCAATCATAAATAGAAAGTCCATTTGGATGTAAGGTGAACAATAATTTAGCATAAATATTTCATATACAAACATAAATCTATTTGCATACAAGACAATATAAACATCTTCTACTCACATATGTTCTTAAATTCACTCAATGCTTATCATTTCATAGTAGATCAAGTCAACATATATTCAAACTTCACATATAATAAAAGTTTCCTATTGCATGATGGTCAAGTAGACATATTTTACTCACTCTTTCTCCTTTGCTTGCTTCCTAGGCTTAAAAAGAAGTGATTCCAATATTAAAATTAGTCAAACACAATCTTAGCGACATTCTACCTATTGGAGTATTATACCCACTGTGAGGGGTATATCCTCTGGGTACAGAGAGTTTGGAAAACAGTATCCACTGTAACTAACTTTTTTTCCAAATTCCTTTATACCATTTATGGATTCTCAAATAACAAAAAGGCATATTTTGATTTCTATTTTCTTAGAGTATTAAAGTTATGGAAATGGTGGACTTCTACTATTTTCAAATCCATAACCTCCATTTTTGGATTTTTCTACTATTTCCTTGCCCTTTTCTTATTGGATCTTTCTTCATTTCTTATTCTTGTCTCTCTTAGACTTTCCAGCTCCATAATTATATATGTATATCTATATGTATATTAAAATAAAAAGATTGGAGAGAGAGAGAGAGAGAGAAAGAGAGAGATGGTGGGGGCATGAGAATTGGGATATGTGTGTGTATGAGTGTCCTAAATGTGACCTTATATAGATCCACACTCAAAATATATGCACATATGTATTTACCACTTGTTTCTCAATTTTCACCATATTTTATTGTACTTGTCCACCAATGATAGTGATGCGAACTCACGAAGAATTGAATCTCGGAACCCACAAGAAGATTGATATGAACCCTAAGAAAGCTAAAATCAAGCCGCAAGACTTTGACTCAATGATTTCTTGAATCAAAGAACAAAGTTTGAACGCCACAAAGATTTGTGAAGTATTTGATAAATTTTGGTTAGTTCAATTAAGAACAAAGACGAAAAGTGAATCTCACTTTTAATTTAATCTCTCAAATAATCAAATTTATGAATTTTCTATAATGAGAGTTGTTTATATATGCAAAAATCAATCAAAGCCTAATCTAATTCGGAAATAACTAAAAGTTAACAAAAATAGAGTTCTAATTGGAACAGGAAACAAAAATTGAACAAAATTCTGGATTTTCCCAAAATATGTTTGGGTAATCGCCTAGTGTAAGTCTGGACAATTGCCCAGGCTTAACACTTTCAATTCTGCCTTTATATTTAGGCCTTGGGAAATCACCCAACGTTTTTCCTAGGCGATCATTTTTTTAGCCTCTCGCCCTTTTGGTCTCCAAACTTGAATTATGCTCATTTTGGCCTTCCAATCTCCCACTAGCCTCAATATGCTTCGAATATGATCCTTAGTTTGAATCAAAAGTACTAAAGTTGGTGTCTTTCTTGTTGCACTTTGGGTATCGGTTTTGGCTCACGTAGCTTGGACAAGACCTTGTATGGCATCTTTGATCTTCTTGGCTCTAGATCTCGTTATTGGCCCTAATAGAATATGTAACAAGTCATTGCTAGCCAGTTCATGGCTTGCATCAGATAGATTCTCAAATATAAAATTGTTTTCTTCTCCAAATATCACATATATGCTCATTGCATGTGTGCCATGTGGACACCCAAATATTATTTTATTGTTCAATTTTCAGATTCAATGTGCCTCTTTTGCACCTAATTTTGAGACTCAATACGAGCCTAAAAATATTCAAATCACATATCAATTCGAAGATCTCATTACGCACTTCGCAAGGAGCTTTGAATCTTAAAATTTTGACTGTCATAGTGATCACATGGCCAGCTCAAAGTAGGTTGTTTCACATAGCTAAAATGGGTCTCCAAATTCTAAAATTTTCGTTTTAGCCCATGGCCTCAACTTTTATCTATTTTTCAATTTTGTCCTAAGAAACTTTATAATTTTAAATTGAGCTCGATTTAGTCTATAATAAATCTATCTTCTATCGATTAAATTATTTGGCCTAAAATTAGTTATTCACGCCTTAATTTCTTTAGGCCAATTAATTTATTTCTATCCTTTAGTTTAATTAATTAAAAATAAATCCAAATTTTTTGGAGAGTTACACCAAGTCACCATACATAGACATGGATAAGCTTTCTCTATCTCTCATCATCGTGTACTGAAAACTTCGGCCCTATTTCCAGGCTCATAGTATCGACATACTCACCAATCTCCCGTTGAGGCAGGTACTCTAGAAACCCGAAGTCTCCAAATGCCCGATGAAGTGGTTTGTCGAACTAAATCAATTTGTAGTTTCTTACAAACCCAGACCATCAATCATAGGCTAGGCACTACTTCGTAGCAGAGTTCCCAAATCTCCCAAAAGGACTACCAGTACCAACAAAGAAATTATATGTTAACAAATCTTCAGGTAATTCTGGAACTATGGCTAAAATCTTGCTTGTTAGCCCAAGGGGGACATAACCTCAATGTGCCCTCCATCTCAACTTCATAGCCTCAAACAACACAGCTGAGTACGAGGCACTCCTAGCAAGTCTAAGATTCGGAAACGAAATGAAATAAAAAATAATTGAGGTCCATAATGACTCACAACTGGTGCTAAATCAAGTTAATGGCACATTCATGGCTAAGGAACAAACGATGGTGGCCTACCTAAAGAAGGTTGTGGGTTTTTTTGTAGTATTTTAAGAGAATTACTCCGAGTCTCGATGGCAAAAAAGAGCTATGTCGACGCCCTCTCAAATTGGCAAGCTGCAAGAATTCGGAGCTAATGAGAGTTATCACAATCGAACACCTCAGCAGGCCCACCATCAAAGATGTTCCAACATCCATGACAATGTGGATCGGAGAATCCTCAAATTCGATTAATGAAATCATGGTGTACCTGACAGACCTAGTACTACTGACAAAAAAGACGATGCTCACAAGCTTCAAAGGAGAGCTGTGAAGTTCGTACTACAAGATGCGATATTGTATAAGCTGGGTTCGTTTTGCCCCTCTTACGATGTGTATCTAAATAGAATGTTGATTATATCATGTGCAAAATTCATGAGGAAACTTGTGCAACCATGCATGTAGGTTAGTCCTAGCTCAGAAAGCACTAAAACAAAGATACTTGTGGCTAACAAAGAAAAATGATTATCATCACTTTGTGAAAAAATGTGACAAGTGCCAATGATTTGTTGTCATCCCGAAGTTCTCCACCCAATATATCACCCCTATCACCAGTCCCTGTTCCTTCACCAAGTTGGGGGTCAATTTTATTGGCCCACTTCTAGTTGGCAAGGAAGGTGTCCAGTTCACGATAGTAGCAGTTGACTTCCTCACTAAGTGGTATGAGGCAGAAACCACGGGCAAGATTGCATAGGCTAACGCTTGGAAATTTGTGAGAAAAAACATAGTTTGCCACTTTGGAATTCTTCACTCCTTGGTGTCAGAAAATGGGATCCAGATCGCTAGAAAAACTTTTTAACTCCAGCTGCGAAGAACTCGGTATATGGAGAGATTTCTCCACCATTTACTAAACACAATCTAACAGATAAGTAGAAACAGTTAACAAAGATCATCAAACACAAGCTGAAGAAAAAGTTGGATACTGCCAAGGGTAGGTAGGCTTATGAGCTTGCCGAGGTGCTTTGGTCCTATCGTACAACTACCGAAGAAAGCCCATTCGTCATGTCCTAAGGGAATACCTTTGGGGCAGAGACAATGACTCGTTTGGAAATGGGAATACCTTCCCAAAGACGTTTGCATTTTGATAAATTTTCTAATAAAGATCTCCACAAAGAAACGAAACATCCAAGGAACGTCACACACATCCGACCATATTATCAATAGGAGTTTCCTCTTCATGGGCTAGTATTGGGCTTTGATTCCCTAAGGCTGGTGACACGTTCACATTAATCTTGACTTTAAATAACCAGATTATTATACTCGGCATTTATTACAATAAGTAACACAATTTTTCGTTACAATTCCATCTTCAAATCCAGGATACAGCGAGGGAATATGGTTCGCAGTTAGATCCTTAACTCGCTTGATAAAATACTTAACGCATGAAATTGATATGTTTACATGAAATGCAGCGAGAGAATATTGTTTGCATTCATATCCTTAAACTAGTTGGTTAAATATTCTTACGCACGCGATGGATTACAACTTAACGCAATATAGCGATGGAGTACGATTCTCGATCACCTCCTTAAAACTCGTTGGAAAATCTAATTAAAGTTGATAAGTCTTATAAGCTCGATCAATTTAAAGACAGTGAGGGTGGATGGTTTGCATTCATCTCCTCAAACTCGGTGGGCAATCAAATTAACGCGGCTAAGTACTACAAACTCGATCAAATTAAGGGTAAGCAATGAATCACATATTCACGACTATTTATTTTCCTTCCGACGCCCCTGCCCCCTGCCTTATTCACATCGTCCAGGGCACGTACAACTTCATCTTTGTAATATTCTCGACTGCCACCAATCCAAGAACCTTGAATTGTAGGGCCTTGTTCACTGAACCCAGTTTGGTGTTTGTCGAACTCATGGCCTTCAGATCGTTAGCATGGTTCTTGGCATTGGCTTTTGACTTTTCAAGCTTTCTATAAAAATTGATCAAAGTATTGTACAGCTCATTGTTCAAGACGAAGCCTTGAGTGGTGTTCATAGCTGCCATTGTGATGATCTTCTCATGTGTGGCCTTTTTAGCAGCCTTCTCCCAAAAAGAAGACCAATATTAGTACACACTCGCCGCTAAAACTGCTACCGACAAAGGTGGCATCTCCAACAAAATCAGGTCAAACTCGTCTCAACGAAAACTAACATTAATATAGTCAGTAGCCTCAACCCTCGTCTGGCCAGCAGGGGAAGGCTCATCGCTTTGGCCCTCCAGGCGGTACTAGCCCCGTATTGCCAGGTGTATATTGTGAACCTCTCCCTGATGGAGTCTCTCATAAGGCCTTCGCCCGATGAAGGCATAGGCTCCCTCTTTCACTCCCGTACTTTAGACTCATCTATGGCGATCTCCTTCTCCTTGTCCTTGGAAGTAGTGTTTTGAGAGGAATAAGAGAAAAGACTACGAGGCTGAGACGACATGGCTGGCGGGTCACTAGCAAGTGGTATGAGTGGTGAAGGTATAGTGGCTTGCAAAGGCACTCCAACTATAACCTCTGGAGTGGCTGGAGAAGGTGAGGCTACCTCTTCACCAAACTCATCAACTTTATCCACAGTGAAGACAGAAATGTTGTTGAAGATGCATTTGGCTGCAAATCAAAAACAAAAGAGTTAGCACCCAAACAGAAATTAGTAAAAGTCAGAATAAAGAAGAAATGATTACCGATCAATCCAAAACGAATCAAGTAATTATTGTCCTTGAGCAAGTTGTTTAAACTCCTAAATTAACTGCTCAGCTCGCGAACTTTAGCCCACTTTGCTGTTAGAGACCCTTGCTCATTTCTTAGAATTGGAGGCTTCTCACAAGCTACAAAGACGAAAAAAATATTAAGTTGGGAACATTAAAAGCATATCACATGTATACAACAAAGCATACCAAGTTCTCCAAAACGGCGAGGAACAGTAACATTTAGCAATGGGTCTACCGGAAGAAATTCCCGGTCGCCCTTAGCGAAGAAGAAGGTACCTTCTAGCTCATGACCTTATTCGGGTTGTCAGTGGCCGTCTCCCACTTTTGCCAGGGCCTAGAAGATGTGTTGAACCAACTCTCGGACCAGCAGGGGCCTATAAAAAAATGCTATTACCATTTGGCCCCACCCATTCAGTGTGATTTGGCATAGGGTGAGATTGAAATCTCAGAAAACCTTATGAAAGAAATGGTGGAAAATTAGACGAATGTCATTCTGCATGGCCGGCTCATAATGGCAATGTACCCTTTTAGAGGATCATCAGCCCACTCGTGAGAATGAGCATACAGAGTTGGACATAATCTAGACATCATAGGCCAGCCGCACCATCTCCAAGTCTGTTTCTCTTACTTTCCTACGAACCAGAGACGTTGTGTTTGCTGAAATAGTCAACTCATCATCCAACTGGCAGGCTAAAGAGGTATCTCTTCAGTCCAATAAAGATCTCATTGTATGAACTCCCTAATTATGAGCCTTCTTCTTGGCCTTCAAATTTGGCTGAGCCCTCGCCTTCATTCTTTCTATGCCAAGAGCTTCGCCGGTGGAGGCCAGCGCGTAATAGCCAATGGTAGGCCTCTGCTCAACCTTTTTGTCATGGTCCGACGAGGTCGGAACCTCGCCCAATATCCTGATGGAGATATAATCTTGGAAAAGATTACCTTGGTTAACAAAATAACTCATACAAGAAAATCACATGTCAATCCCTAAAATCCAGCAGCGAAATCATAGGATCCATGTCAATTCGGGATTGATCTTATATTTATAAGGAAAGAGAGTCCAATCGGGTAACTTATTTATTACTGTCTTTCATAATCATTTAGGGTTCTCATCCTATAAATATCCTATTCATCTTCATTCAAAAGTACACATTATTCTATCTCATAAAACTCTGGTCAAATCTCTGATTTTTTGTCTCTCCCACACCCAAAACCCCTTTATATAACCTTGTTCTCGCAGTTGACTTCACTGTTGGAATGCCAATGGTCACCGGCCTCATTTTTCTAGTGAAATTGCTGCATAACGATTTTTCAATTGTGCAGTTAACTGACAGAAGAATGACTAGAGATATATTGACACATGAATAGTGCACTTTTGGAGGTCAACAACTTATATCATCATAATCATACACGGATCAATAAAATACCTAACTTGACTAAAATTGAATGTATAAAGCATGTCAAAATAGTGGGATGTTACAAAAATTGACTTTTTCAAAGGCTTTGAACTGGTAAGCAACAAAGAAGACTCAATCAAGGACATATACAACGTTTTAAAGACAAAACACATAGTTTTTCAAATAATTAGAGTAAATCTTATATGTTATTTCTTTAAGTAGAATCTATTTTGATATATTCATACATTTGTAGCTTCGTGTTTACATGACTCTATGATTAATACATTTGTAGCTTTGTGTTTACGCGACTCTACAATGACTGAAGAAATGATTAATGAGCTATATTTTGCTACTACATCCATAGTTTTCGGACCACCATTAATTTTTCTTGTATCACAAGAGAGTTGCACAATTATTCCCTAACCTTTGGACTCCATTACGACTTGGTCCTAACTATTTTTTGACAGTCTTGTATCAAACCTTTTAATTTCATGTATCATAAGTTCTTACTAAACATATTTTGACTATTTGACCATCAAATTGTTAATTTTCATGAAATATAAGTGCATGTTGAAATTACTAATGCCCGAAAATATAAACATGTATTAGTTCCCTTCAGCTCCTTGTCTTTTTTAGGTTTAATGTAACTTTGGAAAAAGGATTCAAATCATTTCGTCTATTTATGTTTCGACATTTGTCAATTGTTTGTCAGGGTCAATTTTAAGTCGATGTTTTGGTAATGGAATGGGTGGTAGATCGGGTAACAAAATGAATGTGAAAAAGGTGAAGAGCCACCAACGGTAGACAAGGGAGGGGCGAGCCACTAGTAGTAGCTGGGTTGGGTTGGGATGGAGATATGGTAAGTGGAGTAGGGTTTGTGTTGAGGTGTTATTTTCCCCTTTTTTTGTGTCTTTTTTTATATATGTTAATTAAAAATAAGAGCATAATTATCTTTTGAATTAAAAAAAAAATGTTATTTTAACGGGTAAATGGGCAAAATATGCTGGTAGGGACCAACAACACTTGAAAGCTTAAAGATTTGGTTGATGCTGGGAAAAAAATTAGTTTGTGAGAAGGTTGCAAAAAGGTCAATAGAATGACAGATCAATGGTACAATTTTTTCAATAATCATTGGTATAAGATGCACATATGTGCTGTTTTGAAATGAATTCCTTACCCCCATTTTGGAAAATAATATACTATCATAGTATCTTTGTCACTACTCGCTTGAAAATTGGTGTCTGGTTGGAAGGTATCACAAAAGCAAATAAGCATGTTACACTAGTGTAATTAAGGGGGTTCTCCATGCAATTAAAGATATTCCTTAGATCTCTGTATTACTTAGCTTTTTTTTAGAAGTTTATGAAATTCTGAATAAAATTATTTCTGACTCTAATTTTAAAAATACAAAACATTACCTAGATGTTTTCTTCCAATATTGGGTAAATTTTATTAGTAGTTACTAAACTTTTAGTAAAATTTTAATTGGATATTACTAAGTTTTAATTTATCTCATTTGGATCACTTTACTTCAATTTAGTTTTAAATTTCGTCGCTCTATCACATTCTGTCATCTATCATCTCCTAAGCTAACAAAAATTACTTAGTTGGCAATCATATCGTATAAACTGATTTTCTACGTATTCATTATGTGGCACTTTAGAAAAATAAAATAATAAAATAAGAGTTATGACAGGGTCTTTAGATTAAAAGATCTAAAGTTACTTTTTTTTTTTTTTTTTTTTTTTTTTTTTTTTTTTAACACTTAAAGAACATGGTGTAATGGTCTTGCATGGCTCTCAATTAAGTAATTTTCATTGATTCAAAAAATATCAAATGATGAAGTAGTAAAATTTGAAACTAAATTTAATTTTAATAATTTAATATAATTAAGACAATTTAAAATTTAAAGATTTTTGCTGCCCTACTATATTCATATATTACTAATTATATATAACTAATGTGATCAAAGTCTGACATATTAAGATCAATCTGTATGAAGATGGTAAAAGCTATATGAATAAATAGGTAGTATTAATAATGTAAATAAACTATATTAAATTATTAGGCGATTGAAGTGGATCCATGGCCCCTAATATTTGCTACATTTCACATGTCAACCACTTGTCGTTGAACAGTAGACAAATTTGTTTTGAAACCATAAAATTAAAGAAATAATATGATAATGACGAGGCGAATCAAATTATGGTATGGTTTCCAATCATTAGCAGATGAAGAAGAGACCATTAATTTTGAAATGCTGACCATTTATCTGTTTTAGGAACCAAACGACAGTACTTAAAGTATCAATACATTATATGAATGCTGATCTCCTGCCCCTAGTGGGCAGGAATTTGTTGTCCACATGCTGACTTGTCAGCATGTGCTTTTTGCATCAACAGCCCACATGCTGACAAGTCAGCATGTGGGCAACAAATTCCTGCCCACCAGGGGCAGGAGATCAGGCCCGTACATTATATATGTTTGTCGATATACTATGAGTTGAGATATACAAGTTATGTCGTAAGATTGTCTAACATGTAATTTTAATTAAGGTATAATCTTACATCGTTTATATATTAAAAAAATGGTTATATTATTATTACAATTTTTTTTTCCCGTCGTATCACTCTTTAATCTATACTAATCTATACTAATCTAAAAAGGGCTTAAAGGGAGAAACATTTTTGGACAAATATACCCTCATTAATATTTTATATTTTCTAAATTGTCCTTGAGTTAATGTTATAATTAAAATCCTAATATAACATTTATAACAACATATAGTCCTTAGAAGTTGAAAAGACTAAATCTCTATTTATTATATTTAATCTATGGCTAAATATATTCACACTACATTTTTTTATTAGTGCACCACATTTAAATTGTATAAAAAGCTCATAACCTTTACTTATTATTACATTTATGTCCCTAATATTTTTTCATCGCATTCTTATCATCAAACCTCAATTAATTGACACATAGTGTCTCTAATAACGGTTCCTGTCCAAAAATTTCATTAAAAAAAAATAAAAAGAATCATTTTCTCATCATATTTTTAAATTAGCAAATAAATAAATAAATACTAAATTTCGATTAAATATTTGTTCCTCATTTTAAATTTTAAAACACACTAATAGAATTTTTAGAGAAAAATCGTTAGTAGGAACAAGATGTGTTAATTAATAAAATATTGAATATAAGAATCCAATGAAAAAAAAGTTAAGAACATAAATGTGACAATAAATAAAAGTTAAGAACTTTATATGTAATTAAAATGTGGTGTATTTATAATAAAATATGGTGTGAATATAACTACTCTTAATCTATACTATATCTCTAAAGGGGACAAACATTTTTGGACCAAAATATCCCCCCTCATATTTTAGATTTTCCAATTTGCTCTTAATTAATTTAAAATACCTTTTAAAATCGGCTCAATTAAATCTTAATTAAAGCATCTAAAATTCTCCACATATCCATCTACTATCATCTCTTCATTTCATAAATTGAAATATAATTAATTGAAAACACTAGTCTCTAACTCTAACTATCACTCATCACTCCAATTCACTATTGTATCAATTTATTCACGAATCGGATGTTTTTCGCAACAGTAGATTTAAGATCATAAACAAAATTGTGAATGGACAATGGATCATGAAAACTGTAGTGAAAAATTACTCTACATGCTTATTAGGTAAAGTTATGAATTATTATTACCACAAAGGACCTAATTATCTTAAAATATATGTTGATATTAGTAGCTCAACAATTGCCACCGCAATTTTTGCACCTGGCTTTGAGGTGCGTTACAATGGACATGGATTTCTTAGTGGAGGCGCAGTTGGAGAAGAAATTGTCGGAGAAATTGTTTGGTACTGTCAAAATTTGTCAAATAGAGATCACTTCTACAACATTTGTTGATAATGCCGTGCCATCAAAAAATATTTTGCCCTACGAAGATGAAAATGAAAATGAAGGTGAATTATGGGTTTTATTATGAATCTTATCATCGATAAATTTATGATTTTTCTCAATGATGATGAAAATGGTGAGTAAAATGGAAAACTTTTGAACACTTTACATATCTGTGATTTTCTACACATTATATTGAAGACACAAGCCTTAATAGATATCTAATCTCTAAAATTAATTTTTTTTTTTTAGAAAACTAACATCACGACACAAGCAATTGAGCATCTATATTTTTTAGAGGTTGAAGAAGCCAGGCTTTTGAAGTACTCCATTGTTTTTCTTAAATTTATAAGCAAATTGACAATTTTTGTAATATTTTAAATTTTAATCAAAGTGACCCGAGATACTGATAGAAGATTGGATAGATAAAATAAAGAAATAACTATCGAACTTTTATTATTTAAAAATTAAAAAAAATCATGATATTATTACAAAATCACGTGCAAAGCACGTGTTTTTCACTAGTTCTAAAAGTCCCTTAAAAGGAGAAACATTTTTGGACAATTTCACCCTCATATATTACAATTTTGGACTACTTTACCCTTCTACATTAAATTAAAAAATCCAAAACCCTTTCATCTCCCGAACTATTTTACCTGCCTACATTAAATTAAAAAATTCAAAATCCTTTCATCTCTCGAACTATTTTATCCTCCTACATTATGTCAAAAAATTCAAAACCCTTTCATCTCCCAACATTATCGAACAAAATAAGTTGTTTGGGACATTTGGACAATTTATCTTCATTTTTTTTCAATGCGGAATACAAATGATCATATGATGATTCTAAAAAACCTTTTATTTTCCACCATTATTGAACAAAATAAGAGGTTGTTTGTGCCTTTGGACAACTTATCTTCAATTTTTTTTAACTGTAGCAAAGGGTCATATGATGATTATGTAATTACTAAATATGTATTTATAATCATAAAAATGGGACTATTTTACTTTCATATATTACATCTTTGGATTATTTAACATTCCATATTAAATTAAAAAATTCTAAAACCTTTCATCTCCAACCATTATTGAACAAAATAATGAGTTATTTGGATCCTTTGGACAACTTATCCTCTTTTTTTTTTTTTTACTTCAGAATACAAATGTTCATATGATGATTATGTAATTTCTAAATATGTATTTATAATACAATGTCACTAATATACAATAATCTTATAATATTTTACCCTCTCATATTCAAAAATTCATAAACATTTCTCATACCACCATTAATAAACTACATAACACAATCTCATTTATGTACAATTATTTTATAATAATTTTTCCTTACATATTCAAAAATCTTAAAACCGTTCACCTCCCATCAGTGTTAAACTATATATAATTCGCGTGTTGTGTGTTTATGTGTAGTTACTATATAATTTTTGTGAATAATAATTGAATTGATTTTGAATAAATTGTAATGTTGAAGCTAATCCATTGGTATAATTGGAGCTTGCGGCTGGTGCAACTGATAGTGATAAAATGTGTGAACTGTGAAAAGTTTTTCAAAACCTTTGCAGCTATATGATGGGAATTCAAAACTTTTCTTTTGCTTATGAAGGTTCCTGATCAGAAATTTTGAATTTTGGGATTCTAATGCATTTTAACTATTCATAAAGTAACTAGAATATTTAAAAAAAACGTTATGATAACTACTTGAGAGGTCTCAGCTTATATTTGATCAATCGGTAAATTGAGATTTTTTTGTGATGACCTTAATGTAGTTCTCTGAGAAATTTGGGAGGATAATTAACAGAATTCTGGATGAATTGATATAAGGGATTGTTAGAAATACTATGGTAAGTGACAGTGCTAAGGAAACAAAGTGTCGAGTTCTTAATCGGTTAAATAATATAGTAATCTCTATGAATCACACTATGTGTGATATTTGTTGAACTATTTTGCAGGTTGGAACTGAAAAGCAGTGAAGAGCTTCTTGAAAATAAGTCAGGGCAGATGCTGCAGAAAGGATTGCAAGAAAGATTCGGAAAGAGTATTGCTGGCAGTTGCACAGAAGCCCGATGGCAAGAAGAATTGGATGGTTTCCGAACAGGTTTTATTAGAAACAACTAATGCAGCATATTGGATAGATTGCTAGGAGTTGGATTCTTGTCTTTTTTTACACTGCTTAAGCACTTTATGCTTCGGGTCTCTCAAATTGTCCCCTTGGTTCTTACTTATGCAGAACGGTGCCATGACCTCCATTAAGCCACAACAAATTACTTTCATTGTTCCTGGTGTTGAAAATTTTGACCACACATAAACATCAGACTTTGTTCAGAGAGCTCAGAGTAATTTGGTCTGTTAATCCTGTCATTTGGAGTAAAAATGCAACTGTTTTGGATAATATTCTTCGTCTCTACTTTGTAAACCCACTTGTTTTGTTATTTGTACAGTATCCAACGCGGCTTGAATTTGTCTGGATTGAGCTTCTTGAAAAGAACAAATCAATAAGAGTGGAAGAGTTGGCTGAGGTAAACTTTTTGCATTAGTAAATTTACATTTATGTGTTCCTCTAATGACATTAGTTCATTCTAACAGATGATTTTTGGTAGTGCCGAGCCTCTTGAGAGCTATTGTGCTTGTCTACTGCTTTCAAATTTCAGGTATGTTGCAACTTCTTATAGGGACACAGATGTTTGGTCACTAATAATGCAGATTTTTTGTTTCACTTGGTCTGTTTGGTATTATATGGCTCATTTCCAGTTGGTGTGTCCCTATTAACTTGTGGGTGATTAATTGATTTGTCGTGATGCACCAGACCATGATACTTATTTGCTTTGTTGGCTTGTCTACTAGCTATGATTCAGTGAATATCAATTGCTAAATTGACGAACTTCTACGGAGGAAGCATGCCAAAGAGGCTGTTGAGAAGGAACTTAAAAGAGTTTGTGAAGTTACTGAAATCTGCCAGGAAAATGCCATCGAATTCAAAACCCGCAAAATCTTCATGGGGGACTAAAGAGAAGATTCGGCATAGTATTGAGTCTCTGGAAGCATAAGCAATAGACAAACATTATATTTCACCTTATTTTCTAATGTTAGATTTTAGTATTTTAATGTAGTATTAAATTAAGTTATAATTATTTAAATATTTGAATAAACATATATCACACAACACCAATATTAAATAACGTGCGATGCACGTTTTACATACTAGTTATAATAAATGTCTCATATTTTTACTTACTATCGTACTTGTGTCCCCACCTTTATTTGTCCATGATGATTGTTTATGCACTAATATTCTCTTACTGCACTTTGAATGCATTTTGTACTTATTTTATTGCTTATTTAAAAAAATGAAGAATAAATAAGTTTTTTTGCATCATCTCAACAATTTTTTTAGACGAAAACCGTCATAAAAAATAAGATGTACTTGCATGTTGTGCATTTATTCGTTCTTTAAAACTAAGCTTTTGTCCCGTTATTTCATAGATTTTCTACTTACTCTAGTGTATTTTCCTTTATATTTCAGTTTTGGATCAGTTTATAAATAATTGGAGAAAAATGGACGAAAAGAGCAACAATTTGGTGAAAATGCTTGTTTCAATTAAAGTGGTAAAAATTAGAAGCTCGTATTTTTAGAACTAACCTAGCAATTTTTTCAACTATGATGGTGACAATTTTTAAATTCTCATCTCCATTCTCTGAGGTCCTAACCTAACAATCCTTACAAAGCACATTTAACTCTTTTTATTTATTTAACTAATATAAACAGTCTTGCCTCTTGTGTGCAATACTTCTCTCATGTAAGCTTTCTATATGACCCATGTAACGAGTTTTAAGTGGATGACTCCCAAGTCAGACGACCTTAGGGAACCAGATTTTAAGATATCCTTACAGGCTTAATTGTTCGAGTCACACAGGCTATAAGATAAGTGAAAGATGTAAGTTTCCTCTTTTTCTCCTATTCTTTCTTTTTTTTTTTCATGGTATTCGATTCTCAACAGTGATTAGTTCCTGGTTTAGATTCCTTGACTAGAACCTCTTCAACCAAAGATAAGATCCAGAAAACACAAACCATCAACATTCTACGAACACAAGTACTAATATTAACTCTCCAAACTGTTTGAGAACAGTTTGGTTACTAGTTTAAGGATTTGAGAACGAAGTTTTTCACAATAATCCTATGTCAATAATATCAACACATAACCGCATTCACTCAAATCATATCCCTATATAAGTGAGAAGTTAATAGTGGCTATGTGATTTATTAATCTAATCTAACATGAATAAGTATTTAAGTAAAAAACATAAGTTAAGGTGTTGTCCAATATTCTAACTAAAAATATATTCAACTTCAAACAAATACTACCATCATTGGCGGCAAGTCTTTCAACAATAATTAGAATAATAGTTTTGGGTTTTAAAATTTTCTTTTTTTCCTACTATGGCAGTTATACAGACCTGAATAGTAAGCAACTTCAAAAGTTATCAAATAAGTATCATGATACTTAACCCACCCCCAAACTAAAACATTACATTGTCCCCAATTTAATAGCAAAAATAAGAAAATAAAGGAGAGAAGAGATCAATTACTCCCCGAAAGTAGATGTAGAGAAGATGGATTTGGCTGGTTGAAGATCCGGCTAAAGTGGACTCAGGTGTTGTGCTGGGACTCATTGTCGAAAGACTCTGTCATATATATCATTCTTACGGCTCGCAAAGTGGAGCATCCTGGGGTTGACATGGTGATGACTTACAAGTGTAATCAACAATCTATGGAAAAACTAATGAATTATTTAACCTAACTTAATTAATAAGGATATAAGAATCAGTTGCCTACCATTAAGAGCTTATTTATAGTATTAGCTTGACTTATCGTCCAATTTCTCAAGTGGGAAAATAAGGGATCTCGATATTATCGAAGGTATCATTCTCAAGTAATTTCTTGATTTTCTTATCCATGTTATGTGGCTTGTCCTTTCTCTTCCATTTAGCAATTGCAATATGTGCATTAGGGATGTCTTCTTCAAATTCAACCACATGGTCACCAATGTCAACTTTTTGCATCTGAACCATCTGTTTACCATTGTCTTTCACATGTACTGCTAGCTTCATATCCCAAAGCCTTTTAAAGAAGCTTTTCTTGAATTTCTTCAAGGTCTCGACTTGATATCATGTCCAATAAGGGAGAAGTGGTTGTGCCTCGTCTCTACCCAACATATGAAATACCTATATTTCATCCTGAACTCTCAATCTCAATATCTCACGTGAAACATCAATGAAAGCATCCAAAATAGCTAGAAAAGATGGCCTAAGATAATAGGGATGTTTGCATCCTCAGGCATATCAAGAACAACAGAGTCAATGGGAATTAATAACTTTCCCACTCTCATCACCACATCTTCCACCATCCCAAACGACTTTTTAATAAATTGGTCGGCCAACTGAAGAGTGAACTTTGCAGGTTTAATTTCACCAAGTCCTAATCGCCTAAAAATATAAAGATGCATTAAATTGATACTTGCACCAAGATTGCACAATGTCCTGTCAATCACGAGATTACCAATGGTAATTGGAGTGAAGCTGTCTAGATCATTTCTTTTGTCTGGTAGTTGCTTTTCCACTATAGCAAATACTTCTACTGTAAATTTTATTGTATCCCTTCTGCCAACTTTTTCTTATTTGTAAGCAGTTGTCTCATATACTTAGTGTAGTTTGGCATTTGAGTCAGGGCCTCTATAAACAGTATATTAATATGCAGTTTTCTTAGATGATCAAGAAATTGTGCACACTACTAATCGTGCTTCTTCTTCTGTGAATTTAACCTCTATGGAAAAGGGAATAAGGAGTACATATTTCTTGATTGGCTCTGGATCTTTTGTTTTTCCATAGTCTGCCACTTGCTGATGATTAGTCTGCACATTTTGAGTTACTTCTTCATCCTGCTCTTCAAAAACTTGTTTTTTCTTGATTGGCCTTTTTGCATGTATTTCGGGCAGCTGCACCCCACTTCTAGTTGTTATTGCATGTACTTGCTCTATGGGGTTGACCTCGATGTTGCTTGGCAAGGTACCGTGTGGTCTGTTTGACATAGCGTCTACAATCTGACCCATCTATGTCTCTAAATTCTTTATTGAATCACTCTGATTTTGGAGAGTGGTCTATGTTCTCATCGTGAACTAATTATTTGCTTCTATGTACTGCTCATTTTTCTCCACAAACTTACCAAACATATTTTTCAGTGAAAGTCTCTTTTCTGGCTGCTGAAACTGAGAACCACGTGGTCTGTTGTTATTTTGATTATCCCTCCAAGAGAAATTTGGATGATTACGCTAACCTAGATTAAATGTATTGGAGAACGAATTATTTTATTAGTATTGACCACCTTGAACATACTCATCTTGCTCGGGTTGCTGTGATAGACTCGGGTTGCTGTGATAGAATAGGACATTCTGATGTGATGTGATTTAACCTACACTCTTCACAAGTTGATTTCTTCGTTTGCATCACATTGACTGAATGTGATATGCTCTCCACTTTGTGTACCAATGAGTCTATTTTTGTAGATAATGTAGTAAATGTATTTACTTCATATACTCCTGCAATTCTCTTGTGTATAGTTCGGTCTGATGCCCACATGGCAGTGGTAGTAGCCATTCTCTCAAACAGCTCTAAGGCTTCAGCAATAATGGTTTTGGTGGATGGTGAACCGTTAGATGAAGAATCTACTATCATTTTACAAGAAGGAAGTAGTCCTGCATAAAAATACTAAACTTGTAAGCCCTTATTAATGCCATGATGAGGGCACTTTCTTAGTATATTTTTAAATCTATTATATGCCTCATCAAAAGATTTAGATTCTGACTGTTGAAATATTGATATGTCATACTTTAACTTTGCAATCTTGACCGGTGGAAAGAATTTTGTGCTAAATTTTTGGGCTAAATCATTCCAAGTGGTGATGCTGGCAATCAGCTGTGAGTCCAACCACTCAAGAGCTTTATCATGGAGGGTATGTAAGAACATATATAGCTGGATGGCTTTGTCTGAGATTCATTGATATTTGAAATGTTGGCACATTTCTAAGAATTGTGAAACATGTGTATGTGGATTCTCGTCGACTCTTCCATAGAATTGATGTACATTCTAAAATAGATAAATAACATTGGTCTTTAACTGGAAGTTTGGCTGCCTAAAAGGTGGTTAGACAATACTAGATTAGCTCTGGATGATTTGCGAAATCATAAAATCTCTCACTAGCATATTTTCTTCATTAATTAATGACTATCTCTCTTTTCTCTCATTCTGCCAGAGCAATCTCATTGTTATTTATGGTGTCTGTTGCTTTTTATCTTTTTTGTGTGTCTTTCTTACTTCTTTTTGCCTACGATGGAAAATGGGTTTGATTTCTGGATCAACTGAAATTAGAAACATGTATCTCACGCTTCGCATGCAAAGTCCTAAAAAAAAATTCAAACGCTGAAATAACCTGAAAAATAATAAAACAATAAAGCTCGAATTAGTGCTAAATAATTGAAAAAGAACTAAAACAAAATTCTCAGCAACGGCGCCTAAAACTTGTTAGCAATTTATTTTGCACCGCAAGTGTACGGATCGCACAAGTAATAAAATAGATTTAAAATCTAAGTATCGTACCCACATGGATTTAGATAGCTCTACATAATTAAATTAACCTTAACCGAATCGATTTAACTTTTAAAGTTTGGGTAACTAAGAACTAATTAAAATATTAACTAAAAATAATTAATTCATTATAATTTAAAAAAATAAAAGATTGAGTTCATGCCGAATTATTTTAAATATGAGAAAGAAAAGTACTAGGATCCCGAATCCACTTATATCAATTCCCTTTAACCCAAGCCATTGAATTTGATAACACGATTTAATTATGAAAATTAATATTCCTAATTTTTTAAAAATCTCTCTCAAGTAGAATTAAACATATCCCTATATGTGACCCAACTATATCTCTATGACAGATACGAACACACAAGAATGCATTAGAATTTATGAATACTTATAGATCACGTAAAGTAAAGCGGCATATCTCTATTCTCTATCGGACTTTACGACAATTGATACTATGTTTAACTTATTTTTAATATCTCGATGATAAAACAAGCCACAAAAATCATACAATCATTGCGCACATAATTGTAGATGAAAAGAAACCAATATCAATTGTTCAAAATTAAAAACATGCTTAAATATCAAAAACTAGGTTCAAAGAATTAATGGTTCAAGATATAAATTTCATCGCAATTCTAGCACAAAACAGATTTAGCCTAACATACTAAGAAGAAGAAAACAAAAGAAAATATAAAAAATTAAGTAGAAAATCTATAAAATAACGGGACAAAAACTTAATTTTAAAGCCCGAATAAGTGCATAAAATACACTTATTAATACTAATAATGGAAGGTCGAGGATGTGAATGCGTTGAAAAAAATTGAGATAGAAGTGCTGGTGTCAAATTTTAATTAACTCGCAAGTGTACAAATCTATTGGAATATATAAAAGTAATAACGAGGTCGATCCCACAGATACTGCTATGAGGAAAGTATAATTTAATCCAAATTAACTGTTATTCTAGGCTAGTTGAGTTGAAGAGATTTGTGTTGAAATAGTTAACCGAAAGACTAATTAAATAAGCTAAATAAATGAATTGAGAATTCAAGTTCTGTAAAATACCAAGGTTTCAGAATCCACCATTATCTAACTTAGCATCATCTAATCATTCATTAATTCCCAAAAACACACACGACAATACGAAATCAATCTATTGTCGTCCCTAAAGATTTATCAATTAAGTCCAGAAGAAGAAGATCTAATTTAGGCTCCCCTTATGCTTCAAACATAAATTACTTAAGCATTTTTTATATCACATTCCATTGAAAGAAAACAAAGAATCAAAGATTACCTAAGCATTCAATGTATCCCAATACGAATAAAAGATGATAAAGAATCAAAAGAAATTAATGGAACAAATTCAATCACCAAGCATGGATTAATTAAATTAATATATAACTATCAAAAATACTTGATATTTAAGATAAAAAAAATATATTCAATTAATCAAACAAGAACGAACCATGAACGTTAAAGCACTAAAAAGAAATTAAACGAATAATGAAATAATTACTTAATTAAAACAAGGTTTCATCGTCTACCTTGGCTAAAGAAAATTAGAAGAACATGATTAATCTAGAAAAACAAGAATTAATAAAACCCGGCATGGATCTTAGGAGAAGAAATCTTCAAAGAGGTCTTGATCGTCAAAGAGTTGTCTTCTCTTGTTCTCTTCTGTCTTCTCTTAATTTGGCTCCCAAAAAATCCAACCCCTTGATATGAAAATATAACTCATATATATACTTACCTAATTTTCCTCTAAAAGATCCCAAAAATTCATTAAAGTCGTGTCCCAAATGTTTTCTAATTGTATTAGGACTCAAAAAGGAAAGAAAATTACGTTTCTGCCGAAAATACACTAGGAGATCGCCCAGTGCAAACCTGGGCGATCGCCCAGGCCAAGGAAAAGCTATTCTGCTGTTGAAAAATAAGGTTAGGCGATCGCCCAAATTTAAGCCTGGGTGTTCGCCCAACTTACGATGTTTCCTCTGCGGCGGCTGTTTTTCAAATGGTCATAACTTCTTGTAGAAAACTCCAAATTGAGATCCGTAAAAAGTGTTAGACTCGTAATTCAATTATATTTCCAATTGTATATCATTTGTCTTGTGGAGATTTTAATATCAAAAGTTGTACTCTAATTTCTCTATATGCTTCGGTAGGTAGTTTCTCAATTCGGTTCTTTGGCTTTTCGGTGTTTGATCCATTGATTAAACTCTTCGTTGTCACTCCAAAACACCTTAAACTTATTGATTTTCCCTTATTCCTCATCCTCAAATGTTTGGCTCTTGATATTCACTTCAAAAACTCAACTTACTCGTCGATTTCGCCAAATTATTGCTCTTTCCATCCAATCTTCTCCATTTGCTATTAAACAGGTCTAAAACTGAAATAGGAAGAATAATACAATAAATTAAGTATAAAATCAACTATATGATGGTATAAATGATTAATTCAAATGCCAAAATAAGTGCATAAAACGCACTTATTAAACACCCCCAAACTAAACATTTGTTCGTCCTCGAACAAAAACAAAACAAAAATATAATTTAAACTAAGCTAATTGAATCAACAAAAAATTAGTCAATGTTAAATTCCTTACCATACGCCTCAAGTTCAAAAATAAAGCAACACTATTAGAAGGATATCAAACAACAACATAAAAATTTTCACTTATCCGATGCTCGACCTCTTGTGAGTGTGTGCATAGCCAAAATTTAAACTTATACATGTATTAGACCATGACCAATATTGTGTTGTTGATACTTTTACAATCCCGAACCCTTTATAGTTATTTATTCCTTACACCTCTCGTAAGTTATCACACTTCTAAAGCTTTTCTCTCAAATCCCGAGGTGTTATAGCGAAATTGGTTTCTATTGATCATCACAATGCTTTTTTTCTTTTCACAAAAGTGGTAAAACTTAACACTTGTGTTCTTAGAATTAGGATGGTGAGAGATTTCAAAATTCTCATCTTCAGTCTCTAAAGTTCTAATCTAGCAATCCTTTCTGAGCACTTCTACTCTTTTTATTTATTCAACTCCTGTTAACAGTCTTACATCCTGTGCAATACTTCTCTTTCACTAGCTTTCTGTGTGACCCTTGTAGCGAGCTTTGGGTCGATGACTCCCAAGTCAGACGACCATAGGGCACCAGGTTTCAAAATACCCTAGCAGACTTAATTGCTCGAGTCTCACAAGCTAATAGAGAAGTGAAGATGTAAATTTATAAATATCGCTCTCTTTTTTTTTTCTTTTTCTTGTTTTATATATAGGACTCATGTAGCGAGCTTTGGGCCGATGACTCCCAAGTCAAACGACCATAGGGCACCAGGTTTTAAGATACCCTAACAGGCTTAATTACTCGAGTCAGATCTTTCATTTAATTTTATCAGCTGCGAGTAGTGCTCAGTTTAGATTCCTTGATTACAACCCATTCAACAAAAGATGAGACCCAGAAAATCCAAACCATCAAAAATCTTAGAACAAAAGTAGTAACTTTAACACCCCCAAACTGTTCTCAAAACAGTTTAGTCACTAGCTTTAAGGATGTAGGAACGGAATGTTTCATCATGATACTCAGTCAATAATATCAACACAAACACTCAAGTCATGTCTCCAATAAACGATAAGTCAAGGTGGCTATGTGCTTTCATAATCAGGTCTAACATGGATAAGAATTCATATAAAAGAACGAGTTCAAGTGTTGTCTAATATTCTATTAAAAATGTGCTCGATTTTGAATAGATATCATCATTGACGGCAAGATATTCAACAGTAACTAGACAACTAAACAAAGAATTTTTTTTTTTGTTTTTTCAAAAAGTATTTCAGTTATAGAGACGAGTGTGATAATCAAATCAAAAGTACTTAAGTAACATGATACTTAATAACCCACCCCCAAACAAAAACTTTACATTGTCCTCAATGTAAGAACAAAATAATGCAATGAAAAAGAGGGAAAAGATCAAGTACTCCCCAGAGATAGATGTGGAGAAGATCAGGTTCGATTGAAGTGGGCTCAATTGTAGTGCTGGGACCCTTGGTCAAAAGATGATTGCCTAAATATTGTCCAAGCGGCTCGCACAAGTAGGACATCCTGCGCATGACATGGTGAGGCTTAAAAAAATGCATTAAACAAAAAATAAAAATAGAAACTAATGAATTATTAAACCTATCTAAAACTACGACATATAAAGCAAGTAAATAAAAGGGTTAGAAAATGGGTTGCCTCCCATTAAGCGCTTATTTATAGTCATTAGCTTGACTTATTGTCTGGCTGTCTTACGGCACTCTGAATAGTGATTTGGAGGACCTGCTTTGCTTGCATCTCTTGACTTTGGCACTTGTTGGACGTAGCTCAATTTTCTGATTCCATTTGGTTGCATCCATGGCGGGTGAATTAGTATAAACAAAATAATCATCATCTGATGCTTCTATCATGTGAACAGCAGCAACATCATCATTGTCATAAGGTTGCTTGTTGACATTAAAAACATTCAATTCTAATGTCATGTTGCCAAAGGAAAGCTGCATAACTCCAGTCCTGCAATTAATTACAGCATTAGATGTTGCTAAAAAAGGGCGACCAAAAATCACAGGAATATGCTTTGTAGAGTCTCGTATAGGTTGAGTATCAAGTACAATAAAATCAACAGGAAAATAAAACTTGTCAACATGTATCAAAACATCTTCTACAATTCCACGAGGTACTTTCACAGATCTATCAGCAAGTTGTAAAATAACAGATGTTGGTTTTTAACTCGCCTAGCCCAAGTTGCATGTACACAGAATAAGGAAGAAGATTGACACTAGCTCCTAAATCTAGTAAAGCCTTCTCAATTTTATGGTTTCCTATGATGCATGAGATAGTAGAACAACCTGGATCTTTAAATTTGGGAGGAGTGTTGCTTTGAATTATATAGCTAACCTGTTAAGTTAAAAATGCCTTTTTGTGCACATGTAATTGTCTCTTTGCAGTACATAAGTCCTTCAAGAATTTAGCATAAGCAGGTACTTGCTTAATAGCGTCAAGTAAAGGAATATTTATACTTACCTGCTTGAAGATGTCCATCATATCATTGATAGAATTACCTTGCTTTACCTTTGCGAGCCTATGAGGAAATGGGGCTTTTGGAATGTAAGATGGCTCATTGTCCTCTTTGGGAGCTTCTTGGAATGAATTATCACTTGGGACAGTACCTGGAGAAAGTGATTGAGATGTGTTTTTCTTTGAGATGTCTACTTAGTTGTCAAACAGTTTTCCACGTCGCAAAGTCATGATTGATTTAGCCTCTTCATGCTGCACTCCTTTAGGATTAGGAAATGGCTGACTAGGAAACTTTTCTTTCTCAATGGTTGTTGCCAATTGGTGGACTGATGAGGCCAGTTGTCCCATTATGTTTTCCAGATTGGAGATGGACTGTGCCTATGAGTTCTGGCTAGCGCGTACTTCATTCTTAAACTCAGTAATTGTGTGGTTCTGGTGTTCTAACGCAGCTTGTGTAGCTTTTGACAATTTTTGAATTGCCTCCTCCCATGGTTTTGGCTGTGAAAAATTGTGATTGAATTGTTGAGTAGCCTGCTGAGGGGCTTGACCTGCTATATTATCCTGTTGAACACCCTGTGACCAAGAAAAATTGGGGTGGTCCCTCCATCCTGGGTTGTAGGTGTTGGAGTAAGGATTGTAAGGAGGTTTCCTCATCATGTTGAGGGCATTTACTTGATCAGCACATGCATCTGGCTCAGTAGAACTGTTGGCTGTCAACGAGTTCAACTTGCGAGAAATATCTTCTATCATGCATTTGACTTCTTTGATTTCTGAGCTAGGTTCATTGCTTCGAATCTCATAAATTCCTCTTTTCTTTGGTTCACTTCGAGGAGAACGACTCCGCTGTTGTGAATTGTCAGCTTGTTTTTGAAAGAAGCTCCAAATCTCCGTATCATTTTTAGACATCAGCTCTCCACCACTTGTGCCCATCAACCACTCTTGAATGTGTGATAGTAGACCCTCCAAAAAATATTGGCATAAGTGCCATTTTTCATAACCATAGTGTGGACATTTCATAAGAAGCCCGTTGAATCTCTCCCAAGTTTCATAGAATGGTTCTTCGTCTGTCTGCACAAACTCTAAAATTTCCCTGCGAATAGCATTAGTTTTGTGAACAGGAAAGTATTTATTCAAAAATTTAGCAACCATTTGTTCCCAAGATGTAATACTATTAGCAGGTAAAGTATTAAACCACGATCTAGATCTATCTTTTAGAGAAAAGGGAAACAGACGAAGTTTAACATTATCAGGAGAAACATTCTCATATTTAAATGTCTCACATACCGCATAAAAATCAGTTAGATGATTATAGGGTTCTTCACTATCTAAACTATAGAAAGATGGAAGACAATTAAGCACACTTGGTTTTATCTCAAAATTCCTAGCAGTCACTTGTGGGTATTGTATGCATGAGGTGCTCAAATTAGCTAACGAACTAAAATAGTCCCTAAAAGGTCTCTCCTCAATTTCGTCACCCATAGCTACTATTGCTTCGGTTCCTTCAATCTTATCTAAGTTGGTAGGTCGTTTTCTCTAGTGAAAAGTTCTTTCTATTTCACTATCTAGCTGTTCTAGCTTAATATCCAGAGATCTACGACAAAGCATACAAAATGAAAACCCTATTTTTTTATAATAAAATAAAATTAAGCAAATAAAATCCTAAATTATAACTAGTCAAGAATAAAATTAACTAAAATTAAATTAACCTTCAGACGCAGTCCTCGGCAACGGCGCCAAAAACTTGGTGTCAAATTTTAATTAACTCGCAAGTGTACGAATCTATTGGAATATAGAAAAGTAATAACGAGGTCGATCCCACAGAGACTGCTATGAGGAAGGTATAATTTAATCCAAATTAACTGTTATTCTAGGCTGGTTGAGTTGAAGAGATTTGTGTTGAAATAGTTAACCGAAAGACTAATTAAATAAGCTAAATAAATGAATTGAGAATTCAAGTTGTGCAAAATACTAAGGTTTCAGAATCCACCATTATTTAACTTAACAATCATCTAATCATTCATTAATTCCCAAAAACACACACGACAATACGAAATCAATCTATTGTCGTCCCTAAAGATTTATCAATTAAGTCCAGAAGAAGAAGATCTAATTTAGGCTCCCCTTATGCTTCAAACATAAATTACTTAAGCATTTTTCATATCACATTCCATTGAAAGAATACAAAGAATCAAAGATTACCTAAGCATTCAATGTATCCCAATACGAATAAAAGATGATGAAGAATCAAAAGAAATTAATGGAATAAATTCAATCACCAAGCATGGATTAATTAAATTAATATCTAACTATCAAAAATACTTGATATTTAAGATGAAAGAAAATATATTCAATTAATCAAACAAGAACGAACCATGAACGTTAAAGCCCTAAAAAGGAATTAAACGAATAATGAAATAATTACTTAATTAAAACAAGGTTTCATCGTCTACCTTGGCTAAAGAAAATTAGAAGAACATGATTAATCTAGAAAAACAAGAATTAATAAAACCCGGCATGGATCTTAGGAGAAGAAATCTTCAAAGAGGTCTTAATCATCAAAGAGTTGTCTTCTCTTGTTCTCTTCCGTCTTCTCTTGATTCGGCTACCAAAAAATCCAACCCCTTGATAAGAAAATATAACTCATATATATACTTACCTAATTATCCTCTAAAAGATCCCAAAATTCATTAAAATCGTGTCCCAAATGTTTTCTAATTGTATTAGGACTCAATGCAAACCCAGGCGATCACCCAGGCCAAGGAAAAGCTATTCTTCTATTGAAAAAATGGGTTGGGCGATCGCCCAAATTTAAGTCTGGGCGTTCGCCCAGCATACGCTGTTTCCTCTGTGTCGGCTGTTTTTCAAATGGCCATAACTTCTTGTAGGAAACTCCAAATTGAGATCCGTAAAAAGTGTTGGACTCGTAATTCAATTATATTTCCAATGGTATATCATTTTCCTTGTGGAGATTTTAATATCAAAAGTTGTACTCTAATATCTCCACATTCTTCGGTAGGTAGTTTCTCAATTCGGTTCTTTGGCTTTCCGGTGTTTGATCTATTGATTAAACTCTTCGTTGTCACTCCAAAACACCTTAAACTTATTTATTTTCCCTTCTTCCTCATCCTCAAATGTTTGGCTCTTGATATTCACTTCAAAAACTCAACTTACTCGTCAATTTTGCCAAATTATTGCTCTTTCCGTCCATTCTTCTCCATTTACTATTAAACAGGTACAAAACTGAAATAGGAAGAATAATACAATAAATTAAGTATAAAATCAACTATATGATGGCATAAATGATTAATTCAAAGGCCAAAATAAGTGCATAAAACGCACTTATTAAGTGCATGTTTAGAGTGCTAAAATTATTTTTTTAAGTACTTATATGTTGTGGGTACGTACTATGGAATGTGTAGATAATAAGTTGTGTGTACTATAGAATGTGTAGATAGTAAGTTGTGGACCTACAAAATGTGTGTATATTTAAACGAAATAAAATTATATCCTTAAGAGTTTCAAATGACTGAATGTATGTTTGGTAGAGTTTAAAATAAATTCATTTTTTTTTTCAAATTCATTTTAACCATATATTTCATTGAATCCACAACTTTTATTAACTTTTCAACTACACATTTCACCAACCTTTTTCAAAATCTTCTAAAAAACTATAATTAATCTCCATCAAATATACATTGATTGATGGATGAACTAACTTTCAATTGATCATATTGCATAATTTGATGTTGCAAGGAAATAGCACTTCTTAAAAAAATGTGTACATATATTTTTTGTTGATAAAAATTTGAGAAAATAATAATTTATGAGTGTAAGCTCCATATGCGCATGTGGCAAACAAGTTACAATGTAAGAACTTAAGAAGAATTTATATTGGAACTCTTTATGAGAAGAAAATCATATGGAGTAATTCTTTGAACGATTTTTCCCCTTTATTTCTTTAGTTTAATAGAGCTTAAATTACTAATCCAAGTCTTTGTGGCTATACATAAACTATTGATGGTATAAGAGATGCAAAATCAATTATTTTATTATAACTATGTACGTATATTTATAGGGTTTCAAATAGAGTTATAAATTGATTTAGATACAAACTTGTAGAGTAAATATGACTTATTTGAGTATCCTGATAAGACTAAATAGTCATCAATAATTATCTCATAATTTTACAATACTCTCCCTTTGATAACTATTTGTACAATTACTACTTCGTTAAAAATCTTGTTTGGCAAAATCTAGTGAGACAAACTATCAAACGAAAGGAAAAAAGTGTATAGTTAATTGTTAAATTTTGGAGTATTAAGAAAATAATACCTCATTAATTTTCTAGAGTAAGGAAAAAGAATACAACTACTCTTTTGATATTAATTACTGAAGATCTTTGAGTCGACTTATTTCAATTTCATGCACCAATTTCTTGAAGGTGAATATCGACAATGCTTTTGTGAATAAATCAGCCATATTGTCACTTGAGCGAATTTTTTGAACATCGACATCACATTCTTCTGAAGGTCGTGTGTATAGAAGAATTTTAGATAAATATATTTTTCATGTCCCTTTTGATATAGCATCATTTGAGTTGTGCAATACAAGCTGCATTGTCTTCATACAATATTGTTAGAGTATTTTTTGTTGAAACTAGTCTGCATGATGCTTGGATATGATAAGTCATGTTCCTCGACTATGCACATTCTCGACTTGCTTCACGAATTGCAATAATTTTTGAATGATTTGAAGATATTGCTTTCAAAGTTTGTTTCATATATCTCCATAATATAATTGTTCTTCCACATGCAAACACATATTTTGTTTGTGATTAACTTTAAGTGAATCGGAAAGATGATCTATATCTGCATATCCCACAAAAGAATATCTTAATTTTTGTGAATAAAATAATATTGTGCCAATAGTACCTTTTAGGTAACAAATGATATGTTTAACACCATTCTAATATCTTTAAATGGGTATAAAGCTGTATCTTGTAAAGAGATTTATAGAAAAATCTATGTCCGATCGATTGCAATTTGCAAGATATGTTAATTCTCCAATTGCATTTAAGCATGGTATTACAAGTCTAAGAATTTTTTTCCCATCTTCAATTGGGTGAAATGTTTTTTTTTTTTCATATCAAGTGATCGAACAAACATAGGCGATGCCAATGGATGTGTTTTATCCATACAAAAATTACTTTAATATTTTTTTGTATATAAAGATTGACAAACAAATAATCCTTCTTAGGAATGTTCAATTTGCAATCCAAGACAAAATTTGGTTGTTCCCAAATCTTTCATCTCAAATTCATTTTTCAAATAATCTGCAGTTTTGTTGAGCTCTCTAAGAAATCCTAAAAGATTTAAATCATCAACATAAACAGCCACAATTACAAATTCAACATTTATTTTCTTTATGAAAACACATGGGCATACATCATCATTTTTATAATCTTCTTTCAACAAATATTTACTAAGCCGGTTATACCACATTCGTCCGAATAGTGTTAATCCATATAATGATATTTCAATTTAATTGAGAACATAGTTCTGGAGAATGAATCATTTTCTTCTAGCACTTTAAATCCTTCAGGATTTTCATGTATATATCATTATCAAGTGAACCATATCAGATATGCAGTTATTATAAGGTGCATATTGAGCATTTTGTAACACAGTCAAACTTATTAAATTTTTAAATTTGATGATGTCCTCATAATCAATTCTAGGTTTTTGAAAGAAGCCATGAGATACGAGTCGACTTTGTATCTTGTAATTTCATTATTTTCTTTCATCTTTCTTACAAAAACTCATTTGTATCTTATAGAAATTACATTTTCAGAGGTTTAAACTGCAGATTCGAACACTTTGCATTTTTCTAAGGAATTCAACTCTGCTTGTATTTTTTCTTTACATTCTAACTAATCATTTCTCTTTTGACAATCTTCAATAGATTGTAGTTCAAGATCTTCATTTTGCATGATATCAAGTGCTACAATAAAGGCGGAGATATTATATATGACAATATTATTTGTTATCTTATAATATTATTTCGTTCTCATAATTTATAAGATAACAAATAATATATTGAAATCTCATTATTTTCGGACACTTGCAGTATTACAGGATTCACATTGTCTTGATTGATCAATATTTTCTACCATTGTTTCATTAAAAGTTTTTAGTTGATTTTTCTCTTGTACCTTTTTCTTTCAAGTTACAGAGTCTTTACCACAATTGGTCGACCACACTTTTAGTGTATTTTAAATTAATATGCTATAGTAGATTGTCCAACATGGACATCAATTTTTGCAGGAGTACTTTATGCTGGTACATATGATTTTATCACTTTCATTCTTTCAACAAACACATTAGGTTATTGATTTGCGACTCTTTGAAAGTGAATAATTTTTTCAATACCTTGCTCACATTGATTACTACAGGGATGAAAGTGAGATAGAGTTGCTTTATTCTAAAAAATTTTACCTTATTTTTTAGGATTTAGTTTTGTCCCTACCAAAGTTGGAAAAGGTATTTCATCAAAATAACAATCTACAAAGTGTGAAATAAATAAATCACCTATTAAAGGTTCAAAGATACCTAATAAATGATGGTGAATTAAACCCAACATAAATTATAAGTCATCGTTGGAAACCCATTTTCGTACATAGTGGGGTGAAATTGGTAATTCGAATAACCAAAAATTTGTAGATAAAAAATATTAGGTTCTTGACTAAATGCTAGTTGTAAACTTGATTATTGATGATGGACAAATGGCCTTATACAAACTAATGTTGAAAAATGTAATATAGCATGACCCCAAACAGAAGTTGTGAGTATTATTTTCATAAGTAATGGCCTAGCAATCAATTGAAGACTTTGATAAATGACTCTGTTAAACCATTTTGTGTATGAACCTGAGCAATTAAATATTCGATATAAATTCCAATTGATGTACGGTAATCATCAATTGTATGGGATCAAAATTCACCAACATTACCAAGACGAATTGTCTTCATTGAGTAATCAAGGAATTGAGCCCGTAATTTTATAACTTGAACAAGTAGTTTAAAAATACTGCATTTCTAGTTGAAAGTAAGTAAACATGAGACCATCTAGTGGAAGCATCAATAAAAACCATAAAATAACAAAATGGTCCACATAGTGGGTGTATCGACCCACATATATCTCCATAAATTATTTCCAAGAAAGTTGGAGATTCAACATGAACCTTCCAAGTTGAAGGTACAATAACTAACATGCATTGTAAACAAGTATCACATAGATAATTATTAGGTAAAAAAAATCTTATGGTTCTTTAGAGGATCCACGTGAGTTACTAATTGTTAGGCGTATCAATATTGCTCCTGTGTGTCCAAGTCAATCATTTCAAAGTATAAAAAATTTTGGCTCAACAAAATTCGGGTTCTTAACATTATTTGATTCAATTATTTTTATGAATGTATAACACATGTCAAATAAGAGTGCAGAGAGTTTTTTTTTATCTGCTTCTGGCCAAATACAAAATAATTAATGCAAAAATATTCATTATTATTTACTTGCAATAGCTCAATGTGGTATCCATTACAACCGATATCTTTAAAACTAAGCAATTTCTTTTGGATTTACTAGAATATAATGCATCGTTTATATGAAATTTTTGTATAATTTGGTAAGATAATACTAGCTCTTTCGGAGCCTTCAAAAATATTCGATGCATTGATATCGTATTAATATTTTTTCTACTAATGTTAAGTCCAAAAAATACTTGTACGTCTTGAAAATTGTATGGGTAGTTGCACTGACTGCTAAACGAACATCTTAACAATTCATCTTCAACCTATAAAAATGATTAAATATGTATTTTAAAAATTAAATTTATAACCAAAATGAGTTAAACCTAAAGTAATGCTTCTGTCAATTACGAAATAGTTTAACAATGCAAATTGAAGTCACAAACTTTAAAGAAATATAAAACTTTATTTCAAACTAAAATTTTGATTCAAAAGTAAGACTAAGACATCGAAAGTAAACTAGTCTATATTTTCCATCACACCTCCATCGATCAAATGATCGATATTTTCACTTGAATCAGTAAAAAATTAGAGACATGTAGGTGAGTCATATGAACTGGACCATCAAAATCAATAAAATTTGTCTCTACTTTATCTTTTTCCTTGATTGATATTTGGTAAAGATCCACAAGATGTTTTTCATACGACAGGTACGTGACCAGTGCCCTTTTATTTCACTTCTAAAGTAATTTTATTTGTGCTCATTTTTGGATGAGTTGTTTTCGTTTGTTTTGTACTTCTTAAAGCTGCTACCTTGCAGTTGATAGTGCCCATTATTTATCTAGATCCACGTCCATGTTCTTGTTTGCGGATGCATCCACATTCATGACTTGATGTTGCATTTGCTTCAGGCAATGCTGCGAAACCAATTGGACAATAGCTGATGATTTTTCATCAATAATTAATTGTGAGTTCTGAGTAGTTTTTTGAAACCATGCTTACAATATTACTGATGCAAGATCACATTTGAGGCATGGAAAGTGGAGAAAGTTTTTTCCAACATATCTTTATCAGTTATTTTTTTTTCTGCAAAGAGTTAATTTTGAACATATTCTAAACAGTCCAGAGTTATACTCACTAAAAGTTTTAAAATTCTACAAGCGAATGTTCATCCATTCATAACAAGATTTAGAAAGGACTACAATCCTCTGGTGGTCAAATCTTTCAGTCCAGTTTCTCCAAAGAACCTGTGGATTTTTCACGGTGAGGTACTCAATTTTCAATCCATCGTGTAGATGGCAACGAAGGAAAAGGAGTGTACAATCCTAGAGGAATACTACATTTCCTTATTTTATTGTCTTTCCCAAGTCCTTTGAGATAAGATAAATCTCAGCATCAAGGGTTCATGGAAAATAATTTTTATCTAATAGATCAAGCAAGACAAACTCAAGTTTTGTGATATTCATCATTTGAGTAATTACACAATGAAAAAAATATAATTAATTTTATATTATACATTGTATAATTATATAATAACAGATCAAGAAGTCACAATAATCAATTTCAACATGACATGAGTTTATGACTTCATTCAGACATAAGCATTAGTTCATAATTACTTATATATATCACAATTTTTTTTTCATTTAATTAGGTGATATGATATTCTTCGAGACATGTGCAACTTCGAGAGCACAATAAATGTTTTTTTAAAAAAACTTTGATATACTTAAATTACTGCTACTTCAAGAGCAATAATTCAATATTCTTTCATAATATTAATTATAATATCATGCTTTTCAGGGACAAGTAATATTCTACAAAAAATATTAATAAAATGTAGTGCTTCTTAAGAGACAACAACATATCATTATTTAGTAGCAATAGTACAATAATGTTATAAAATATTATATCTTATAAAATGACGCTCATCAAGAGCAAGTAATATTCTATTGAAATATTGACATAATATAAAGTTGTGCTTTTTCAGAACAACAACAAAATATTCTTCTAGAATATTTATATTATTAGGTTGTGAAATACAACATGACATTCTTCTGAAATATTAATGGAATTGAAAATTTTTGTTTCTTAAAAACGAATCTTGTTCAAGAATTGATAATTTATTTCTAAATTAAAAAAAAAATAGTGATACAAAAACATTATGAACTAAAATTGCACAATATCATTACACAATAAATGGAGCAAAAATATGTGATATTGCAAACAAGCGACAAATTTACCATTCTGTACCAACCAATCCACAATCACAAACCGCATATTAAATAATTTGAATTTGTAAATATTCAAAATTTCGTCTAATAAATAAAATAATTAAAGAGTACGACCAATAAAAAATACACTGATATCTAAAAGGACATTATATAATACTAAGATATTAATCCAAACATAATATTAAGATATTTGTCCAAACATGCATGTACAAATTAATATGCACAGTGGAATGGACATACAAATACAATCTAATAGAGTTAAACTTCTTGTAGTCGACTTTTTCTTATGGTGATCATAATCAAACACATCTTTTAATATTCAAAAGTTAAAAAAGCAAGATAATGTAGATCACTAAATTCAATACATGGAAAGAAAGTTTGTGTACAAGTTACCTCCAAGAATAAGCACTAGAAAATAAAGACCGGTGTAATTTATACAACTATAGCCCTGATAACGTGTTATAAAATTTAAAAAAAAAAAAGAAGAAGAAGAAAGAGAAATTTAATAGATGCAAAGTCAATTACAATTTTTTTTATAACTATGGACCCATATTTTGTTGGCGGATTTATTGTGTGAAGTGACTCCAAAGTGCAGAAAAATCGAAAACCGAATGAAAATTGGATGAAATATAAGTCGAGGCAAGTGTTGAACACTTTGTCCTTAAGTCAAATTTGCCCCGCAATGGTGCCTACGGTTTCTGGCAATCGACTCTCAAGATACAACGACTTCTACTTGTGTTTGTAGCACTTCAAAACACAAGCACAACGAACCAAAATTGGTTTTGTACTCCAACCGATGAAATGAAATAAAACCAGAATTTTTTATGTAACTAATGCAAGAGTTTATGGTTCAAATGATAAAAATATGATTTGATTATTTTTGCATTTGAATTCTATATCAAAAGGACGTCCAAAGAGGCCTATTGAACGTTGATGAACAGTTGAAAATGAATTGGCTGTGCAACACATCAAAAGGACATGTATGTTCGCGTAAATCTATGTGATCGCGTGGTTTTACCATACTGCGATCGCAATGTACACTTTTGAAAACAGAACTTAATCCAGGCTAACCATGCGATCTTATGGCTTTGTCTCCTGCGATCGCATGGAAGGACCAAAAAATATTCTGCTTAAAATTTAAGCAAGTTGTGATCGTAGGTTGAAATACCCATGCGATCGCATGGTCAAACTTTGACCCGATTTTATCCTTTTTCGTAATTTCTCATTCATTCGATATTGGTTTCGAGATGCCAAATATACCATTCAACACACGCAGAAAAATTTGAATTCTCTTTCGAGGGCGTTGCCCCCGTGCCCCCTCGACCCCCGCGACCTGACCGGGCAGGTCGATCTCCGTTTCAACACTACGAAGCAACGAAGTGGCAAACTAATTTACCTAAACGGATTGGATCGAGTCTGTATATTTTGGCCAAGTTGACACGAAGTCACTTTAGTTGTTTTTAAACACTTAGTCAATTTCTCGACAAATTAAACCAATTTCCAACATATTTATAGGATTCCAATGAGAGTTACAAACTGATTTAGGGACAAACTTATAGAACAAATATGATTTATCTAAGTATTATGATAAGACTAAATAGTCATCAAATTATCCCATAATTTTACAACAAAAAAAAAAACAGAATATTTTCACAATAAATAGAGAATATTTGTTACAACCATACTTTTTAATTTACATTTAATAGCTTGTTTAAATTAATGTATTTATCTAGGTTGAATAAGTCAATAGTAGTTAAGATTGTTTTTTGTTGGAAATTGGTTTAAGAATTCGAGAAATTGGTTAAGTGTTGAAAATTAAATAAAGTAACTTCGTGTCAACTTCGACCAAAATATTCAAACCTGACCCAATCCGTTTAGGTAAAATAATTTGCCACTTCGTCGCTTCGGAACGTCGAAACGGAGGTCGATCTACCCAGTCAGGTCGCAAGGGTCGAGGGGGCAGCGCTCCTCATGGGGGTCGACGATAACGCCTCCAGAAAGAGAATTCAGATTTCTCTGCATGTGTCGAAATGTTTATTTGGTATCTCAAAACCAATATCGGATGAATGAGAAAATTACGGAAATTGACAAAATTGGGTCAATTTTTGACCATGCGATTGCATGGGTATGTTATCATATGATCGCAATTTGCTGAATTTTTTAGCAGAATGTTTTAGGACCTACCATGCGATCGCAAAGGATAAAGCCATGCGATCTCATAGTTAGCCTTGGTTAAGTTCCGTCTTAAAAAAATGGACCTTACGATTACAACATATTTTAACCATGCGATCGCATAGGTCTAAGCGTGAACATGCATGTCTTTTTGAAGTGTTGCACGATTTGGCTCCACACCACTTCGTTCCCAACTCTTCATCTTCTATAAAAGAGACCCTATGGACGTTCCATTATTACATAATTGATATGCAAACACATCCAAATCATATATTCTTCTCTTGAACAGAATTTCTCGCAATTTTGTTGTGAAATTCTGGTTTTCATTTCATATTCATTATTTGGAGTACAAAACTATTTTCTAGTCTGTTGTGCTTTTGTTTTGAAGTGCTACAAACACAAGTGGAAGTCGCTATATCTTGGGAGTTGATTTCTATAAACCGTAAGCACCGTTGCGGGGCAAATTTGACTTAAGAACAAAGTTTTCAATACTTGTCTCGACTTACATTTCATCTATTTTCGATTTTCTCATTTTTAGTCACTTTACACAAAAAACACCCAACAGTTTTATCCACTACTTGAATTTCAATATAAAATGGTCTAATGTGCCCTATATTTTAGGACAGGTATTTGTGTATTTCTCCATTTAAGGACGTAAAAGCAATGAAATAAATGTACATTATTCATAATCAAAATTTAGATTTCTTATGAATCTTTAGGGAGGTTTAGATATTTTCAAACGAACCTAGAGTCTCTTATTTGTTCTTTATTATAATTTTTCATTTGACAAATAAAAAAAAAATGTTTATAACATTAGGTACCAGAGCCAGGCATGGAGAAGGCTATGAAATCCATAGCCTATGAACAGAACCAAGCTTTGTGCCAAATCACTGCCATCAACTTGAGTCATCGAATTGTTCGACAATAGGCTAGATTAATGAATGTTAGTATTATGTTTGTGCATAATACTAGTATGGGAAATGATCTCCTCTGCATGGTGGGAAAGAGTTATAAAAACTACATGACACATGTCCTGTGGCTATTAGACAAGTGATTGACATTTTATGTCAATTACTTTTCTGTTATCCAATGGACACATGACATGTGTCATGTAGCCTTCATAAAACCTCCTCATTGTGGGGAGGAGATCATTACCCATACTAGTATATCGAATACTGATAGCCAAGTGAAGCCACCAGAAAGAAAAGGGCTACTGTGGGGACAGTGCCAATAATGTTGATTGACGTGGACATTGATTTGGAAGGGTGATAGAATGTTACAACATTGGTTTTTTAATTTATGGTTAATAGTTTATTTAAATTAATGTATTTATCTAGGCAGAATGAATCGGGGGTGATTAATTGTTTTATTCACTATATTGAATTTCAGTAGAAAATGGGCTAATGTGCCCTATATTTTAGGACAATTGTTTATTTATTTCTCTATTTAAGGATGTAAAAGAAATGAAATGAATGTCCATTATTCATAATTAAAATGTAGATTTCTTTCGGATCTTTTGGGAGGTTTAGGTTCCCTTGAACAAACCTAGAGTCTTTTATTCCTTTTTTTTTATATTAATTTTTCGCGTTATAAGTATAAATTGTGTTCCTCACATATTTTTGTCTGAATTATTTGTATCTTGTCAGCGATTTTATGTCTTTAATATTTTGTAACTGTACGGATCGCACAAGTAATAAAATAGATTTTGAATCCAAATATCGAACCCACAGAGATTTAGATAATTCAATTCAATTAAATTAACGTTAACCGAATCTAATGAACTTTGAAAATTTTATAATTAAGAACTAATTAAACTATAAACTATAAACTATAAACAATTAACTAATTATAATTCAAACAAATAAGAGATTAAATTAAATAAGAATTACTTTAAAATTAGAAAAGAAACGAAAAGCGTACTAGGATCCCGAATCCACTTATACCAATTTCTTTTAATCCGAACTGTTGAATTTGATAACATGATTTAATTATGAAGATCAATATTCATATTTGTTTAACAATCGCTCTCGAGTAGAATTAAACATATCTCTATATGTGACCCGACTATATCTCTATGACGGATGCGAACATACAAGAATGCATTAGAATTTGTGAATATTTAAAGATCACGTAAAGCATAGCGGTAAAATATATATCTCCTATCGGACTCTACGATAATTGATACTATGTATAACCTATTTTCCATCTCTCGAAGACAAAACAAGCCACAAGAATCATACAATTATTGCGCACATAATTGTCGATGAAGAGAAATCAATATCAATTATTCAAAATTAAAAACGTGCTTTAATATCAAAAACTAGGTTCAAACAATTAAATGGTCATGATACAAGTTTCATCATGATCCTACCACTAAAAGAATTTAACCTAACATGCTAAGAAGAAGAAAATAAAAAGAAAAATAAAATATGGAAGCCATCACCTGGATATAAAGAAAACTTGAAAGAGGAGAAATCTTGAATTTGATATTCGTTTTAATCTTGAAACGATGAATCTTGATCTTCGTTTCTTGATTTGTCTCTTGTTTTTTTCTCTAAATTGGAAGGTTTTCTAATTGAATTAGAACTCAAAAATGCAACAAAATTCCGTTTGTGCCGAAAATACACGGGGCAATTGCCCTCAAACCCAGGAGATCGCCCAGGCCAAAGAAAACCCATTTTGCTACCAAAAATTAGTTCCGGGCGATTGCCCAGTTCTACTTTTCTCTGCTCTGCGACTTGTTTTCTAAACGGCCATAACATCTTGTAGAAAACTCTAAATTGAGATCCGTAAAAAGTATTGGATTTTTAATTTAATTGTATTTCCAATGGTATATTATTTACCTTTTGGAAATTTTATTATCAAAGGTTGTACTCAAATTTCCCCACATGCTTCGGTAAGTAGTTTCTCAATTTGGTTTTTTAGCTTTCTGGTGTTTGATCCATTGATTCAACTCTTCATTGTCACTTCAAAACACGTTAAACTTATTAATTTTATCTTGTTCCTCAGCCTCCAACATTTGGCTCTTGATATTTACTTCAAAAACTTAATTTCTTCTCATTTACTCATTGATTTCACCAAGTTGTTGCTCTTTCCGTTCATTCTTCTCCATTTGCTTACAAACAGGTTCGAAACTGAAATATAAAGAATAATACAATAAATTAAATAGAAATTCAATAAAATTACGGGATAAAAGATTAGTTTAAAAGTTCAAATAAGTACACAAAATACACTTATCAAACATTCGTCCTCGAACAAGAATAAAATTAAACTACAAATTTAAGCTAAGCTAAAAGAATTAACAGAAATTGAGTTAATGTTAAATTTCTTACCATATGTCTCATGTATGAAAAATAAAGCAATACTTTTAGAAATATATTAAACAATACAACAAATAAATTTTTACTTATCTGATACTCGACCTTTTGTGAGTGTAATATTAATCTCGAACCCTTTGTAGTTATTTATTTCTTACACCTCTCGTAAATCATAATACTTCTAATGCTTTTCTCTTCACTCCTGAGGCATTTTTAGCAAATTTGGTTCATATCGATCAATACAATACTTTTTTCAAATAAAGTGATAAAAGTTAAAACTTGTATTCTTAGAACTAGGATGGTGAGTGATTTCTAAATTCTCATCTTCAGTCTTCGAGGGTCTAACCTGACAATCCTTACCAGGCACTTTAACTCTTTTTATTTTATTTAACCAATATAAACGATTTTATATCATGTGCAATACTTCTCTTTCACAAGCTTTCTATGTAACCCTTGTAGCAAGTTTTGGACCAATGACTCCCAAGTCAAATGACCATAGGGCACCAGGTTTTGAAATACCCTAGCAGACTTAATTGCTCGAGTCCCACAAGCCATAAGAGAAGTAAAGATATAAAATTAAAATTTTTTTTAGTGACTCATGTAACGAGCTTTAGGCCGATGACTCCCAAGTCAAATGACCATAGGGCACCAGGTTTCAAAATACCTTAACAAGCTTAATTGTTCGAGTAAGATATTTTATTCTTATTTATTAGTAGTGAGTAGTGCTCTATTTAGATTTCTTGACTATAACCTATTCAACCAAAGATGAGATCCAGAAAACCCAAACCATCAAAATTCTACAAAAATATGTACTAACTTTAATACCCCCAAATTGTTCTCAAACAGTTTGGTTACTAGTCTAAGAATTTAGGAATGAAATTTTTCACAATAATCATAGGTCAATAATATCAACACAAACACTCAAGTCATGTTTCTATATCAGTGATAAGTCAATAGTGGCTACGTGCTTCAAATATAGTCTAACATGGATAAGTATTTAGGTAAAAACACAAATTAAAGTGTTGTCTAATATTCCAACTAAAAACATAATTGAATTCAAACAAATATTATCATTGGCGGCAAGATATTCAACAATAGCTATTTTTAAAAAAAAAATTGCAGTTATATAGACCCAAAAAATAAGCAAATTCAAAATAATTAAGTATCCTGATATTTAACCACCCCCAAACTAAAATATTACATTGTCTTCAATGTAATAACAAAATAAAGCAATTAAATGAGTGAAAAGATCAGTTACTCCCCGGAGATAGATGTGAAGAAGATGGATCTGGTTGGTTGAAGGTCCAGTTGAAGTGGACTCAGAAGTAGTGTTGTGACTCTTGGTCAAAAGATGATGTCATATATATTATCTAAGTGGCTCGTAAAGTGGGACATCCTACAATTGACGTGGTGAGACTTAATAAGTGCACTAAATAATAAATAAAATGTAAACTAATGAATTATTTAAACTAAATAAAACTAGTACATATAAAGCAAGTAAATAAAAGGGTTAGAAAATGGGTTGACTCCTATTAAGCGCTTATTTATAGTCATTAGCTTGACATATTGTCTAGTTGCTTTACGGCATTCTAAATAGTACTTTGGAGGACTTGCTTTGTTTGCATCTATTGACTTTTCCCCATTTTTCGTTTATCTTTAGAAATTTGAATTTTGTGCTTCTCATAAAAATAGGATGTTAGTGTAGCACCTTGCTCGAACACAACCACAAAAACTTCAATTTTTTTATCGGCCTTGATCACAAAATCAATTTTAGAAGAAATAGTAGAGTTGGAGAATTGCTTATCTAACTTGTGTTTTTGTAATCTCTGAGGAAATATGATCAGATGTTCATATGGTTTAATAGGAACGGTTGTCTTAACATGTGGTGTACCTGAACTTTCTTTAATATATGTTGTCTGCTCAGTCTATTCTACATGCTCCTCATCAGTGGACGGTACCTTTTCTTTATTTGCAACTGGCCTTTTTACATGGATTTCTGGTAATTGAACCCCACTTCTAGTAGTAACAGCTGTAACACTTTCCTTGGAATTCACCTCTGTATTGCTTGGCAACATACCTGGTACTCTGGCTACTATAGCAACTGCCATCTGACTCTTCTACATTTGATAAGTGTTTATTTAATATGTTAAAGGTCCCTATAAGTGTGTTTAGATGTGCGTTTTATGAGTTATAAGTAGGTATTTATCTATGTTTTGTTTAAATCTATTTTAGGAATCAAGAAAACATGAAAAGAGTCAAGTTCGGGCCAAGTAGACATACAGTACGAAACTTTGGAGACGAAACGAAGGAAGATCACAGACCTTGTCATGTGGCCGCATGAAAAGCCTATGTGGCCGCATGGGTCACCAGAATCCAAGAACAAATTTTTGACAGAACTTCTCATGTGGCCGCATGGGTTCTATATGTGGCCGCATGGCTTTGCGCAGATTTGTTTCCTTTTTCAATTAGAAGTCTATTTTTGGGATGATTCTGTCCACGATTTTATTAGGACTTTTTGAGGAGATATAAAAGGAACTAACACCAGCAAAGAGATGAGGATTTTTGGAGAGATAATTTTTGGGAAATAACAAGAGCAAAAACCTAAGGAGAGTTTGTGGAGATTATTGGAGGAGAAGAATCAAGAGCAAGAGATTGGATTCAAGGAGGCGATAAACGATTCTTGGTGCAAGAACTTCTCACCTTCAAGATTCAATCCTCTACCCGGTTATGAATTTATTATTTCATTCAATTATCTCTATGAATTCTATGATTAGCTAATTTTATTTTCTTGGGACGAACAGCGTAGCCAAGTTGTGAACCCTAGTTTTGTGTTTATTGTTTCGACTTATGACAATTAATTTCTTTGTTAAATCTTTATTGTTTGCTTAAAGCTTTCATCTTTTTAGCTAATTGGTAAATGTTATATTGGTTTATGTGGATTCGAGAGATGAAAACATGAATTAGATTTAGACAATAAAGATCATTAATTTGGACAAGATATAGAGATATAATCTTGTGGTTAGTGCGATCATTTAGGGTTGAATTTTAATAAGGCTCTAATGAATTCTTGTTGTTTATGCGTTTAAGAGGGTTGATAACGAATTCACCTAGAGATAGGTGAGTTGGCCTAATTAAATAGAATTAATTATTATCGAGAGAGATAGTTAATTAATTTATGTGAATTCGATCGTTACCAAGAATTAGTTATTATTGAGTCAATGACTATGAAACTAGGAGGATCAACAATGGTGAAGTTGTGAGTCCCAAGTCCCAAAACTTATTTAATTAAATCAAAAGTTATTTCATTATTTTTCTTGTTTCCTCTAGCTTAATTTAATAGTTTTTATTCTTCTTAATCTTAAAACACCCAAATTTCTGCATTTTCGAATAAAGCTTAAATAGTAAATTTTGGTACTTAAAACTATTCCTCGTGGGATCGATACTTGGACTCACGTCCACTTTACTACTTGTTCGACCTGTACACTTACGGTTTATTTAATAAAGTTTTCAACGAACAAGTATTTGGCGCCGTTGCCGAGAATAGTTTTAATATCAATACTAATCTATTTGAACTTTAATTTGGAATTTGATCTACATTTTTTTCTTTTTCTTTTTTTTTAGATTTGTATACGAAGCAGAGGTAACATTGATTTAGTTCCTTTAGACCCAGAGATTGAACGCACTCTCAGAAACCGATTTAGAGTACAGAAGCTGGAAAGAGAAATGGCTCACAATGGGCATGAGCAACCAATTGTTGAGGTACATCGTCCTTTGAGGGATTACATCATACCGGTTGTTGGGGAGAATTTTACTTGTTTAGTTCCGCCGGCTATTCCAGTAAATAACTATAAAATCAAGCCTGGGACCATTCAACTAGTTCAGCAAACTGTTCAATTTCATGGCCTACTCGATGAAGACCCACATGGACATGTGAGAAATTTTTTGGAAATCTGCACTATGTTCAAAATTAATGGAGTGCTGCCAGATGCAATCAAAATGAAGTTGTTTTCATTTTCATTGACCAACAAAGCCAAGACTTGGTTTTATTCCTTGCTTGCCAACTCGATCACTACTTGGGATGTTCTAGTCCAAGAATTTTTGGGCAAATTCTTTCCACCTGGTAGGATGTTAAAGATCAGGAGAGAAATAACTTCTTTCAACCAACGCCAAGGTGAAACAATTTTTGAAGCATGGGAACGGTTCAATGACTTGTTGAGAGCCTGCACAAATCATGGAATACCAGACTGGCTAATGGTCCAAAAATTTTATAATGGGTTGAATGATGAGAACAAGAGACATGCAGACTCAGCAGGAGGAGGTTCTCTTATGGACAAAACTTATAATGAGGCATTAGAAATTTTTGAGAAAATGACAGCAAATAGTTATCAGTGGTATTCAGATCGTTCGATGCCTAAGCATGCAGGAGTTCATGAAGTTGATACTCTCACATTTTTATCTGCTCAGGTTGCAGCCTTGGCCCAGCAAGTCAAAGCTATTTCCACTCCATCGGTAAATATGATTCAATCTTCAAGAGTTTGTGATAATTGCTGTGCAACTCATGCTACTTCCGAGTGCCCAGTTGCTAATTTCAATACACCTAATGAAGAACAGGCACTATTTGTTGGGAATAATCAAAGGGCACCAGTAGGGCCTTTTGCACCAACCTTCAATCCGGGGTGGCGTCAGCACCCGAATTTTTCTTGGAGAGATAATCAGCCAGCGATGAGGCCACCAGGATTTAATCAACAAAAAGAGAGGAAAAGTCCATTGGAGGATATGTTCAGCAAATATATGGAGGCTAATAACCAGTTTATGCAAAAGACCGAGCATACCCTACTCAATCAGAATGCGACAATTAAAATTTTGAAAATTCAGATGGGTCAGATAGCATCAGCAATGGTAGGCAGAGCACCAGGTGCTTTGCCAAGTGACACATTGACAAATTCAAAAGAACAATTAAATGCCATCACAACCAGGAGTAGTTTACAGCTACCAGAGATATAAGTGAAACAACAAGTTGAAAAAGAGGATGAAGAACCAAAAGTAGTGGAGGATGAAACTCATCAAGTTGAGACAACAGATAAAACAGCTGAGAAGACTAATTTAGATAAGCAGAAGGAAGTGGCTCAAACCGATCAAGGCATATGTACCTCCAATCCCTTATCCTCAAAGACTGCAAAAGAGCACACTAGATAAAAAATTTGGAAAATTTCTTAATATTTTCAAAAAATTGCACATCGACATCCCTTTCATAGATGCGTTAGAAGAGATGCCCAACTTTACAAAATTTATGAAGGAAATCCTCTCCAACAAAAGGAAGCTAGGAAAGCATGAAACTGTGATGCTAACTGAAAAATGCAGTGCAATTCTACAGAAAAAGCTACCTCCTAAATTGAAAGATACAGGGAGTTTCACTATCCCTTTCACCATTAGCTCTTTTTATTCTGGATCAGCTTTATGTGATCTTGGGGCAAGTATTAATCTTATGCCTTTATCTGTGTACATGAAGCTTGGACTTGGAGATGCATGCCTACTACTGTATCCTTGCAACTGGCTGACCGGTCAATCACATATCCTCGGGGTGTGATTGAGGATGTCTTGGTTAAGTTCGACAAATTTATCTTCCCAGTGGATTTTATTTTATTGGATATAGAAGAGGACAAGGAGATTCCACTCATAGTTGGAAGGCCATTCTTAGCTATAGCGAGAACCTTGATCGATGTGTACGAAGGAACACTGACTCTAAGGGTGGATAAAGAGCAAGTTACATTTAACGTGTTTAAAGCTATGAAGCACCCTTCTTCTACAGATTCTTGCTTCCAGATTGATGTCATTGATCGAGCTGTTAAAGGTACTTGTGAAGAAGATCTTTTAGTTGAGCCTCTTGAGGAATGTATTGTATGGTCAACGACTACAAAAGCTGAAAATATTATGGTAGCTAAGATGGCGCAACACTTAGCGGCTTTACCTTCTATGGCTTACAAAAGAAATTGGAAATATGAACTGTTGGATGAAGTTCCTAAAAAGTTCGAACATTCTATTAAGTCTCTGCCTTACTCTTGTGTTGAAAACCTTTCGAAAGAAAATTTGGTTATTGACATCGTCGAGCTGGAGTGATCACCCATAAGTCAGGCTCGCGACTATAAACAAGCACTTGGTGGGAGGCAACCCACCCGGTATAATCATTTTTTTTCTTTTATTTACTTTTTATTTTTTATTTTGCTGCTATTTTACATTTAAGCATTACTCCTAGGTTATTGGTTCTTGTTATTCTTTATTCTTTATTGATTTAAGCATGTGCTCTACAAGTTCCAAGGGTTAAATATGAAAGTGGATCGACTTCAAAGCTTCGTTAACCAACAATTGGCCAACAGTGGTGGCTCCTCTGATCCCGATGACACAACACAACAGATGGACGACTTTGCCTACCCCCTAGGGAGTTTCTGATTCCTTCTTTTATTTGTTTTGAATTGCTCTACATTGGGGACAGTGTAGAAATTAAGTGTGGGGGTGATTGTTTTCATGGTTTAGTACATGTGTTTCTTTATGTTTTCTCTTAAGTACGTTTGGTTGTGCATATTCCGATTGATGTTATACATGTTGTGTTTGTGTGTAAAACTCTCGGTCATGTTTGAAAGCAACTTACTGTGAAATATTTATATAGCTTTGTTGGAATTAGGAACCCAAGTACTGAGAAAACTTGAAAGATTTAGGTCATTTCCTTGCATAACTGGCTAATTTTTGAGCACTTAGAAAAGGGCAATCTTCCATAATTTTCTGAGCATAAGTGAAAAATTGAGCTTTGTTGAAAATATTTAATGCCTTAGTTAATATAATTTCACCTGATTAATGCCATCTTGCCTAAACCGCTTGGTAGTATTTCTGTTACGAATTCACGATATGATGTTTGGGCTAGGACTGAGCACTGACCTATGCTGAAAATAGTGAGTGGGATTTCATTCATAATGTACCTTAATTTGTGAGCTTTTGAGCCTAAAAGAGCATTTACTGTCTATCGTGCTCCTATTTTTTTTATTGAGTGAATATCATGCATGGTTGAATTCTTCTAGAACTTGCTTTGTTATGCATATTGTGAAGCCTCTTTGAAAATCGGATACAATTATGTAAGGGCATTAGGTGAAGCCAATTTTAGCTATCTTAAAGAGCCTACCTTGAACAATATCCTTTAGAAGCCAACTTTGAGCTTTGGCCTTTTTGTTGAAAATTAAACCACATTACAAGCCAAGTATATCCTTTCTTTGATCTCATACTTGTTTTGAACCTTGAAATTGGAGGAATTCAATAGCTTGTTATAAGAAATTTCATTTAATTTCTTTGTTAAAAAAAAAAAAAAAAGAGGAAAGAAAGCATGAAAAAAAAATTTCTGGAAAAAGAAGAAGTGAAAAAAAAAAAAAAAAAAGCTTCATCAAGATGAAACAAAATAAGGAATTATTCAGAAGTTGTGAGATTGAGCATAGTGGTTTGTAATGATGAATGGCATATCGTGAAGAGTTAAGCTCTTGGGTAACTAAGTTATTGGAATTCCTCCACAAAATTAGCCAAAAAGAAATCCTTTTTATCATACCAAACCCGAAACCCCATTACAACCCAATTAAGACCCTTACTTGTATTCGTATCAATGTTGGTTCCAATGTGATATATAAGCAAGCCTATGGTAAGGTTCCTCTTTGCATAGATTTGAGATTGTAATATGATATCCCTAAATACTATGAGTGTGAAGAGTGAACACTACGTGAGGCATCATATCCCATTACACCTGTATTTTAAGCGGTTTGAAGTGCTCGGTCCAGGTTTTAACTCTAAAAAATTTATGAGTACCCCTTGTAAGATCCCATGGGATCATGAAAATTGAGAGTAGATTCACGAGAGGTGAAAGGAACAAAGATCTACTTTGGGACGGGGTCTACGTAAGGCAATGCTTCATTCTCTCTTGTGTTCAGAAAATAATGGATCATTTGCCTTTATCTCTCTCACACACACAAATGCCAGTTGTGTATTGGAATGGTCGATACTATGGTGTTAAAAGTCATTATGCTTCTTATTTTCTTGGGAGACTTTTTATTAGACAAGCTATGTTGAGCTTTTTCACTATCCTTTAACAGGTTGTCTACTTCAAGCATGACCGGGAGTCTATATGTTTTTATTTCTTGTGAGTTGTGTTTTGTTTTTGTTTTATTGTTGTTCGAGAACGAACAATGGTCTAAGTGTGGGGGAGTTGATAAGTGTTTATTTAAAAAGTCCCTATAAGTGTGTTTAGATGTGCGTTTTATGAGTTATAAGTACGTATTTATGTGTGTTCTGTTTAAATCTATTTTAGGAATCAAGAAAACATGAAAAGAGTCAAGTTCGGGCCAAGTAGACATACAGTACGAAACTTTGGAGACGAAACGGAGGAAGATCATAGACCTTGTCATGTGGCCGCATGAAAAGCCTCTGTGGCCGCATGGGTCACCAGAATCCAAGAACAAATTTTTGACAGAACTTCTCATGTGGCCGCATGGGTTCTATATGTGGCCGCATGGCTCTGCGCGGATTTGTTTCCATTTTCAATTAGAAGTCTATTTTTGGGATGATTCTGTATACAATTTTCTTAGGGCTTTTTGGAAGATATAAAAGGAACTAACACCAGCAAAGAGAGGAAGATTTTTGAGGAGATAATTTTGGGGAAATAACAAGAGCAAAAACCTAAGGAGATCCTAAATTTTTTATTGAAGCGCCTTGATTTTGAAGATTGATATCTGTCTATCTCATAAACTGATCAATTTTTTCAATGAATTTACCGAGAACGTCTTCGAGTGAAGTTCTATTTTCTAGCTGTTGAAACTGAGGACCGTGTGGTCTGATATTTTGTAATTATCCTTCTAAGAGAAATTTGGATGATCTACGATGAATTCTCCAACAAGCATGTTGTCCTCATCAATCTCAGAAATAGCCTCATATCTTGTTATATTGGTCTGCTGCATTGCAAGAAAATCTCTAAAAAGCATGTTGTCCTTATCAATTTCAGAAGTAGCCTCATATCTCGCTATATTGGCATGCTGCATTGCAAGAAAATCTCCAAAAAACATGTTGTCTTCATCAATTTCAGAAGTAGCCTCATATCTCACTATATTGGCATGCTGCATTGCAATAAAATCTCCGAAAAGCATGTTGTCCTCATCAATTTCAGAAGTAGCCTTATATCTCGCTATATTATATTGCTGCATTGCAAGGAAATCTCCAAAAATCGTGTTGTCCTCATCAATTTCAGAAGTAGCCTCATATCTAGCCATATTGGCCTAGTACATTGCAAAGAAATCTCCAACAAGCATGTTGTCCTCATCAATACTAGATTGGCTCTAGATGATCTGTAGAGTCAGAAAGTCTCCAACTAGCATATTATCTTCATTGATCTCATAGTATTCTATCTTGTGTTTTGGTCTAAAAAACAAGAAGAGAATACTGAAATAAAAAAAATAATAATAATAGAAAAATTAAATAAATAAAGTTCGAATTACTGTTAAAATAACTGAAAAAGAACTAAAACGAAATCTCCAGTAACAACACCAAAAACTTGTCAGCGATTTTATGTCTTTAATATTCCGTAAGTATACGGATCACACAAGTAATAAAATAGATTTTAAGTCCAAGTATCGAACCCACATAGATTTAGATAATTCAATTCAATTAAACTAACCTTAACCGAATATAATGAACTTTAAAAATTTGTTGATTAAAAACTAATTAAACTACAAATTAAAAACAATTAACTAATTATAATTCAAACAAACAATAGATTAAATTAAAGAAGAATTACTTTAAAATTAGAAAAGAAAAGAAAAGCATGCTAGGATCCCGAATCTATTTATACCAATTTCCTTTAACCCCGGCCGTTGAATTTGATAACATGATTTAATTATGAAGATCAATATTCCTAATTTATTTAACATTCTCTCTCGAGTAGAATTAAACATATCCCTATATGTGATCCGACTATATCTCTATGACAGATGTCAATATACAAGAATGTATTAGAATTTGTGAATACTTAAAGATCACGTAAAGCATAGCAGTATATTTCTATCCCCTATCGGACTCTACGATAATTGATACTATGTATAACCTACTTTTCATCTCTCGAAGATAAAACAAGCCACAAGAATTATATAACTATTGTGCACATAATTGTAGATGAAGAGAAATCAATATCAATTATTCAAAATTAAAAATGTTCTTTAATATCAAAAACTAGGTTCAAACAATTAAACGATCATGATACAAGTTTCATCATGATCCTACCACTAAAAGAATTTAACCTAACATGCTAAGAGGAAGAAAATAAAAAAAAAATAAAATATGGAAGCCATCATCCGGATACGAAGAAAACTTGAAAGAAAAGAAATCTTGAATTTGATATTCATTTTAATTTGAAAGGATGAATCTTGATATTCGTTTCTTGATTAGTCTCTTGTTTTTCTCTCTAAATTAGCTCCCAAATCGACTCTAATCCGACTCTAAGTCAGCTCTTTTGTTATGAGTTAATAAATCATATTTATAGTTACCTAATTCTTGCCCAAAAAATCCCAAAAAATCATTAAAATCATGCCCAAAAAGTTTCCTAATTGAATTAGAACTCAAAAAGGCAACAAAATTCTATTTCTGCCGAAAATACACAGGGCGATCGCCCAGTGCAAACCCGGGAAATCTCCTAGGACAAAGAAAACCCATTCTGTTGCCAAAAATTAGTTCTGAGCGATCGCCCAGCTATTCTACTTTTCTCTGCTCCGCAGCTGTTTTTCAAACGGCCATAACTTCTTGTAGAAAACTCCAAATTGATATATGTAAAAAGTGTTAAACTCATAATTTAAGTATCTTTCCAATGGTATATTATTTACCTTTTGGAGATTTTAGTATCAAAAGTTGTACTCAAGTTTCTCCACATGCTTTGGTAAGTAGTTTCTCAATTCGGTTATTTAGCTTTCTAGTGTTTGATCTATTGATTCAACTCTTCATTATCATTCTAAAAGACCTAACTTTTTTATTTTATCTTCTTTCTCTTCTTCCATTGTTTGGCTCTTGATATTCACTTCAAAAACTTAATCTCTTCTCATTTACTCATCGATTTCACCAAGTTGTTGCTCTTTCCATCTATTCTTCTCCATTTTCTTATAAACAAGTTCGAAACTGAAATATAAAGAATAATAAAATAAATTAAGTAGAAATTGAATAAAATAACGTGATAAAAGATTAGTTTAAAAGTCCAAATAAGTGCACAAAATGCACTTATCATGTCTAATTATGTGAATCCCGTTATCAATGATTATTACACTTCTCAAGGCCACTTGCTAAGCTTAGAGTTGATTAATTATCACTTTGGAGTTGTTCAATTGGTGAATTTGGGCGATAGTACGTAGGCATTAATCAGTGTTCTAAAAAGCATAAAACATGATTAGGTACGGATGTCGAGTTTCAAACTTTTCGAATCTAGGCAAAACATAGGCAAGGGTGATAGGTGAGGAGTAGCTTGACATTCGCATAGGCGGAGCCTAAACGAGCTTTTTAGAACAATGGTCTTAAATATCAATATACAAATGAATACATGTTGTAAAGTCTAGACTTGAGATAGTACAACTTAAAAGAGGGGATGAATGTGTTATATGTACAATTTTTTTTATTTTGACTTGGCAACTTTGTTGGTGTGTGTGTTACACTACAATTTATTTTCAATGTTGAACCATTATTTGTGAGCTGTCATACTGCAAATTATACAAAACCTAAAACGAGCAATTAAAAAGTCATAATCAATTTTAGTAAGTTCAGATTAAATTTGAGTTTCACTTTTTTATATAAATTCTAACATCTTTAATAATTGAATATTGGTCACAAACAAGTCCCGAGAATTTCTCTGGTTGGTCTCATAACTTCACAATTCTTCTCTCAATTTAATTTATTGACTTAGGAAATTTCTCAAATGAGAAAAACTCGATACTTGCAATTCGGTCTTTTAACTTTAAAATTATTGTGTCATCGTTTGACCAATGATTTCATAATCTGAGTTTCATAACAACACATATAGTAAACAGTGCAGTTTAAGTGCCAGCTTGATGTTCAAACAGTTATTAGATAATTGCATAATGTTTAACAAAATGAGTTAATTCAATTTACCCTAATTTACAGAATTTTCCATGCACGTGCAACATGTGAGGCACTAAATAAAGAAAAATAACTCGGAAAGTTATTTAACACAATAAAACTGTTAAAAAATATATAGGGAATTTAATAATATGAATATGTGTTGTGATATTATTCAATTACATAATAAGAAATTATTTGGATATCAATTAGGTGGAAAAACAAAACCCAGAAATCAAAAGAGAAAAACAAATTTTCATTTTGTTTTATCGCCCAGCCTCCTCTTTGAGAAACAATGGCCAAAAGTAGATTGCCCAGGCCAAATTTTTAGCCGTTGGATTTTGAATTCTGACAGCGTTTGGGTTTATTTTTGGCACCTTTTGAGTTGGTTTTGGCACTTTTTCGTGTGTAAGAATTGATTATCTATATATATAGATAGTTTTCTAGTCAAAGAATATGAGATTAACATCATATATAATAATCCATATCCAAATCAAAGATAAAAAAAAAACTCAGATTTTCATAGTGTTCTTCAAGTTTCATTCAAGTTCATTTTGCTTGAGTTTGAACTTAGATTAAATGTTTGATCACTCCTACAAACTATTTGCATTCAAAGCTTTCAAACACTTATCCCAGTGGCGGCAAATATCTTTTGAGGAAAACGATTCATAATCGTGTTCAAACCATCTTTCGGTGAATTTATATTCCTTTTTTCTTGTTCTTCATCCATTCTTCTAATTTCTCCAACAATCTCAAACGACTAGTGTGATGGAGAACGAGACAATGATGGCTAGTATCAATATGATGAATTAAGACTTTGTGAGGCTTTATAGGTTCAATGGACCAAATTTTACAAGATGGAATGATAAGTTGAAATTCATTCTCACCGCCTTGAAGATCTTTTCATCTTGGATCCGGATTTGGCACCATTGCCGGAACCAACCCCAAATGATTCTGATGCGATAAAGACAAAAAGAAAGAAGAGACAAGAAGAGGAGTTTATTTGCAGAGGACACATGTTGAATGCTCTATCTGATCGGCTTTATGATCTCTACACAAACACCACTTCGGCAAAGGAGATATGGAACGCATTGGAGAATAAATACAAAGCCGAGGAGGAAGGTACCAAAAAGTTTTTGATTTCCAAATACTTTGACTTCAAATTTTTGGATAACATACCTTTGTTAGGACAAGTACATGAATTGCAAGTCATTGTCAACAAGATGAAGTCTGTGAAGATTGAAATTTCTGAGACTTTCTAAGTTGGTACAATTATCGCTAAGTTACCATCATCATGGAAAGGCTATAGGAAGAAAAAGCTTCATAGTTCCGAAGATTACTCTTTGAAAGATATTCAAAAGCATCTTCGAATTGAGGAAGAATCAAGGACACGAGATGGGAATGAACATTCTCATGAAGGGACTTCCAAAGCCCATGTCGTGGATCAAGTTGACAAATCCAACAAGAATTCCATGAAGAAAAAGTTCTCCAACTCCAATAAAAACAACAAGGACAAGAAAAAGTCCAAAGTTTCTTGTTATGTATGTGGCAAACCCTAACATTATGTCCATGAGTGCAGGAACTGCAAACAACCAAAACAAACAGGACAAGTGAATTCCATTGACACAAATAATAATGTTGCTACTGTGAGCATTGTCAATACTGTCGAACAAAAGGTTCAAGGATGGTGGTATGATACATGTGCTACCATACATGTTTGTTATGATATGTCACTTTTTAAAATATATGAAGAAGTGGACAATGAACACATTCAAATGGGAAATGAAGTTCAGTCGAAGGTTGTTCTCAAAGGAAGTGTAGACTTACTTTTCACATCTGACAAGAAGATTACATTAATAAATGTTTTACATGTTCCGGATATGAATAGAAATTTAGTAAGTGGAGATTTGTTGGGAAAGCCGGGAATCAAGTCCGTATATGATTCGGGTAAACTTGTACTTTCCCGTAATGGTGTATTTGTTGGAAAATGCTATTCTAGTGATGGAATGATCAAACTTTGTATTGTTGAAAATGATATCAATAAAGTTATGAATTTAAATTATGTTATTGAGTCTATTACATTATGGCATGATAGACTAGGACATATTGGTTTCTCTACTATAAAAAGAATGATTAAAAATAATATGATTTCTTGTAAAAACATAGAACATAATAAATGTGAATTATATATTAAGTCTAAATTAATTAAGAAACCTTTTCATAGCGTTGAAAGAACTTCTAATTTATTAAACTTAATTCATTATGATATATGTGAATTAAATGGAATGATAACAAGAGGAGGTAATAAATACTTCATAATATTCATATATGATCATTCTAAGTTTTGTTATATCTTTTTAATGAAGCATAAGGATGAAGTCTTTAGTATGTTTAAGATATACAAAATCGAAGTAGAAAACCAATTAAATAGAAATATTAAAATTCTTAGAAGTGATAGAGGAGGTGAATATTTCTCTAATGAATTTAATCGTTTTTGTGAACAACATGGTATAATACATCTATGTAGTGCTCCTAGAACATCCGAACAAAATAGTTTGGCTAAGAGAAAAAATAGGACATTAGTTGAGATAATAAATGCTATGTTATTAAATTCTAAGTTTCCATTTAACTTATGGGGGTGAAGCTTTATTAAGTGGATATCATATAGTGAATAGAATTTCTTCTAAAAGATTAAAAGTTTCTCCCTACGAACTGTGGAAAGGAAGAAAATCAAACATTGGTTATTTCAAAGTGTGGGTGTGTCTTTCTTATAACAAGAACACAGATCCTAAAAAGACTAAGTTGGGTTCTAGAGGGATCAAATGTGCTTTTGTAGGATATGCTCAAAACAGCAAAGCATAGTGTTTATTAAATTTGGAAACCACTGTTATAATTGAATCCCGTAATGTGGAGTTCTTTGAAAATTTATTATCTTCGAATAGTAATTCATTAAGAGAATCTCAAGTGAAAACTCCTATTTCTACAAGATCACAAGTAGAAATATCTTCTAAGGATGTTGATACAAATGAATTTCGTAGAAGTAAAAGAGCTCGAAAGGATAAAGTATTAGGACCGGATGAAATTGATTTTCAACTTATTTCATTCTATTTGGTTGAAGGAAATGAGAAGAGTGTCACAAGAACTATTCCATATGTTCTTCAAGTTGAAACCGATCCTAAAACGTATCGAAAAGCAATGTCATCAAGAGATAGTATCTTTTAGAAAGATGCTATAAATGATGAAATTGATTCAATTATGTCAAATAATACTTGAGAATTAGTTGATTTACCACCCGGCTCAAAAACTATAGGGTGTAAATAAGTATTTAGGAGGAAGTATAATGCAGACAGTACTCTAAATACCTTTAAAACTAGGCTAGTGGCCAAAGGGTATCGACAAATGGAAGAAATAGATTACTTTGACACATATGTACCAGTAGCTAGAATAACATCAATTAGGATTTTATTTGCTTTAGCTTCTATTTATGATTTTTATATACATCAAATAGATGTTAAGACAACATTCTTAAATTGGAGATCTCAATAAGGAGGTTTATATTAGAACAACTGGAAGGTTTTGTTCTACCTAGAAATGAACATAAAGTATGCAAATTAGTAAAATTTTTATATGGTTTAAAACAAGCACCAAAGAAATGGCATGAAAATTTTGACTTAGCAATAATTTCATTTGGATTTAAACATAATAGTGTTGATAAATATTTATATTCAAAAGTATGTAATAATTATGTTGTGCTTATTTGTTTATACGTTGTGATATGTTAATTGTAGGTAATCAAATGCAAGGTATAAAAGAAACAAAGAGGTTTCTATCTTCCACATTCAACATGAAAGATATTGGTCAAGTGGATACCATATTAGGTATCAAGGTACCAAGACTAGTGAGGGTTATATGTTGAACCAACCACATTATGATGAAAATGTGGTCAAAAAGTACGATCACTTAAACATCAAAGAGGTAAATACCCCGTTTGATTCAAGTTTGAAACTTACAAAGAATTATAGAAGAGCAATAGCACAACTTGAGTATGCAAGTATTATTGGAAGTCTTATGTATGCAATACAATGCACAAGACCCGATATAGCATTTGCAATTAGTAAACTTAGTAAGTTTACTAGCAATCCAAGTGAAGAACATTGGAAGGCCATTGGAAGGGATCTTGGTTATTTAAAGAAAACCAAGGATCTAGGTCTCCAATATTCTAAATTTCTGGCAATCCTAGAAGGATTTACCGATGCTAGTTAGATCTCTAATGCATGTGAGAATAAATCCACATCAGGTTGGGTTTTCACTCTTGGAGGAGGTGCAATTTCTTGGAAATCCAAGAAACAAACGTGCATTACACACTCAACAATGGAATCCGAATTCGTAGCATTGGCTGAAACTGGAAAAGAGGCTGAATGGCTTAAAGATTTAATGTATGAAATCCCATTGGGAGAGAAGAATAATTCTTCTATATCTATCTTGTGTGATAGTCAAGCCACTTGAGCTAGAGCGTACAATGAAGTGTACAATGGTAAGTCTAGACACGTGAGTCTAAGACATGACTATGTGAGCAAATTAATTAAAGATGGAATAATTTCACTCACTTGTGTAAAGTCAAATGAGAATTTGGCCGATCTGCTTACTAAACCGCTCACATGGGAGTTAGTACGAATAACAACTAGTAGGATGGGGTTGAAACTCCGTAATTAAATTTACTAAATGATGGAAACCCTACCTGATTATACTAACAAGTATATCTTGGGTTCAAATGGTAACAGCAAGTCATTTGATAAGTGGATAGTTTCAGCACTTGTTCTTTCTTAAACCCTATCATAGGTTATAAGTACTGGTTGTCACAGAAAAAGAGGGATGACTTTTTTATTACTCTTAATAAAGTTCAGATTGTTGGATCAAGTATCTCTAAAAGTGATAAAGATACTGCAAGAAATTTACCTATACGAACTTCGACGCCTCAATAGAGAGTTGGAGTTTATCTCTTAAAAGTTCATGAATAGGAGAAGCACAAGGCCTTAAGAGCACTAAATGAGATAGTGTAGAACTTAGAACACATGATGCTTATGTGTGTGATTTCATCGGTATCATCACAAGTAATAACAGGTTCAAAACTTTCACGCTACTTGAGATTTTGATGATACTTTGTGAGATTTACACTAAGATTGGATTCAAATCAAAAGATATCCATACTTTATGCATAAACGTCTTTCAATTGAGTTTGTGCTTATTATATAATTGAACAAATGGAGGATCGTTGTAATATTGTTCAATTACATAATAAGAAGTGATTTGGATATCAATTAGGTGGAAAAACAAAACCCGGAAATCAAAAGAGAAAAACAAAATTTCATTTTGTTTTAAAGCTGGGCGATCGCCCAACCTCATCTTTCAGAAACAGTGGCCAAAAGCAGTAGCCTCGGTGATCGCCCAGGATTGTACTGGGTGATCACCCAGGCCAAATTTTTGGCCGTTGGGTTTTAAATTCTGACTGCGTTTGGGTTGATTTTTGGCAAATTTTCGTGTGTAAGACTTGATTATCTATATATATATAGATAGTTTTCAAGTCAAAGAATATGAGATTAACATCATATATAATAATCCATATCCAAATCAAAGATAAAAAAAAAAAAAAAAAAAAAACTTCGATTTTCATAGTGTTCTTCAAGTTTCATTCAAGTTCATTTTTCTTGAATTTGAACTTGGATTAAAGGTTTGATCACTCCTACAAACTATTCGCATTCAAAGCCTTCAAGCACTTATCCCAGTGGCGGTTAATATCGTTTGAGGACAATGATTCATAATCTTGTTCAAACCATCTTTCGATGAATTTATATTCCTTTTTTTCTTGTTCTTCACCCCTTCTTCCAATTTCTCCAACAATATGAACTTCAAGTCATATAAATGTTATCTTTTAAGAAATATTTCTTCCCTATCAAACGAAGTCACAAAGGGGTTCTAATAAAAATTTCTTTTCAAGATACAATGGAGATGTTTGATTCAAACTATGACAATTTGATCAAACCAATAAAACACTCTAATTAAAACTGATGATGCCAAGAAAATAAGAAGAAAGAATGGAAATTGTTATGTCCTCTACAAACGGGCAACAATCTCCATATATAAAGTTGGAAGAAAATTGTTAATTTTCAACATATGCGACTCTTCTGAAATTAACACACCTATTCATATACACGAAAATCAAATTTTTCTTTGCAAACTATTTGCATAACAACAATAAATAAATAAATTATGAAAATTATCTAACATACCTCCACAAGAAGGGGAAAAATCAACGGGCCTCCAAATTGGAAAGAAATCCACTAGGAAAATTCAAAATACAATTTAATTTGGGATTACAAAATAATTAGATAACATTATAATTTCTACCGAAATCAAACTGTACTTAAAAAAATTAATCACTCCCTAATTTCTTTTCTTGGCCATGTCCAGAGTTGAGTCACGTCAACCAATCTTGACACTACGCCATTCTTGTATTGCTTTGTATCCAATGATCATGTCTTGGAACATAAACCACCAATTTATTCATTCCACCAGTCCACAACTTTCTTTGATGATAAATATTTTTCTCCTCCTCATCCGAGCACGGCGACGACAGTGGTGGAGACCTGCAAAATATAGCAGGGCTTCTTTCCCCCATGTCTACTCCAGTGTGATAATCATTATATGATTAAAACCATATATGCAGAATAATAATATGGAGTATATAAAAGTTAGTTTTTACCTAGGGGGTTAGCCTCTATTTATATGGATAGCATGTAGTTACGGCCTTTAATGGTCTTTAATGACAAGTGTCTTTTCATCTCCCTCATTACCAAGAGTTAATAAGGGACGTTATATCTTTCTAATCGCCAGTGGTAACTCTCATTCTGTTGGTAACCTGTTTGGCTAACCCAACGATAGTTGGTTTATTGCTATCCACCGATCAGAGGTGAGTTATGAGACCATCAGGACAGGCGGACGAGCTGGTGAGGTGGGTGAATCATTGAAGCGGGCGTGCCACTATTGGCAGACAACATATAGTAGCTGTCATCATAACATATAGCAACTATCATCGTAACATATAGCAGTTGTCATTGTTTCTATCATCATAGCAGCAATCATCATAATATATAGCAGATGTCATTGTAACATATAGTAGCCATATAGCAGCTGTCATTGTAACATATAGCAACTGTTATTGTTTCTATCATCATAAGCCCTCTATTTTTAATAGATTGTCATCAATGGGAAGTAGAAATAATCTACCGCACCTGCTCCTCTCTAAAGTTTTCAAACATATGCTCATCGTCTTAATTTTTAAACAGGAGCTCATCGCCTTGTTTTTAAGACAGAGTCTCGTCACCTTATTTGTTGGACAGAGGCTCATCACCTTGATTTTTAAATAGAGGTTCATCGCTTTATTTTTCAAACAGAGGCTCATCGTCTTAATTTTTAAACAGATGGTCATTGTTTTTTTTTTAAACTAAGGCTCATCGCCTTTATTTTTAGACAAAGGCTCATCGCCTTTATTTTTAAATAGAGGCTCATCGCTTTGTTTTATTTTTCAGACAAGGACTCATCGCCTCGACTTTTTTTTTTTAACCAAGGCTTGTCACCTCATTTGACCATTGCAGTAGTTGAGAATGTTTGTATCGCATGACTTACACTTAATAAAGAATGTAGTAAAAATAAGAAGTTGTCACAGGTCAGGTCCAATAGGTGCATCAGGACTTCCTAACTAGCATGATCCTACCTTGGTACCCTCATCATATATCTGTCTTAGATGGTTCATTTTTTGCTTGCCTTTGTCATCTTGAGGTTCGGGCTCATCCTGAGTCTTTCTTTTGTTAGACTCAGGTTCATTTCGATCTTTCATGCCTTTGGTAATAAAATATGCTTCCTCAGCGTCCACATACTTATCCCCTCTCCTTAGTAACTCATGCATCTTATCCGATGGGTTTTTGGAGAGTGAAATCTTGAAATGGCGACTTTGAATTCCACTCATCATGGCAGTGACTACAGTAGACATCTTCAGATTTTTGATTCCCAGTGTGGGCCTATTGAACCAAGCAATGAAATCTTTCAGTAGCTCATCTTTGTCCTGGGTCAATTGTATTAGTCTAATAGCTGTCTTCTTAGCCCACTTACTACTTGAAAAGTATATAGAAAATTACTTAGAAAAATCATCAAACTTACAGATGTATTTTGGGGGAAGGGTTGCCACCCAGTCCCTTGCCTCCCGTCTAAGTGTTAGCAGAAAAGCTCTGTACATAATAGCATCTAGGGTGACACATAATCTTATCAAATTAACAAAGACCCTGAGGTGATCAACATGGTCAGAGAACCAGTCACACTTCTCCATCTTTGGCTATTCGAAGTCTCGTGGCAAAGGAACAGCTATAACTTCTAGAGAAAAATGATCTTCTTCCAATACCATAGATTGTTGCTTACTATTTTTCTTAGACATAGCCTCTACTATTTTTTGACCCATCATGTCTTCTAACTGTTGCTCGAGGCCTAACACTGATGTCTCACCTAGCGTAGGCAAAGCCACCCATGACGGTTGCCTCCAGAGTGGATTTGGGCCAGGCGTTAATAAATGAACGTGGGGTGCAAATGATAGAGTCAAAGAACATGGGACCAGTGGTGGAGCCACTGTTGGAAGTGTTTTCATTGTTAGAAAGTTAGAGCCTGGAGTGGAGTACCTATTGGTGATGGTCCCACTAATGAAAACTAGAAGCCTATGGTAGAGCTCTTGGCAATGATGGTTATAATATGTGGAACCAACGTAAATAGTCGTTAAATTTAAATCTATAAGTAATACGTATTATCTAAAAAATTAAGGACCAATTTGGATATAAATCAATAGAATGGGACCAAAGCAAAATTTACTTTTTGTCCACATGTTGCAGATTTTATTTTTTTAATTGGATAATTAGATATAGTTATGCATATATTTTAATTAATTAATTTAAAAATAGATAATTAGAGTAGTTTATATTGTTTAAAATTTTGAATAAATTCTTAAGATAAATGCGGTTGAGTTATCCTCAACAAATCATATCACTTAAGATATGGTTGTTTTTTTAAGATAAGAGTTCAAGATAGTGTTTATCTTTTAAAGAGTCTCATTTGGTTTCAACTAGGTGTCTTGATAAACCTATAAATAGAACCTGAAGTCTATTATTTATTACACACCACAGCATACATTTCCTTCTTCTTTCTTTCTTAGTATACATTATAAGCACACGATTCAAGGAATAGTGAAGTGAAAGTGACAATTTAGCAAATTATTGTTCTTTATTTATTCAAGCAAGGTAAGTATATACATGTTTTATGTTACATGCTTATAGAATATATATGATGGGTCCACATGTCTGTTATAAAATCGGACCAGAGTTTAGTAGCGCCACGCATGAATAACTATTACCATCTAAGTTCGGTATAGTTTTTATGTCTCCACCATGAAAGTTCAAGTGAAAGTTCCAAATGAAAGTTTCAATGAAAATTCAAGTACAAGTTTCATGTTTGATGTTTTAAGTTTCAAGTCCAAGATTCTATAACATTGTTAATGTATGAACACGTATGTACTTATTGAGATTTTTCTCACCCCTTTCATATTCTTTCTTTCAGGTAACTAGGACTTGTGAAGATTAGAAGCATGGACAATAACCATGGTGAAATGATTAAATTAGGAGTCTTTATGTAATAAAGAATTTTGAACATGTATTTTATGATTTATGCTTTCTTTAAATAAGATATTAATTGGTTATATTTTAACCATGAATTCTAAATTTTATTAAGAATTTATTTAATTTTTTCTACGTTCATGTCATGCCATTATGACCCTCGGGTTTTAGGATCCGGGCGTCACAAAGTGGTATCAAAGCGAATGATTACATTTGTGTAGACTTTTCAAAAAAAAAAATTAATATTCATGTGAACAATGGCGGTACACTATTCACGGACGTGAACAGTGAAAATTTTTTTTGTTGTTATTAGTTAAGTAATAAAGATTCTTTTATAATAAGCTGATTTAAAGTTTACCACGAAGATCATACAAACTTCGAATCTCTAAGCCAAGTACAAGTAATTATGCATAATGTATTTATTTTTCTTAAGTTATCATGTGAATATGAATGGTTAAATGTTTGAACATGTATGAAATCTATGATGGAAATTAAGAATTATGTAAAAAGTATGTTTTACATTTAAAGTTAATTAAGTATATGTTATTTCTAGTAAAAGAACTTACATATATAGAAAATCGTTAAGAATCTGCCCATTAGAAATTACTCAAATAGGAAGGTTATATTTTCAGACCATTCGATTTCTACCCATTATTTGAGTTTTCTTTATTTGATATTCACAAAATTGAAAGGTTTTGTCAAAAGGACTTAAACTGTCTAAGGAGAGCTTGAGATTTAAGTGGTCTAAATGACCCCCCATCCTCACTTGGAAGCCTTTTAGTTGCGCGATATTCAAATTAATAAAGCAAAAACAATTAATTATAATTTGTTTCTTTATTTTTAGATGGTTGATAGATGTCCACAAGTAATTAGAGCCCATGCCAAGAGACGTGAGATGTTTTTGAAATTACATAAGACATATGTGAAGAACCCGAACCATAATCTTCTAGAGCGCTTGAACACTGTGGACAAAATTATAAGAGGAGCAGAGAGAAATTGGTACAACTTCCATAGAGATGAAATTGTCTATCACCTTCAGAAGACACTTAGCTATTACTGGAAATAGTTTATGAATGAGATTGAATAGAGGTTTGAATATCAGACACCCCCGCCTTATTGATAACTTATTGAGGAAGAAATGGTTAATCAACGACAATAGGGAAATGATTGAGCCCGACCTCATAGTGGTGCCCTCAGTTGATAATAATGGTAACATTACTAAGGAAGACCCTGAGGAAAGCCCTGAGTACAACCCCACACCATACCCTGATGAAGCACGGAGCCAAATTATGTAAATAATCAAAAAGCAAGACTAAATTAAAGCCACGAAGAGAATTTTTAGATTACTAGAAAGCTATGTTATTTATAATTTTTATATTTTAAGTTTTGGACTTGTATGCCAAATAATCCTTTCCTTTTATGTCATGTTATCAAGATTTATGAAATAAAGTATGTTAATCTTTTGCCAAGTTTAGTGCTTTCGATGATTGATTGTTTCACGTTTACATGTTAACTAAGGAAATGGAAACTTGCGCTAGAAATGCCAACAATAGGAACGGTCAGCCACAAAACGAGGCAAATGAACCAAACAATCAATTTATACAGTTTTTTGACGTGATACGCAACTTGGTGCCACCACCGACAAACCCTAATTCCAAGGAATGAGGTGGCTACGATTGTTGAACAATTCAAGAAGCTCCAACCCCCATCATTTGAGGATGGGTCTGACTTTCTAGTAGCCAAAGAATGGATAGCTGGAATTGAGCTGATCTTTAATCTAATTGAATGCCTAGATCCCAGAAATGTGACTTGTACAGCATTCATGCTGCAACAAGAAGCTAGACATTTGTGGGACTTGACAGCCAGGTCCAGAGCTAGTGACCATGTGTGAACTTGGAATGCATTCAAAGAACTTTTCCTACAAAAGTACTATCCACCAAGCATCCAGAATCAGAAAGAGACAGAGTTCTTGACATTGAAGCAGGATACAATGACCCTGACAGGGTATGAAAGGAGGTTTGATGAATTATCACACTACGCACCAGAGTTGGTTAACACTGAGCTTAAGAGGGCAAGGCGCTTCGAGCAAGGCTTGAGAGATGACCTTAGGCAAGCAGTAGTTACCTTGGAATTGTGCACATACAATGAAGTTCTAGCTAAGGCTCAGCTAGCCAATTTCAAGGAGAACTCCAATAGCAGTTACAAGCAACCACAGTCCGGGTCATTCGAGAAGCGTAAGTAGGAGGATAGTAAGGATAAATTGAAGAAAAACTTTACGAAGATGAGTAAATGGGACTCCATTACAAACAATTATTAGCAGCATCCAACAACGAACAATCATCAACATCCAATTTGCGGCAAGTGCGAAAAGCGCCATGCTAGAGTGTGTCTTATGGGAACCAATTCATGCTATTTCTATAGAGAGACATGCCATGTGGCAAAATTATGTCCCAAAGGGCAAAAAAAGAAGCAACAGCAACAACAAAAGCCAGAAAATCTCCCTAAGGGCCAAGCCAGGGTGTTTGCACTCGTAGAACTGGAAAGGGACCAAAACCACAACGTGTTAGCGGGTGACATCCTCATATCCCGTGTACCTGATTATGCTTTGATTGACTCTGGCTCTACTTACTCTTTTATAACCTCTAAGTTTAGTAAACATGCAAGTACTACCTTAGATGTTACTACCCTCTTGGGAGAAGTATTGAGTGCTGACCATATAGTAAAGACAGCTAAGATAGAGATTGATGGTAATACCTTGGAGACAAACTTATATGTCTTGAACATACAAGAGTTTGACGTGATTTTAGGAATGGACTGGCTTTACAAGAACCACGCAACTACTATATGCTTTGGAAGGGCAGTGCTGTTTAAGAAGCCTAAAGAGGTATGACTTCACCTTTTAGTGACCAAGATAAAACCCCTACCCCGTATCATTTCAGCATTGAAGGTAAGGAAAATTTTGAGGTCAGAAGGATGTACGAGATTCTTAATGACAGTAGTAGCTAAAAAAGATAAAAAAACTAACAGTGGGTGACATTAAGGTAGTACGGGATTTTTCAGACATCTTTACTAATGATTTGAATGAAATGCCACTAGAACGAGAAGTGGAGTTTACGATTGATCTAATTCCTAGATCCATGCCCATTTTTAAAGTCCCTTTATAGAATGGTGCCAAAAGAGTTGCATGAATTGAAGGCCCAAATAGAGGAGTTACTAGAAAAATGATTCATTCAACCTAGTATATCACCGTGGGGAGCACCTGTGCTATTTGTCAAGAAAAAAGATAGGTGAATGAGGATGTGCATCGACTATCGGGAGTTGAACAAAATCACTATTAAAAATAAGTAGTCCCTTCCCAGAATTGAAGATTTATTTGACCAACTACAAGGGGCCAAAGTATTTTCAAAGTTCGATTTCAGGTCAGGATATCACCAGTTGAGAATCAAACCTAATGACATTTCAAAGATGGCCTTTAGAACTCGTTAAGGTCACTATGAGTTCTTAGTTATACCATTTGGCTTCACTAGGACTCCTGGAGTTTTCATGGATTGATGAATCATATTTTCCATGAATACTTGGACCAGTTTGTCATCGTATTCATTGACGACATCTTAGTCTACTCTCAGAGCGAAGAAAAGCACGAGGAACAATTGAGAATTGTGTTAGAAATCCTCAGAAAGGAAAAACACTTTGCAAAATTCAAAAAATGCGAATTCTGGTTGGAACGGGTAGTATTTCTTGGACATGTGGTCACAACACAAAAGAATAGAAGTAGACTACAGTAAAGTAGAGGCAATACTGAAATGGTCAAGACCAGCCAATGTAGGAGAAGTCCGTAGCTCTTTGGATTTAGCAGGATATTACATGAGATTTATTGAGGGATTCTCTAAAATATCGGGACCATTAACACAGCTGACCTGCAAGGGTATAAAGTTTGACTGGACAGATAAGTGTGAGAGCAGTTTCGAAGAATTGAAGAAGAAGTTAGTTAGTGTGCCAGTATTGATTATACTTGAAGGATCAAAGGATTTCGTAGTCTACAGTGATGCATTTAAATAGGGCATTGGATGTGTATTGATGAAACAAGGCAATGTAATTGCATATACATCAAGACAGTTGAAGCCTCATGAGTAGAACTATTCCACGCATGATCTAGAGCTGGCTGCAGTAGTCCACGCTCTAAAATTTAGAGGCATTATCTGTACGGAGGAAAGTGTGACATCTATATAGATATAAGAGCCTCAAGTATATTTTCACTCAAAAAGAGTTGAACATAAGGCAGAGGGGATGGCTTGAACTGGCAAACGATTACGATTGTGAAATCATTTACCATCCAGGCAAGGCGAACATAGTGGCCAAAGCCTTAAGTAGGAAGACAACAGGATAAGTGGTAATGTTGACAGCACAGAGACCCCTATGGAGGGAATTTTAAATATTAAGTCTCTAGGTGATTGTCACACCTTCTGATTCTGTTGCTCGAATTGCAGCACTTTCGATTCGACCATCTCTTTGTGATCAGATTAAGAGCCATCTAAGAGGTGATAAATTCTTCGAATTTATCAAAGCTGAGATTGACACAGAGAAGTGGAAGGATTTCAACGTAGCCGAAGATAAAGCATTATGTTATCGAAGATGTCTTTGTGTACCAAATTTCAAGGAATTGAGAAATGAGAGTTTGGAGGAAGCTCACACTACTCCTTATTATGTACATCCAAGAAGTACGAAGATGTATCATGACTTAAAAACTATATTTTGGTGAAAAATATGAAGGATGATGTAGCTAAATATGTGGAGAAGTGCCTAAAATGTCAACAGGTGAAAGCCGAACATCAGCGACCGTCGGAATTACTGCAACCGTTGGAGGTCTAGAATGGAAATGAGAACATGTGATGATGGATTTTTTGGTAGGTTTTCTGAAGTCATTAAAAGGTCATGATGCCATTTGGATAATTGTTGACCAATTAACTAAATTAGCCTATTTCTTACTTGTTCACATGACTTTTTCTATGGACCAATTTGCACAATTGTATGTTAAAAAGGTGGTGAGATTACACGGTGTTCCAGTTTCAATTGTACCAGATAGAGACCCAAGGTTGACATCGAACTTTTGGAAGAGTTTACATCAAGCTATGGGAACTAAATTGAACTTTAGTACAACTTTCCATCCTCAAACAGATGGACAATAGTTGGTTTATTGTTATCCACCCGTCAGAATGGTAACTGCCATTATTTGATTCGCTTGTCTAGCTAACCCAACGATAGTTGGTTTACTGTTATCTACCCGTCAGAGGAGATCTATGAGACCATCGGGGCGGGCGAGCTGGTGAGGCTGGCGAATTGTTGAGACGGGGGTGCCAAGACGTACCACTATTGACAGACAACATATAGCAGCTGTCATCGTAACATATTGCAACTGTCATTGTAACATATAGCAGCAGTCATTGTTTCTATCATCATAACAGCTGTCATCGTAATATATAACAGTTGTCATTTAAACACATAGCAGCTGTCATCGTAATATATAGCAGCTATCATTGTAACATATAGCAACTGTCATTGTTTCTATCATCATTCTCTATTGATTTCTTATGAGCCTCCAATGCTTGTCTTTCGGGAACCGCCCTACTCAACAAACTTAATTCAAGGAACAAATTGGTTTGGTCTATGAATGCAAATCAAGAGCATAGGAGAAACCTTGAATTTTGCAACTAAAAATCAACTGAAACCAAAGTTGATTTTGTTGGTGTAATTTGTGCATTATTTATATTCTTAGAACATAAACACGTGAATGCAAAAACAAGCAAAATGATGACTTGCAGAAATGTAGATGAATGAAGAATTAGATTTGATCGAGGTAAAGAATTTGACTATTTCTCCTTAGGATGAAATTTTCCCTTACAAGTGCTTATAATTTCTCGGCACACATCTCCCAAGATACAACGGCCATTTCTTGTAATAGTTTTACTCTAAATTACGAGAACAATGAACCGGAAAGTATTTTATTATCTCTTTAAATAAAAATCGGACTTGAACTTTATGAAAAAATTATTTCTAGACTAAAATGATTTGTGCAAAGTCTACGACATTAGCTAAAATTAAAGTAAGTAAATTTTCAATCATATGGTGGTCTATATATAATATCTAAAAAGTTGTATCTCAAAAGATATAACTTCATAGAAAGGTATGTCTAAAAAGACATGTCTTGTTAGAAATCACATGCCCAGAAAGACATGTCTTTAAGATGAAAGGATGTGGCTGTTTAGAAAATATGCGACTTTTCTGTAAAACAAATTCTAGAAATTTTCCCAATATTCTAATCAATTTTTTAACAATTTTCATATATTTAAGTAATTCACTTTGGGCTTTAATTTCTCATTCACCAAAAATTAATTTTGAGCAACTAAATATATTATGTTAATCTACTCACGGAGTAGAACACATTTGGCCTTACAACACATGTACTCAACTAACACTCGAGCTTAAATAATTGGTCAAATTTAGTCAAAACCACTATTTTTCTAACCAATTTCTAACAATTCTCCTGTGAATGAAAACTAATACAAATGACTATGCGGACATGAAAAAAGAGTACAAGCAGAAAGTTACTACATCTGGATAGGTGGATTGTGGCTTTGAACCTTCTTTAGTATAATACTATCAGATTTACTTGGTTAATCAGTGAACACACTGTCTTGAACTATTCAGTTGTTGGTATAAACCAAGACAATAATACCTACACAATAACATCTTTAACACATTCGGTTTTCACGGTTTTGTTTATTTTGGCCCTAAACAATTCTTGGGTTTCATAAGTACTTTAGAGAATTCAAACCTTGAAACATTCTCTTAGAAGCGACTCCACTTCACACTTACATAGGTGATCTCATATCAAAAGTATTTTGTCCTACTCTATTTATTTTTTTCAAGATATAGGAATCATTAAAATTAAAATTTAACCTCACAACTCTGCATAAAGCAATTTTGTATCGAGGAATGGGCAAGAGTTAGCTCCAAGTTCTCATTGAATTTTCATAAATTAGTTGTCCCATTAAACCAAGATATTGGGATTTCCAGTCAGCAATATTGGGTTACTATTACAAAGATTATTACGTAGTAGGCTTTAAGTCCCATATCCTAGATATGCATTATGCTTGATCTCTTGGTAAACCTTTGGTTAGCGAATCCATGATATTCTCCTTTGATTTCACATAATCAATAGAAATTACACTATTTGAGATCAATTGCTTTATGGTATTACGTCTTTGACGTATATATCGAGACTTACCATTATGAAACATATTCTGTGTTATTTTAAATATAGACAGCTATCACAATCAATTCATTTAATAGGCACAAATTGTTACCATTTAAGAAATCCTTCTTCAAAATTTTGAAGCCACGTACTTTGTCCTAGTTTATCTAAAGCTCTAATTTGATCTTCCAATTCACAAGTTTTGGAAGATTTCTAACAATGTGGAGATTTGGCTCAAACACATTTATCACCTAAAACTATTTGACATTAATGTAATCAAATTTCTCATGTCATTTATGTTACTAGTTTCAATCCATAATGTGCTTTTACCACAACAAAAATACAATACTATTATTAAAAACACACAATAAACAATTTTCGTTCCAATTTTAACTACTTTTGATTGAGGGCCTGTCACATTTGTATAACATTTTTGTACTTCTAAAAATGGCACTAGGACTTTCTGCCTTTCCATTTTCAAAGAAAATTTTTATGTGACTTCTTTTAAGGTATTATATTAAGAATGTAGCTTATAGACAATACTACCCCATAAGTTTGGGTTGGCTCGAACCTAGACTTCAACAATATTTACCAACTCTATTTTGTTGAGGTAAAACGATGAGTGGTATTTTGTCAATACTTATTCAAGCAACAAATCATATTCACCACATCATCTCATTTAGCGCTTTAAGCACTTTTATTGCTTTCCACCACATAATTTTAACAATATCTTGTGCAATCACGAATAGGGTAATAAAATATATATTTTAATTTAATAACCCACACAAACATTATGAAGATAACTGGACTCCTTTTCAAGGATTATCAAATTAATTTCCATTTTGCAGGGAGACATAAATTTGACACTACGAATCAATCAAGATACCAAATTGTAGTTGGGTACCAAATTTCTCATAAATTCAAATTGATTTGATTCGAGAAATAGTCTGAAATTCACAAAGTAGATCCAAGTATATTGAAACGAAGCTAAACCCACTTACTAGAGGGACTGAGTCATCAAAATTGGTCAAATCTGACCATGAGACATAAAATCAAACCCAAATCTAAATCAAAAGTCCCAAAATGGGCCAAATCAGCTAATAGTTACGAGTACAAGAGGGTCAATTTGGGGGTCGGCACTATACCATTAGCCTGGTTCGCATGTTGCCCAAGAAAAAAATGGTTCAAATTGCAGGTTAAGATAGATTTGCACTTATGAACATTTACACTAATAGAGGAGAATCTGATTCTACATATATTGACCAAGATTGGTTATGATAAGTATTTGTTAAGATAAATATTAAGTGGGATAAATATTATCATGATTGTATATATTTTCTTGTTATTTTGTTTTAAATGTCTAGATACATTGTATCTATTTGTCAATATAAGAAATCATTCTCACAGCAATTATGCTTGAGGCATTACCTTTACATGGTATCAAAGCCTATTCAGTTAACCCCTTTTAACCAATACATTCTCTTCCATGGCTAATTCTAGCTCTAATTTGCTTCGAGTCAATACGATAGTTCACATGGTGACCATCAAACTCAATTTTACCAACTATCTTTTGTGGCGTAGTCAATTTATTCATTTACTTGAAAGTCAAGATCTCATGGGCTTCTTAGATAGGTCTTATCCTGCACCTACGGCTCATGTTCATGAGGGTACTCAATTAATCCCTAATCCAAACTACAAGAAGTGACATACACAAGATAGAATGTTGCTTAGCCTCATTTATGCCTCTCTTATGGAGGAATGTATGGTTAAGGAATACTTCTAGTGCATGTGATTCTTGGTTGGCCCTTGAAGCATCATTTTCTCATAGCTCTAAGACTTCAGAAATCCAATTGAAAGATGAACTTCAGTTGATGCAGTGATGATCTCATAGTGTGGCTGAATATGCTTGCTCTTTTCACTCCCTTCGTAATCAACTTAGTGCCATTGGCAAACCATTTGATCACACAGATAAGGTACATTGGTTTCTTCGTGGACTTGGATCTAATTTTAAAATTTTTTGGACCTCCATGTTGTCACAAATGCTGCTGCCTTCCTTTGCCAATCTAGTTCCAAAACCTTCAATCATAAGCTTTTCTCTCGGTCCATTCATGGTGATTGTTCTGAGCAGTCAGTTTTCATTGCCAACGTGGCTTCTCCATCACCTATGCTGGTCGTCACAAACATGACTCTTCTTTCCAAGGTTCTGATAATTCTACATAGAGTTTTGTTGTTGATTGCTAATGGTGTGGTAAAGAAAAAGCATACTGCCAAGAAGTGTCATAAGCTTGGCAAATTGTTGAAGAAGGCAAAAAAGGTGGATTAATCAAAGCATTCACTAACACCTCCCTTGACGATCCCACTGATTCTGAATGGTATGCAGATACAAGTGCAACCTCGCATATGACAAATGATGTTGCAACTCTTGATAATTATGTCCCTTATAATGGTAACAACAGATGCTTGTTGGTAAAGTAACTCATTGCATATCTCTCATATTGGCTCTATCTCTTCTATTGTTGTTTCAAATCCCTTAACATTATCTAATGTTTTCCTTGTTCCCGAGATTATTAAAAATCTTTTGTCTATTAGTAAGCTTACTCATGAGAAAAATTTCTCAATAAATTTTTCTTCTACTAGTTTTACTGTATAGGATCTAGCAACAAGAGTGGTGGTGGGAGTCGGGCGATGTGAAAAGGGCTTTACATTCTTGACCGTGGCCATACATGTTTTTTGTATAATCTTTCTTTATGTAATTCTCGTCCTTAATATGTCATCTGGCGTGCTCGTTTGGGACATCATTCTTTTCGCATTTTTTCTTCTTTGAATAAGCATGGTACTATTATTTACGAACTTTTTTTTGGTTGTCAATTGGGAAAAAGTCACCATTCACCTTTTTCTAATTTACATCACCGTTTCTCTTCTATGTTTGAACTGGTACATTGCAATTTATGGGGTCCCTTGCCTACTGCTTCTCCTTCCAGCCATAAGTATTATTGTGTTTTTATTGACAACTTTTATCACTTTAGTTGGTTTTTTCCTTTAAAGTTTAAGTCTAATTTTTTGACACATTTGTTCATTTTTCTAAATATGTCAATACTCAATTTAATGGTAAAATTAAATCCTTTCAATGTGATGGTGGAACGGAGTTCACCAATCATCGCTTTATCTTTTTTCTTTGTGAGTGTGGTATTGTTCAACGTATAACTTGTCCTTATAACCCTAGTCAAAACGGTATTGCAGAAAGAAAACATCGCCATATCACAAAAACAGATATCACTCTCATGTCTCATGTACCCTTACACCTTTGGGTTGAGTCCTTATACACGTCTTGTTATCTTATCAATTGCTTTCCATCACCCGTTCTTGATGGTAAGACTCCTTGTGAAATTTTGTATGATAAGGTTCATTTTTACTCTTTACTCCTCACCTTTGGTTGTCTTTTTTTTCCTTTCTTGTGTGATTATATGCCTCATAAATTGTCTCCTCGTTCACTTCCTTGTGTTTTTATAGGCTATATTCACCTTCATAAAGATTTTCGTTGCTTGGATAAGAAAACTAACCAAGTGTATGTTTCTTGTCATGTCTAGTTTTTTTGAGGATCATTTTCCTTATGCTAACTCGGATCTTCTTTATTCAGTTAGCACTAATTATGTCACATTTTCTGTTTCTCTTAATAGCTTACTACCTTGTGATGTTTCTTCTTCTACGGGGATGACTTCAACTTATCGCGGGGCTCCTACATTGTGTATTCCTTGTCTTGTCTCCATTGGCTCTTTAATGATACTTGTTGTGCCTCCAACAACAACGTCCTCAACACATACTACCTCCTCTCAGCCACCCTCACCTGTGATAGCCTCGGAAGTCATACCTCTCATCCCTTTTTCTGCTCATCAACTAACTATCTCTACACACCATATGATCACCCGTGCAAAGAACTATATTGTTATGCCCCGCACTATTCATTCGTTACTTGCTTTATCTACTCCTCAGTGGTTTCAGGTACATCTTGCTATTAAAGAGCTTCATAGTTTTAAGTCGACTGTCAAGCATCATGAATGGCTTTCAGCAATGGATGATGAAATTGGTGCTCTTAAGAAAAACAACACATGGCGATTGATCCTTCATCCTCGTGATCATAATGTCGTGGGAGGTCGGTGGATCTTTAAAACTAAGCTTTGAACATTTGGTACTATTGAGTGCTACAAAACTCATCTTGTGGCACAAGGATTTTCTTATAAGCATGGCATCGTCTTTGAAGAGACCTTTAGTCCTGTTGTTCATCATGCTACTATTCTGATCATCATTTTGTCTCTTGTTGTCATGAATGGTTGGCCACTTCATCGCTTGACATAAAAAATGCTTTCCTCCTTGGGTTTCTTTCAGAGGAAGTTATATGGAACAACCCCTGGTTATATTGATCCACACTATTCATGCAAGTTTTTCATCTACAACGTGCTATTTAGACTTAAACAGGCTCCTCGTGCATGGTTTCAGCGTTTTAGTTATTTTTTGCTCGGTCTTGGTTTTTATTCCAATTGTGATGATTCATCCCTATTTTTGTACCACGGTCCTCATGGTGTTCTTTATCTTCTCATGTATATTGATGATATGGTTATACTAGCAGTAGTTGTACTATGCTTTCATACTCTCCTTGATCATCTAATCAAAGAATTTTCTATGAAAGATCTTAGTGAGTTACACTATTTTTTTGGTATCAAAATTTCTCAGTCAAGCAAAGTATGCTCTTGATCTTTTATCTCGAGCTAACATGGTGGATTGCAAACCTATCTCTACTCTCTTTTTGGTGGATTACAAAGACTGGTACAGTTTATTCCGATGCAACTCAATTTCGCTCTCTTGCTGGAGCTTCGCAATATTTGACTCTCACTAGACCAGATTTATCCTACAAGGTGAATTCTATATGTCAATATATGCATGCTCCTACTACCAATCATTTTCATGCCTTGAATTGTATATTTACGTTATGTTAACGGCACCTAACATTATTGTTTTCAATACTCACGAGATTCTAATGTCGATTGGGCGAATTGTCTTGATACTCGATAGTCTACTATCGATTTTACTGTTTATTTTGGATACAATTTAATTTTGTGGTGCTCTAAAAAGTAAACCACCATAGCACGTTCTAGTACTGAGGTCGAGTACCATGCCCTAGCCTTTATTACTGCTATACTCTCCTGGACATTTCAACTTCTTCGTGAGCTTCACATCACACTCTCCTCCTCTCAAACAGTTATGTGTTAACAACAGTGTTATCTTCATTGCCACCAACCTGGTCACTAAGTCACGCTCTAAGCACATTGCCATCGATTATCATTTTGTTCGGGAGCTTATTGCTAACTGGTTTCTTAGTCTTGGTTTTGTTCCCTCTCAACTTTAGCTAGCCAGCAGATGTTTTCAATAAAGGAGTTGCCAAGGTGCACTATCTCTTGGTTCGTGCCAAGTTGTACATATTTTATTTCTCCCACACGCCACCTTTGAGCAGAACTCGATTCTATAGATATTGATCAAGATTAGTTAAGATAAGTATTAGTTAAGATAAAGATTAAATAGGATAAAGCCTGATTGTATATATCTTCTTCTTATTTATTTTAAATATCTAAATACATTGTATCTATTTGTCTATATAAGAAATCATCATTACAACAATTATTCTTAAGGCATTACTTTCACATACACCCACCTTCACGTAGGCACGTGTGACATGTGCCGAAATAAATTCTAATAGAACATTTATTTTGCTTCTCAAAATATTGAAACTTCACCTCTCAACATCCAAATTCGATCATTTTCGATCCTTTTGACTCGTGGGAATGTGAGAAACATAATATACAACTACTTTTTATAAAAATTTATACTTAATAAAATATACTACTAACCATAATTATCCCAAAAAATATATGCCCTTCTGTACTAAATTTGTATAATGCACAAACTAGTGTACTTTAAAAGAAAGTAGAACAAAAGGTATAAAAACAGAAAACAATTATCACTAATTACTAATCAAAAAGTGTAATTTAAATGCTATTAGACTTGAGCTTAATTAATCCAATGAACAATTAATAACACGTATTTTAAATTGTGCAGAATAGAATAACTTTAATTTTTGCACAAACTTCAATGTAAATCTAAATGTGATGAAGAAGTGTTTAAAAACTTAATGAGAACTCAATAGTAGATGTATGTTGTCTGAATCGGACAACTTCCCGACTCTCATAGGAGGTGGGCCTCATACATACAGGGACCCACCCCTGTGAGTGTAGGTGTGTTGCATCGGTTCGGGCAACATATATTTTTGGAGAACTCAAATAGGATGAGATATAAAAATTCAAAAGTGAATCTAATTTACTATAAAATTTTGTTTTACGCATGGACTAATATTAAATTTTACAGGAATATGTCTTCCAAAAAGATATCTACAATCATATTGATTATAAAAAATTTATTCAGAACCTACGCAAAAACTAGAACATGAAACAGAATATTGCACATGCAAACAAAAAGTTTTAGCACAATTTTAATCACGGAATACATGCAGTACGTGATTTTTTATTTTTTTTAAACAGAATATAAAATTATTACAATACAATTTAACTAGAGCACCCTAATCTTCACACAATGGCTAAGTTAAACACGTTGGGATATAATTTCAAGTACCTAATTATATTTGACTTTTGAGGATGTGGTTTTTCTAGTTATTACAATACAATATAACTAGATCAATTCAAATAATTTGAAATTAAGTAAGCCTATTTTAATAAAAAGAAAATTACTTTACCCGTGTTAGTTGTTACAACATTTTTCAGTTGTACCTTGAGTCGTCATCTCAAAATTCTGAATATGATCGAGCTTGTTGTCACCAAGCTCAAACACACCGGTTCGTGCATTATGTTATAGTTTACAAGACTCTGTAGCCTAACTAAATGGAGAGCTATTGCTTGTCTTGTCTATTTATTATCTGACATTTCCATAGTCGAGTTCAAATTGATCATTTGATAGAAACAGTTAAATCTTTTATCTACTCTATTTGTTGTTTACGTGTAAATATTTTTAAGAGAGACTTGATAATATAAAATTGAATCAGAGTCTTAATAAATTAAGAAACATTGGGCTGTCCAAGTATCTCTATGAATGTTCTTACTTTTTATTTTATTTTTCTAGAAAACGTGTTAAGCTCTACATACACAAGCCTACTCACAATGGATGGAGAATGAGTTTCACATCTCTAGAAAGAGACACGAAAACTCGAAGAGAGATGGGTGTTTTTTAGATCTTTTTATGGGTACGTATTGGAGGGGCCAAGAGCACGTGGGTTTGGGTCCTTGGACAAGATGAGAATAAATATATCATTTGTACTATGTCGGTGAAGTGCCTCTTTGTCCTTTTCTTCTTTTTCCTCTTATCTTATAATCTTATCAGAGGGATTAATTAATTTTAATAATCCGACAACGACCAAATTCTATATATTCAAAAGTTATTAATTAAACACATAAAACAAATTAAATAATGTCGTCTAAAATATGGTGCTTCAACTCCTTTATAAGTTCATATTGAAATCTTGTGGAAGAAAATTACAAATAGAGTTTATTTTATTGTCAATATTATTAAAAACCAAAAGTATTTTATTAATATAATAAAATATTGACTCTAACTTATAAGTTGACCGATATTGAGCAAGTAATATGGTCAAAGTCAAGAAACAAAGCTCATTATTGATCCAACAATTTTTGTTACATGAATTGCGGTTTAGGGGGTTGAAATACTTTGCATACAGGTTAGGGATGACAAAAAAACTCACGACCCGCGACCCGCCCTGCCCTGCCCTGCCCTGCCCCGCCCCGTCGGACAATAGGGGCGGGTTTGGGGCAGAAAAATCTGCCCCGCCGCGGGTCCGGGGCGGGTCAGCGACCCGCCCCTAGAATTTTTTTTTTTTTTTTTTTTTTTGAAAAATCATAAAATATAAATATATAATAGAAATTATAATTTTCACTACAAATAAACTAATGAAGAATCGAACCCGGGTTGAAACTTGTAAACTACAAATCTTAACCACTACATCATAACCTCAATTTTATAATTTTTTTGTTTTGTTTAGTACAAATATATATATATATAATTATTTTTTTTTTTATTATGTTTTCATTTAAAAAAAAAAAATTTGCGGGGCAGTTGGCGGGTCGAAGGGCCGACCCGCCCCACCCCGCAAATTCGCGGGTCGCAGGGCGGGGCGGGGCGGGTAAAATTTTTCGCGGGGCGGGGCGGGGCCGACCCGCCCCATTGCCATCCCTAATACAGGCTCAATTTTTGTACCCCCTTAAACAATTATAAAATAGGACACCATACGCACATTTATAATATAAAAATATAATTTGTAGTGGTGGTGGTGGTGTTGTTGTTGTTGTTGTAAAGAATTGAATCATACATATTTGATGAACACTTCTTATAGATAAATAGCTGTGCTTAGATAATTTGATGAACACTTCGTATAATAAATAATCAAATCATACATACACAGTGGAAAATAAATAAACACTTCTTATAAATCGGATCAGTCTTGTTCTTAAATAAATTCGTGATAGAATTATATATTTGATAAAAGTTGTTGAATATGATAATCTGATCAACTAGAGGTACAAGCTTCAATACTAAAGATGTCCAATTAGAGATGACAAAAGGGACAGACCGCTCGTGGGTTCATCGGCCCAACCCTTAAAAGTTCGGCCCGTGAGTGTCCGGGCTCGTTCAAAGACGGGCTCGGACTAGGGCCGAATCAACAAAAAAAACACGGGGCCGAGCCAATAAGCCCGTAGACCCGGCTAACCGGCTCGTAGGCCAAAAGCTGAGCAAATTGGTCCCCAGCTTGAAATATGCAACGGTCTAAATTTTGACCATGTCAAACTATTGCGCTTTGGTCCCCCAAATTTTTTTCCCCCAACGGCTATATATTTTTTTTCCCTATAAATACCCCCATAAACTTTTCATATTCTTCACAAATTCACAAATCTCTCAACTAACATTCCTACAACAATGCGAAAAAATTATATTGTCAATATAAGTTCTTTTATTGTACAATTTATTGTTGAATTTCCATATTTCTAATCTTCTATATTCCTACAATTTTAGTTATCTACATTCTACATTCTACATTTCTATTATTTACAATTTTCAAAGAAGTGCCGAGTCTGTCAAAAATAAAATTTATTATGATTTTAGTGGTTTAATTAATATTCCAATTTTTTGTGATGATTTTGGAGTTGGGAACACTGGTCCAAGTATCGATTTAGATGATATCGACGAATAGTTAGAAACGAACACTACTCAATCGACTACTAAACGAAGAGCTGCACAAAACAAAAAGCTCGGTGTTGGAATCATTTCAAGTTAGTGCAGACCGGTGCAATCGCAGACGAGAAACCAATTTTTAAGGCAGTTTTGTAAATATTGTAAACAACAGTTTTCATGGCAAAAAGGTGGTGGAACGAGCCATCTAAACCGACTTTTTTCTAAGTGTATGCAAAAGCACGGAAGAGTTGATACTAATCAAGTTAAATTGCAGTTTGGATCTCCGGGTGGATCTACTAGTTCTTCTCTCAATCTTAATAAATGGGTTTATTCACAAGACTCTATGCGCCGGGAAGATATGTGTCAGTTGGTGGCCAGTGGTGAGTTCCCGTTTAGTATAGTGAAAAGCCCTCACTTCACACTATTTGTACAAATGTATCTTCAACCAAGGTATTTGTCCTTTACTAGAAACAATATTCGTTCTGATAATATTGCTGCATATAATAAAAGAAAAGAAAATATAAAAAACGATTTAAGTAAATATGTTGGTGTTGTATCATTCACTTTGGATTTATGGTCCAGTGTAAATCATAAATGATATATTGCGGCTACTTTACGTTATATTGATAAACTATAGATTATGTATAAAAGAATAAATTTATTTTAAAGTAATTGACTACCCTCAATGAGATACAAAATTTTAATTATTTAATGGAAATTATTAGAGAATTTAATTGCGAATCTAGAATTCGCAGTATCACATTTGATAATGTTCTGCCTAATAATATTGTAATAGATAAATTAATTGAAGAATTACATCCGAATTTCGGTAGAATTTTGTTTCTTATTAGATGTGTATGTCATATTTTTAATTTAATTGTCTATGATGGTTTAAAGTATATTGGTCCACAAATAGAAAAAATTAGGTATGCCTTAAATTATATTACTGATTCACCTGCTAGAAAATAAATATTTGATGAATTATGCGTAGAAAATTCCCTTCCAACAAATTGTATATGTATAGACATACGTAATAGGTGGAACTCCATTTATTTAATGCTTGAATCATGTGAAGGTTATGAAAATAGTATAACTGCTTATTATAATGGCCAACATTCACACGGTCCACAATACGATTTGCAATCATATTATTGACAAATTACATTTCATGTTCGAAATTTTTTGAAAGTATTTTACGACGCCACAAACGCATGTGGTAGTGTATACTACCCTACTAGTCCATTAGTTTTAAATCATTTTTATTTTATTCCAAATATTTTTAATAGATATAAGACGTATGTAATTTTTTCTGATATTGTACAAGCAATGGAAATGAAATTTAGAAAATATTGGGAAGAACTGCCTATGTTGTTCCAGTTAGCTTCAATTATGGACCCTAAAGTAAATTTAAAAGGTACTAAACATACTATTTCTGAAATTTCTAATAATTTAAGTTACGGTAATCCATAACTTATAGTAATTTAGAAAAAATATTATGTGAAATGTAGAATTTTATGCGAAAAAAAGCGGTAGGAACGTTAGAAGACCTCATGCACCAAACCATTCTTCTTCATCTTCTTCATCTTCAAATAACCCTAATCCTAATGATTATTGGGGTTTTCTTAAGAGAACTCAAAACGCTAGTTCTTCTTATTCTTCTTCGCTTTTCCGTGCCACAAATATAGAAACAAATATTAGAGACGTGTAACGTTAGAGTTAGCTAGATATTTTGGTCACGACATACTTAATTTGTTAGATGAAAATGAGAAGAATAATTTTGATATACTTAGGTGGTGGAGACAAAATGAGCGTCAGTACTCAATTGTTTCTATTATAGCACGTGATCTACTAACACCTCCGATATCAACTGTAACATCGGAGTCTGCTTTTAGTACATGTGATATGATTCTTAATGATATGAGGTCAAGACTTAAATCAGACATATTATAGAGTTTAATATGTTTGAAAGATTGGAAGGATGCATAACTTCGAATCCAAGATAAAGTAAGTTTGATATTTTTCAAAGAGATTGGCGAATTGAGTACATAAAATGTAAGTATATTTTGTATAAATTAATTTTATTTTTATTCATTTTAATTTTAAGTGTTGTTATTTAAATTTATAAAAAATTGTACACGTAACAACTTGTTCGTGTACAATTTTAACTCCGACTACGCTAATAGTAGCCGGTCCCAAATCTGAAAAAATGAGAAGGGTTTGAATTTTTAATTTTATCTTAATTTATTTCTTATTTTCTTTTTAAATTTACAAAAAAAAATTGAATTTTACATGGGTCTATGGCTCGGTCCGTGGACCACGGGCTGGTCCGAATCCACTTTTTGAGACAGGTTGAGCCAGACCCTTTAAAGCACAGGTCGAACCAGCCCAGCTTGGCCTATTGTCATCTCTATGTTCAATTGTCTAGCTTCTAATGGTGGTCCACGCAGCAAGAATGGAGCTAGATTTTCACATGAACCGATGAAAGCATTTTGAGAGTATTTGATTTGTGTTGTCGTTATTCTTGTGCTAGCAAGTTATAAAGACATATAAGAATTCTCTGATTAGTAGCCTATTATCTATAGGCTAAAGTTGACCATAATCCTAGTCTTACTAGGAATGTACTAGCCAAAACTAAATGGCTCAATTAATTAATCCAATTAATTATATTGGCCATAATTAAATATGACCTGATAATTTGGATTTTGATATATTATCTTACAACCTCCCATTTGGACAAGGTCTAACTCTAGATACCAAATTCTAGTATTTTCTATATGACCCATTAGGTTCTCATTCATGATGGCAAACGCTGTAATATTGTCACCGATTCATTTGGATCGATCAATTTATGTCGCTGTCCAAGATTGACATCTAATAATGTGTCGAGGCAATTCATGTGAAGGAAAATATCATGTGGTATGACCAGATTAGTATATGTACGGTTACCGTAGAAATATAATACATTCATCAATATAAACCTATTGGATCAACGTCAATCTCATTTCAACCAATTATGTTGTTCACATCAACTCTTTGTTGATCTAATCGACCAATGAACTTTATATAAACGTAAGTAGGTAAAATGCAGGTTACAATCTCCTACTTTTTCAAGAGTGACGAACATATCAGACATTCACAACATTCATATGATTTTTAGTATACTACCCGTACGACGTCCTACTGGTGACTCACAATCTTAGAGTCTCGTCAAACGCTCGCAAAAGTACAACGATCATCGCATAAGATTCTATGATCTCCTCAAGTCAAAAGACCAAAACCACTACCTTGCATTAGAGATTTATTACTGAAGCTTGGGTAGTTATCCATGTAGAATCTTCATGTGGTCATCCAATGATTTGTTCTTATAGCAATTCATCAATGTGTTCATTCAGATGTCCCTCTATATCTTAACTCGTGAGATCAGCTACTTTCTTCAAAATAAATGCAACATATGGTAGTCTATCCGTAATAATGATATATGTATCTCATTATTACTATGACTAAAGATAATTCAAGAATAAGTTATTTATTACTTATATCTCACAATCACAACACCTTATGATTAACAAATTGTTGACGTTGGAATCTACACTATCCATGTGTCAACAGATCTCCAGTCAATTCTCTGTCAACCTGTATATTACTTGCACACTGGGATGACTGTTAGACACCAAGATCACTAGAGAAAAAGGGTCAACGATCGTTGGTACTCCGACTATCAAGTCAACTGCCGATATATAGAATAATTTATGAAGAATAATAAAAATTAGGTATATGATAAACAAGCAGATAGAGATTTGAGCATAGTTTAAGGATGAGATTAATGCGTACCTTGGAATAACCGGAGTCCTTGTATTTATAGTTGTAGAGTCCTAATTATTCTATGTAAGCAATCAATTAGAACTCTGATTGGATTCTCCTTCTTTATATGATAAAGGGCAATTGGACATGGACACAGTCTCTCAGATTTTGGTCCTTATCTGATTGGATTTTCAATATTGTTGCCTAATTATTAAGAGATTGGTATTTATTTTCTTTGTGAGAATTCTTATGGCAATCAAACACAATATTTCTTTAATTATTTCTCTGATTATCCTAAAATATCATATTACAAGAATGCGAAGACCAACGAAGCACTCCAGATTGGCTAGAAATATCGAGGCCCTTCATGGGCTTCGCTGTGATGGATTCAAGAGTGCTAAGATGTTCGATAGGCCTCTGTGGCCTTCTGAAAATTTACGAGGCCCTTGTTGGGCCCCCGAGACTTTCACCGGGTCTATGCGGCTTTTGCTGGGCCTTTGATGACATAGAGATCTTACCAAAATCGGGTGATAACAATAGTCCCCCAAGTTCAAGCCTATTATTTATATCAGGTGTAAGGCTTTAAGAAGGAATATTAAATGAGGACGAATGCCTTTAGAAGGAGAACCTCCAATGGAATCTGTGAGGTCATCTCTCCTGTTATATTTCTCCATATGAGGCATTTTGAACCCTACGGGGAGTGCTTTCAACTCTTTGGAGAATGGGAGGTCGTCGTCGTTAAGGTTGCACGACTGTTCTGGTCTTTCATCTTCGGGCTTCACATCTGCAGCCTTGGATTCCATTCTCTTCTCTTGGTGGTCGTCGCTGGGCTTGATACGTTGGCTATTCAATGATTGAGGAAGAGCCACAGACGACTCGGCCCCCAACCTATCGAATACACTGGTAGAGGCGATCGGCTTTTTCCTTTGTGAGGCACGAGGTCTCTCTTGGTTCCTAGGATTTCATCCATTATGGATTGCCAAATCATCTTGAGATCTATGGCTTTCAATCAAGCTGGACCTCGAAGGGCTTCACCAAGTACGGCTACGCTTGGGTCTATTTTGAAGAGATTGATTCTCCAACAGTTTAAGCACTGCCTTCATCCGGGCATTGTCTAGCTTCAAGTCTTGGTTTTCTTGCTCGACTGTCCGCTTCTGTCGTTGTCTTCTTCTCTTGCGGCAGGTAACGTTCTGAAGGTCTTGAATGTTTTTCTGCCGCAAGTTAGTGTGATGGGATTCTACTTTTTCTTTTATGGAGTTTTCTATTGCCATGCTCTTTCGGGTAGAAAACATGTTTTTACCACATGTTTTAGGTTGTGTAACATTTTTCGTTTCCCATAGACGATACCAACCTGTTGACGTCACAATCTGTATTATCTACGTGTCAACAGATCTCTAGTCAATATTTTGCCAACATATATGTTACTTGCACACTTGGATGACCGTTAGACACCAAGATCATCAGAAAAAGGGGTCAGCGATATTTGGTACTCCGACGATCAAGTTAACTGTCAGTATATAGAATAATATACTGGAAAATAATAAAAATTTGGTGTGGGTGGGACAACCAGGCAGAGATTTGAGCAGAGTTTAAGGGTGAGAATAATACATACTTTAGAACAATCAGAGATGTTATATTTATAGCTTTAGGGTTCTAATTGATTTAAGAAAACAATCTATTAGATATCTGATTAGATCTTCCTTCTTTATAAGATAAGGACAATCGGTTGGCAATGCAATCTTCTAGATTTTAGCCCTTATCTGAGTTGATTCCTATTATCATGTTGCCTAATCTTTAGGTGATTGATATTTGATTTCCTCGTGAAAATCCGTATGCCAATCAAACACAATCTTTCTTTGAATACGTCTCTAGTTATTCCAAAATATCACAGTGCCTATGGTTTTGTGATGGATCTGATTGCTGGCGAAGTGTCGAGAGTCGGTCGTGAATGTTGAGGCTCTTCTAGGCTTCGCCATACTTAATTCGAAGATGCCAGTGTGTTGTTGGGCCTTAAATACATTTATGAGGCCCTTGATATGTGTGTGAGGCTTTAGCAATTTCAAAGGGCCCTCTCCAGGCTTACGAGGCTTTAGTGATGCCTTACTTGGGCCTTTGCTAGGCCTTTATGGGGCTTAACGTGAAGGCCTTACCAAAATCTGGTGATAACACAAGTTATCATAAATCTTTTTGTCACAAAAATTTTATACAAAATAGATCTAATCACTCATGTATCTAATATCAATAGATTTAGCATGACCTTTATGCTTGTGCTAGGACAATGGCTTTGTCAAAGGATCTACTACATTATCGTCATTCGGGACCTATTCTATGTTTATGTCATTTCTTAGTGTTATATCCCTGATGAGATGATACCGCCTCAATATATGCTTAGATCGTTGATGAGACCTGGTTCCTTAACTTGTGCGATGGCTCCATTGTTATTACAATACATAGGTATTTGATCAACAATACTAAAAACTACTCCAAGATCAGTGATGAACTTCTTGGTTCAAATCGTTTACTTTGCTGCTTCGGAAGTAGTTATATACTCGTCTTCTGTAATTGAATCAGTATTTGAATCTTGTTTGAAACTTTTTCAATTGACCGCACCTCCATTTAGAGTAAATACATATTCATATTGAGATTTGCTATCGTCTTTATCAAACTTGAAGTTAGCATTAGCATATCCTTGATATCTTAGTTCATTTCATCCATACACTAAGAACGTGTCTTTAGTCTTGACTGCAATCCAATGTTGCTCGCCAGGGTTCGTTTGTAACCTGCTTGTGACACTTAAAACATGTGTAACATCCAGTTTAGTACATAGCATTGCATATATGATAGATCCTATTGCCGATGTATAAAGTATCATATCCAAGCGATCTCTCTCAATTTGTGTTTTCGGACACATATATTTTGATAGATAAATCTAATGCCCTATGGGGTAGAGTCTTCTCTTGGATTCTTCCATATTAAATCTTTTCAAAATTTTGTTTGTGTACGAAGATTGAGATAGGCTAAGTTTTATTTTAGATATATCTCTATATATCTTTATCTCGAGAATATATGTTGTCTCTCTCATATCATTCATGGAAATTGTTTTAAATAACCACAATTTTATTGATTGTAGAATGTGGACATCGTTTCATAATAATAATATGACATCTACATATAAAATTAGAAATACGACTTTACTCTCACTAATCTTCTTATACACACGTGGTTCATCTTCATTCTTGATAAAATGAAATCTTTTATTTGTCTCATCAAAACGAATATTCCAGCTCCGGAAGGCTTGCTTTAATCCATATATGGATCTTTGTAGTTTGCATATCATGTTTGGATTTGTGGATTCAAAACCTTCAGGTTGTGTCATGTACACATGCTCACTAAGATTCATGTTAAGGAATGTAGTTTTCATATCTATTTGTCAAATTTCATAGTCATAGTATGCTGATATCAATCTTGCCTTGTAAGTATAATCTGTATTAACTTAGACATAGCTACTGGTGAGAATGTTTTGTCAAAGTAAACTCATTGTCTTTGCTTGTAACCTTTCGCTATCAATCTTATTGTAAGTATAAATATTACCATCCACGTCGACATTCTTCTTGTAAACCCATTTATAGCCTATGGGTCTTACCACTTCAAGCGGGTCAACCAAGGTCCAAACCTTATTTTCATACATAGAGTTCATTTCAGAGGCTTCCTGCAATCTCTTTGAGTCAATACTTGACTTCAATTCTCGATTAGCAATGCATCATTGGTAACCAGAAGATCCTATCTCATTGACTTTGATTATACGTAAATAGTGGGTTCATCTTCCTCGATTAGCCACGCATCTTCCTCGATGTTTTGTGGTGTATACGGTAGAGTCTACTGCATAAGAATCTTATTTTCTTTTAGATAGTCTAAAAACTTACCCTTCAAATATGGTCCACCTCTATCAGATCTAAGTATCAATATATTTTACCCAATTAGCCTATCTACTTCTTTCTTGAATTTTTCAAGAGCTTCATGATTGAATTTCATCAAGTAGATGAAATCATATCTAGAATGGTCATCTGTAAACGTTGATGAAATAGAAAAAGCCACCCAAAATAACTACAAATTTGTTTACCTTTCTAGTAAATGGGGTCTTTGTCATTTTTCCCATCAAACACGACTCACATTTGTCAAACAATTCATAAGTATTTGAATCCAAGTATTCATCTTTATGCTAGTGATGCGTTTTATATTTATATGACTGAGTCTGCAATGCCAAATATACGCGTTATTAATATAGGACATTCCAAGTCTAGAATACAGATGCCATTAAATAAATTTTCACAGCTTTAAAACACATCATCAAGATAAAAAGAACGACGTCTATTCTTAATCTTAATGAAAAACTCATCCATATCCAAACATGAAACAACAATAGTAGCAGGAATGTAATAGCAATCTTTTAATTCTTAAACAAGTCTTGAAAGCAATGGTAAAAAAATATGTCCCTATAGCTAAAAGACAACAACTCTTGCTCCATTCCCAACACGTAGTTCTCGTAGTAATCTGTAATCTATTGTTCTTTAGCCCTTGCATATTTATACAAATATGAGATTAGTATCTAATACTCAAGAAGCTAAAGAAGTAGACATATATATTTCAATGAAAAAGTTACTTGAAGTGGAAGCATCAATAGACTTTTTTCCTTTTAAGGTGGTGAGGTATTCCTGGCAATTCGCATTCCAATGTCATTTACCCTCATAGTGAAAACACGGATCATCAGACTTGGATTTGTCCTGTCTGCTTTAAATATTTTTTCTACAAATTTGGTCTTCTTAGATCCTTTGTGAAATGTCCTTTTAGATATCATCTTAGTGCTCTTGGAGGTGTCAATGGCCAATATTTGCCTCATCCCTTTGTTGATATTGGAAGATTTTTCAGCATGTTTAGCAGCTCAGCCAGTATAGACTGAATCTTATTCATGTTGAAATTTATAATGAATTACGAAACGCTATCAAGCTGGGACTGTAGAACCAAGTCAAAACTCAGCAACTTGTGGTCCATGGTAAAACCCAACTAGTTTAATTTTTCAATATAAACAATCATCTTGAGCACATAATCACTAATTGAAGATCATTCTACCATCATACATCTGAATAACTTGTTGGATGTCTTATATCGTTCATTGCGTGATTGTTCATCATACAACTCCTTGAGATGATATATAATGGTATAAGAATCCATATCATAGTGCTGCTTTTGTAACTAAGGTGACATAACTGCAAGCATCACATATGTTGCAGTTTTATCGTCATCGTTGTATTTGTTATAAGCCTACACATTCTTCGAGATAACTTCGAGGTAAGAGCTTCCGGCATTGACTTCTCAATGACATATCCAATTTTTTCATGTTTGAGAATAATTTTCAAATTGTGGTGCCAGTCCAGAAAATTTGGTCTGGTAAGTTTGTTGGCATCCAGTATGCCTCTTAAACTCATATGATTAGTCATGATTCAAAACTCTGAAAATAACAAAAATAAATTTATTAATTAAAATACAAAAATTCAATTTAACATGGATTTTTAATTAAATTAATTAAACACTCACTATTTAAATTGAATTAATGACTTTCAAATACTAATTAATAACACCGACTAGATTCTCATTGTACTAAGATCTTTTTTGTTTTATTACAACATTGAGCAATTCAACAAACTCTACCAAAACATCCAAGTTGATAATCTTATCAATCACATCTTATTTTTATGTGACTCTTAAATTATTAAGTAGACAACTTCTTATCGCACACATGAAAAATTTATTTCTTTGAGCGACTCAATAAAAAATAAAATTTTAGTTAAATTTGACATATTGCTCAGAAAGAGCGAATGTTTCATAGTGATAAACATATTCATGAATAAGCATTCGTGAGCGACTCCATAATCTGACATCGATAATAGACTCTAGTTTTCACTATAACAATAGAAGACATTTTTTTTTAGAAGAGACTCAAAAATTTTCCATTTGATATCATGTTTACAGCACACTAACTTAGACATATTTCTCGTAATAACTCACTATATTATCTATATATATATATATATATATATATATATATATATATATATATATATATATTGGTATCCCATACAAACAACTCTTTCTTAGTCAACTTAGAAACCTTAGGGTCAAGCTTGGGAGACTCTAAAAGAGTTTATAGTGGCATGATCAAAGCCGGTGATGGCAAGCTATGTCCCCATCACGATGTCGAATGAAACTATCCATTGAATCGTGCGTCGTGTGAAACATAGATCATTGCCATTCTAAGCTCCGTCTCAGAACCTTATGAACATATCCATGAGCGATAAGTTTGGAGCAATTCAACAAACTGACATCGATAATATACTCTAACTTTTACTATAACAATAGAAGACACATTGCATTAACCGTTTAATATGGATTTAATATTTTAATTAGATAGATTTGTCTCATCATATTTGTTTATATTAACTATCATCCAATATGCAATCAATCATACACAATAATTTCTGTAAATGATCATAGACTTTATCTATTTAGTAGCAAAAATAAAGACTAGGAGACGTTGCATTCGATCATCAAATACTAAAATTCAATCATCTACATATCTTATTGCAACTAATATCCTATACTAGTTGGCACTCATGCCCAGATAAATTAAACGGACATGCAAACCCATATTTGCAAAGTAAGGCTCGCATGCCAAAAATGGATAAAGGATACCAAAGCCTAATTAAATAAATAAAAGGCTCGCATACCCAATTAATTAAATAATAAGTTTGTATGATCAACCAACAATTAACATGAATAAATCAACCATACAACCAATCACATGGTCGAGTTTATAATCATCTACTAAATATCTATTCATTTAATATTTATTATTGAGTATTAAATATATTAATTTCTACATTTGCAGCGTATAGAACGACAGACTAAACTTTTTAGATATTACGGAACAAAATAAACAAAATTAATTAATTAGTATAATTAATTAATTAATTTTAACAATTAAATTAAATAATTAATCTAATTAATTTTATTTTATCTCCCGATTTAATGTCAAATCCTAAATATATTAAAATAGCATAAGATCAAAATTGTAATCTTATAAAGTAAAAGTCAAAATTTCAAAATATTGTTTAACAAAAATTTTAGTCAATGTTGAATGTTTGAGTAGCATTAAATATTTTAATAATTACAATATTTTTAATTAAAGAAAGTTACAATTGAATTTCTAATCTTTACAAAATGTGTAAATATGTCTGGTATATTTATTAAATAATATTTAATTTAACATATTAAATATATCACTATAGTCATATCAATTAAATTTTTCATAAGAGAAAAATAAAAAATTATTGTGCTCTTAGTATATGTAATTGCTATGTGATGTGAAAAATTTGAATAAAAATTCAGTTAAATAATTAACAAAATGGTGTATATAATTTTATGACATTGAACCAATATTATTATATATATTTTAACATAAAAATATTAATAAAAATTAATTTTCACATTATGTGTTCTTTATTTTTGAATGATAATAATACGATAAATTAAAATATGAAGAATACAATTGGAGCTCTAATATTTGTAGTTAATAAATGAATAATTCAATTAAATAAAAGTATTTGAGTACAAGTTTGTGACAAATTTATTTATTTATTTATTTTTGTTGTAACGAAAATAAAATTTTAAAATTTAAATAATGTAATTACTTAATAAAAAAACTATTTAACATGTTTGTTAATAATTATGAACTTAAATTTTAGTTATTTCATAATAGTTTGTAAAATATACAAAATATTTTAGTATATTATCAATTGAAAATTTGGCGCAAATGGTCCATAACATTTGCTCTTAGTACGAAAATGTTCCCTAACGTTTATTTTTTGACACAAAAGTTTCTAACCTATGTGTTTTGGTGCGCAATTGATCTTTATTTGATGCAAATAGCAAGTATGCTCTTAGTTTTAATTAAAAAAATTGTATTTGAATTATTAACCTTTACAAAATGTACAACTTGGCCCTGTACATTTAGTAAGGGTGATCTCCTCCACACTAGTGGGGAAAATAAGCTCCCCACTATGACACTTGTCTTAGTGGGATTGGAGGAGGAAAATTGATCATTTTCCCCACTAGTGTGGAGGAGAACAAGGGTCGTACATTTAGTGCTTTTTTGGTGTAGATTTTAATAGATTTATAGTTTTTCATTTTTTGACTTTTGGAGGGAAAATGACCCAATTTTCTAGTCAACTATTGCGGCTCCTTTAGAAAACAAATGGTCATTTTGGTCATTTTTTTCCAAAAGTCAAAAAATGAAAAACTATAAATCCAATAAAATCTACACCAAACAAGCACTTACTAAATAATATTCAATTTTACATACTAAATATATCATTATAGTCGTGTGAATTAAATTTTTCATAAGATAAAAATATAAAATTATTGCACTTTAAATATATGTAATTGCTATGTAATGCGAAAAACTTGAATAAAAATTAAGTTAAATAAATAACAGAAGACGTATATAATTTAATAACATTGAACCAATGTTATTATATTTTTATTTAAACATAATAAAAATAATAATAATTAATTTACACATTATGTATTGTTTATTTTTGAACAATAATAAAATGATAAATTAAAATATCAAGAATACAGTTGAATTTTTAATATTTGTAGTTAATAAACATATAATTCAATTAAATAAAAGTATTTGATCATCAATTTTGTAAAAAAAAATCTTGTTATAACGATGAAATAAAAGTTTAAATTCTAAATAATGTAATTACTTAATAATAAAAATAGTAATTTTATTTGACATGTTTATATATAATTATGACCTTAAATTTTAGCTATTTTATAATAGTTCGTAAAATATATAAAACAATTTAATATATTATCAAATTTTCCAATAAAGTGTTAATTAAAAAAAAATTCATTAGTATTTTAAGTTTTTTATAAAAAGTAAAAGCATTAGATCTATCTATTTGTACTTTTTACAAAGGTTAACAATCCAATTACAATTTTTTCTTATTAAAATTAAAATTATATTGATCTTTTTCATCAAATAAATACTAATTGAGCATCAAAATGCATATGTTAGAGTTATCTGCTGAAAAAATGACTATTTATGTACTAAAAGTAAAAATTAGGGACATATTCACCAATTTCCCTTTATAAAACCACCGTAGTACATACAGGACTAGGTCAAACTCTCCCCCGCACTCCTCCCACCCAAAAAAGAAAAAAATTAAAAAATAAAAAATAGAGTGGGAAAAAATAAGAAAAATGATGACACCACATATAATTCAAATTAATTAGGAATCAAGCTACCCTAATTGAAGCCAATTAGATGCAAAAACAAAAGGCAAGATACAAAACGGTTTCAACCCCCAAAACAAACAAGATGAGCAAAACAAACAAAAGTGCTCAAAATCCAATCTGTCGCCCTCTTGATTTACTTGCCCGTTTGATGGGCTTCCTCTTTGTATTGAATTTAAATCATCCTAATCGACTTGAAAAGAATTAAAGTCAATAATAAAATGTTGGAATCATACATCAAATCTTGCCTCTCAAATTTTTTTAAATTATCACAACTAAGAAAATTGACATTTTCCTCAAAAGAACAATTCTCTACGTTTTCTTTTCAGTAATATCCCGCACAACCTACATAAGCACCCGCAAAAGCAATATCTTAATTAGTATGCATATAACAATAATATGTCTATATTATAAGTTCTTTTTTCCTAACTTTTGTATTAATAAGGTTTATAGTTAATTGAATTGATATTAATTTGATTATTGATACGTTATTTTTTATACTTTGAATCGATCACTCTGAGAGTAGCTTGCCTCCAGAGTCTCGATCTAGTTAGATACTAAGTGGTGAGTCCTCGAAGTACTGAAAATAAGGGGACATCTTTAACTCAAATTTTAATGAATTTTTTAAATCTATAAAATTTTAAGTGTTCATAACTCAAAAATTTTAATAGAATTCTTTAAACTATATGTGTTCTCAACTTGAATTCTAATAGATTGTTTAGAATTCTAAGTGTCTCAACAACTTGTAGATTTTTAAAGATTTCATTAATTGAAACTATTTTAATAAATTTTAGTGGAATTCTAGCCTATAAACTATCAAGTTCTTAAGAGTATCTCCAATGCACTCTGTCTATTGTTTTTTTTAGATGTGCCACATAAGTACATATAAACATAGTTATAAAAAAATCATCTCCAATGCATGCTGATGAAGACTCCGTCTAACTGATGTAGCACATTAAAAATAGACTCTGTCTACAAGAATTTCTAGACGGTGTGACTCAGAAAATTTAACTAAAACTTAGCATTTTATAAAATAAAAACAAGCCGGGCAAGGGAAACAAATTGAAGACCCGCTAATTTAAAAAAAAAATAATACCACATAAGTAGTAATATTCGTTTTAGACGAAACCTATTGTAGATTAATTTTTAATTTTACCGTCTATTCAGTAGACGTAGTGCTATATACACTGGAAGTCTGTCTATTTTATCTATCACGTAGATTACAATAGACAGAGTGAATTGAAGATGCTCTGATGGATTCCGTCTAAAACTAATATTACCGCTTATGTGGCATTAATTTTTTTTTTGAAAAAAAAATTTGCAGGTCTTCAATTTTTATTTCTCTCGTCTGACTTTTAAAAAAAATAAAATAAAATGCTACATTAGATTTAAATTTGTTGATTCACTCCATCTACAAGTCTGTCTAAATTTAGACGGAGTTCTCGTCAACATGCATTAAAAATAGTTTTTTATAACTCTTTCTATTTGTGATTATGTTTCGTATCTAAAAAGCAATAGACGGAATGCATTGGAGATGCTCTTAGTCTACATGGCATATGAAATTGACGGACTTCTAGTCCATATGGCACTATGTTTATTGAATATACATTCAAATTATAAATTCATTTCCAATTAATTTCGTCTAAAACTAATATTACTGCTTATGTGATATTAATTTTTTTTTTTAAATTAACGGGTCTTCAATTTTTATTTTTCTCGTCTGAAATTTTTTTAATAAAATGTTTATTTGGATTTAAATTTGGTGAGTCACTCTATATAGAAGTCCGTCTAAATTTAGACGGACTTCTAGATGGAGTTTATTTTTTAGTGTGCTAAATCAATTAGACGGAGTTTTCGTCAGTATGCATTGGAAGGTTTTTTTTATAACTCTATCTATTTGTGCTTATATAGCACGTTTAAAAAGTTATAAACTGAATGTATTGGAGATGATCTAAGGAATTTTAGCCTTACCTCTCACATTTTCATAGATTTGAGTGGATTTCTAGTTCAAAACTTATTTTATATGTTAATTTTAAAATTTTTATATTGAATTTGTGCACAATGAGTGATCAAAATAAAAAATATTACAAATACATATTACAAACTCTATTAATATTAAATAATTATATTTATGATAATGTTTTCTAAAACAAAATTTATCAAGTATTTTAAAATGAATAATACTATTCAAAGTCGCTCACTACTAGTAGTTATCTTACGTAGCATTACTCAACTAGATGAATTATTTACTTCAATTGACAAATGTATTTATAGCCATTAATTATGAATAATTCATCCAATTAAGTAATGCAATGTAAGATGACTATCGGTACTGAGCAACTATTAATATCATTACTCTTTTAAAATACAAACTCTTTTCCCATTTTAATTCAAGCAATATTTTATTGTTTTCACAGTAACTAATTGATCATCTCTCTTATCCAAATTCTACATAATTATAGTTTATGCACCAAATTATAAAAAATAATTACAAAATTAAATATTATCTTTTAGATATATTGGAACAGAATACACGTTAAATAACTTATTTAATTTCAAATAAAAATACATTATATTCATATAACAAGTTAAGATATATAAAAAAAGTTAGTTTTAATATTTTGAAATCTATGAAATTAATGAGAATTTATAAAAATATTAAATATAGAATTTTATTAAAACTTTATGAATTATGTAGAATTATATTCAAATTTATAAATATTAAAAAATTCACTAAAATATGAGTCAATGACAACCCGAAAATATCCACATTAATTTATTAATTAAAATTTATTTTCAATCTTGATTTACCATGACGAATCTCCAATTATGAAATGGGTGGGATCTACCATGTGAATTTGAAAATTTACAATATTGATAAGGACATAATCGTCCAAAAATAATTATCACTTTAATTCTTTAATATATATTATTAATTAATTTTACATATATTAATAATAGTAATAGATAATAGATAGATAGATTATAAATCTTTTGAAGTATAAAATATTCTCAACATACATGTCTAAAAAAAAGTTCAAAATAGGTGGCTCAAGCATGAAGTTTGAGCGAATTATCAAGACAAGACACATAATTGAACGAAGTATGTAAAATCCTGAACGACATGATGAAATGGAGGCAATGCTTGGACGAATGACGTAATAACTGCATCGCGCAGATAATAGAGTAGTTTTACACGTGACCCATAATCCAAAGTAACCGTTAGTTAATAGAAAAGACATTATGAGAAGTTATGGCAATCATGAGAAGTTATATGGTAGTCATGGATAGTTATAAGAAGTTATTTAAGGAGTAGTGTTATAGAGTAATGGTCAGTTATAGGTGAAAATGGTAATCGACTATAAATAAAGCGGAGCAAGTGAAGAAAAAAGAAGAACAACTCTCTCATAAAGAAACATGTGAATTTACGTTTAAATTATTTTTTTCTTTCTATTTACGAACCTTGTAATTTTGTGTGCTTGTGCTCCTTAGAGACAAGTTGCATAATATAGTCTTTCAGTTCAAACACCCATTTTGGGATATTGTCTCAAGAGGTCTCGTTCCTCACACATCGTCTGAGTAATCTTTTAATTGTTAGCACAAATAAAAAACGTGTGAAATAATTTGGCACGTCTAATAGGACCTTTGGTGTTAGAAAGATTGGAAGTATTATGCCTCAAAACAATTCCAGCAAGGAGCCAGCAAACCAACAATCTGTCTATTCTGTGATCGAGAAATTTGAGGGTCAACAAGATACTCCAGAAGATGGAGAGACCAAGTGCTAGTTGTTATGAGTAAATAACGGAGTTAAGTTCCTGCACCATGCGTACATTGCTAGGCGAACTTACACAAGATATTGTTGAATAGATAAGTCTGCAAAATATTTATAATGTAGAAAGACCCACTCAAAATAGAAACAATTATTATGACAATATGGCTAAACAATTGAGTATGTTGAATGAACTTATGAACAAAATGGTAAGCCAAGTATCCCAGTTAAATCCTTTGGGTGTAGAAAATCATTTCCAATGGCTCATCAATTGCAAACACGAGCCAAGGAGTAGAAGTGCCTCACATGGGATCAACCACAGTCAACTTAGGGAGTACCGGGATATCTAACATTGGGGATAGCCCTAACATAAGAGAAAACGTTCAATATATAGGACAAAATACTATACGTGTTAACGATGAAAGGAACCCACATATCAATGGCAACAATGAGCCAAATAATGGCGTGTTCATACCCAATACAGGGCCAAACTTCGTTAGGCCTCAAACAATGCCATACATATATCAACCCATAGGAGTTCCTTTTGATCCTAGTGCTATATTAAGAGATCAAGTTGTAGAAATCATGCAAAATCAGTTTGCTTTTGGAATGGCTAGTGATTTGGCCAACGTACAAAAAGCTTTACTCAAATTCGGTAGATCTAGCATATCCTTGGCCTAGAGGTTATAAGTGTCCAAATTTTCTTTTTTCACTGGCTTATGAAAAGTATCAACTTTGGAACATGTAGGGCGTTTTACAATACAATGTAGCGAGGTTACTGATTTATACAAAATGAGACTATTCCCAAATTCGCTAACCGGGGTAGCCTTTTATGGTGCATTAATTTGCCAGCAAATTCTGTCCAAACTAGGTAATAATTGGAACAATTATTTCATGCCCAGTTTTACAAAACTGAATCAAAAGTCACTTTGGTAGATTTACCAAATATGTGTCAAATGCCAAATGAATAGGCTGAATCCTGTCTTCAAATGTTTAAAATTACCAGGAACACGTGTTTTGTACTTTTGTCTGAAAAAGAGTTTGTCAAAATTGCTTAAAGTTGTTTGAATTTTGATTTTAAAAAGAAGTTCCAAGATAGGAAATTCCCCATTCTCTTTTTACTTAGTGCGAATGTGATAAGATATGAGCGATTGTTAAGAGAGGATGAACAAATGAAGAATTCTAGTAAATGGACATATTATAGAGACCCAAAATTTGACATCTACGCTATTGACACTGGTCAAAATCAGGCCGAAACTAAAGTATATATGGTCGAATTGGTCAAAGGAGACGTTTATGCGTGCCCTATGTTGACCAAATTAGAAGTGCCTATTAAGAATGAGACAACAAAAACAGAAAATAAAAAGGCAAGAACATTCTCATTTGATGTAACAAAAGTCGATGTAATATTTGACAGATTATATAAAGATAAAAAAATAAATGAATATGACAAAATTAATTATTAACATTAATTTAGCCATATTATGGAATAATTGTAGATGCATAAAATATTCTCAACATAAAGTCCTAAAACAAAGGTCTAAAATAGGAGGCCCAAGCACGAAGCTTGAGCGAATTATCAAGACGAGGTCCAGAATTGAGCGAAGCATGTAAAAGCCTGAACGACATGGCGAAATGGAGGTAAGGCTTGGGAGAATAAAGTAATAACTGCATTGCGCAAATAATAGAGTTATGGGAAGTCATGAGAAGTTATGGCAGTAATGGGAAGTTATAGAAAGTTATGGCAGTCATGAAAAGTTATAAGGAGTTATTTGAGTAGTATTACTATAGAGTAGTTATCAGTTATGGATGAAAATGGTGATCAACTATAAATAAAGCAGAGCAAGTAAAGGAAAAAGAAGAACAAATCTCTCACAAAGAAACATGTAAATTTACGTTTAAGTTATTTTTTACTTTCTATTTACAAACCTTGTAATTTTGTGTGATTGTGCCCCTTGGAGGAAAGTTTCATAATATAGTCTTTCAGTTCAAACACCCTTTTTTGGGACATTGTCTCAAGAGGTCTCGTTCATCATATATCGTTAGAATAATCTTTTAATTGTTAGCACGAATAAAAAACGCGCGAAACAAAATCATAAATAATTTAAAATGTAATGGCGTCTCTACATTTTTCTCTAACCGATTAAATTATTCTTTGAAGTAAAATTGATTTTAAATTTACATAATCTTAAAAATGGTAAATAGCTATGAATGATATTTTCTTAGTACAGAATAGAAGTCGTAGACAAAATGATACCATGTATTGTCAAATTTGTGCTGGCTTTCTAGTTTGTAATAACTCCAATTTCCAAACACTAGTTTTTGATGGGTTGAGGGTGGAGAGTCAAAGATCCAAATAAAAATTGGCATGAAAAAACATAAGACATTACACATGAAGAGTCGCATCCTATCAATTATGCATGCGGTCCCCCCCACCTCTCACCTCCACTCAAACTCACACCCGCACAATATTTTTTCTTTTCTTTTCCATGAAAAAGGCGTTTAATTTAATTTTGTTTTAATTTAATCACTTTATATATATCTAGCCCATATTTGATATTGTTTGAAATTATTTTTTAAGTACTTAATATTATAAGTTGTGAGTACATGTGTGAATAAAAAATAAGTTATAAGTTGTGATTTATATAAAATATGTAGATAAAAAATATGTTTGACTATTTGAAATTATAAGTTAAGCATCCCCAAACATGGAATTTGTTCTATTTTTGTTGTTTATTTATATGTTTTTTAATAAAATTTTGACATTTTACTACAATAATGACGTCAAATTTGGACTTGTCGACTAGTAGTAAAAAGAATTTGTCAATTTGGTTATTAGCGAGTTGAAATCTAGTGTTCTTGTTTGGATGTTCCTCTATTAAAATTTTGATATTTTATTACATTAGTTTGAAAGAGTCAATAGTAAAACGTTATTAAGTAGACTTGAAATAAAATCTATTTTGAAATAACGTATTGTTATTGAATATTCTAAACTTGTTATAATAAAGTGTCAATTTAAATAAACAAGACTCGTTATTTAACAACTAAACTACAATACAATTTTTTGTAATTATATTAATTATGTGATTTTATTTCTTGTTAATATTTAATTGACATGCGTATTTAAATAACTGAGAATCAAACATACATATATCAATTAAATTTTGGATGCGAGTATTCAATTCCATAGTCCTTGAGCTCAGCTCATCACTCCCACAAACACAACAAATTCTAGTGGTGGTGTCAATTGTGTTTTCTGACTTTGGGCTCACAAGTCATAAAGTCTAAAGAACAAAACAAAGGCACCACACACCCACGCTACTACTCTCTCTCTCTCTCTCTCTCTCTCCATTCATATCCCACCACCACAGCACCACCAACCATACGGACACGCTCCATACCTGCCGTTGGTCTCCTAATCATCTCAAAATCCGGCAACTCTTCCTCTAACTTTTAGCCCTTTCATTTTCTTAATTTGTTTTTGACCTTTTAGTTACTGCTGTTTATTCTCATGCGAAAACCGATTTGAGCATTATTAATTATTCAACTTGGAAAAGATCGAGGCTAGTTAGAGCGAATTTCGCTCTGGGGTTACTTAGAATTGGAATCATGGATGCGTGGGGTACTGTTTCTTGATTTTTTGTGTCGTACGGAGGATGATTATCTAAATTGGTACTAATTAAGGGGAACTTCAAGATTTTCTACTCCGATTTGAGTCCAATATAAGGTTTAAGCATCTGGATTTTTTATGCTTTTGGATTTTTATTGGGGTTTTTGGTTGTTAATATATGGAGGCCAGAATTGGAGGTGAAGCTCAGCTTTATTATGGTCTGGCTTCCACGGATTTGAGGACAGTGGGGAAGAGAAGTCTGGAATGGGATCCCAATGATTGGAAATGGGATGGGCATCTATTTGTTGCTACTCGAGTCAATCACAATCCTTCCAATTACCAGGGCAGGCAGTTTTTTCCACTTGAAAGTGGAGTTACTACAACTAGGGATTCTTCTAACAGTTCCTCCTCCTGCTCCGAAGAATTGAATCAAGGGACTGAGAAAGAGAAGAGGGAATTGGAGAAGAGGAGGAGACTTATCGCAGTTGAAGATGATAATTTGGCAGATGAGAGCGGCAATCTTATGCTCAAGCTCGGTGGACAAGGCTATCCAATGATAGAGAGGAGCACGGGGAATGGGGATGGAACATCTGGGAAGAAGACCAAGTTGGCTGGAGCTACCCCAAATCGTGCAGTTTGCCAGGTTGAGGACTGCGGGGCTGATCTGAGTAAGGCCAAAGTTTACCACAGACGACACAAGGTTTGTGAGATGCATTCGAAAGCCAATAGAGCACTTGTTGGGAATCAAATGCAACGATTCTGTCAGCAATGTAGCAGGTAGATTCAACTCTTCACTTGCCTGTGCGGTTATATTTACCAAGTCACCTAGCATTATTTTGGGGAATCTGTTAAGTTATTTTCAGATCCTGATAATCATGTTCAATATTTCTTTGCCCAGATTTGATTTTACTGTCATAGGTTCATTCTGCATTACCGGAGTCTAATACTAGTGACTTTTTAGCTTAGGGTAATGTTCCGTGAAGTTGTTCGATCACTAAATCCACGTGATTTTAGTTTAAGCATAGTTCTAGTGTCTGTCTCAACTCTCAAGTGATTTCTCTAATTAGACACCTATGATTTTACACATTTGTACAGGTTTCATGCACTTCAAGAGTTTGATGAAGGAAAACGCAGTTGCCGTAGACGTTTAGCTGGCCACAACAAAAGGAGGAGGAAATCTCAACCTGACAATGTTAACAATAACAATCCCTTGAATGATAACCAAGCGAGTGGTTATCTATTAATGAGCTTACTGAAGATACTCTCCAACATGCATTGTAAGTAAATGATGTTTCCCCTATTAAAATATGAGATTGTGATTAATGCGAGACTATTTCATGGAACTTTATTGTTCATCATTGCCTTCTAAACTTATGTCAACTGCAATTAATTTGTTCTGGGTTCCATGAATTGCAGCCAATAGATCAAACCATAAAGATGATCAGGATCTGCTGTCTCATCTTCTACGCAGCCTTTCTAGCCAGGGCTCCCTGCATGGGGAAACAACCATCTCTGGACGTCCAAAGGAATCTCAGAACTTACCGAACAATCCCCCTTTAGATAGTTCAGAATTCTTGCATGCCTTGCTCTCGAATGGTTCTCACGGCCAAAGACCTGGAGAACAGCTTAGTATAAATCCTGCTGACGAAATGCTGAGGAAGGACGAGAATCTACAAGCCACAACTTCTCAAAGACCAGGCATTATGTTCCCCAACCATGGTAGTTCTCCAGTTCGTGCTGAAGGCAGGGACTTATCTGCTGGAAGAAGCAAGCTGAATAATTTTGATTTGAATGACATTTATGTTGATTCTGATGATGGTATGGAGGGTGTAGAAAGATCACCTGTCCCTGTGGATCTGGGAACCAGTTCTATCGAGTTGCCATCATGGGTACAACAAGAATCTCATCAGTCAAGTCCTCCTCAGACAAGTGGAAATTCAGATTCAGGATCTGCCCAGTCTCCTTCCAGTTCCGGTGGGGATGCCCAGGTATATTTTACTATGCTATATAAATCACCGGGTACATTGTTGCAATGTTCATTTGCGGTTTTCTTTAACAAATATCATACCTTATAAGTCTACAGCAAGGAATGACCTATGAGTGGTATAATATAACACTGAAATTCCAATGTCACGAGGAAGTTTGCCTTAGATTTTTCTTTTATTAGGGGGATCATGCGTTATTAGGTTGTTAAGTGACTCCTAAAAGTTTGTGGGTATATGAGGCTTTTTCACTCATATCTTTTGGTCTGATATCTTTCATCTGAACTGTCTTTGACTTACCTTCCAGAAACATTTTATTGCAGTTCTCGTTAGATGCATTAGTTGTCTCTCTGATAACAAATTAGTAACCACACGTCCCTCCAATAGTCAGAATGAATCGAATACATCAGTTATGAATAAGATTTTAAACTATCATTTCGGAACAACAAATCATCTACGTTATATACAGTGAGCCTATCTGCGATGTGTCTGCTTATTTCTTTTGATATCTCACTCATAGGTTTCTAGAGGTTTTCTAAACTTGGAGTCTCCAAAGCCTCTAAATTTGATGCGTAGTCCTCGTTGTTTGAGTGTACAATCCCAACAATGCTAATTCTTACACATATCCCTTAAGTTATCCTAAAATTGTAGATGAACTTTTCCGTAGAGGGGCAAGACTTTACCTTGTCTTTCCCCGCATCAAAAAGGAGTTAAGTCCCAATAAATTTGAGGTCAGATAAATTAATCTATTGTACTATCTATTCAAACCATAGCTACATCTATTGAAAGGTCCAAGGAAATCAAAAACTTTTGCGACCACCTCTATAGACTATGACTATGTTAAGTTTTGCTTTACACCCTTTCTCTTTTAATTTGTTCTATTGGATGGTATTACTCCTGTGAATGGAAGATTTTTTAGGTGTACACAAAACATGCCCCTACCATGTAAAATATCCTTTCCTTAGTTTATCTTTAGTTGGTACTATGTTCAAACCTCATGATCTATTTTATCCATTTTAGTATTGTCATACCTTAAGATCCTAATTTTATTTGTCTTTTTATGGACATTTTGTCCTTTAACAACCTAACAATCAATATCGTAAAGCATAGCGGATCTGACGAGTGTTCCATATAACTTGCCTTAACTTGATAGGTTATTTCCATCACATGAAAGACCAGTAGCAGTTATCAATTTCTTTTGACCCTCTATAATCCTATGCATTCAAGTTTTCCTTCATTAAATAATTGAATGTAAATACCTGAACTTTTCACCCTTGCATATATCAGAAGATTCAAAAACCTTTTGCATTTTTTTGTCGATGATTTGGCCAAGATACTTTTCATTACCTGAAATTTAAAACTGCCTACTAAGTTCTTTTAAGTCTTAGTTATTTATCAGCTGAGCTTATGAATGTGCTCTAGATCTGTTTTTTTTATGTTATGATCCTTGATCTGAATGTGAAAGAAATTTTTCCTAGAAATGAAATATTTGCTTTAGAAATGCCACTAAAAAAATACTTAGCTTGTTATTACATTTTGTTCTATTTTAATTTTTTTTCTGTCATTTTGTGTCATTACAGAGTCGAACAGATCGCATTGTTTTCAAACTGTTTGGAAAGGAACCAAGTGATTTTCCCATCCTTTTACGAGCACAGGTACTTTTGAACTTTCATTTGTTTGGATATCCAGCCTTGCCACCCTCTTTTCTTAGATAGTTTAACAAAGTGAAAATTTTGTATTTCCAGATTTTTGATTGGTTATCCCACAGCCCTACGGACATAGAGAGCTATATAAGACCTGGTTGTATCATTTTAACGATATATCTTCGTCTATCTGAGTCTGCATGGGAGGAGGTGTGCTTGTCTTTCAGGATAACATGTATGTGAAATTTTTGTTCTCTATTCATGGACAAACCTCCTTAAATTGTCAAAACCCAATTGCTTTGTGCAGCTCTGTTGTGATTTGGGCTCCAATTTGAGTAGACTTCTGGATTTCTGTCACGATGTCACTTTCTGGAGTACGGGATGGATTTATGTCAGGGTGCAGAATCAAATAGCATTTATATACAATGGTCAGATATTATTACGTTTCTAGAAAAACTCTGAAATATGTTGTGTTTTCAGTTGCTAATTTTGCAACTATACTTTGTCGAAAGATTAATCATTTTGAATGTTCCTGTTCTGCAGGTCAGGTTGTTGCGGACACGTCTTTGCCTTTCAAGAGTAGTAATTACAGTACAATTCTGAGTGTTAAACCTATTGCTGTCACATCATCTGAGAGAGCTCAATTTGTTGTTAAAGGCTTTAATTTATCGCGACCCTCAACAAAGTACGTCATGATTTGCTGTATGGTTGTATTATTATCTTCTTGTTGGTTTTATGAATGCAAATATTAGATAGATTCTGTTCTCCCTTCCCTCCGTAAGATTCAGAAATTATTGGTCATTATAACCAGACACTCACATCATCACAATGTTGAAAATTTGTTGCCAGGTTACTCTTCTCGCTAGAAGGTAATTATCTGGAAGCTAACAGTGAGTTAGTGGAACACTTGGGTGGCTTAGAGGGGCATGGTGTTCAGTATCTGAACTTTGCCTGTGCGATTCCTGCTGTTAATGGAAGAGGATTCATCGAGGTAATGCTTTATTCTGCCTATAGTACATTCTTCTCATGGAGGTACCACATTGAAATTTTTTGTAACACATCAAATTTGGGAATGTTGGTAACATGGTACCAAAAATGAAAAAGTTAGTTATAAAGCATAACGGTTGGGGATAATTCTGCCTGATGTTGACCCTTGTTAAAGTTTTATATGATAGAGCTTGGTTGCATGAGAAATGCATGCTATGGCATGGTAACCATGAGACAATCTGGGCAATGGGCTAATGTGTGTGATGTAGACATGCATGCTATTGCATGATAGCCATGAGCCAGTATGGGCGCATTCCTGGAGTGATAAGCTTGAGTTTGTGCACCAAATGTACATGTATTGCTTCCTAATTAACAAATTCATTGAAAATTTTCCACTCACCTCCAAAACTTTCCTAAATTCATCCAGGTCGAAGATCATTGTCTTGGCAGCAGCTTCTTTCCTTTCATAGTTGCTGAGGATGATGTTTGCTCTGAGATGCGTATGCTTGAAAAAGAAATAGAGTTGACCGAGACAGATGATTTCCAGCTAGAAACTGGGAAATTAGAAGCACGAAACCAAGTCATGGATTTCATACATGAAATGGGATGGCTTCTCGAAAGAAATAATTTGAAGTCCAAATTGGGGCATTCAGATCCTAACTCAGACTGTTTTCCTTTTAAACGGTTCAAGCGCCTTGTGGAGTTCTCTGTCGACCGTGATTGGAATGCTATTTTAAACAAACTTCTTGACATTCTTTTCAATGGAACTGTGGGTGCTGGAGAGCAGCCTTTCTTGAAGTTTGCGCTATATGAGATGGGTCTCCTTCACCGAGCTGTGCGGAGAAATTCAAGATCTCTGGTGGAGATGCTATTAAATTATGCCCCAGACAGAGTAGCAGATGAACTAAGTTTGGAATACAACTCCCTAGTTGAGAGTGACATGAGTTTCTTGTTTAGACCTGATGTTGTGGGGCCTGCAGGTCTGACACCTCTTCACATTGCAGCTGGTAGGGATGGATCTGAGGATATATTGGATGCCTTGACTTGTGATCCAGCACGGGTAATAATTTCCATTGCCCCAACCGTAATGTTAAGCTTGAACAGCATAAATTTTTCATTTGCATGCACTACATCTTAGGAGGCCTCTTCATTGCTTGCACAGCCTTTTGATAAGTTTTGCAAGAATCATTGTTGCAAAATAATTGTGGCGACCAGGCCTTCTTCAATTGATCTTAGTTATATCAATGAACTAAGAGTTGCCTACTTTTGCCATTCTAGACTTGTAGTTAAATGAAATCTGTTTTGTGTCTATGGTTTTCAAAAAATGCTGATATGGCCTAATTCAGGTGGGAATTGAAGCATGGAAGAATGCCCGTGACAGCACAGGATTCACACCTGAAGATTATGCTCGACTGAGAGGACACTACTCTTACATACACCTTGTTCAGAGGAAAATTACCAAGAAAGTATCTTCTGGGCATGTAGTTGTTGACATGTCTGACACTTGTTCAAATAGCGGGGTCAACCAGAAGAAAAATGGAGGGGCAACAGTTGGTTTTGAGATTGGAATGTCCAAAAGAAGTTTGATTCAGCGGCCCTGTGGGATTTGTGATCAGGAATTGGTCTACAGAACTAGCAGCAGTCGAACTCTTCTTTATAAGCCTGCAATGCTCTCGATGGTGGCCATAGCGGCTGTATGTGTTTGTGTAGCCCTACTTTTCAAAAGCTCGCCCCAAGTTCTGTACGTGTTCCGTCCGTTCAGGTGGGAAATGTTGGAATATGGTTCCAGCTGAGACCAACATGAAAATAAGTGATAAAAGTAAATTGGCCTATGTATTTGTATGCGTTGTTAACTTGTTGGACAGCTCTTTAGGTAAGATATGAGACTCCATGGTATGGACTTATTTATAAGATGCTTCATAAAATTGTATTTTCTTTTTGGATAGGATAAAGTGTTTAAATGAAATAATTAACTTGTTAAATTAATGGTCGGACGCAGGACCTTTCCTGACAGTAAATCACAAGTTTAATTGGTGCTTAAATTATAATTTTAGTTGGTTAAATTGGTTAAATATATTTTTTATTTATACATTTTATAAGATCTACAATTTATAATTTACTTTTTATTTATATATTTATCAATAATTTATAATATAAACATTTAAAAATTAATTTCGACACTATCAAATATACACCTAATTTAGCCTTTTTTATATACCTCTTGCCGCATTAGCCAAGTCAACCTTTTGTGGTTGTCAACAATTGGTGGCATTTAGTTGATAAGTTTACCGGCGCAACTCATTTTTAAAAAATTGGTTTAAAATATCAACGTGAAAGGCTATTCTCCTGCTCATGATGAGTAGGAGATATAATGCTCACTAGTGATGTGGTTAAATATGATTGGTAGAAATCATGAGTGTGGGTCTTGAACTACTAACCATATGATGTCATCTCAACGTGTGTATGATAAGTGGGCAGGAAATCAATCTCCTATCAACGTGAGACATGCAGTTAAAAGAACATCTTCAAGAAGCTCTATTTATAAAGAATATTTTTTTTTTTGTATTTTAGAGAGTATTTATAAATTTAGAGAATAAAATTTTTAAAGTGTTCTAATCGTTTTTATTTTATGGTTAATTATATTCATAGTCTTCATTCTTTCAATTTTGTAATAATATCATCCACATTCAATTTTATTGACAGATATCGTCGTCATCCTTTCATTTTACTTGCACAAATGATTTCTAAATGATTTTTTCGACAATTTTGTCAATAATTTAAATAAATTAAAATAACATAAAAAAATATAATGGAGAAATTACAATTGAGATTCTAACATTTTCAAAAGTACACATGAATCATAAACCTTTGATTTTATTTTATTTTTACAGATTTTCACTTAAAATAATAAAAAATGTGTTATCAAGTCCAAAACCTTTACCGAAAGAACCTTTAGAGTCTAGTCAGATTTTGTTCAGTAGTCTGTTAATTGACTATAAATCAAACTCATAATTTACATTTGACTAATTTAACAAAGACAAAGTAGTCTATTCACATTCTATTATTTTTAATTTGAAAAAAAAAAAATTTTTTTATCCCATCCCACCCCGTGTAATAGGGGGATTTCTCTCTCCTGTTTGCCAGCCCAAATCACCACGGTTTGGGCCGACGACTTTAACCTTCAAATGGAAATCCCAAGAATTCAGCCAATCTTTTCACATGTTTCTTCCTATCTTCCTTAAGTTCCCTGAAAGTAACAAAGAATACTTTCCATAGCCGTTTTAGGCTTTCTTTACTGTAAGCCATTATATGATCCTAAATACGGGCCAAAAGGTACAACTCAATTACAGAACTAATCAGCAAAAGTCTCTACTGTCCATGGATCTTTGTCGAATTTCTTTGCTTTTTGCACAAAATGCCAAAGGGAAATAAGAATGTCCTTTGGATTTCTTGTAACATAAACAATTTTACAGTCCAAGAAATTGAGAACATTGCCTATAATCTGGTAATGATGTTGGAAACTGGCGAGAATTAGTCAAAAAATAAAAAATTTCTTTAATTCAATAAAACTAGGATATTTGCTAGTTATTCACGTGTTTATTATAATTAAATACTAATAGATTAGTATTATACATGAATCGATATACGATATTAAATTTCGAACTTGCTTCTTTTGATTTACGAACTTGGGGTTCCCAACGTTCAAGTCTTCTATAGTATTCTCTCAAGTATAGATTATAATGGCATGTGGGCACCTTTTAATTGAATCAAGAACTAATTTCTGGACTGGTCAAATTTAAAAAATCAAAAAGATAAAACTCAAGTCAAACAAGACTTAAGAATTTTACTCTCTTCTCTTTTCTTAATTGATCGAATTCAATTATGTCACGAGCAATGTGATATAAATACGACAGGCGTTCTGATTGCAAATAACGACAAGAGTCCTAATTGCATCCAAGTCCAATTAGTTCAGGATTGATTTAATTACACATGTAATCCCTGAACTTATATCACAATTAAATCAAGTCCAAAACTTTCACAGTAACTACGATTAAGCCCAAAATTTTATAGAGCTACCACAAGACCTGTTCGAACATATATTTCCAAGCTCTAATAATTAGATTATATATAGTCGATTCTAGACTACTCGATCTAATTATTAGTCTTTTTCTTTTTCCACTAAAGGCAAGAGACTGCACTCTCGGAATATATAAGATTACAAAAGCTGTAATATTTTCCTCTGGCCTACTGTATATATAATTCATCCCTGTATGAGATTCGATAATTAGGTATGAGTATAAATGACCGTTTTTTCCTTTTAATTTATTCTTACTAACTTTAAGTTACATTTTCTTCAACGGTCATGTGAACTAATTCACAGATGTCGAAGTTTAGCCGTTACTAAACACTGAGCTCAGATTTATAACCGTTCAACAGAAAATACTTAAGTTGTCACTCGACCCATTTTTTAGGGCGACAGTTTCCAACACAAATTCGTGTTCTCTACTACGCTCGTTCTCAAGCTCCCAACTCACTGAGATATTTGATCAACTAAATTGATCTCACCCATTAGTGAATCAAAGAACCATCAAACTAACGAAAAGATATACATAATCCTGTTAAGAGATTTATATAAAATACCCGGTGATCAAATAAAATTTAATTATTCGTACGGTCATGTTATATAATTAAATTTGACACGTAGTCCGTTCAATACACTCCAAGTGTACTAGTGTCACTATTAAACTATTTCTGCGATAAGGACAAATCCCAAACTTGAATGATTAAATACTCAACACTACAACATTCCAGTACAAAGCGTCAACCCTTATACATTAATTGTGAACAAATTTATTGATGGTCACAATATAAGTTGTGTCACACTATGCTTTTCAACGTAAGCATCCAACTTATATTATCACAAGTAATCATTGACACTTTATTTACATCTCAATATTAAACAAATACAACAATAATAAATGAATACAAACCAAAGTTTTATTCAATATAAAATTGTTATTTCATCACAGAAAAATTATACTATTTGGACATACAACCCAACAAATGAATAGGGATTCCAAGAATTCTAACTTTATGGTCAGTAAATTCAAGGTTTTTTCCATTGGATTCTTCTAGATACAGTTTTGTTTCTAGAAATGGGATGAGTTGATGGGGTGGTTAAAAAGCAGGAGAAATGCTACATGTACAGGCTTGGTTACAGATTATTGTACATCTACTGATGTGGCATGAATGATGAATGACCAATTTACCCTTAACTTATTCTACTCAAATTCATAAATTCTCTTTCAACTTTCAAGAAAATAATATAGTGGAGAGAGAAAGTTAAAGTCTCCGGGTAAGGTAAAGTGGATTTCGTCGGAATGAAAAAATCCGTGTCACAGGCTATTTCTCCGTTCAGCTGTGGTCTCCGGCGAACTTATTGAACCACTTACACAGGTAAGTTAAATTTCACGGGTTAAAAAAATCCATCATAATCACCAAATCTTTGGCATTATTAGGGTTCTTAATTATCAAGATTATGACGAAATGAGGTGAAATTCCTTTGTAACAATTGGGTTAAAAAAGGGTTGTTTATGAATAATTCAGTTTTGAAAGAGTTGAGTTCAAATATTATGATATTTCGAATATTTGTAATTTTGAAATAGGTATTTGATTTGCAGGTTTGGGTTCAATTATGTTCTTGAATATTTGTTTACTGATTAATTTGTATATGAAAAGTTATGAATTAGGTTAGTTTTTTTACACATAAGTAATTTATGATGCCATAAATATTACATATTATGCACAAATGTAGACCAAGAAATATGTGGATTTCTTTTACATATCTTGTTGGTAATTCATATACATTTGTGAATGAAACGGCAAAGATATGATAGGAAAGAACAAAGGAATATGTCATAGTTGCAGACGGCCAAGACACAACTTGTCGAAATGTCCGAATAAACATCGATGTCCGGTATGTGGAGAGGGCTTCGTGAAATAGATGGAGGTGGAGAAGAGAACGGTTAACTTAGGAAGATTATTCTTTTGTTGTGGTTATTTCAAGTAGATCGATGTTCCACCAATTCAAAAATCTGTTAGATATGAAGGTGATTCAAGTGGAGTCTCTTCGGCTATATCCCTGTTCAAACTGAAGACCTATCGCATATATTCAAAATATTTGATCGGATATCCGAAGAAGAAGACGTGGAGATATCCCTCAACGTAACTATTCGAAAGGGAAAAGAGATTGCGAAAGAGAATGGGAAAAGAAAGGGCCCGACAGGAGATCATTGAATGCATTTTGTTATATGAAGTATGTTTATGGTAGTGTTGCAAACATGTATTTGAGTGGTATTTTGTAATTTAGTATGAATGTCATGTTTAGTGTGATTACTTTGAGAATTTACTAGTTTAGTTCTATTTATGAATTGCCTCTAATTGGAATTGTAGAATGAATTTTGTGTCTGTTGAATTAATAGGTCCTTCCACATGTGTATAATGTGCCTAATATGAAACTAATCCAACTCCATGCATTTGTGTATAATATGAAAATGGAAAACTAATCTATATCTATTCCACGTCTATATTTTATCGTCTACATTGCAGGCAATTGCCACATGCCACTTGCCACATGCCACCGCCAATCAGTTAAAAATTATTTGATAAAATGGATCATTTAAGTATTCACTTTGGTTATGATTTATGTTCTATCTACTTCAGAGTTCATGGCGATGGCAGTGTTACACTATTAGTGGAGTTTTTCCTACATCAAATTAAATTCACCTACAGCCTATGACGCATAAAGAAATTCTCCTTCTTCTAGATGTTCATTACTGTTCTTAACTGGTTGATTTGTGAGAAACAAGACCCATAAGATGCATCTAGTATTCACCATTTCCTTGAAATAATCAGCAGAAACTAGGAAGGAAGGTCTGCGGACATGCCGTGTTTTGCGAACCACGACAGAACCGCGGCAAACAACAAGTTCTATTTGCCTCGGTGTAGCCGCGCTTTGCAAATCGGGGCTGTGCCGCAGCAAAAAGAACTTCTGGTTCTGCCGCGGTTCGCAAATCGCGGACCTTCATTCCTCGTTTCTGTTGATTATTTCAGCTACTATATTCATAGCAATGAGATAAGTGAACCAGTTGAACAAAATTAAGTTCACATCAGATGAGTTCAAATGTAATTAATGCAATATCCATCATTCAATCCATTCAAAATGTTATGAAGGAATACAAATTACATGCTAAACCCATTAATTGTTTGACTATTACAATCCTCCATTGATCCGGGAGTAGTAACTTCCATTAGTTGTCGATTCAACCCATATGTATGCAACAAGTTAACTACAAATGAAGGGGATCCAATGTTGATAGTTAGGTCCATGCATTTGTTAACGAAACAAAAATGTGTGTGATTAATTTAATTTTTGTTGAATACATTGACAAATATAAGTAACAAAACTCCAAAATTAGCATTACTTACCGGTGACTGAGTTCAATAAGGAAGAAGGGACATCACGGGATATTGTGATTGTTGGGATATTTGAGTGAGAGCGCAGATCTCTTCTCTATTCTTCTGGCTCGAGCTACTGGACTTGCTTGATTTTGAATGCACCTATGTGTTGTACATAAGTTGACATGACAAATGTTTGACAAATTATATATTTGAAGGATTACCTTAGCTTTCTTCGAGATTGTTTCCAAATAGCTTTTTTAACGTAATTTCTTAGGAGCTTCCTTAGTTTTATTGTACTTTGGATTGACAATGTTTCCGATAGAATTCTTTTCTGCTGCAATGCTATTCATTCCACATGTTTGTCTCGATTTTGATATAGACACATCATTTGATTGAAATTCGATCCACTCCATAATCTCCCGAGTTCGTTCTTCATCATCTGCTACCAAATCAGCCACTTTGGCAAATGCAATACACATTTGATCATACCTTAACTACTCAGGAGTAGTAATTCAACCATCATAATTCATTTTTACCCTCGTGTGAAGTCTACTCACATCTCTCCTCCACCTCCTCAAGATATAAGTATCGAGAACTATTTTGACATCGTTGCAGATCAATACCGAGATTTCATGTTTGCAAATTATTCCTCTAAACTCGAATAAATGACAACTACATACAAATTGGAGTTTTGCCCTCTGTAATGAGACCGAAAATATTGTTTTCTTCACTCACTCGTTGAAAATGATATCCTCTTGAACCTCATTTTTCATTCATAAACAATCCTTTTGAGAAGAGATTACTTCGCAATACACTTTTGCAGCAAACTCTTTTTGAAATTCCCTGAACTTTGATATTGTGTACACTTCTTGAAATTGCTTCTCTATGTCATATTTAGTTGCACATGGGACCATTTGTGAAAATGATCTAAAATCCGCTTGAAACTCCTTCTCCACTTTACTCCGTAATGCACGCTCATATTGTTCAACAAATTGCTTAAGCGATATTTTTGCATGCACATAACCATCGAAAAATGCATTCATACTCTCACTACGTTGAGTAGTAGACATCCCTGCCCAAAAACTAGTTTTCAAGAAACATGGAACCCAACGGCTTCTGTCTTTATAAGGTCCATACAACCAATCATTCACCTGCAATATATACAATTGAATCATCTCACTCCAACCCTGTTCAAATTCTTCAGGTCTTTGTGAATCATAAACTACAGTATGGACATCAGAAAGTATAGAACCCTTATGATTATGGTTACCAAATTTCTCAGGTAACTTCTTCAGTATATGCCACAAACACCATCTATGCATCGTATTAGGAAAAACAGTTTGAATTGCATTTTGCATTGCCCTATCTTGATCCGTAATAAGTCCATTGGGATGCTGATCATCCATGCATTAAAGCTATGTCCTAAATAGCCAAATAAAAGTCTACGTATCCTCATTGGAAACTAAACCACATCCATGAAATATTGATTGTCTGTGATGATTCACTCCAACAAAAGGGGCAAACGGCATGTCATACTTATTAGTCAAGTATGTGGAATCAAAAGTAACTACGTCACTGAATTCTTTATATGCATGTCTATACCTATTATCTGCCCAAAATACATTCTTCAATCGAGACTTTTCATCCAAATCCATACTAAAGTAAAAACTAGGACAATGTGATTGCATTTTAGAAAAGTAAGCTTGTATTGCAGTAGCATCTCATTCCCCAAGTCTTAATCGCCTCACTTTTTCAATGTAATTTCTACAATCCTTTTCTACATAAGTCATCTTCTCATATCCACCAGCTACAACAACAGCCGAGTTAAAACTTTTGTGCAATGGAATTCCAATTATATAATCTACTTCAAGCTTTTGTTTCACATGTGCACTAAGTTCTTGATTGCATCGGTACAACCTAGATTTCGAAGGACTAGTTTTATGATTATGTTCAAGATGGAGTGTATTAATTTGTCATGTTCCACAAATCTCTGAACTCGTTGTCATCCTAGCTTTACACCTTGTTTGAATGGTTGGTTGAGGCTTTAAAGACGTGCTTGTGGTACTAGTTCTTTGGCCTTCTCGACTACATGTATACGTCACGTACCTTACAATCCCATCATTACCTTTCTTTGAATTTCTTTTTCTAACTGTAAAACCTACATTATAAGCATACCTTTTATAAAATTCAAATACTTCATTCTCTTCTTTAAATTTCATCCCAATTTCAGGCACAATCAAACTACCTTCGCCTAAAATTTCATCATTCAATTTGTTCACATTTTTCCTTACTGTCTCATTATCAGATTTTCCCAAAATTTCAACATTCAAATTTATAGCATTCCTATTTACTGTCTCATCATCAGAATATGAAGTTTGATTTTCTGGATAGAAATACGACATTGCAAAAAATGATTAACAATTTAGCACATACACTAAATGCCCAATCGAACAACAAATATTAGTGCAGCAAAAATTAAAGTTATTATTTTTTCCTAAATAATATACTGGATAAAAATACGATATTTGAAAATAGAACAACAATTTATCACTCAAGACCCAATCGAAGAAGAAAATTCGAAGAAGAAGAAAAATTTGATTTCTTTGCTAAATGGACTAACAAATCGCGTTGACAAAAAAATAATAATGAATACCTCTGTGAATCATCGCAGAGAAGATAAAAGATGATAGATTGTCAGCGTCGAAAAGAAGAAAAAAGATGCGTCTTTTTTGCCGGAGACAAAAGAAATGAGTCGTTTTTGCCTCTATACTTTCTTCCCAAAAAGTTCCCTCCTGTGTGTATTTAGGATTAGGACAACTTTTTCAAACCAATATATCATGATATATTACAATATAAAATATCGCAGTATTTTTATATTTTAAATTAGTCTTGCCATGTCAGCAGATGTAAACTAATCTGTACAAAATGAATGTACAAGTAGCATTTTTCAAAAAGCAGAGATTTTTATTTTTAAGATCTGAAAATAATGGAATATAAAAGAGCTTTGACCTATGTAGAGCTAGTTTTGGGGAAGAAGTCCATTTTTGTTTTTTTGTTTTTTTTAATTTGTAAAAATAAAAGTTTTATGATTTATTTATACTTTTAGAAAAGATGAAAAATTCAAAAGTAATTATTTTTTATTTTATTTTCTCTTTAATTTATTTAATTTAGGGGTAAATTGTCAAAAAAATCATTTGGGAACCATCTGTACAAATAAATGAAAAAAATGAAGACGATATCTACGAATAAAATTGAATAGGGATAATATTGTTACAAAATTGAAAGAATTGAACTGTGAGTATAATTAATCCTTTATTTTACTTTTTTTAATAAGTATTTTTATTATTTTGTTACATATTTTTTTGACATATTTTTCTCCTAATTATTATATAGTTTTTTTTTTCAATTTTATTTTGTATATATTGGATTATTGAAAATTAAAATTTTTTGAATGTATTAATTATAGAGAGTTTTTTGGAGCATAATTTTAAGTGATCACTCTTTAAAATATAGAACATCTTATATCTAAAGAAGCTCTTAAAGATGCTCTAATTCGAAGACAAAAATAAATTCAAGCCCAATACTGAAAGATACTCTTACGTGGCACATATGTAAATTAAGATATTGTCTATTACGTGAACAAAATCTGACAAGTATCTATTTTGTTGTGAGACTAATAGAGTATTTGGTAGGGTTTTTTTGAAATTCAAAAGCACTTTTTAAATAGTAAAAAAGTTTTTAGTTAAATTTATGATTGTTTGACTAAAGTTAATAGCTCTTTTTGACTAAAAAATAGTTTTAAAAAGTTGTTAAACTTAATTTTTGAATTTCTCTAAAAATTTATAATTGAGCTTTTACGAAAAGTTACAATTAATATTTAATGAAATTTAAAAATCAACAAAATTACCATAAATACATAAAAAAAAAAGAAAAATATTATATGTAATTCAATTCATATATTTAAATAAATTGAAAATTTTATGTTAGAGTGTTAAATATTATAATACAAATTACACATAATATTTTTTATTTAAATTAATTAATTTTAAGTAATATGATATATACTACAATAATTGTGTTTTCATAATTTAATTAAGATGTTAATTTTAATAGTTGTTATACGATATGAAAAAAATATTATTTATAAAAAATGAGATATATAATAATTAATTAATGTTTAGTAAAATAAACATAAAATTTATACAAAAATACTTTTATAGTTATGCAGTCAAAGATTCAATTTAATATTCATAACCAAATAGTCATCGTTTTTTAACAAAAGCTTTATTGCCAAAAGTTCTACTACCAAAAATTCTACTGCTAAAAGCTTAACTTACAACAATTGGGTCAAACGAAAAGTGTTGGTCAGACAATTCAACTGTTGTTTGACAGCGGCTGTCGAACGACAATTGCTCAACCCACTTCGTTTGCTTTTTACATTTCCACATTATTCCTATCCAACTAGATATTAATCTATAAATTCAATCTCTTCTAACAATTTTTTAGCAATTATATTCAATATATTTTTAGATCTAAAAACAACTAAACTAATCTAGAACAAAATCTATTGAAGTTTTGTTCTTTTATAATCTAGATTAAGCTATAAAAAAATTAAAAAAATTAACTTACTTGAAGTGAGTTAATAGGTGGCGCGAAGACGGTGGCATGAGGTGGTGGATGGTGGAGCAAGATTTGATTTTCATAAAATGGTTTATTTGATTTTAATTAGATTTGACTAAGATATAGTGAGAGTTGAAGTAATTATTTGAAAATATATTTATCTAAAATAGTCATTTTTAAACTTGTTTTTAAAAATTGTTATTTTTCAAACGTATCACATGCAAATAGATATTTGCTATAATTTCCTCTTAAAATAATTGACAAGCTAGAAATTTAAGAAATCTCGTTTTTTTTTTTTTAAATTTCGAAATTATTATTTTTTCTTTTGTTAACCTGTTTTTAGTTATTTTAAGTGAGAAAAGATGAACATACATTTTTGCCCTTCTAAAATTTGGTAAGGTGCATTTCACAAGCCTACTAATGGTATTTTGGACGGTTAGATTTGGGATCCACTGCCATTTGTACTAATAAATTAAGAAAAATTCGCGCATATGGTCCTTCACCTTTGCTCTCAATGCAGCAAAAATTGTTCTTAACGTTATTTTTTTTGCATAGAAGTCTATAATCTATGTATTTTAGTGCAAAATCAACCCTTATTTGATGAAAAAGACAAATATGTTTTTAGTTTTAATTAGAGAAAATTGTAATTAGATTTCTAACATTCGCAAAATGTGCAAATGGGTCACATTTATTAAATAATATTTAATTTAGCATATTAAATATATCACTATAGTTGTGTCAATTAAATTTTTCATAAGAAAAAAATGTAAAATTATTACGCTTTAAGTATAAGTAATTGCTATATGATATGAAAAATTTAAATAAAAATTAAGTTAAAAAAATAACAAAATAGCGCATATAAGTTTATGATATTTAACCAAACCAATTATGTTTTATTTGTTACCACCTGAATTTGGCGAATGCTCCACGTCAGCAAGAGGCCCAGATGAAGGCCACTCTGGTTATCGTCCCAATCACACGTGGCAAGCAAAGCCCCAAAACACAATATACAGGTCCTCGCCATCCAATATGTCGTCAAACAAAGACAGTGAAGGACGCCGCTGCCCTGACAAACCTACAGCCTTTTTCAGTGACCCTCGCGTCCCCACAGAATCTACAGGTAATCAGATATTTTGGGACAACCAAATAGATATTTCAAGAAAGATTGTGTTTGATTGACACACACACTCCTAGAAGGAAACCCTATCTCAACCTCCTAAAAATTGGCAATGCAATATTGGGAATCAACTCAGATTAGGACTAAAATATGGAAAATTATGTTCACATTCAATCATGTCTTATCTCATAAAGAAGAAGAATCCAATCAGATATTTAATTGATTGATTCTCTAAATCAATTAGAACTCTCACCTATAAATACAAGATCTCCTGTCATTCCAAAGTACGTATTATTCTCTATCCTAAACTCTGTTCAAATATCTATCTTCTTGACAGAGGATTGATTGGAGATCTACCGAAGAAACGTGGCAACGGATAACTCTCAGGATGAAATCGAGTTCCACCACATGCAACAATGGTAGGAAAGCATTCTATATCTTCGGAATGTGACTCGTCGCCGCCGAAGATTGAGACAACGACAAAGACGAACAAATGAACAAGACATCATTGATCTGAAAGAGAAGAACGCTTGAATGATGGTCGTGATCGAGCAAATGGGAAATCAACCCCACAGTCAGGGAACAAACCCGACTGGGATTGGTGAAACCCTTTGAGGTCTGGCTCCATCGAAAGCCATCAAGCTTGGGATGATTCGCCAGTACCAGATGGACGAAAACCTAGGAGTCAGAACCTAAGGTCCTCACATGATCACCGACAAGAGAAGCCTCTCCCATTGTGAGTAAACAAGCCAGCTGCATCTGTCAGTGTATTTGACAGGCAGGAGGCTGGATCCTCTATGGCGCTGCCCTAATCACTGAGTAGCCGAACAACGAGCACATCGAAGCTCACCCAGAGAAGAAGAAAGATTCCAAAGCTATGGATGTGAAGTTCGAGGATGAAAAGTCGATACGGTCATGCGATCTCGATGATGATGACGAGAACATTCCATTATCCAAAGAACTGAAGGCTAGAGAACTCTCGACTGGCTTCAAAATGCATCTTATGGACAAATACAACAGACACGACGACCCCATAGACCACATCAATGTGTACAAGACGAGACTCCAATGCTACATCCTAGCGGTCAAGTGCAGAAACTTTCATACCACCATTGTCTCCGACGCGAAGAGATGGTACAACAAGTTGAATCCCGAGAGCATCATGAGTTGGCTACAGCTGAAATAGGAATTTATCAACGCCTTCATCAATAACAGAACGACAACAACCGATGTGGCCCAGCTCCACAACATTCGGTAAAAAGAGGGTGAATCATTGAAGAGTTATTTCAAAAGTTTCAGCAAGGTCATCAACAAAAATGAGAATGTGATCGATGACAAGATGCTAGATGCATTGATAACTGGGCTCACATGCGAACTCCCTTCTGGATAGATGTCCAGAATGGAGAACCTAAGACATTCACCTAGTTAGTAGACCTAATCCAACGAGAAATTTGCTCCAAAGAAACCATTGAGAACAAGGAAAAGGTTGAAAGGAAAAAAAGAAAACGCTACTGTCGTGAAGGACGACGCTCTCTTAAGCCTTGTAACAACTGCTATAGACGGTTTAATTAGACGAACTAATTCTGGGGCACTTTCTTAGACCACCCGCAGCCATTCTCCCATCCCTGATTCTCCTTCCCAAGTTCTGCAGTATCCACCGAACTCATAATCATAACACAGAAGATTGCTTGAAGGTGAGAGAACTAATTGATCTAGAAAATCAGTGGCAGAGAGAATGACCTCGATCGGCTTGAGGAAGGCAATGACCATCCAACCACGGGCAAGGATCCTAACCTCGGTGTCAGGACAACCATCCTCACTGCAACGACATAAGAAATGACATGAACATGGACCTGCCTAGGCAAAAGGGACCTGTAGAAGCCTCATCTTCTCCGTTTGTGAGATCAACACCATAATTAGAAGTCCTATGTCGAGGGCCACACGATGAACTCACGGCAAAATTACGCTAAAGCACCTTAGGAGAAGCCAGTAGAAATCTAGCAAGTTCATGGACATCGACCTAAGGCCCCGCCTATCTCATTTACGAAGGATGATGAGGTTGGTGTCCATTATCCACACTATGTTGCCCTCATAATATGCACCATTGTCTCCAAAAATGGACTAGGCAGGATGTTGGTCGACGATGGCAGTGCCGTGAATATTCTATTTGGTAGTTCTTTCAAACAAATGGGATAGACGATGAGTTAACGGCGACGGCCTCATCCTACAGGGAAGGATTACTCTCATTGTGGATTTTAGAGAGCCCTCGTGCCATGTGAAAAAATTCATGGAATTCTTAGTGGTTGATACTCGTTCTACTTATCACAGGGTTCTCAGTAAATTGGCGATCAAAGATTTGCAAGCAATTACCTCCATCCACCACCTAGCAATTAAATTTCCAACATCAGGTAGAATCGCCAGGGTTTGAGGTAATTAAACAGAAGCCAGGGCGTGTTATATGAATGTACTCCGTAAAGCAGCAACGCACGAAGATGCTAGCTCCTCAGTCATGACGATACAAACTGAGATAATGGACACCGAGTAAGAGAAAGGTGAAGAGGATATGGTCTTTAAAGAAGGCCTCGACCCATAGATTATTGGTTCAGATTCACTAGCAAAGCCGGAAAGAGAGTTAGAAACCTTCTCAGTAAGTCCATTGGACCCCTCACAAGTGGCACATCTATGACAAATGCTGGAAGAGGTGATAAAGGAAAAACTAAAATAGTTACAGGGGAACGTAGACGTCTTAGCATGGAAACATTCTGATGTGGTGGGGATAAGCCCATCCATAGCTTGTCACGCCCTGAAGGTGGATCCGAATGTACGCCCCAAGATACAGAAGACAAGATCGCTGAGCACCGAGATGTATGCTCCCTGAAGGAAGAAGTAAACAAATTACTGACCAATGAATTCATTAAGGAAGCAGTCAACCCACAGTAGGTATCTAACCCTGTTTTGGTGCAGAAGAACAATCGAAAGTGGATGGTGTGTATAGCCTTATCCAATTTAAACCAGGCATGCTCAGAGACAGTTTTTCCTTACCTCACATCGGCCAATTGGTCGATGCCACCACCGGTCATAAGCTTCTTAGCTTCGTGGACGCTATTCCAATTACAATCAGATTTCTATTTTTGCTGGGGACGAGGATCACACTTTGTTCATAACGGATTGAGGTCTATATTGTTACAAGATGATACCATTCAGCCTAAAGAATATCGGAGCGACTTATCAGAGTTTGGTAAACTGTATGTTTGTAGAACATATTAAGAACATTATGGAGGTCTACATCGATGAAATGCTCGTAAAGAGCGTAGACGCCGAAGACCACATTATGCACTTAGAGAAGATGTTCAAGATTCTTTGTAATTACGAAATGAAGCTCAATCCTCTAAAATGTGCTTTCGGAGTTGTGTCCGAAAAATTCTTAGGATATATGGTGAACCAATGTGCGATAGTGGCCAACCCCGATAAAATCATAGCACTCATTGACATGCGCTCTCGATCCTCACCCAAAGAAGTCCATAGCCTTACAGAAAGGTTGGTAGCTTTGAACCAATTTATATAAAAGACAACTGATCGGTACCAACCTTTCTTCCAGACCATCAATGGAGAAAAACGTTTGAGTGGATAGAGGAATGCGATAGTACCTTCTTGGAGCTCAAAGACCTCCTCGGTAAAGCCTCGTTACTATCTAAGCCAAAGTCCGGATAAAGATTGTTGGTATACCTAACAGTATCGGAGAAAGTTGTAAGCTCAGTACTAATTCGTGAAGAAGGTCCAACGCAGCTCCCGATCTACTTTGTTAGTAATGCTCTACAGAATGTAGAAACGAGATACATGAACATGGAGAGGCTCACATTTTCCTTGATCATCGCATCAAAGAAGCTCCGGCTGAGACATATTCTCTAAAAGTCAGACACCTCTGGGATATTGATGAAATGGTCTGTAGAGCTAAGCCAGTTCGAGATCTCCTATAACCATAGGCCATCGATAAAGGGCCAGGTGCTAGCATACTTGAATTCACCCACATCCCAATAGGATTGCACGAAACTGAGCCCAATGATGTACCAACATGGAAATTGTATGTTGATGGATTCTTGGGTGACTCCAGAGCTGGGGCTGGGATGCTATTAATCAGCCCCGATGGTTATAACCTCAATTGTGCACTTCGTCTAAAGTTCAAAGCCTCAAATAACGCAGCTGAGTATGAGGCACTCCTTGCAAGCTTGAGGTTAGCACAAGAGATAAAGGATAGAATAATCCAGATCTATAGTGACTAACAAGTAGTGGTTAGTGAAGTTAATCAAAAATTTACGGCTTGTGAGCAAACGATGGTGACCTATTTGAAGAAGGTCAAGGACTTCTCACTACACTTCAAAAAATTTAAGTTGCTCTAAATCTCCAGGACCAAGAACAGTTATGCGGATGCCCTCTCCAAGTTGGCAAGCTTCAAAGACTCAGAATTGATGAAGGCTATATCGGTCGAGCGACTCAGTTAGCCTACGATCGAGGATGTCCTGGCCCAAACCTCGATGTCAATTAGCGAGCCTCCTGGCTAGATAAGGAAAATCATGGCATACCTAATTGATCATGTGTTTTCAGACAATAGGGATGAAGCTCGAAAGCTTCGTATGATGGCCGCGAAGTTTGTCCTCTAGGATGGAATTCTATACAGACGAGGATTCAGTTTGCCAATTCCACGATGTGTTGCTAAGGACGAGGCCAACTATATTATGTGAGAAATCCACGAAGGGGTTTGCGGCAATCATGCTGGAGGAATTGTCCTAGCACAGAAAGCCTTGAAGCAAGGATACTATTGGCCAACCATAAAGAAGTACTCTCACGACTTTGTGAAGAAATGTGACAAGTTCCAGAGGTTTTCCATTGTTCTGAAACTCCCAGCTCATGATATCACCCCAGTTACCAGCATATGGCCTTTCATCATATGGGGATCGACTTTATCGGTACCCTCCTAATGGCAACTAGTGAGACCCCGTTCGCCATGGCCTATGGAATAGAGGTAATGATCTCTGTGGAGGTAGGGATGCCTTCCCAAAGACGCTTACATTTTGACTTAGTAGTCAACGAGCATCTCTACAAAGTAAGCCTCGACTTGCAGAAAGAAAGGCATACACATTCACAGCTTCGCCCATCTATTTATCAGAGGAATATGGCCATGTATTACAACTTCAAAGTCAGGAACAGAAGCTTTCAGATCAATGATTGGGTCCTGAAGAAGGTTTTCCTCGCCAACAGAAAGATCAGAGCTGAACCTCTTGGGCCCACGTGAGAAGGACCACATAAGATCGTCGAGGTAATTCGGCCTGAAACTTACAAATTGGAATATGCTAGTGGAAAGAAAATGAAGCACCCATGGAACATTTCACATCTCTATCCATATCACCAGTAGTTTCCAACGTTAATGACAATTCAAAAGTTCTCAAAGATGATGACATCTTATTTATTTCTTTTTTTTTTTCATTCGGTTGACTTTGCCCGATGCTCATTAGTTGTTTTGATGCAATTTTTCCATTATCACATCATTATCAAAGGGCAAGGCAGTGAGAGAGTGTAGTTCATGGCCACCTCATCAAGTCACTGGGTAAACTACTTAAACGCGTTCAACTTCAATCAAAGGGCAATGTAGCTAGGGAGTGTGGTTCACATCAACCTCCTCAACTCGTTGAGTAAACTACGTAAACACATTCAACTATAATCAAAGGGAAAATCAATGAAAGAGTGTGGTTTGCGGCCACCTTCTCAACTCATTGGGTAAACTACTTAAACGCGTTCAACTACAATCAAATGACAAGGCAACGTGGGAGCATAGTTCGCATCCACCTCCTCAACTTGCTGGGTAAACTACTTAAATGTATTCAACTACAATCAAATGGCAAGGCAGCGAATGAGTATGGTTTACGACCACCTCCTCAACTTGCTGGGTAAACTACTTAAACGCGTTCAACTTCAATCAAAGGACAAGACAGCGAGTGAACGTAGTTCGCAGCCACCACCTCAACTCGCTGGGTAAATTACAAAGCATTTGACAGTAATAAACCCGTATAATAAAAGACTTAATGTGTGCTGATCATTAGTGAACTTACGAAGTAGTTAGGAGTTTAGTTCAGGTGATTGGTCAAGCTTTAGAAGAAGGCATTTAACACGTTCAAGTTAGAATAATTTCTTCGTAAAATCATATGAGTATACTTAATGTGTTAAAATTATCTACAAAATTGCAAAGCATTGTATAAATATGGCTCATCTCTCCAAAATCCCAACACGAACAATTATTTAGTTGAACAACGATGAAGAAAAAGAGAAAAGTTACATAAGATAGCGCGTACAATCAAAAAATTAAGGCTTTGCAAAATATGTTCATTAGAAGGATGAAATGGAGATTACATAAAGAAAGGTGCATGAAAGTATGCCCCGTCGCCTCTTATGGGTCGACACAAAATGGGCGCTACCCTAAGCCTTGCCATTCTGAAGGGCCTCAATAGGTAGTGCTTTAGAAGAATGGACAGTAGATAGATGATCTATTTGTGAAGAGAGAGCCTTATACTGGGTGGTAGGAGGGATCGGAGATGGTTGGGACACATCGATCATAAGAAATGAGAGGTCCTACTCAGGGTGAAGAGCCTTGATCCTTTCCGTTAGTTGGTCCCCGCCTGCATTTATGAACAACGCATCAATGAGTGAGTACTTAGGCATGCTTGGAAAGTTCTTCTTATATGTCCTCACTGCCTTCGCCTCTGCATGTGTTACTGAGTCTCTGGTAGTCGCCAACTTTTCCTTGACCTTCTCCAAATCCGTTGTTGTCTCAGCCAATTGCCTATCCTTCTCAAGGACCCTATAATCAAAGTCACGGTTGACCGATGCAATGGTGTCTTTAGCTGCCACAGCCCGCTCCTCAGCTCGCCTCTGTGCAGCCTCGACAGTCCTTCTATGACTTTGGCCTGCCAATGCCCTACTCTCTGCCTGCCGTACATCTTTGGTGATAGCCTCAAGCTTCATTTTGAAAACAGCCTTGGCCCTAGTCAAGGCGTCCACCTTAGATCTTAAGGCCTCGTTCTCTGAACCCAATTTCATGTTTGTTGAACTCATTACCTTAAGATATCCGATAAGCTTCTCGGACTTTGCCTCAACTTCATCATCACCATCGTTATTAGCTCCGACAGCGAGGCTTGTTTGTCGGGCTTCTCTAATAAGGGTGACCAAAACTTATAAACACAAGCCACCACCACACTGATGGAAGAGAGTAGCATCTCCAGTACAGTTGGATCAAGCTTTTCCTTCCATGAGGTGATTATACAGTTGGCCCACTCAACTTGTTTTCTAAGGAGATAGGTGTGATGACTCCTAAATTTTCAGTAAATGTTTTTCCTTTAATCTTTGCTTTAGGTTTGTTGAAGGCTCTTAGTAGCCCCAAGTTGTAATGGAAAACTAATTTTTAAAATATTCTAGTATCCTTATGTTGAACACAGAGTAGATATTTTTGTCTCTACTTCAGGTCTGAAAGATTTTAGTAGTCTCGAGTTGTGTTAGAAAATCAGTTTTTGATTGATACTAGTATCATTATACCGTTTATAGAGCAGACATTTCTATATCTGTTTTAATTTTATCTGTTTTACTCTTAATACTCAAATTAAAAACTATAATTTACGATCCTTAGATTTTTAAAACTGAGGCAAGAAATAGAACTTTAAAAAAAAAATTAATGATGAAATTTAGAAGCTTGAATATATAAACTTAACCACAAATATAGTAAATAAGATTCCCATTTCTTTAAATACATCAGGTTCCTATACTTTACAAAATCATGTATCTTGATTTCTGCTAAAGAAACAAAACAATATTATATAATACAAGATAATCTACAAAATGCTTGAAGCAAAAGAAAACAATCATACTTCATGTGATGAAATATAGAGTTCTCAAGAACTCTAATGTCATCGCATTATAAATAGAATCCGTTTTATAACTTCTTTCTTTTATGTATAATCCAGGCCATAACATATAATGATTCCAAATGTCTCTTTTCATGATGATATGATACTATCTTCTTGCATTGGACGTTCTTCCCTACGTGTATCTTCTATCCATTTTCTACAAAAGTCATAAAAATGACTTATAAACTGTAAAGCTTAGCGAGTAAAGGAACAAATAAATTACATAGAATAAGAACATGTTATCATTTAATTCACACATTTCAAGAATACTTTGTTCATAATCGCCTCACCTCTTAACTTTAGTTTATAGTTTCATACAAGCTTAATAGAAATCAACAAATGAGTAGCCAATTACATAGGGAAAAATCATCTTCATATTGATCACTACATTTGTATACATGTAAGGAAAACATAAGGCTGCACTTGATGAAAATCTGCATTCTTGAAATGAGAATTTATCTCACATAATTCACTTATGAACCAAATACATACCCGAATGTTAAATGCATATGCAACTGATTTTATCTTGTGTTTGGGCCCATCTCATAAATAGAAACTTGTATACCAAGTGCTCACACATTGTGTTTAAAATAACACAAAGGTCACAATACTTTCTTAGAGCAACTCTTTGCTCATTTGGGATCACAAAGGTCCTATGGCCTTAATTCCTCAAACAGCCCTATGACTTGGAGTTTATAAACGGCCCTAGGCCTTAACTTTCATATGGCCATGTGGCATGTGGCCTTAACTTATTGGACTTTATGGTCCATGAGGTATTTAACCCCCATTGGTGTATATCTATTTAGGAAACTTAGTGATTTGTCATGATCTATTTTATTCTTGCATAATATAAGTTAAACTCTTTAACGATCATGATTATATATAAAATCTCAAATCTTGTCAAGCATGCTATCATTTCAACTCTTTAACAGAACCATAAAGATCATGCTTAAATAAAAACAAGAAATAAAATGTAACACGTGTATAATTTCCACATGTTGTTCCAGTGTGAGAGGGCTACTAGAAGCACGAATCCAAGAAAAGCTTTGAACCAAAACATCCTACTACAGCTTATCATTAAATTTAACAATCATAAGGAAGTCCAATATCCATTCTAAGAGTAATTCTAAAATCAAATAAGACTCTTGCTTGAGCATATAATATATGCAAAGTGAAAGCCTTTGTAAAAAAAATTACTTAAGAAAATGAATGGATTGTCATAGAATCAAGACTTGAAATGTAATTATATACCATTTATAATTTCTTGATCTCAAATAAGATAAACTAGAGTTGTTCAGAGTAAAAATATTCAATTTAACTAACACCAAAAGTTAAATTAAAGTGATAAGAAACTTTGGAACTTTGAAAACACTAAAATTCTATAATTGGTTATAAGAATTCAACCAAATGATCAGAAGCATAATTGCTAGTGATAAAAACTCCATGAATTAATTACATGTAAAGCAATAAGCTAACCTTTTAACACTTTAAAAATTTCTGGATTTCATTTACCTCTTTTAAATAAGTGAAATCATCATATTAGAATAAGAAACCATATTGCTAGAAACTGAAATTTCAAAAATAAATTTAAGGAATAGCAAGTTTCAAATGATATAAAACAACAACAAAGTACATAATTTTTATGGCTGAAATTTCTGGAATCAAACTTGAAAATATTGCTAAAATATCGTGAATAAGGAGAGATATCTTAAAGAAAATTTCTTTGTTCCAACATAGGTGAGCAACAATCTAGAATTTCAACATAAACACCAATTAATTTAACATAAATAAGGAATAAATATGGACAAATTATGAATTACTACATAAATATTTCCTAAGAATTAACACATTGTGCAAATAAATGCTTTACTCACCTTACTTACCTTGGTTGTGATTTTCTAATAGCTAGGACTCTGTATTTATAGAGAAAGTTAGAAGTGAATTAGATAGTGTTTGTTCTTTCTTATTTCCATGCTTCCACTTATTTAATGTTTGATTGTCACAATTTTGGTTATTTTATACTTAATGTGTACGAATATAGTATCGTACTCTTAAATTATTTTATTTTTATATTTTATGTTATGCCAAACATTCCCTAAATGGTCATGATTAAATTTTGACATGTATCATCCAAATTATTATTATACAGGAAAATAGGCAGATTTTTTATGTTAAGATGCAATGTTTGGATCAACATTTGAGGGTCCTAACGAGATCCAAACTGAGAGAACTTTATATCATTACGAAGTTCTAGTTACGAGCTTTGTAATGCACACACATGCAACGGGAATAGATTACCCGACTGCTCGTACGACTCACTCAAAGTAGGCTGTTCGACCACAAAATTTTATACTTAGCCAATTTTTCAAATTTTCTAAAATTTCTTTTGACTTTGGCTCAACTTTGGCATGACTTTCTATGTTTATCCCAACTCGAAAACTTTATAAATTTGATACCAAAAATGAAGGTCTCGACATAGAACTACAAGGTGATATAACATGCATCGCTTACACTTCATTGTGCTACTCACGGAATGCTTATAAAGTATACTCGAACACAATGACAAAATCGTAATTTATTTCAAATTTTCAGATTTTCAAATTTTTGGTCATGCTCCCAACTATTAAAGTATGATTAATTTGGTCCTAATATTTCAACTTCAATTTCCTCTAATTTGGTTATTAAAACTTAATTTACACATTTTCTCTACTTTTTACATCATAGACCATTGAAAATTTTCAATTCTTAAAGAAATTGATTTTTGAACTTGAAGTATGCTTTTACATATTTAATATACGATAAAAATTTAGACATGAAATTTTCGAGACGTTACAATGGGCATCAGAACCCTCTGAATGACGAGCCTCATCTATGTGCCTCGCACGACGAGCATCACGCATCATACTATCGCCAGCCAATGGTGGCGTCTTCCTTTTTCTTCGTCCTCTCTTCTGAAACTTCAATCTCAACCCCATTTCCATTGTCTTAATGAGAAGGACGAATGGGGGTGGAAAAGGTTCTCTTGGAGATGAATGAGGGGCTGGCGATGTATGACGAGTAGGAGATGGAGGCGGAGTAGGGGCTACTGACTGTAGTGAAACTACAACATGCACTTCCATCCAGAAGGGGAGAAGACGAGGTCGCTCCTCCTGTGCTGTCCTCGTCTTCATCCAGGCAGAATGAAGGAATATTGTTGAAAGCATACTTCGCTGCAGGACAGAAACAAATGTGTTAGTCACAACACAACACAAAGGTAAAACAGAACCATTTACAATGAATCAAACCCACCCATCAGACCGTAACGTATCAGGTACTTATTATCATTAAGTAGGTTATTCTAGCTTCTGAACCCCTTGCTCAGATCCCATATCTTCATACAAATAGCCCTTAGCGAAGACTGCTCTCTCCTAGGTATGGTGAGTTTTCTACAAACTGCAAATAACATAAAAAATGAGTAAGTTAGGCTCCAGGAAAATAAAGAGAACAATGGTACCTACACTTATCAATCTCTCCGAAGTGATGAAGGACAGTTATTTCCAGCCGAGGATCCTATGGAAAAAATTCCCAGTTCCCACAGGTGAAGAATAATGAATATTTCCATCGAGAAACCTTATTGAAAATGTCTATAGTCATTCCCCACCTCTGCTCTGGTCTCGATAACATATTGTACCATCCTTCCAACCGCCAGGGGTGGTAAATTGTTTCGAAGGCTTTCACTGGCATATCTTCGCTAGCCTTCATAATCCTCTACAACAAGAAGGTTGCAACCATTTGTCCCCAACCGTTCGGGGTAATCTAGGTCGGAGCTAGGTTAAAGTCTCATAGCACCTGATGGAAGAAAGGATGCAGGGGCAATCGAAGGCCTTGCTACATCGAGGGCTCGCAAATAACTATGAAGCCCTTTGGAGAGTCGTTACCCCTCTCGAGAATATCATACGCTAATCTTTGCATCCCCAGATCTGTTTCTCTGAATTTGCTTTGAATCAGTGTTGCCGACTATAGCTTCACCTATTATTTCAGGATCCATAGAAAGATCTTCTGAACAGTTTTGGGGGTCATCACTTTCTGAACTCATCCTCCTTAACCAAGCTATAACAATGGACACCCAAGTTTTTTGGAAAATCCACCACCGGCAACAGAGCAACAACTTCAGTGATGAGGAAAGGGAAAGGGACGACCGAAGGAAACCCAATAGAACTCAAAGAAGAACAAAAAACTATCAAACTTTATCTAAGCAATTGAAGTTTCGTCGACAATCTCACCCACCGGAATCCTCTGCGTAGTGGAAAACCTTGAGCAACAATAAAGAAGGAAATGAGAAAATGCTATAGAGTATATAGGCATCGCTCACTACATCATAACTGTTAATCCCAAACCTCTACCATCTAATCGTCGAAGATGAAGCCACGTGGCCTAAAGGGGAGAAAAGGCTGGAGGTGTAAAAGTAAAATTTATTTTTGGAGGAGCAAACACGCCATCCAAGTGGCTGCTACAATGATGGCGTTGTTGTTTTAGAATTCGAAATGTCATTATTACACGCCTTCATGACATGACCCTCCATCCCACACTGACACCCCATTCAAACAGTGCCACATGGACCCCACATATTCAAACTCCCACAAAACCTCCAAGTTAAAGCCCTCGCCTACTATAAATAGACAAGCCTCGGACTTGGGGGACTATATATATATATATATATATATATGTATATGCGAAGGCCCCGAGAGCTAAAAGTTTTCCATATGACTCGAAGGCATCTGCGAAGGCCTTCCCTAGCAGGTGAACTTTGTCAAATGTATACTGGTATATTCCCATCTTAAAGGCCTTCACCTAAAAAAAATTCTCAATTCCTACGCCTAGTATAAATAATAGACTCGGATTTAAGAGACTATTGTTACCACCTCAATTTGGTGAAAGCTCCACGTCAGTATGAGGGCCTAGGTGAAGGCCACCCTGGCCCTCGTCCCAATCACACGTGGCAAGCGAAGCCCCAAAACATAATATAAAAAGTCCTCACCATCCTCTGTGTCGTCAAACAAAGACCGCGAAGGATGCAACTACCCTAACAAACCTACGACCAACGCCAGTGATCCTTGCGCCCCCACAGAATCCATAGGTAATCTGATATTTTAGGACAACAAAATATATATTTCAAGAAAGATTGTGTTTGATTGACAGACAGACTCCCACAAGAAAATCCTATCTCAACCTCCTAAAAATTGGCAATGAAATATTGGAAATCAATTCAAATTAGGACTAAAACTTGGGAGATTGCATTCACATCCAATCAGGCCTTACCCCATAAGGAATGAGAATCCAATCAGATATCTAATTGATTACTTCCCTAAATCAATTAAAACTCTCTCCCTATAAATTCAAGATCTCCCGTCATTTCAAGGAATATATTATTCTCTACCCTAAACTCTGCTGCAAATTTATGTCTTCTTGTCTCTCTCATACCCATATAATCCATCATATACTTTGTATCGGCAGTTGACTTGGTCGTCGGAGTACCAACAATCGACAGTCCCTTTTTTCTCGGTGATCTTGGTGCTGATCGATTGTCCAAGTGTGTATGTGACATACAGGCTGACAGTTAATTGATTGGAGATATGTTAACACGTGTATAGTACAGATTTCAAAGTCAACATTTTTAACATAAAAATACTAATAAAAATTAATTTACACATATGTGTTCTTTATTTTTAAACGATAATAAAACAATAAAATATATCATTAATTTTCTTTATTTTTTTTATAAAAAATAAAAGTATCGGACTCATTTGTACTTTTTACAAAGGTTAAGAATCCAATTACAATTTTATCTAATTAAAACTAAGGGCATATTTGTCTTTTTTTATCATAAAAGGACTAATTATGTACCAAAACACATAGGTTAGAGACTTTTGTGCCAAAAATAAATGTTAGGGACCATTTTCACACTAAAGGCAAAGGTTAGAGACCATTTGCACCAATTTTTTGAGCTTAAATTATAGCTAATTTATGAGTTAATTATACTCACATTCCCTATTCTTTTAACTTTGTAATAATATAATCTTCATTCAATTTTATTCGCAGATATTGACCACCCATTTTTTCATTTTACTCACACAGATGGTCCTAAATGACTTTTTTAACAATTTTGTCCATGACTTAAATAAATTAAAATGATAGAAAAAAAAAGAAAAAAACAATGAAAAAAATTGCAATTGAGACTGTAACCTTTTCAAAAATATAAATAAATTTTAATTTTTTTTTACAGAACACTTAAAATAATAAATAATATTTCATCAAGTACCAAAACTTCTAATTATATTCACGAATATTTGGAGTCTCTACAGATTTCGTCTAATAGTCTGTTAATTGATAAAAAATTATACACGTGTGGCCAAAATTTGACTAATTTAATAATGATAAAATAGTTTATTACATTTTATTATTCAAAATAATTTATTTTAAAAAAACATCTTTTTACACCTAGGGATGGCAATGGAGCGGGTTCAGGTTGCCGCCCCGATTATTTTATTTTTTATTTTTTTAATAAACTGAAAAAATAATTAAAAAAAGAAATAATTTTTTTTAAAATATATTTATACCAAACAAAACAAAAAAATTATAAGATTGAGGTTATAGTGTAATGGTTAAGATTGGTAGTTTACAAGTTTCAATCCGGGTCTATTTGTATTAAAAACTATAATTTCTATTATATTTTATGATTTTTTTAAAAAATAAAAATAAATAAAATTGGAGGGGCAGGTCGGGGCTACCCCGGACCCGCGGCGAGGCAGAAACTTGCCCCTATTATCTGGCGGGGCGGGTCGTGGGTCACGGATTTTTTTGCCATCCCTATTTACACACTCCCCAATAAATATTCCGTGCTTTGTAGAAGAATATTGAGCATTTAGATTTTTCTTGAATTACCATTGAAAATTCATATACAAGGAAGGAAATGATGGTTGGATAAACATCAATATCACTTGTGGGTATGGTTGGGGAGACTACATCTAGAAAAGGTTAGTAAATCTAAGAACATTTTTACCATATTAGTGATCAGCAATAAAAAAAAAAAGAAAAAAAGAATATGTAATGTTTTACTGATGTATAGAGAAAAATTGAAGAACAGCAAATGGTTCGTTTAGACAAACTCAAATTATCAAGGGCACTGAAAAGCTGTTGAAAGTGCAAAATTTATAAGCAATTTACAGATAATCTAAAAATGAACCAGTCCCAATAAAATTTTAGACTATAACAGTATAAAGGATGTGTATGACCGGTTAACCCCACCCCACTCCACAGTATAAAGGATGAGGTGGTGGTGGAGAACATGATTTTTTTTTAAAAAAAATTATTTTGAATTATAAAATGTAATAGATTATTTTATTTTTGTTAAATTGGTCAAATTTAGATTATAGGTATAATTTATTTTATCAATAAATGGATTACTGGACAAAATTTGTAGGGACTACAAATAACTTTTCGGTGAACATAATTAAAAGTTTTGGAACTTGATGATATATATTTTATTATTTTAAGTGATTATCTGTAAAAAAAAAAAATGTATATGATTTATTTGTACTTTTAAAAATTTAGGGTCTCAATTGTAATTTTTTTATTGTATTTTTTTCTAATCATTTTAATTTAGAGTGATTATATTCACACTACAATTTGTTATAAGTGTACCATATTTTAATTGTATTTAAGATCTTCAACTTTTGTTCATTATTGCAATTATGTTCTTAACATTTTATCATCGAATTTTTATTTTCAACTTTCATTACTTAACACATTTCATCATTAATGATGGTTTATGTCAAAATTTTTTGTTTATGTGCTTTGAAATGAGAAAAAAATATTTTATCGTACTTTTGTATCTATTATTTTTTTAAAAATATGACAAACAAATAAGTCTTTTTACTAATTCTCAACAAATATTTTTTACGAAAACCGTTATCAAACACAAGATGTGCTAATTAATAAAAAGTTAAAGATAAAAATGTGATAAAAAAAGTTGGGAACGTGAATGCTAAAATGTTAAAAGATTAAGGATGTTAAATGTAATTAAAATGTGGTGCAAAAAATAAAAAGTGTTGTGTGAATATAATTACCTTTTAATTTATTTAAGTCAGAATTAATTACATTTACAGTCCCAATTTATTTTGGGACCATCTGTACAAGTAAAATAAAAGAATGTGGATGATTTCTACGAATAAAATGTTAGGGTCTCAATTGTAATTTTTTCATTGTATTTTTTTTTATTATTTTAATTTATTTAAGTCAGGGGTAAATTTGTCAAAAAAATTATTTTGGGACCATCTGTACAAGTAAAATAAAAAAATGTGGATGATATTTACGAATAAAATTGAATGAGTATGATATTGTTACAAAACTGAAATAATGAGGACTGTAAATGTAATTAATCCTAACTTTATAATAGTTCGTAAAATATACAAAACAATTTGGTCAATAAAGTGTTAATAAAAAAATCGACAATTTCATTTATTTTTTTTATAAAAAATAAAAATATCGGATTCAATTGTTTTATTTTTTGCAAAGATTAAAAATCCAACTACAATATTTTATAATTAAAACTAAAAGTGTATTTGTTTTTTTCATTAAATAATAACTAATTACGTACTAAAACATATAGATTAGGAACTTCTTTACCAAAAATAAATATTAAGAACTATTTCCACATTATTAAAAATAAAGATTAGAGAACATTTGTACCAATTTCCCAATTATTAATAGCCGAGGAGGGGATAAAATAACAATTAAACAAAACATTTGTACCAATTTCCCAATTATTAATAGCCAAGGAGGGGATAAAATAACAATTAAACAAAATGCGGTGAACGTGGATCGAACACGTGACCTTCAGATCTTCAGTCTGACGCTCTCCCAACTGAGCTATCCCCGCTTGCCTTCTTACTTTTCATTTAATAATATATGTTAAGATCACATTCCACCTGCTCTTATCTTCCAATTTCGGATATCGCAGTCGTCTTTCTTGCGTTATCGCACAAAAAATCCAATTTTCAATCAAATCTTCTACATCCTTGTACGACTCTCTCTCTCTCTCTCTCTCTCTCTCTCTCTCTCTCTCTCTCTCGCGGGTTGCAAATTGTGATCGGGGGAATTATGGGACGGGCCAAGACTCAATCCTTCAAAGAACAATTCTCTTTCGGTTTCTACAATTTCTTCCCTTTTTTGTGATTTTAGTTTTTTGTTCTGTTAATCAAAATTGCAGAGAGAATGATAATCATTGTATAATGCAGAGGAAAGACTCCAAGAATCACAAGATATCATTGCCAAATATCCTGATCGTCTACCCGTAAGTTTCTTTCGTATTTATATTAAAATTTGTTGCGATCAAATTGACGACGGTTTTGCTTTAGTTATTGGGTTTGATTAGTTATTGAAATATTTGTGCTTGGAGATAAACTGAACTGTGTAAACTTTCATTTAATTTCTTGACTTCTTGTTCCCAACTATTTATGGCATGTTGAAATTGCTGATGATCTCTTTAATCGAGTAAAGAAAACTTTAAAGTCTCTTTAAAATCAAGGACACAGTAGATGATGATCTTCCCTGTGTACATTTGTTTGCTCCTATTATTGTCAGAGATCATCAGAATGTGTTTCAAACCATCAGTTTCATTAGATATTGGACGAATTATTTAGTTATTATCTATGATAACCTGTGTAATATTACTCTTAAGAGTGGTGCAACAATGTCAATTGTTGAGTTTATTGCAGGTGGTTGTTGAGAGGTATTCAAAGACAGACCTTCCTGAGATGGAGAAGAAGAAGTAAGTTATTTCATTCTCATTAGTTATGCGAATTATCCAACTATTATTAATTGCGATGTAACATCTGGTGCTTAAAAAGAATACAAACAAAACAAATAACTGGATAAGAACAAAAAGAAATATGCTAGTTCCACAGCAACTACTTTCTTAAAGATGTTCTTTACTTGGATAGAAATTAGAAACATATTGCTACATAATCCTTGTTGAAATATGCTGGCATTACTGGTCCTTACTACTTTTCTACTATGAGTTGGATTACATTAGCAGCAGTCATTAATACAGAGGTGTGCAGGAGTCCTGCTTTCTTTATGAAAAATGCTTTCTAACACCATATACAAGTTGTTTGCCTGTTTTGAAGAGCATTATTTTGTTTAAACTATCGGTTTGAAGCCAGTAAGGTGCCCTAGGCTGGATGTATATCATTCCTTTAGTACAACTAATGATATTTTTTTTATGTACGTATTCTTTCTCTGTGTAGTCTAACTTTTGTTTCTATATGGTTCTGTTCAAGCATTATTGGCTTTTTATCACACCATCTCACCTTTAACTGATTTTTCTTATAAAACTCTCATTAGATACCATATAGATTTTGATTCCTTTTTCTTCTCTAAGCATCATCTTATTCTGATATTCTACTAAATTATTCCTTCCTATAGTTTGGATTTGAAGATTTAATCCATAAATCTCAACATCTTATAATGTTCTTTGTATTTTTCTTTGGCAACAGATATCTTGTACCCCGAGACATGTCTGTTGGGCAATTCATTTACATCCTGAGTGGCAGGCTTGATCTGGCTCCTGGGAAAGCTCTATTTGTATTTGTGAATAATACCTTACCTCAAACATGTAAAATATCCAACATATTTCCTAATGCTTTGAAAGTAAAGTACATTACTTTTATCAGAGGTAGTCTGTTTACACAATTTAACTGTTTTCTGCAGCAAGCTTGATGGAGTCTGTGTACGATTCATCTAAGGACGAGGATGGGTTCCTTTACATGTGTTACAGCAGCGAGAAAACCTTTGGTTGTGCTCAATAGACTTATATGCAGTTTGTAATCAATATGTGTTCTGTTTGACATTGGGGCTCACAAAATTGTGTCATGTGTAGTAAATTGGTTTATATATTAAGCCTCTGTAAATTCTCCTAAAAATGTGTGACATTTATGGTTGATATATTGAGGAAACTTAAAATGGCCTTCAATTGCTGCAAAAGCCACACCCTATGTAGGGTGCGATCTCTGTTTGATCTTCGACCACTGAAGTATGTGTGTGTTTCCGTAGTAACTATAATAGTAGGGATGGCGACGAGTCTCCCTCCTGATTATACTATAATAGTAGGGATGGCTGTGAGTGCGAGTCTCTCGGTTGACACTGATAACTACGCAGTTCAATCTTTGGAATATGGTAACCCTCGAGTCAATGCTGGGGTGGGACTTGGTTTTGCATCTCTATGTTTAAATAAAGGAAAGAGAGAGATTGAACCCGCAAAAAGTCCCCTATGAATATATCAAACAACACGGTCTTCACTTTATATATCAAACAACACGGTCCCCTTGTGAACGGCTGTAGCTTGCTTGCAGTTCTTTCACAGTGCCTATAATGTTACACGCTATGTTATGTTTAGAAATACTGTTTCTGGAATCACGAGTCTTGCCTGTGTCTTTCTTGGAACGCTGGTCATTTTTCTCGAAAATGTCATTATTCCAACCATTCTCTCTTGGAGCAATGTCTACCAGATTAGCATTGTAGGTCTCAACCAGCTCTTTCTGCTTCCTAGCATCAGGAAGGAGTCCCGCCAACTCAAGTACAAGATGTAACAAACCATATTGCTCCATATATGCCAGATATGTCTCAGCATCCATTAAACCTTGCCGATATTCACTAGATATTGCTTTAAAAGTAGAGTATCTGTTCTCATCAAATCCTAGAGCAACGCGAATTTTCTCCACCAACGATTTGTTTGTAGTATACATGTCTTGTACCTTCTTGACAGTGGCCGGCAACTTGCATGTTTGCACTGCAGAAACTGGAGGAAAATTGTTATTGAAAGGGTCGAGAGATACACATTCTGATAAATTACGACTTGATGTAGAATGACTGTCCGACTCTGGTTTCCCCAATTCCTTGATGTGATTAAGGGATCATAAAATGATGAACCATGAGCTGATGATTGGCGAGCCTTTGCAGCAGTTGCATAATTAGATGGTGTAGGTCTATTTTCTATTGCAGTTACATTCTGTCTGGAGCTAGGTACTGGTCCATAAGCACTATTTACCGAGGGCCAGGCGTGAGGAGGGATAATTGCTGGTTTTGCAGGAGCATAACTAGCTGCTTTCCAGGCTGGGGCAGAACTGGTGAGATTCATTTTATTGTTGTTTCTCTGAAGGCGCAGATGTGCTGCCATTGTGTTCTTCAGCAAAACATCAGAGTGAGAATTTTGCTGACTACTGCAGGGAGCCACAGCGAGCAGAGGGAATGAAGTCTGAGACAAGGCATGAAACTGTCCATTTTGCTGACTACTGCAGGGAACCACAGGGAGCCGAGGGAACGAAATTTGAGACAAGGCTTCAAAGTGTCTTGAAGATGGCGCGGAGCCCGTAATAGCTAACGATTCAAGTGGGGGAAAATGGGTATCATCATTATTAATTTCTCCATGATCAGCAGCTGTCCCTTTACTGGACGGTGCCGCATTGGCTGTTTCAAGACTTGCTTGGGTGGCCAAAGAAAGTTCATCATCTGAAGTATGATGCTGGCATGAACATCCTCTTCGACGTGGACCATCACTTGAGTACTGAAAACAGGTCGGAGGTATATGTGTTATAGGATAAAACCGGACATAATATAAATATACAGAGTAGTGTCCCCCCAACCCCCAAAAGGGTTTTTTTTGGGGTGGGGCGTAGGCAAGAGGAAATATTTAATTGGCTAAAGTTGGAGAAACCTGCCTCAAGAGCAGCATTGCAGCACATATATTCGTGCTCCCAAGTATGTCTCTGAAATGAACGAGGAAAAGTATCAATAATTGAAACAAGCACAGTGATAAAAAATCTAGCTATGACCGTTGAGTATTTATATTCTCATCATTTGGATTATAGACCTTCAATTCATCTTCAGATAGAAAGACAACGAACTTTTTTGCGAGGCACTCCTCATCCTCGCATAAGTAATGATATAGACGAAAGTGGGTCTGCAAAGTAAAAGAAACAAAAAACTATTCTTTTCAGATAACCAAGTAATGAAAGCAATTGTGAAGAACTTCAGATGTCACTAACTCAATAACCTCTGACCTCCAAGTCTCTGTAATTCTTGTAGTAATCATATTGTCCTGCATCTTTCCTGCGCGGAAGTGTATAGATTGATCTATAAATATATGTTGATCACAACCAAATCATAAAGTAGCTCAATCTGTACCATACGGATTACCTTAGGCACATACGACAAGGATGATGTTCAGTGGACATATGTGTAAAGCTCACTTTCCCCATAAAATGGGATGCTGCAGAATTCACACATAGGATGCCCCATGAAGCCACCTCTATCAATTTCAGTTCCATCCACCTCCTCATCGCCTCTATTTATATGCCGAGTCAGTTGTGCTCTAGTGTACATCTTTTGCTCACAAATGAAAGCCTGATTGAAACCAATAGCACCTTATCAGGTTGTCATGTCAACCAATAATTATGACATACAGCACAGAGGGAGAAGAACAAAAGCGAAGACGCATCTCAAGTTCTAATGCAGAAACTATGAAGTTCAATAGGACCACATGAAAAGAATTTTATACAAGCCCCATGTCAATCAATGTACTGTAAATATATTATGGGTTTCATTTGATTATCTTCGTGCTTTGATGGTTTTTCAGCTTCTCGGAAACAATGCTCAAAGGCGACAAACCTATAAATAATAAAACAAACCAAATCTTGAGTTGACTGAGTTATATCACTTCCCTTGTCTCTATCGAGAAACAGAACTAACTAATCCTAAATTAAAGGGTAGAGAAATTTGACGCTAATTTAAATGATTTGTATCTGACCATTACTGGTTCACTAGTTTTATACTTACCAATTCTAAAGATAAGATTTGTCAGAATAAAGTCAACTGTGATATATAATCTAAATTTTAATTCATTCCTCCACTTTAGAAAACGGTCTAAGCCAATAATCATTGACAATGCCAGAGCAGAAGTGTCTACATTGTAACTTATTAATGCTTGAACAATAGAAAACATAACAGATTAAAAGAAAAGCTAAATGAATCAAGAAGCTTTGACAGGAAAAAAGGATAATGTACCTTCCTTCCTTCCAAACACGTGCTGCACATGAACAAGTTGTGCTTATGGAACAAGTGATCCTTGAGTTCCTGAATATCCTTAAACTTTTCCTTTCTCCTAAATTTATCAATGGGCTGATCCTCCATTCTATAACATACGCTACAAGAAAGCTCGCACATGGACTTTATCATCTTGTAGTGATCCAAATCATCAAAGAATGCTTGCGTGTCTGCATGGTACCAGTAGTTTCCCACTCTACCCTCTTCCACATCCGATGGCAGTACTGAAAAGTCTCCTATCCTCTTGGTATATTGTCCCAAATCCTAATTGCAACCAAGCATTACAAGAAAGTTATTTAGTCTCAATGGCATTCTTAGAAGTAGTTATTTCACTAGCTCAGTCTTAATCAGTAGTTCTTTGCAACGATACCAATCAAGTCTTTAATTAAGCACCAATTATTTTTACTTTTCCAAAAAAAGTAGTCGTTTACATGCATATAGTTCCAATTTTAGTTGATATAAATACCTAATTAAACGTGATATAATGGTTTTCGAACCCTAATTTTATCAGTCACACAGTTTATAAATCCAAACGACATAAGCCCATGGAATTGAAGCCAAAAAAAAAAAAATCGCAATTTAAACAAAGGAATAATCAAGAACCTTAGTGGCGAAAACGATGTTGGATGGGGTCTTGCAAATAGAGCAGCAGCGATCGTGGGAGATGAATCGACAGCGAGCCACGCAGGTCGAGCAAAACTCATTGTGGCCACAAGGACCGTAAGCCACCCAGTTCAATATATCCGCACACACCGCGCACGTATCGTCCATCGCCTCTGCTTCTTCTAGGATTGATCAAAATCGAAACTAATTAACAAGAGAAGAGGATGTTCTAGGATTTATACGAAGTACATGCAAAGGCAGCAAGGTTAGTAGCTTTTATGGGTTTGTGAAGAGAGAGAGTATTTATAGGTTGGTATTCGACAAGTCCTAATCCTACATCTGAACCCTGCAATCCTATTTGATCACGTGTTTATTTTTACTTTCCATATCTATTTGACTATTTTTTTTACTCTAAATCGGCTCTAATTAAGGAATAGAAAACCCCCACTATAATTCACGAAATTGCACCTTTAAATTGTATCTAAAGATTAGGAGGAGTAAATAACAAATCATAACACCTGTTACTTTCAATAAAATAAAATAAATAAATTATTCAATTGTATTTCAGTTATTGCACGTAATATGTAATTTTATTGGCATATATGTTGTTTCAAATCAAGAAATGTATGAAACTAATTGTTGGAAACAATAAAGTCTATTTTTTACCAAACAAGTAAAAAAGATATATTTTGATTAGATTAAATTTTATCATTTTATCGAATAAAATTTATTTAAATAAATTTTTTATTTTATTCAATATAATCAATTAGAAATTTTCATGGAGTTAAAGACTATGTTGCATAAAAGGAGACTTTAATTTCTTATTTTGAACACAACTTTATTATTAATTAAATCAAAAATATATATTTTTCTAATCACATTTCTTCTCCTCTCTCCATCTTTCTTGTTATGTTCTACACTGATTTGGTATCAAGTTTGACGTTTTCCTCTAAACAAATTATTGTTCACATGCAAGTTACGATAGTTTGCGACAGAAACCATTCAAATCCATACAAAGAAATCATCCAACAAAGCCAACCCTATCACCCTCAGTTTTTCATCCTTTATATTCACCACTTCTTTTACAAATTCATCACATCAAAAAAACCCACACCAACATAAACCACAAAATCAAAGAGGGCAGCCGGCACCATCAGCTCGAAACAATTTGTTCTCTGTTTTGTTTATTTCACTACAAGAAAATTGACTTTTAACAATGAACTATTTTTCGATGCATCAAATTTTCGCTGGTAAATTCGACTTCTTCTGAGAATTTCTTTATAACGTCGAAAAAAATACACATGGAGCGTAGCAACTTTCCCCATTGACTAATAATTCTTTCTCAACAATTGTTTTTATCGGGAAACATACTTCTACCAACAACAAAAACATTTGTTGGAAAATGTAATGTCGGGAAAAAAAATTTCCTCTAAATAAAAAATTTGCATATGAAAATTTGGCGGTAATGTATTGGCGACGCACATGTTTAGTTTTGTATCGTGTACAAACTTAAAAAGATGGAATGTTCTCTTCTGATGAATTTAGGAAGTCATAAATAGATAATGTTTTGTGCGACGAAGTGGTTGTCGTTGTTAGAACTATTTGTTTTTTTTCGACTTTTTCCAACGATTATTTAGATTGTTGAGAAAAGGTTTGGATAGTTGAATGATCTATGCCGACTATTGTCTATAGTCATTGAGCAATGTTACCTTGGATGACGATAAGTTTGCCGTTGGAAGAAATTTTGTTTTATTATGACTTCTTCCGACGAATATTAATGTCGTCAGAAAAGAGTTTGTATAGTTGAACAATCTGTACCGACAAATTTGGGAATTCGTTGACGAATAGTGCTTTTGGCGACGAATCTATTTTTTTCGGAAGCTTTGTTCTAATGTGACTTTTTCTAACGAATATATTAAGTTCGTAAGAAAAAACATTTTGAGAATTGATAATCTCTTATGCAGAATTTTGGAAGTTGTCGATAAATTGTACTTTTGACGAGGATCATATTTTTGTCAGAAGAAATTTTGCTTTAATTTAACTTATTTAAGTTCGTCGAAAAAGAATTTCGGCGAGTTATTTGTTCATTAGAATAACAATGCATCGTTACTTAATATAGAGGTGGCAATGGCCTGAGTCGAGCCGGCTCATCCCTATAATTGAGGCTTTGTTCGGTTCGTTGGCTTGTGGGCTAAAGGAGCTGAGCTGAGCTGAGCGGCCTACGAGCTCCGCTCGAATTTTTTTAATAATGTTTCAGAGAATTTAAAAATTAAAAAAATTTATAAAGTATGAGGAATTTTTATGTTAAAACTTAAAAGTCGAAAATCATCCTCCTTTTTCTAGACTTGGGATCGACTACTTTGAACGCAGACAGAGTTGAAATTGTACACGAACAAATTGTTACGTGTACAATTTTTTATTAAAATAAGACAAAGGAAATATAAAAAATTTACGCAAACAATACTTACTACAAATTCAAGTATTATGTATTCAAATCTTCAAATTCTTCAGACATCATTCTATCTACTTAATCTTCGATCCAAAGTTCGGCATTCTCCTAATCCTTTAGACACAGTAAGTTTTCTAATATGTCGGCTTTAAGTCTTGACCTGAAACCAGACAGAAGCCACTACAATATGAAGTTCCTTCACCGACTAGAAAAGTAGTCAGCCAAAGTTCATATATAGTCGGGAATTATAATCACCGACTATAAATATTTGGTCGGTAGAGTAGTCGGCAAAACTTTGTCGATGAAGGAAATTACCGACTAAAAAATTCAGTAGTCGGCGTAAGTACATTCGCCGTCCAACATTTTCATTAGTCGGCAAATCTTGCACCGACTACATTTAGTAGTCGGGGTAACTAACACCGACCATTTCTTATTTGTCGTTTATTCCTAATACACCAACTAAAAATATTGTAGTCGGCAAAACTTACGCAGACCAAAATTATAAGGTCGGGGATACTTAACTCCAACAAATTATTATCTAGTCGGCTATACTTCATACGCCGGCCAATATTTTAGTCTATAAATCGTAATCAATTGAGACTTTCCGCAATACTTCACCGACCAATTTTTTAATTTTCTAGTAGACAATTCCCTACTGATATTTTTAATAGGTGATTTAATTATAATTATGTAAAAGTAACCATTTATAGATGAAAAATATAAATGTCAAATTTTAAAAATAAGTGATACCTCAAAATAACTATAGTATAAGCTATCCATAATGTTTGTTCACATAAAAAACGAAAAACCTGTTCATGTTTCTCTTTCAAAATAGCTAAGTACTATGTATATACGCAGTTTGGACAAAAGAAAGCTAAACACAAGTCTATCAAAAAGAGATATTACATGCTAATCGTCTATTATCATTAGTGAATATAATGGCGTGACCATATCATCTTACAAGGATATATAAATAAGTTAGCTACATAATTTCAAACAAATCATTACTTTTAATTGTGAGCAAAATTACATATTTCTTTTCAGCAACTGGATCTATCCATCTTTGCCCTCTTTGTAGTGGGTAGTCTTCCATAGATCTATCTTGTCTGGTCTACCATTGCCCGTGTCCTGAAAAACTTAATTATAAGATCACATATTTATTTCCAGCAAAATAAGGCTATGAAGATTAAAACATAAAACTGGCATCAACACATGCTTGATTACATTCATGGCACAACCAAAGTTAAATCCTACAACCAAATAGGTTAACATTGGCCGTGGGAGTGGGATAGAAGCCTTTGGTGGTTCACATAAGTTTCAAAGGCTGTGATATGATACTGATGTGGCTTTGGTTTTGGACTCGGCTTAGGTTAACACCAATGATATTAATCAATTAGAGAAGTTAAGCTAAAAATATTCAATTAAGTATCATAAGTAAATAGAGAAATCAGAAAGGACAAAGGATAATGTAGAAGATGAGGTTCAACAATTTATAGTTAGTTATGCAACCTTTTCTTTAAAGCAAAAGATGCTTTCTAGTCTATTTTGGGCACCAAAGGACATATTTAAGTCCTTTTTTCTTCTAATACTGGATGAATTGACTATTTTTTTATTTATTTATTTCACACTAATATTCTGAATCTATTTATTTCACACTAATTATTTCTAATTTTCTGTACATGTTTTACAATATATGAATACAAAGAATAGAACTTGTTACGTACCGATCCTACCTGGCAGTACACGGGGGCAAGATAGTCCCAACCGCGCGTCATGCAAGCATAGTCGGAACAAATGCGCTTTTACCTGACCCTTATCCCAGGCGGTCTGGACCGAGGGGACAGGGTACCGAGGCTTATAGGGCGGAACAGCTTAATTGGCCGACCCTGGTTGCGTGCCCAGGAAGCCTTCCTGTAACTCAACCCTGAAAAGATTGATGGGACCGCCTGCCAATGCGGCTTGTCACAATCATAGCCCCTTAGTTTACAGCTGAAAGCGACTTTTCCATTAATGCTAATGACGTGACATCAAAGACATGACTTAAGAATCCCCCCAGATGGAACCACATGTCGCACATCGAAGGGGATTATTCTTATAAGAATTTGCCTATAAATATCCAATTCGTAACCACAAGAAAAGAATGTTGAAAATATTACTCTCACCACACATATATCAAGTCCTCCATACTGATTATTCTTGGTGTGATAACCACCTGGGAAATCGTTAGTTAGAGGCCCTCAAGCTATCACCTTTACCTTAAGAGTGTCCTTGACCTTTTACTTTTCTCCCACCCAGACCGAGGCTAAACTACGTGGTTGAATAACCACGCGGCAATCTTAGTAAGAGGAAAGTACACGTAGGAAAAAGTAGCGTGGGGATCCTATTGGCAGCCATTTTTGGAGGTCAACAGATTGGCGCGGTCTGTGGGAAGCGTGACAAAAAAGCTTCTTTTTCCTTGAGCAAAGGAATCTCCCTGAGCAAGGGATCAGCCAACCTACAAAATGAGTGGAAGCAACGAAGAGGAGAACCCAAGAAGAACCAGGCCCGCGACAGACGAGGGGGTCAGGGCTGGAGAAGCCCCCCAGAGGAGGCAAGGAAGGAGGCCTCCCACAAACCTTGAACGAGAAATGAGAACGATGGTCGCCAGCGTAAGGCAGATGGCACAGCACCATGCGCAAATGCAAGGGTATATCCAAATGATGCATGCAAGGGGTGAGAACTGTCCACAAGAGTCTGACCCAGACGATCCCGAGGAAGAACATGAAGTTAATAGTGGGCACCCCCGTGACTAGCAAGCCGGGGGAGAGGCCTCTCATGCTAGAACCAACGAGGGAGGGGACAAAGCCGCTGCATCAAAAAGAAGGCCCCAGCCCACGATGTCCGCCAGTGTGTTTGAAAGGCTAGGCGAACAGGAGAGCAGGAGATGGCCGCAAGAGAACCCACAAAGGAGGGAACTGCCCCAAAGTCCCCCTAGAAATAAGCGGGAAAGGAAGGCGAGGGAAGCTGAGGCTAGGAGAGAGTCGGATTACCAACCATACGTACCCCAGCCAACCATGCAACCACAGCCCCAACATCAGAACTATGGGGACGGACAGCAAGCCCAATGCCTCGGCCCATTACCTCTAGAAGCGAACACTGGGGCAGAATATCCGAGGCCTACGAGATCATTCGAGGTGGACGACGACGATGAGAACCTCCCTTTTTAAGCCAAAATCAGGAACGCGTCCATCTCCCATGAGTTTCGCGTGCCCAAGATTACCCCTTACACATGCAGGGGTGATCTATTGGATCATGTGAACACATACAAAATGGAAATGAGCCTTCGATGAGCCACTCCGGCCTTGAAATGCAGGGTCTTTCACCTGACCTTGTCGGGGGGAGCGAAGCGGTGGTATAACAAACTAGTCGCATGAAGCATTTCCAGCTGGCCAGAGCTGAAAAAGACGTTCATAAATTACTTCTCATCTCAAAAGCCTGCATCAGCCCCGGTCTAATGCCTCCACGACGTAAGGCAGGCCCCAAGCGAGCCGCTGCAAAGTTACCTAGGCCGCTTTAATGAAGAAATGTTGTTCTGTGAAAGAATAACAGACGCCGAGGCCCTGTCCGCCCTAAAGGCAGGACTAGACATGAACCATCCGTTCTGGAGGGATGTCTGCAACAAGAACCCGGCCACCTTTGAATATCATAGGACAACCGTATGTCCTCCAACTCTGCCTTAGTGATCCTCGATTAAGCCATGGACACTTCGGTTGCCTACTGCTTTAGCTCCTCGTCAAGAGCCCTCGCGGCTAGAGCATCTCTCTTGTCAAGAGATCCCCTCATTTCAGGCACCTCAGCGTCGGGCCTCCCCTTCACCACCGTCTCTTCTGCCGGCACAGACGAACTAACCTTCCTTCCACTGGTCGACGGAGCCGACGGGCTTACGACAGGAGTCTCCAGATTTATCCCTCCCGCAACTTCGGAAGAGGAAGATGATGTGGCAGCCAACGAGGAAACGCCCCCAATAATACTGAGTTTGTGGGAGCGCCAGACGGGTTCTATGAATCGTAGTTTCCGGATGACATTTTGCTATCTCCATGTTATGGAATCGTACAGTGACTATAAAGATAAACAATGAAAACAAAATTCAACTGCTTTCAGAGCGCTTACCTTGAATGTACGACTCAAACGACACACCCACTACGAACTTCTCGCTTATCGACAAAATAACCACAGTGAGCACGAAGAAGAAGTCGTAATATCTGGGAGGATGCCTGGTTTTATAGTGGCACAATCTCATATCCACCGTCCAAATCCCAAGCATCCCATCTAAGCATGCGGACAGTCGACACGTGTTCTCAATTGCATTGCAGGCGGGAAAGCAAACCCAAACGTTTATTGAACCAAGGAGGCACGCGCCCCCGTTTTCTGCCACATGCTACCGCATTTATTGCGTACACCCTCTCAGTCATGATTGCCTGACCAAGGAAGGACAATCTTGATTGATAGAATCACACCAACAGGGGACACGTCGCCATTGGTTCTGTGAATCCCAATGCTTTAATCATCTTATTTGATAAATTCTTGATATTTGTGTTCACATACGTTATCATATTAATTTTTTAAATTAATAGTTATAGGTTAATTGTTCAAATAAACGTATTTCAAACTGTTTTCAATAAATTAGTATAAATATTAATTGAGCTAGTATCTAAAGAAAATAGTCTTTGTGGGAACGATAATCCGGACTCATTAGATCTACTTTATTACTTGTTAACAATATTGTGCACTTGCAATTATTTAGCAAAAAATTCTGCAACAGGTATTTTTTTACCAACTAAAGTAACTAAGATGAAGCTGAAAATCTCTACTTTTCAGCAACTAGATGGAGAAAGGTATTATGAAGCTTGTGACAGATTCAAGAAGTTACTTAGAAAATGCACAAATCATGGTATTAAAAGGGATTACAAGCTCAATACTTTTACTTTGGGATGTCTCCTCAATCCAAATCAATAGTGGACTCTTTAGCAAATGGGTCTATTACAAATAAAAATGTCAACGAAGCATGTGAGTTATTTGAATTGATTGCGAATACACATACCATGTTTTCATCTGATCATATAACTCCAAGAAAAGTTGCTGGTATACATGAGATTGACAATCTTTCAGCTATTAATACACAAATTACTGTATTTGGCAAAACAAGTAGAACTCTGGGTCAAAACACAAACATTAGGGGTAAATTGAATCCAAGCAACCATGATGTGCGAAAACTATGGGGCTAATCACTCGATGGCAGATTGTATGTTATCGGCCTCTCCAGATGAATATGTCAATTTTGTGTTGAATAATACACATCAGCAGTATAATCCATATTCACAAACATACAATCTATGTTGGAAGCAACACCCAAATTTTAAGTGGTCAGACAATCAGAATAGTGGTAATGTCAATAATGCTCAACAAAATTTATGACCAAGTTTGGATGGGATGTTTCAACAATATATGCAGAAAATAGATAAAAATTTGGAGTGACAGGATACAAACTATCCGAACAACATGCGTCTATCAGGAAATTAAAGACTCAAATTTGCCAGTTAGCCTTGTAATGGTAGATAGAACACCGAAGACTTTGCCTAGCAATACTGTGACAAATCCAAAAGAGCATGTAAAAGAAATAACTAGGAATAGTGGGGTACAATTGCCATAGATTTGAATAAAATAGCTAGAGAAGAGGACAAACAATTGGTAATTGAGGAAGAGGGTGTCAAGAAACAATTAGTGCAATCAAAGAAGAAGATTCAAAAGAATCTACAGAATCATCAAAAGCGAAGGCGTTGGTTCTTATCAAAACTTATGTGCCACCAATTTCTTTTCCTCAAAGGTTGTAGAATCACAAGCTCGACAACAAATTTGTGAATTATCTTGAAATCTCCAAAAAACTACATATCAACATCCCATTCGCTAACGCATTAGCACAGATACCCAACTACGCAAAATTCATGAAGGATATTATTTCTAACAAACAGTAGTTGAAAGAGCATAAAACGGGTTGTTTAACGGGGGAGTGTAGTGCAATTCTTCATAAAAAACTACCACATAAGTTAAGAGATTCGGGTAGCTTCACTATTCATTCCACTTATGGTTCTAACATTTTTGATCATGCATTGTGTGATTTGGGTATAAGTATTAATCTTATGCCATTATTTCTGTACATAAAACTAGATCTGAGAGAAGCAAGCCCAACAATTGTCTCATTGTAACTGGCAGATCGATCTATCAAGTATTCTCAAGATATCATTGAGGATGTCTTAGTAAAGGTCGATAAGTTCATATTTCCAGCTGACTTTATTTTTCTTGATATGGAAGACAACAATGATATCTCCATCATACTTGGAAGACCGTTTTTTGCTACAAGGAGAACAATGATCTGTATTTGTAAAGGAAAAATATTTCTTAGAGTGGACAATGAACATGTCATATTCAATGTGTTTAAAGCTATAAAGTATCCAACTGTTTTAGATTCTTGTTATCAAGTGTATGTGGTTAAAAAATTAGTTACAGAAACTTTTGTGACAGAATATTCGTCAAATGAACTTACAGGATGTATGATGCGTTTTGAATCAACTAAATCATAACATCCAGCTATGCAAACACGTGCCATACATTTAGAGGAATCTCCACCAGTTTCTTACAAGAGAATTATACATTTTAAACCGCTTGGTGAGAGCCCACACAGACTAGTACCATCAATAGAGAAGGCTCATGCTTTTGAGCTGTAGCCATTACCATCTCACATCCGATATGCATACCTAGGTGAATCTACTCTCTTCCAGTAATCATTGATAATTATATAACAGAGTTGGAGGAAGAAAAATTGCTCAGAATACTTAAGGAACATAAAACAGCTATTAGATGGAACATTGCAAATATCCGAGGCATCAGTACTTCTTTGTATATGCATAAAATTCTCATAGAGGAAAATTAGAAGCCATCAGTGGAGAGCCAGCGAAAATTGAATCCTACCTTCAAATAAGTAGTCAAAGCTGATGTACTGAAATTATTATATGCTAGAATTATTTATCCAATCTCAAATAGTTCGTAGGTAAGTCCAGTCCATATAGTGCCCAAAAAGAGAGGAATCATAATTTAGCATTGACTTCATGTAACCATTTCCACCGCCCTATTCCAACAAGTATATTATGATACTGGTTGATTATATGTCTGACTGGGTGGAAGCAAAAGCATTACCAACTAATGATGCAATAGTGGTGGTCAGGTTCATCAAAAAGAACATATTCAACTGATATGGAGCACCCTGGGCCATTATTAGCGATGGTGTAACTCACTTTTGCAATCGTCTATTTAATTGGTCCTCAAAAAATATGTTGTGAAACACTGAGTACCCACGGCTTACCATCCACAGAAAAGTGGGCAGGTGGAGACATAAAACAGGCAATTAAAACAGATCATAGAGATCACTATACATTCTACCAGAAAGGATTAGTCCAACAAGCTTGATGATGAAATACAGGCTTACCGTACAGCTTTCAAAACACCAATTGGAATGTCTCCTTATCGTTTGGTATTTGAAAAAGCTTGCCATCTACCGGTCGAATTTGAGCACAAAGCGTATTGGGCACTCAAGTAGTTAAAGATGGATTTGGAAAAAGTCGGAGAAATTAGACTTCTGCAATTGAATGAGCTAAACGAGTTTAGGATGGCTCCTTACGAGAATTCATTGATCTATAAACAAACAGACAAAGCATTGGCATGATAAACATATCCGGCAAAGGGTTTTCTAGGCTGGGGATCAAGTTTTGTTGTACAATTTAAGACTGAAGCTTTTTCTCGAAAAATTGAGGTCAAAGTGGTCGGGACCATTCACAATTGCTATAGTTTTTCAGTATGGCACCATTAAATTATATCATATAACCAAAGGAAATTTTAAAGTTAAAGGCCAAATAGTGAAGCAATATGTGGAGGATTTCCTTATGGCAAACTTCACCATTGATATTGCATTGCCTAAAAGTTGCAAAAAGTCGAGATCTAGACTATAAATCGAGCGCTTGATGGGAGTCAACCAATTTCTCTGTCCCTTCTATGTTTACTACATTGCACGTAGCATTAGGAATTGAAGCACATTTCCCGATTGTAGAAATTAAGTAAATTTAATTTTTCCAAACAAAGGCTGATATTCGTCATTCAAAAAAAATAAGGTAAAACATGTTTTACGTGATCAAGCAGCGATTTGCGAACCACGGTTGGATCGCAGATAACCGTAACTTACGGTTTGCCCCAGCTGGGCAGCGGTAAGCTAATCGTGACCCTGGGGATTATTTTAAACCCTCCAAATTCTTTTCCTCCCCATATTTCATCTCTCTAACCCTACACTCTTTCAATTCAACCTTTTAAATTCATCCTATTTTGATAGTTACATTATAGAAGTGAAGATTCATTGCTATTTAGGCCCCATTCCCTATATTTTCATCTTCTCAATTTGAATTGCACAAATGTAAATGTGGCTAAACCCTTAGTTATATGCTCTATATGAACTTATTTGTATTTTTAGTTTAGGATGGAGTATGAGATGTATTAGGTAGATGAATCAGTGTTGCACATTGTAGATGTAATGATTTAGAATTTGGGTATCATAGATGTCTCCATGTATATGATTATAAGCTCATTTGTTCATTGCCCTCAAGGTGTTTGATAAAATGTCCCAATCGAATTTTTGAGCATATTTCTCTATTTTAGTTTTAGGATAACATTGCAATACGTTTGGAGATACTTTGCACATACATAGCACTTTACAAGTGGGAATTTCAACACAACATTACCATGGCACCTTGTGTTGTGGTTTCCTTTGGCATAGCTCATATCTATTCATCGTCTCACAAGTGATTCTTTTTTACTTGTAGGTACTTTCAAGCACACAATGCCTCCTCGATCAATACCAACTACATCGCGCAAAGAAAATGAAATGACCAAAGCGTCAAATGTAAATAAAAGAACCCGTCCTGCACACACTACTTATGAGACTTATGTTAGCGAAGAGGTTGCTTAACGAACAGCTACTTTTGCCAAGTGGACATTACTCTTGGAGCGAAAAGTAGACTTAGCAAGTTTGACATGTTCTACCATTTCCGCCGTAGTACATGACATGGGATGGACCCAATTATGTTCTAAGCCGCACAATGTCTATCCGGAGATAGTGATGGAATTCATGGCCAACTTCAACCACCAAATCATTGATGAGGAAGAAGAATATGCTTATCATACATATGTTCGGGGGAGGGAGGTTTAGGTCCCATTCAGCCCAGACGTCATCAAGCACCTTTATGGTATTGAAGAGGGTTCTGAAGTACCTGCAATAACTAATTAGAGTGATGTAGCCCGTGCTATTTATCCAAAAAAAATCCCAAGCCATGGCCACGAGGTAATATTGTATATCATGGCGACATGAGTGATAAGTTTCACCTACTCTACAATTTCATGGCAACCAACATAGCCTCCACTTCTCACCTAACAGGAATTTATCTGGCACAAATGAAAATTTTGTATCAGTTGGCAATGGGACAAAATTTAAATTTCGAAGAACGCATCTTTAACTGAATCAAGGACATTGCATTCCACTCGAAAGGCCAGACAACACTAATATTTTGAGTCTTATTTCAGCCCTTTGCAAACAAGCTAAGGTCCCTATGCATCCATCTGAAATAGATAAGATCAATGTGTCTGTTCTCCTCCTCCGGTTTGTGAGGCACTTAGTAGAACATGTCCAAGGGCATGTTAATAAGCTGAGGCAAGTGGCATAATTTGAGATGGAGGATTATGAAAACCCTCTGGACTATATTGAGGAGCATATTGAGTCAGATGCCCTAGTGTTGCTCCTCTGTAGATTCGATGTTGAGGTGGGCTTAACTTTGAACCAGTTTTAGACTCTATGCATACAACTTTACATAGGCATATAAATGAAATTCAAAAGCTACGAGATGGACATGAGGCAATCATTGCTATACAAGGAAAGCTCTTTTCTACATTGCATGCAATGGATGAGCGACAACATCGTGAACATGAAGAATTAAGTGAATTGTTTGGACACTTAAATCAGCAACACTTTCTACCCCTACCTCTTGGTGCTTACTAATCGGATGACAATTCGGTGGTGTCTGCACTTCTTCTCAATCAAGTAAATCAATTCATTTTGTTTATTTTGCTTTCTTCTACTCCCATTGAGGACAATGTGTATTTTATAGTTTGCGGGTGCAATCAATGACATAATATTTTTGTTACGTTTGAGTATTTTGTTTATATTATGTGTGAAAAAATATTATGTGTGTTGGGTAGTATTACCGACTGATGATGATATTTATCTGAAATTATTTTTAACTCTTGAACTAAAACTAGGTGATGCTACTTATGCTTATCTATGTGAGATGTGATTAATTGTGAACACAATAATCATGAATATCATTACCTTTAGGTAGTTCATTAAATAGAATATGATGACAGAATAGTAAACTTAGGTTGTAAAAACCAAGGTCATCAATTGAAAACTCAATTACTTAACCATTTGAAAGAATAGTTTAGGGGTGGTTAATCTAATGTGCTAAAATATTCAGATATGTGTTGATTATGTACTTGTGTAATATGTTTGTGGAGTGTATTTGGCTACTAGGTGGAATCTAGGTATTGATCGGATGCTAAGAATCAAATCTCACATATTTTATATTGCAAAAAAAGGCATTGCACTTGTATTATCTTATATCTTTCTTCGTAGTCTATTTGACTCGAGTGATAAAGCCGGTCGGAGTTCTCAAAAGCTGGTGTCTTAAGGTCTATCAAACCTGGGGGTCATCGACTTAAATCTCACTACAAGGGTCATCTAGAAAGCTTAAGGGGGTGAGATTCTAAAAAAATGCAGTTCTTGGAACAAAAGATGAAAAAATATAGCAAGATTGAGTCTTTGTGAGTATTACTTGGAGATGTAGATAACTAGTGGATTTAACTTGCCTAGTAAAAGTTTGACGGTCGAAACACTCAATAAAGGGAGAATCATTACAGATATAGATAGTTACTATATCGGCTAGATCCAACCAAACTTGAGCGGTAAAAAAATAAGTATTTTAAGAACAACTTTAGAGTTAACACCTTAGGTGAGAGATTGAATATCAAGATGGGGGTGTGCATTCTTACGAGAGAAAAAGAAAATATTTGACCATTGAGGAGTTGAATATTACCAACCTAAACGCTTGTGGTGATTGGATTGGCTATGCGCACACGTACACGTGTCAGTCAAGCATCGGATAAGTAAAAATTGGTTTTTGTAGCATGATTTAGAAGTCTTTTATGAACAGTTTGATGTGTTTCAAAAACCCGAGGCAAATACGGTAAGCTATCTATTATATTAAATTTTATTATTATTTATTTGTGTGTTTAAGTAGATAATTTTGCTCAAGACGAACAATTATTTAAGTTTGGAGGTATTTGATAAGTGTATTTTACACGCTTATCCTAGTGTACAAACTTGATATTTAATTGTGATTTGAGCGGATTTCTACTTAATTCTGTATAAATATTGTCATTGTAGATAAAATCCAGAAATAGAGGTGAATAAAAAAAAGGAGAATTAGAGTTGATCGAAAGCATTTGAAGATTGACTTGATGACACATGAGTGATAAGAACCACTAAGAGAGCCATTGGAAGAATTTCACAAGTTTCGAGAATAGAATTTAACTTACAAAAAGTTTGAGGACTGATTTGTACACTTCTGTAACTTGAAGAAGACCAAAATTGGATAACTAACGAGGTTTGGAGACCAATGTGAAAGCTCTTGGAAGTTTTGGGATGAATTTTGAAGAAGTTTGGAGAAAAAAAGGTCAAAGATGCTTGAAAAATAAACGTAAAAACCAAAGTGCATAATATTAAAAGTTGAGGGACCAAATTGTAAGAAAATAGAAACTTGCATGTTGGACTGTGGCTAGACCATAGCAAACAGCAAGTCCATTTTTGGATGCGGCTCACATAATATATTTTCTAGTTTTTTAAAGTGAAACTCAAGGGTATTTGTGTCCTTTTGAATTAAAACTCTTTGAAGGGACGTAAACACTATATAAAGACCTAATCTATATCAGATTAAAGATTGGAGAAGGAAAGAAACAACTAAAAGAGAAAAAGGAAAAACGGCAAATGCTTTGAAGATGGGGACGTGAAGACGGCAAATTCTTAGTGTAAGATATTCAACTTTTTCTCGTCCTTTAATTAGATCCAGTTATGTATTTCAAACTCCTCATATTTTCTTTTCTTTTTTTTTTTTCCCGTATAATGAGTAGATAAACTTATAGTTTGGATTAACGATGTAATCTAGTTTAGATTTTTTAATTTCAATTCTCAAGTTTTGATTATGTGTTGATTATGTATTGATTTTACTTCTTCTCATAATGCTTGAAATAATTGGCCATTATTTCATTGAATTGTAGATTGTAACAAATCGAGAAGTAAGTTATTAATCTAGACCATGTAGTAAAATACGACAATTTGATAAAAGTTAGAGATACACTTTTGTTATTATTGCAGTCTTAAATTGAATTCTTATGAGATTTAATGCATCTAGTTAAGGATTATTTTGACTTCACATAGAGATATAATGGGTTGACATAATCAGATAAGACTAATTTGAATTCGATAGAGATAAATGAAGTTAAATTCATAAATTCAACCGAGTACAACGTTAGGAAGAAATCTTGAAATGAGAGATTAGATATGATAACTATTGTGAATTTGTGAATCATGACGCTTTAATCATCTTATTTGATAAATTATTAATATTTATGTTCATATACGTTATCACATTGTTTTCTTATATTAATAGTTGTAGGTTAATTGTTTAAATAAAAGTATGTTAAATTATTTTCAATAAATTAAGATAATGATTAATTGAACTAGTATCTAAAGAAAATAGTCTTCACGAGAACGACAATACGACTCATTAGATCTACTTTATTACTTGTTAACGATATTGTGCACTTGCAATTATTTTCACAACATTTGTCGACTATCATTTTGATAAGACAATTTTCTTAATATTAAGAGGAGAAATTATGTAGTTGGAAAGAATACATAAAAATGCAGCATATTATATTTTCTAGATCATCGCATAAGACAATACGAATCAGAAGTTCGACATATAATTTATTTGTAAGTTATACAATTGATAGGTGCATTTACTGACCAAAGATATAAAATAAATCTCATATACCAACTGTAAGTGCTCTAATATATATTGACGTCCTAGAAGAACAATCTATTAACTTTTTATCTGGTAAATAATGGTACGCCTGAAGCGTGATGACATTTGATTCCAAAATAAAAATATTTAAAAGAAAAATGGAGCAAATAGTAAAGATGGTCCCATTGAGAAAACATATACTCTTGGAGAGAATATGGACAAAACTAATTGTAAAATCACATAAGAGGTTCTGGTACCTGAAATATTGAAAATGAAGAGATCTCAATAAATTATGTCGTTATAGGGAAATAATGGAATCAAAAGGGAAATGTTGTTGACAATACTTTTATAAATAATGTAGCGCTTCATATTATGAAATGTAGTGAAGATATTGAAGGAACCCTGTCAAATAATTATTTGGCCAAATAAAATGATGCAATCCAAGTAATTGAACTTACTGAAGTTTCTGGACGTATAATCCGAAAAGCTAAAGGTGTATACTTATGAGAAAAATAAAGTTATGACATGTAATCCACGACTCTTAACATCATGAATTTCGCAAAGGCTTGTGTAAAGCAATCACTAGTCGATATCTTGATAGCATGTCAATGCATGACACTTGAGATGTGTATAATACATATGGTTATAACCATTTCATCTGAGATGACTAATAATACCGTGTATATAAATCTCTGGAAGATTTAATATGCCTAAAGTATATAGCTCAACCTTTTGAGAACTTAATCGATCATAGTACAGATGTGAAGTGATATTATCATGAGTGTGAGTAAATACGCACTGTACTTTTTTTCCTTAGCTGAGATTTTGTCCTATTGGATTTTCCTGACAAAGTTTTTAATGAAGTAATTTTTATGACGTATTAAAATAATTATATTCTCCTTTTCATTCACTGGGATTTTTCTCACTGGATTTTTTCTAGTAAAGTTTTAACGAGGCATATTATTTGTGTATAGGATACACAATGAGAAGTGTTATAAATATTATAGTTATGGATGTCCATAATTTACAATACATTTACCATCAACATTACTCTATAGTTATACTCTCGTGTGTTACGAATTGTATACGAAACTCTTGAAGAGAACAACAAGAAGATCTGTTTTTAATATAATTGCATCAGACCATCATGCTAACTACAGTCAACCCAAGATAGTATATGAAGATGATATTGCTTGATGGTTAAAACATAAAGCACATTTTACCAGAATTGATTTATACAAATTTTAAAAAGATTGTGGCATTGAGGACATTGACGCCCAAGATATGATTAACTCGATACAATGGTTTTCATTTATTGAAATCAATGGAGTATCTGTACTCTTTTTCCTTCATTTAGGTTTTGTTCAATTGGGTTTTCTGACAAGATTTTAACGAGGCAGCATTTGATTACTCCAAATTTTTTTATATTTATTTTTCTCATACGTTTGGTATTTCTATCTCATTGAGATTTTACCAAATAAACTTTTTAACGAAACAGTTATTGTACTAATGGTCATCGAAATGAGAGTGTTGTAAAATATGAAAAACAATATTAACGACTTACCTAGTCTACATTCTTTGAAACCTTACATATATGGGTCTATTATTATAATTAAATACATAGTTTCTCTATATTCTCTTCTATTATTGTCTTTAATTTATAACAGACTGCATTTATATGTTAGCCACCTGAGATTTTACCCTTACCAACCTCCTAAAAGAACAAGATGGTTTCACATATGAGAACACCATCATGAAATCCAACAGCTAGTTTGAGTATTAGACAAACTAAATTACTCGTTTGAATTTAATGGACTCTAATACTATATTAAAATTTTGGGTTTTATCCTTAAAAAAAACCTTCTTCAGAGAAGTATACATGTATTTATAGGGATTTTGGTACAAATGGTCCCTAACATATGTCCTTAGTGTATTTTTGGTCCCTAACCTTTTGTTTTTGGCTAGGAGGTCCCTAACCTATGCCTTTGGTTGCAAAACTAGTCCCTATGGACAGATTTTATCCAATTGTGCTGTTAGTTGGGTGAGGGTAGTGCAATCTCCTTTATTTTGTCTTTAATTATAGGGGCAAAATTGTTAAATCACTTTTTCCTCCATTTTACTCTTCATATACCCAACAATAATTTGAGAATTTTGAAGAAAAAAAAAACTCTTACCACACTAAAACACGAGAAAATCCTCATTCAATCATTGTAAAACCTTAAATTGAACCCAAGAAGAAGAAAAACAGATTGCGTTGGATGAGGACCGGTGTGCAGATAGAATGTTTCTAGTTTTGCAAATATGTAAATGACACTCATAACTTGTAGGTCTCAAATGTGGTTCCTATTTTTTTTTTTTTATGAAATTTCTATGGTTTTGCAAATGTATAAATGACACTAGTTAATTGAAAAATTCTCTACAAATGTTGTTTGAAGGAATGTTCGTGCATCTTTTTCAATAAGCTTAAGACTAATATTGCACCATTTTACATACGTTATGGACCAGTTGTGCATATTTACTGAAAAAGGTTAAGTACCACTTGCGTACATTTACTAAAAACATTAGGGATCACATATGCATCCGAAACGTTAGGGACCATTCACACACCTTTACTGAAAAGGTTAATGACTATCTATGCACCATCTCAAACAACTTTCATCTCCAATAATTTTCATATCCAACAACTTTCACCTCCAACAATTTTCATTCATTCATCTAACAACTACAATACACATTACAACATGTTACCAGAGAACCCAAAAAACCCAAAAACCAAATCTTACAACTCTCCACATAAAACCCCAAAACCAAATCTTCCAAGAACCCAAGAACCTAAAAACCAAATTTTCCAACTCCGCACATAAAATCCAAAAACCAAATCTTCCAATAACCCAAAAACCAAATCTTCCAACTCCACACTTAAAACCCAAAAACCAAATATTCCAACTCCGCACATAAAACCCAAAAACCAAATTTTCCAGCTCCGCACATAAATCCTAAAAATCAAATCTTCCAAGAATCACCCATCTTCTTTAGCAAAACAAACTTCAAAAATTATGAATGGAAGTGGAAGTGGTAGCCTTCTGTGTGTTGAGATTTTTTTTTTTTTTTTAATTTCAAAACATGGAATAGAAGTGGGTAATATGAAGAGTAAAATGGGAAAAAAAGAAAAGAAAAAAATATGATTTGACGATTTTGCTCTTGCAAGTAAAGACAAAATAAAGGAGATTGCACTACACTCACCCAATTAAAGGCACATTTGGACGAAATCTGTCCATAGGGACCACTTTTGCACTCAATAGCATAGGTTAGGGATCTCCTAGCAAAAAATAAAAGGTTAAGAACAAAAAACGCATTAAGAACAAACGTTAGAGACCATTTGTGCCAAAATCCCGTATTTATATGATCGTTATTATTTTCATATTTGATCTATGTATGGTTTTACCTCAATAGAAGTTTTAGCTTATTCTTGAACAATTGCTTTTAAATTTAGAGCTCCATCAATAATAAAGCTCAGAATGTCTCCAAATCACATCAATCAACAGAATGTAAAACGGCATGCCTTGCGACTTGCGAGAGCTTGCACAACACCATTAGTTTTACGTCTCGTAAAGCAACAATATAAACATGAAAACGAAAATAACAAATTGAAGATACTATATGAAAAAGGTCCCTCCACATTTAGCATAGTTTGGTAATAAACGAAGAGTTGAACCCTAACAAATTTAACTTAGTATGAATGATTATATTCTGACTATTTTTTTTAGTAGAAAATTAAATGTTGAGTGTTTAATTGAGAATTAGAATCAAATATTCCTTCTTGTAAATAAAATCCCTTTTTCAGAAATTGATTCTTAGAATACTTCTAAGAAATTCTTTCAAAAATTTGCCACTGTTTACAGAAGTTGTAAAATAGCTCCTAAAATTTCATGAAATCTCATTTTTTGTCACCTGTGAAACTCAATATTGGCATACTCGCAAATAATTTTCGAACTTAAATATCAATATTTAGTCACTCAACTATATAATTACCTTGTTTTATTCACTAAAATCAATTTCGTCCATAGAAATTAATTGCAGAGTTGATCTTTTAACAATATGCTTATGTGTTGTCATCGTAGACGTCAATTGTCTAAAAAATCATAGACACCCTTCAAATAGAACCTCTAATAATCAAAATGTACACGACCTCCCGACCAAACAACACAAATATATTTTTTGAACTAAAAATAATTTTTTTATTACGATCGTAAGGAGTTTTTTCCGCTACTAGAAAAAAAAAAAAGAATATATATGTCTGTTTGTCTCTACGTCTTTAATCTCCATCTCAAACGAAACTCTCCCTCCAATGATTTTTTCCTTACTCTATTCACTGCCTCAATCCTAAAATCATTACCGCCGCAAATCGTCATCTTCGCTCATCAAGACTCTATAAAAAATAAAGAGGTTTGAATCTGACCCATTCTCATCGATCCTATGGTTGAATCCCACCGCAGAAAAGCAATATTCCAGTAAAAACAGCTTCAAGTTAGATTACATAAGTATTTTGTAAGCCATATCAATGTAATATCTTTTCTTATTAATATATTAAAGAAGGATAGCCGCCAAAACATTTGCAAAGTTTTTCCCTCCAAAATTCCCTCTAAACCTTGTCTCGATTTGTGAGATAATGTAATAAATAATATATATAAGTCAAAATAATAGAAATACGTGATTCAATAATTTTGAGTTTAAACTTACAATGTATTATTAAATCATGTATTAATATATTATTATTTATAGTCACCAAATTATTTGTCACCCTCCAAAAGTTTTCTTAAATTTGCAATAAATTTTTATATTTTCATTTTCGTATGATAATAATATCAAATTAAAATAATACATAATTTGCAATATCTTAATCTTTAACAAATTCATGGATTAATATTAGTAATATAATTAAATTAAGTTTTTAATTAAAATTTATGATATTAGTGATTTGTATTAGTAATATGATTAAATTAAATTTTATGATATATGAATATGCCTGTTCGTTTTTTTATTAATATTAACAGTCCCGCTTCTTGTACGTCCATCTTAACCGTGTGGATGACCGCGGTATAGTTATGAGTAGTGCCAAAACATAAAGCAATCACATGTACAACTTATAATTTGTTCTAAAATGGATTACTCAACTAACAAAGGGGAAAATTTTGCATTCTAGATGGGCAATTGAAAGTTTAATTTTGTCATACGTGTTAATCTATCGCACGAGTAGGGGATTTTGGAAAGAAAAAAAAAACAAATTGAGCTTATGAGGAGACGAAGAAATATTCATGTTTTAGGCATTGTTATTACTGATGTTTCAAATTGAATCAATAAGAGGTTTCAAATGATTGTGATGGCTCTCAGTTGATATTTGGATTAATATCAAATTGCAGTAGATAAAGAAAATTAGAAAAAGTAATTTGGAAATATAGTGAAAAGTTTTGAGAAATATCACCTGGTGGATGAAAGTTTCTAGAAAACAAACATGGATTGTTTTCCAAGCACATCCATAACCTATAATGTGTTGAATTGGTTAAGTATTATATGGAAAAAACATCATCATACTTTTTAACACTATTTTAGTTCATATGTTATCCACACAAAATTTGAATTGCAATCATATTACAAAAATCTATAATAAGCATCATGTTATGCTCACTGACTTACAAAAATTCTTTGTGATGCACTTACACATGTATTTTGATATCACGCAAATAACACACAAGACAGTGTCCACATTTAAGATTTTACAAGCACTTTACATTTTTGCTCAAGAATCCCATTAGACAACATAAAAAATCGTAAAATTTTATATTTGATTTATATTCCGCTAGGTTGTGCAATAGGATTAGACAGGTCACTACGAAGCTTGGACATCATATTCTGGAAGCTAAAGTTATTATAGGAAGTAATACATGATATAAAGTGTTCATTCCAAGAATGATTTTAACTCCATCAGATACAAGATTACCTTTTAAATTTTAATGAAGGCAATATCTTTTGATTGTCTCATATGCTATGACTATTAACAAAAGTCAAGGTCAATCACTATCACATGTAGGACTTTATCTAAAAAGATCAATTTTTAGTTATAGACAACTTTATGTTATAGTCTCCAGAGTTACAAAACCGTGCATGATTGAAGATACTAATTTGTGATAGATCAATTCAACCACAAATGTTGTCTTCAAAGAAGTTTTCCAGAATTTGAATTAGCTATGTTCAATTTTAAACTTTCATTGAAATAACATTATGTAATATATTGTTATTTATATGATGCTTTTGCATTTGATCTGATTATAATCAATTCATTTTTATATTTTTTTATTCATATGATTATTACAGAACATAAATTCGTGCATTGCACTGGCGAAAAACTAGTTTAGTTTATGTTTATAAAAATAGCTTCGAGTTAGATAACATAAGTCATATCACTGTCAAGTTAATAAGGGCTTGTTTGATAATTTTTTTTTTAATATTATAAATTGTAAGTCTAATTGAATGTGTTGATAAAATAGAAAAAAATTATAAATCTTATAAAATATATTAATAAAAATTAATATTTGATCATTTTATAATCACTAAAAACTCACAGTACGAAAACAAGAACATGGAACCATAATCGACTTCAACGTGAGCGTGTCTATGACCAACCAGCTCTTAACCCAAGGAAAAAAAGAACAGGGAACCATGGAGCGGTAACAAACGGTGGTCCAGGTTTCCAGTTTCTAGGGTTTAAGGCAGAGAGGAGAAAATATGGGAAGCCACTGCAAGTTCTGGCTCCCCAAGAAGAACAGATTTTGTGCAAACTCCAATCTTAATAATTCCTCGTAAGCGCTCTCTCTCTCTCTCGTACACAACGCACTCACTCCACACAAATCTTGGATTAATCATAATTTATGAATTTCTTTATTCCACCGGCTTAGATTCTGTGGAAATCACACCCAGAGGTCTGATGGACAGTGGATTCCATGCCCAATTGATCCTACTCAGTAATCTCTCCCTTCTTGTTCCTTGCCTGCACATTCAATGTTTATCTTGTACCTTTTGTTTTTGTTTTTTCTTATTATGTTTGAACATTTCTTTGTGTAATAGCTCTGTGCTTGAGGAAAATCTTGAAGTTCACCTATATAGATGCCCATTACTGAAACAAGCTCAATCTCTGTCGCGTCAGCCGTACTACCAAAAGGGCGTTAATGCCGGTCAAGATGAGGAGGAGGAGGAGGAAAATCCCAAGTCTAGTGGTGTTAAAGATTCTTCTGTTACTTCTGAGATGAAAAGAAATGCTGTCTATGCCATGACTGCGACTGAGTTTTTCAAATTGATAGCTAGAATCAAAAGCGTTCACGCAACTGTATGCAATGACATTCGAGATTCTTTCAAGATCCTGGAGACTTGTAGCATTTGGACAAATCGAGAAGTTGACAAGTATTTGAAAATTCCACAGCTTAACATGTTTTTTTTTTTATGTTTATTAATCTTTATTTTACCTTAAACTGATAGGGTATTTGTTAATTCAGGAAGTTACCTTATCAAGAGAGACATGTTTTACAACAGGCATCAATTCTTGGGAATTTAGAAGAATTTGGGGTGTTGAAAAAATCTTGTGCGAGTTCTAATGTCGCGAGCAAACATTGTGATTCCAATGGAGAGTCTGAACATTATAATGATGTTCCTGCAGTGGTTGAATTTGGAGCTGGGAGGGGGTATTTGACACAAATGCTCGCAGATTGCTATGGGATCAAGGAGGTGTTATTGGTGGAGCGAAAGTCATATAAGCTGAAGGTCAGTTCACCTGGACTCAAAATGTGCAATCTTTTGAAGCAAAATTTTTCCTAGGTTTATTATGGTCTAATTTGGATGTGATAGTTACGAAGTAATCTGCAGTGTCTCTCATAGGAAGGTTGTAGTGGATGTTGTTCCTTAGCTTCATTAGTTCTTTAATTCTAACAAATGATATTTTTAATTTGTTTTTCATTGCATAATGCTACTTTTAGGCTGACCGGAGTTTGCGACAGAAAGAGAGCTTGACATTAGAGCGTTTGAGAATTGACAGTAAGGTTTTCCAAAATCCTATTTAACCAATTCTTGAAAGATATCCTGCTATTTCTTTTGCTTTAGGTTCTTTTTAACGGATACTCATAACATATGAATGACAAATCAATAAATAGCTTCTAGCTTATAGTCCAGTAATACATAATAAACCGTTTAGTCCTACAGGATTATTTGGGCAGGCAGGAGATCCCCTGTTCTGGCTTCTTTTTGGGCCACAAGGAATTAAATTCATTTGGTATTGCAAATAACAAGGTGCTTATAACACCTTAAAATTAAGCTATGGCATCCTCTCAAGACTAATAAACTCTTTGAGCTTGTCTAGCAAATTAGTGCTTATGAACACTTTAGAAAATAAGGTGCGGTATCCCCAACTTTGTCTAAATTGATCAGTTAGCTCTTAAGTTGTCTATTTTGTAATGTTATGAGCAATGGCAAACAATTTTAAACGCTTATAATTTATCAGCGCTAAATAATAACTTAAAGTGCTTTCAAGCTATTACTAGTTATAAGCAGCTCATAAGTTGTCCCAAACACCCGGTTAGTATATGTTAAGAAATTGAATTTGCAATTGCTGAAAATAATAATTGAACATAGAGCTACATATGACATAGATCCATCACCTCTGAACTTTTAGTTTAGGATGCAAATTGTAGGACAAATTATATTAGTAATAGCATTTGTAACAAGGCTACTTACAACAGTAGCTAGAGGGGATGAGATAGTATAATGCCGGTGATAGAAAATAGGAGAATTGAGGTGAAAAAACAGACAAAAGAGGGCAAGAGAGGCTTGACGGTGTCTCTGGACTCGGTTTAGATAAATTTGCCTTTGTATTATCCAATGGAAATTCTTCCATTACTTAATTTAGTGAGCCCAAAGTTTGGTAGACAACTTTCATTCCTCAGCTGGTTTATGTTCGTAAAAATGGTTACTGGTTATGTTCTTTAACATGGTTTTAGTTCCATCTTAAAGCAATAACGTGGTTTTGCCAATGCCCCCTATGTACTCTTCTTTGGAGTATGGTACATACATATAAGTTTCAACCTAACATTCACAAACTCTTATTTGGCAAATGCAAGGATCATTGTAAATTTTATGGGAACAGTGCATTGAAATCTATAGGCAAACCTACTCTATTAGTTGGTAGGTGCTTTTTGGTAAGTGTAGAAGTATTTTCCTTCTTTGTTTGCATGTATTTTATATCAACATGCCTGATTTCCTGTCGGCCTGCAATGGTTCCTCAACTTTCACTAGAGAATATGACCAAAATAGTTCCCTGTTATGGCACATTTAGAACCGTAGTCAAACTCAATACCCAAATTTTGTTGGTCAATACCAACACATTGATAGAAGATTGCTGAGGCCATTAATTACTTGGGCATGAAGAAATAGTATCTTGGACACAGTTAAGTATATCTTCTGCGGTTCTGCCTGCATACACAATGTTTTTTTATCACATTCCAAGATATAATTTTCACTCCCCATGCTTAATCACATACTTGAATGTCTTAGAAGTGTTCCATATGGTTTGAGAAGTGTTTGGATGGAATTTTGAACTTTATTTGGACACATCTTGAGTGTCCATACTTGGCTTTTGAACAAAAAGTATAACAAGCAACATATATTTTCTGCACTACTTTTTACGTCAACAAACTCATGAAAATAAAAGACGAGCAACATCTGATTAGCCCTTTAAAATAATACCTTTGTTTCCGTAATTGATTTCTCTAGTGCTTCTTGATGACATTAAGGCCTTTAATCAATGCAGTTGAGGATCTGAACTTGAATGGGGTTGGGCCTCTACAAGGAGTTGCCTATATGGCAATTGGTAAACATCTTTGTGGGCCTGCAACAGGTATAGAATATTGTCTATCCCAAGTTTTGTTTATTTTTTTTTAAAGTTAATCTCTGTATGTTATTGCCTTTCGATTACTTTACACGTCTTTGTATTTTGTCTCCAGATATGACCTTGAGATGTTGCATTGGTGAACAATCTTATCAAGACATTGCTGCTGAAGCCCAAGCCAGTTGTTACTTTAGAGGCTTAGCAATAGCTACATGCTGCCATCATCTTTGCCAGTGGAAAAACTATATAAGTAATCTTTTTATCCATCCTTTTATATTATTTGTGAAAGTTTGAAATTGTTGATTTTCTCTGTTTTGAAGTATCCTCAAGTGGTGACGTGCAAACCATCATACCCTGCAGATAAGAGATACATGTCAGATCTGGGTTTCACGAAGGAAGATTTCCATGCGATTTCATGGTTTACCAGCTGGGCAGTTGATGCAGATCATGGATCAATTTTTACGAGCACAGATTGCATGACACAACTAGAGATCTTGTATAACATTCAATTTTTATCTTCCATTTTGTATCCTACTTGTTCTAAGGGAATTGCTATTGTTCTCATTTCTCGAAGTCAATTTACAGCTACTTATGATTTCTCAATCTTCTTTTGACCTGTCTTAGGAGCGAGATGAAAGAGTTCGGCTCTGACTTAGAAGTACGTGGAGTTGGAGAAATAGTGAGAGATATGCAGCCTATCGATAGGGCGGTGTTGGGTTTCATGTGCAAGGATATCATTGATACGGGTAGGTTGATGTGGGTGAAGGCACAAGGGCTCGAATCTCAGCTTGTCAAGTATGTTCCTTGTAGCATCTCTCCTGAAAACCATCTCTTGGTTGCGAGGTACAAGAAAAGATCTTAGTATGAAATTAGTGCTGTTCAGTCTTTTGAATCAATATTTTAAATTTTGACATGCCATTGTAATAATAGATTGTTATCCCAAAAATGACTAATGCTTATTTCTTCTTACAATATGTGCATTTCAACGGAGCCTTTGTTTTACTTCAAGTTTGATTCTTAGACCATGTTTCCCTAAGCTTAAAAGGTTTAATAAGTAAGTATACTTAGAAGCAATGTTTAGAAAATCGGATCGGACTGAGCGGTTCAACCGGGAAAACTAGAACTAGTCGCAAAACTAGTCCAGTTTACCAATTAAACATGACATTAGAAAATTGGACAAGAAATTGGGGTTTTTAGCGGTTAAACTGCGACATGGTACAACCGGTCTGGTTTTAATGGTTTTCCGGCTCGAAATTTTTTTAGGGAAAAATCACTCATTTCTTTCCAATTTCTCTGTTCTTCTTCTTCTTCTTCTTCAGTTGTTCCTCATTTTTTCTCTAATTCTCTTCGAAATTTCAAGGGGCTAAATTCTTCTTTAATTCTTCACTTCATGAGTTCTTGTCGAATCTCCTCTCTTCTTTCTTCACCACGCATGCACCAACCTGGTGAGATTTTGGGTCTATTGCTGTTTTTCCCAATCAGCAAGTTTTGAAACTGATAATGTGAAAGAAGTTTGAAGTTTGAACATCTATTTCTACTAATATTGGAAGTGGATATTATAATTGAAACCAAGTTTTGTGAGTGATTTTGTTAAATAACTTATTTTTAGAAATTTTGTGAGATTTTTAGATTAATTTTTTAATTGAACCGGTTTGATCTTTTGACACTTGCTTTTTTTTTTTTTTTGTATAGGCGGTAGTAAGTTGTCGTTTGATCCCTTGTTCTTCACAAAATGTTTTGAAATTGAAAGAATTGAACTCGCCTCCTCTATCTGTCCTTAAACATTTGATGGACTCTTCTGTTTCTTTTTCCACCATTTTCTTGAAGTTTTTGAAACATTCAAAGGCTTCTGATTTCTGAAGTAACAAGTACACCCATGCTTTACGACTATAATCATCAATGAAACATAAAGTGTACCGCTTCCCACTATTGGATACGGGATCAATAGGACCGCAAATATCTGCATGAACAAGCTCCAACACCTTGCTTGCTCGCCATTTACTCTTTTTTGGGGATTGCATTTCGATGTTGCTTTTCGGTGAAGCAATCGGTGCATATTATCTTTGAAGCTTCCAACTGTGGTAGTCCATGTACCATCTTCTTAGATTGCAAAGGTCTCAACCCCTTGTAACTTAAATGCCCATATCGTTGGTGCCAAAGATATGTGAGGTCGGGGGAGCTGGTAAGTAAGCACTCTTCTGATTTTGGCTTTGTGATTGATGGGCTTTAATTTAGGAGCACAAACATTCGATTTGCACTCATCTTTGTGTGTGCAATAAGTCCTTTGTTTGGATGATACAAATTACATGCCCCATTGTTGATGAGAATTGCAAGACCCTTCTCCTGTAGTTGTCCCATACTTAACAAATTGTTTCTAAGCTCTGGGACATAGTAAACGTCTCTAATCACAAAGCTCGTACCGTTAAACACTAGTTTCACACTATCCTTTCCAGCCACTGTCATTCTAGTGTTGTTGCCACACTTCACTGAATGTTTAAGTTCATTTACTAAACTTGAGAACATACCTTTATTGCCACACATATGATTCGAACAACCTGAGTCGATAAATCAGGCGTCACTCCTCTTTGCATCATGCTCTTCGACATATGCCATCATTAGCAGCTCTTCCTCTTCGTCTAGCTGAGCATAATTGGCTTCCCTATTCCACTTGGGACACTCGTACTGAAAGTGTCCTAGATTATGACATTTGAAGCACTCCACCGTTGCTTTGGTGAAGGTTTGGCGCCCTATTCCACGACCTCTTTCTCGTAATGGTGCTCTTCCACGTCCTCTGCCTCCTGCTTGATCTTCCACCTTGAGAGCTTGATCACTTTCAGGGCTGACTCTCTTGAATTTTTGCTCGTAAACTACAAGAGAGCTTTGCAACTCATCAACAGAGAGCGATTCAGTGTCCTTGGACTCCTCAATTGACACTACCACATAGGTAAACCTATCCGTCAAAGTGCGAAGAATTTTTTGAACCACTTTAGAATCATGCATTTCTTCTCCATTGCTTCTCATTTTATTTGCCACTGCCATGACCGTTGCAAAATACTCTGTGATCGTCTCTTTTTCTTTCATCTCTAGCACCTCAAAATTTCTTCTCAAGGAGTTAAGAAGAGATCTTTTTACTCGATCATTCCCTCCAAACTTGCTTTTCAACGAATCCCAAACAGTTTTGGATTCCCAAACAATTTTGGATGTGCGCCTATCCAAAACTTGTTCGAAAACTGCTCGATCAATAGCTCTGAAGAGGTAGTGTTTCACCTTGTGATCTTTCGTTCTCGCATTCTCCAGCTGCTCTTGCTGTGCAGCTGTCGGCACTGTTACCTGTCGAGGCTCCTCAAATCCATTTTCGATTAGGCTCCACAACCCTTTGGCTCTGAGCAAATTTTCCATTAATTCACTCCAATGGTCGTAGTGGAGACCATCAAAGTGTGGAATCTTTGTAGAAACCTTCTCTTCACTCATCTTACTGTGTTTCTCTCTCTCTATTCTAAGCTACAGCTTTTTCAATATAACAGGCCCGGTGGGAATGGCTCTGATACCACTTTGTAGAGTAAAAGAGTTGCTGGATATAATGCTTGCATATTATTGAATCTCAAACTAGGCTTTTAAATAACCTTTTACAAAGCAACAGAAAGCATGAAAATAGCTAATGTTAGCTACTACTATGCTACATGATTAACTAAAACTAGAATAAGTCTTTCCTAGAGACTAGGACTTATTGAAAAACAGAAAACCTAATGCTTCTAACTTCAAGCAACTAACTTCAACACTGAAAGACCCTTTCATTTTTCGGATCAATGGTCGATCCGATTTTCTGAATATTGTTTAGAAGTAAGAAAATGATAAGGTATTCGCAACATATTTGGCCAATCATGCTCTTTCCACTTACAAGTCGCAATTAGGGGCAATTTGTGGAGAAAATTGGAAAACGGCCGACAGTGGTTTGAAGGAGAAGAGAATGTGGATTTTGTTTGTGGTGGAGGGCAGGGGCAGATGGGCAGGCGTAAGTGAAGAAGACAACAAATCATTATGTTTCTTGTTTTCTTTTTCTTTTTTGTTTCATATTTAAAAATCAAAATAAAGTTAGGATAGTCATTTTAACATAGAATTCGACTTCTTTAACAGTTCGACAGTAGAGAACACATTTGGCACACCTTTGAAAAGTTGAGGACCTATGTGTTAAAATAGTATGTTGGGGATTTCAATGTCACACTGGGGACTCCAACAGCTGAAATTTAACCTTTATATTTTGATGTTTTAACATTTTGAATTAATTTTAATTTTTTTTTTAAATATTATTACTAAAATAATAAATTTGATATATAAATACTTATAATTTTGGTTATTTAATGTTTTAATATTTGAGAACATTAAAGATATAATGGTATGACATGGGTTACAATTTTTTTAATATTAGTTTAGGTGACTCTCTTCTTAATCTCAAAGTTAATAATTCATTTAGAATGAATTTTGTAATTTATTGACATAGAACATAATAAGAAAGAGATAGAGAAGAGAAGAGAAGAGAAGAGAAGGAGAAATGGGATCAGAAAAATATATATTTATGATTTAATTAATAATAAAGTTGTGTTCAAATGAAGGCTAAGTCCCATTCTATAGAACATATTTTTTTAACTTCACGGGAACTTCTAATAATAAGAATGGATAAAATAAAACACTTTTTGAATAAAATAAAATAAAATTCGATCTGATTAAATGGCAAAATTTAATTAACTGAAAGTTGTCTTTTTTACTTGTTTCACATGGAGTAGATTTTTAGCTTTTTTTCATCATTTTCGCCATGGGCTGGAAAGAACTCGACTCAGACGAGTTAAACTCCAAGTAGTAGGCTAGTGAGTCTAGATTGATACATCGAAAGACTTCTTTTGTGATTCATGTATTCTGAGTTGGCGAATGATCTTTTCACCTAACCAAATATTGACGGTAGCTACCATCTTTAGAAGCAACATACTGATAATCGAGTACCTCAATAATGACGTCTCTGGGAGTTGGTGTCATGGTAGAAGCTCATCGCACTATAAGAGCTTTTTTTGACCTATAGAAATAGATGAAGGCAACACTAGAGGCTCAAAAGTGTCTCGATAGGGATATAAATTTGTTATGTTGAAGACATGGTTAATATTTAAATACCGTGGTAAGCTTAGAAGATATGTATTAGGTATTTTTTTTTTTTTTTTTGGGTGATTGGGAAGGGGCCTAGGGAGTCAGCGTGGAGTTTCTTAACATCATGTTTAGGAAAATGTCTTGGAACAATACGAACCATCATATAATCACATACTTGAAAGTCTTTATGCTTACGATGTGAGTCAGCAACAAAGTTATAACTTTCACTGGTTTCATCGTATAGTTATTGAATATGATCAACAAAGACGTGCTGAAGGAGCAGGCTGAAAATCGATATGCACAGGGTCAATTGGTTGGCAAGGCAAGAAACCAATGAATATCTCAAAAGGGCTTTTACCTGTCTGCTTATTGACATAATTGTTATATGTGAACTTGACTTTATGTAAGACAAGATTCCAAATACTTGATTTCTCACCAACTAAACATCTAAGCAAAGTTACCTAAACTTCGATTAACAACCTCTGTTTGACCGCTGGGTGAAAAGCATATGAATATTTAAGTATGGTGCCAAACATTTCCACAGTTGACAAACTTGACATCCCTATCAGAAACAATATTGGAAGGCAACCCATGAATGTAGACAATTTCTTTAGTGATATAGGAAGCATCAATATATTTGGAACATGGAATAAAGTGTTACTATTAAAACCTATCCAACACTACTAAAATAGAGTTATAACTCCTAGCATTTTTTTTTAATCTTAGAACAAACCCCATGCTAAGGTCATGCCATGGGGGTATGGAGAACTGGAAGTGAAATGTACAATATTCTATTTTTATGCCTTCCATAATCGACATGAGTGATACTATGAGTCAATGCATGCAAGATACTTTTTTAGAGACGACCAATAAAACCTATCTTCCACTAGGGCAACAGTTTTATTCCTACAAAACTGTTCGGCAAGACCTCCTCTATATAACTCCTAAACTTTAAATTCTCTAATAGAGGTGTGGAGAATACACAGTTTGATACCTTTAACAAGATATGTATCCCGAATGAGGAAACTGACATGATCACGAGAGAAATTATCTAAGGTCTTTATAGATGATGCCAAAATCAGGATAAGGAGGATAGTCGTCCTTCAGGGGCTCAAGGCCAACCACGCTGTTGCTCATAGCATGAATGACTGTGGAAATACGACTTAGAGCATCGATAACCTTATTTTCAACTCCAGCATGGTGGTTGATGACAAAAGCATATCCTGAGCAATTCAACCTATTTAAAATCTCGTTCAATCAACTTACGCTGGGAGTTATGTTATCGATGGGTCAAATGATCGGAGTAAATGACGAACTCTTTGGGTAACGTATAGTAGTGTGAATGACGAGGAGATTCCACCAATGCATAAAACTCATTGTCATAGGCTAAATACCGATGTTTAGCCTCATTTAATTTTTTGCTAAAATAGGCTGCATGATGACCGTCTTTGCTTAGGATACCATCATTCTTAAACCCGAGGCATCACATGTTGCTGCAAAAACTTTAGAAATGTCAGGGTATCTCAACACTGGTGCCTCACTCAAGTTTTTCTTAACTTTAAAGAAGGCTTTGTGAGCTGTAGGAGTCCAATGAAACACACATTTTTTATGGACTCGGTTAGGGGGGCTGTGATTGTATTAAAACCCTAAATGAACCTCCTATAAAAAGAAGTTAGGCAGTGAAAACTACAGGCTTCAGTTAAAATCTTATGTTTTGGCCACTCAAGAATGACTGTCATAAATGCGAGAAAAATACCCTCGGCAGACACGATGAATCCTAAAAAGAAAAAAGTACATGGGATTGTAAGAAAGAACATTTTTTAAGATTCACATACAAATTGTCCTCTCGAATGTTATATAATGCTTGCTTAAGATGATGGATATGTGCTTCTTTAGATGGACTATAGATGAAGATATCATCAAAATAGACGACTAGAAAGTTTTCCATATAGGGTCATAAAACATGAGTCATAATCCTTATAAAAGTCCTCGAAGTGTTAGACATCCCAAAATACATGACTAACCACTCATACAAGCCATAAATATTCTTAAATATAGTTTTCCACTCATGTCCCAGGAAAACTCAAATTTGATGATAACTACTATGCAAGTCGATCTTGGAAGTCTAGAAATGAGAATCTATACTTGACGTTGATTTTGTTGATGACTCGATTATCCGCGTACATTCTCCAAGATCCATCCTTCTTAAGAGTGAGTAACAAGTATAACATAGGGGCTAAGAAATAAAGAATGAATCATTTATCTAAGAGGTCTTTGATTTGCCTATTCAACTCAACTCTCTCTATATGGGTCATTCTGTAATGTGGAAGATTGGGAAAATGTCATCCGGGGAACTAAGTCAATTGCATGATGAATATCTCTTATGTGGTAATTCATATGGTAATTCCATAAGAGCGACATCAAAAAATTTCACTAAAAGGGGTGTAACCTCTAAAGGGTGTTTGTCACTCGAATCATAAGAGAAAATGAGACATGGTATGGCAATTATGGTAAATAGCATCCCAGATTCAAGGCCATCATGATCAAAATTCTTCAAAGACAAAAGTTGGACCTTTTTTTTTTTTGGCTGAGGCTGAGTGATGAGTTTGGCAATTATCTTTTTCTTAGGAATGAAAAGTTTTGCTAAGCGAAGCAAAATAGTCTTACTTCCATGACTAAACTCATACGTATTATCTCATACGTAGTTTTTGACATCGTCATCATAGAGCTAAGAAGGTCCTAACAAGATATGAGTTACATCCATGTATAGGACATCACACAATAGAGATCCTCAGAGAAAGAACCTAAATGGAAGGGAACTAGACATGTCTCTATAATAGGTAAAGAAGTCTTGGCAACCAAAGCCACTTTGAACGGACGAGGATGAGATTCAAGGTAGAGACCGAACTTAACAATGGAAGACTTAGATATGACATTATAAGATCAAATATATTTTTTGATTTCTAAGACCTTATGGTATACATCATCTACAGACTCGGGAGAGTGTAATGAGAATTTGCACTTAATCTCGAGTTTGAGAGCATTGATGAATCGGGTGACTGTGATATAAGGATCTTCATGAATGTCACATCAGTACATCAAATCCACAAAAAACGAGTCATGTATTTAGAAATGGTAGAAGAACCTTGTCAATGTTTAATAAATCGATATACCAACTGAGTCCTATGGTAGTTATGGACATATTTTTCTTTCAGTTTCCATTTCATTTCATCCCATACAGTGATAGGGGCATCGAATCACTCAAAGTGATTGGTGATGGACTGCCAAGAATGCTTAGCAAACCCAAAAAGCTTTATTTTAGCAAAATGAACATGTTGGGTGTTGTGCATGTTATACCACTCAAAGTATTCTTCAGGCACATCAAGACAATCGAGAAACGCCTCAAGATCAAGCAACCATTGAATGTTGGCACCTCGAGTTTGACTTTTTGAGTGAGGTCAGTGGCATCCTCAGTGTTGTGTCTATTGTGCAGAGACAAGTGATGACAACGGAAGGCATGGGGTAGCCTATTATAGTGTCGACCCTCAAAGAGGTCGTCGACATCGACAGTGTTGTCGTGGTCTACTTGATGAGTATGGAATGATGTATTGTGTAGGATACTAGTTTGTGAGTCCCTAAGACCTCTATATGCAGGAGGGTCCTAACATTTTGACCTATGTTAGACTCGTCAATTTTGTCATCATGTGTACATTTACCTGATTCTCTCACTAGAAGTTGAAGGTTCTCACTAAGGATACTGATACTAGTTTTGACCTCAGCGAATTCAGATTGGACTGTGGACATGTTATTCAGGAGATTGTTAATGATTTCTTTGAGGGCCAGGTGAGACAGTTCAAGGTCTCCGAGTTTCATTTTGTAGTTCTTGTTATTTTTTTATTTGTATTTTGTGTTCAATTATAGCCTTATTCTAATAATTGTTTTATGGAATCTACCCTACCCCACAATAATTAAATAATATAAAGATCCAACAGCAAAATTGATATACCTTAAAGAGACAAATTCAAAAGCCAAGAATTGCAAAACTCATTTCCAAAGCAACACGATGTCCAACGTAAAAGCTCCATCTGACTAAGCCAATCATATGATTGCAAATCATACTCTAGATCATGTGAGTACCGACTGTTGTAATATGTAGTGATGGAATTTTCATAACATTCACATGATTTAAGTAAGTAGAGTTCTCTATCTATGACCTACATATGTGAAGAATATTTTTACTGTAAATTCATGTTCTACATATATACTATCGAATACTTGTTTTGTGGCGAGTCAGATTGTAATAAAGGTTATAGATATCTACTTTTTCTAACGTTCTTCTCTTAATTTTAATTTATCTTTGGCAATTAGGTTAAAAATAAGATAGACACAACGAACATGAAATCATGTGCCACCAAAATCGAGATTTAATTGATTAACTAATTTTTCTATAACTACATTGTTTGGCGTAGTATTATAAAGTAAAACTATGAATTCTATTTTTGTAATTAAATTCTCGAATAATGCTCATTAGAGTACTAAAAACATTAATTCAATTATGATGATACACTACAACAAAGAGGGTCTATAGCGGCGACATATATTGCGACGACAAATAGTCGCCTCTATTAATTCTACATATTAGCGACGACAAAGAAATGTCGTCGCAATACCAAAAAAACTTATAGCGACGACATATGTCGTCGCTATAAAACCTAACTCGTCGCTGTTGTGTAGAGGCTATAACGACGTCTTTCTGCGTCGTCGCCACTAAGATTAGGAAAGGGCGGGAACTAATGGCGGCATTTTGGTGCTTATATAGCGACGACATATGTCGTCGCAATTGATATGCTGATGATGATGTAAGTCACGTGAATCATGTATTTTCTCGTAACGTGTGAAGGAGTCTATAGTGACGACATATGTCGTCGCTATATACCAACATCAATTTAGGCGGGAAATTTGGCGCCAATTGTAATATATAGCGACGACATATGTCGTCGCTATACCTATTTTGATTAAATTTTGTAGACGCGTGAATAATTACTTTCCTCGAAAAATGGGAATGATCTTTTAGCGACGACTTATGTCTATAGCGACGACAATGTCGTCGCTATAGACTCTTCTTTATCTTCCTCCAATGTCCGCATTTCTGTATTGCATCTCCGTATTGCATCTACACACACTTCAGAAAAAATTCTTCTCCATCTCTATTTTTTTATCTCCATTTCTTCATAATCATCTCCAATTATTATCAGTACTGTATTTGTAAGAATATAGTATTTTACAAGTATGGATATTGATAAAAGTTGGACAACAATTAGAAATCGCACAAAGTCTGCAGATTTTCGGAACGGTTTGCAAGCATTTATAAACATGGCGAGGCCATACGTTAACGACAGAGGAAGAATTAAATGTCCGTGTAAAAAATGTTTAAACGGTCTCACACATCCATTGGAAATTGTCGAGGCTCACATATTTCGTAATGGTTTTGCGGAGAGTTATGTCACTTGGATATATCATGGCGAGATTGATGTTCGTACTGCGAATGTGTATAGACAGAATGAGCGATATGGTGTGGAAGATGAGATGATGGATGTAATAGACGACGTAGTTGGTGATGAGCATGCAGGTACAAGCACCGATAGTTACTATGACGAACTGTTTCAGGCTCTCCATTCAGAACTGTACCCGGGAGTTTCATCATTTTCATCCCTAAATTTTTTAGTCAAGTTGATGCATATTAAAGTTATGAACAAATGGACAAACAAGTCTGTCGATGATCTTTTGAAATTGCTGAAGTTAGCATTCCCAAATATGAACCTGGTTGACTCTCACTACGAAGCTAAGAAGCTGATGACGAAACTTGGTTTGGGTTACAAATCCATTCATGCCTGCAAGAACGACTGTGCACTGTTTTGGGGTGAACATGCTGATAGACAAATTTGCCCGATTTGCCAGGAAAGTCGTTGGGTTCACACTTCTGGAAAAGTGAACGGGAAGAATGTTCCGCATAAGGTGTTGCGATATTTTTCCTTGGCCCCCAGACTAAAACGTATGTTCGCGACGAAGGATACTGCAAAACTTATGAGGTGGCACAGTATAAGAAGGTCTAGGGACGATGATGAAATGCAACATCCCGTTGATGGAAAGGCATGGCGGGATTTTGACATGAAACATCCAATGTTCGCAAGTGAGATAAGGAATGTCAGGTTAGGTTTGGCCGCAGACGGATTCAATCCATTCGGTGACATGAGTCTGTCGTACAGCATGTGGCCAGTAGTTGTAACAGTTTACAACTTGCCACCCTGGTTATGCATGAAGCCCGAATATCTCATGCTTACTTTGTTGATACCTGGTCCTAAAGCACCGGGTAAGAACATTGATGTATTTTTACGACCATTAGTGGATGAGTTGAAGGAATTGTGGGTCGATGGGATTGACACGGGAGACGGTGGAACCAACAGCAAATCGGTATTCAGACTGCGTGCAGTTTTGTTGTGGACTGTTAACGATATCCCAGCGAAAAGTAGTTTGTCTGGTTGGAGTGGTCAGGGGTACAAGACATGTCCGACGTGCAATGAGGATACTCCTTCAGTCCGTGTGATAGGTAAGACAGCTTATGTGGGTCATCGTCGGTTCCTGCCATCCAGGCATCATTTTTGGAGCAATTTAGACTTCGATGGGAGGACAGATAGGCGACCACCTCCGCGTCGGTTAACGCCTACAGACATTTTAGCACAGTTAAGTCGTGTCAGATATAGAAGTCCAGGAAAGCACCCAAATTACGGTGGCGCTACAATTCGTAGAAGTGATGACGAGCTCAATTGGAGAAAAAAGAGCATTTTCTATGAGTTGCCGTATTGAACTTCTACCGAGCTCAAACATAACATCGATGTCATGCACGTAGAGAAGAATGTTTGTGATAGCTTGCTCGGCACAATTATGGACGATCCATTCAAATCAAAAGACACAGTCAATGCGAGGCGCGATCTAATGCAATTAGGGATCAAAAGGGAGTTGCACTTGTATCAGAACAGGAATAAGTGGATGAAGCCTGCCGCATGTTACACCATGTCGTCTTCAAATCGTAAGAAATTTTGTCAATTTATCCGATCGGTTGAGTTTCCAGATGGCTTCGCTTCTAATCTTCGGAAGAATATTGCTCCAAATGACAGCCGTATTATCGGGTTGAAGTCACATGATTGCCATACTATCATGCAACGGTTATTACCAGTCGGATGTCGGGCGTTCTTGAATAAAACAATTTCCACGGTCATTATTGAACTGTGCACGTTCTTCAGAAAGCTTTGTGCAAGAACATTAAAGGTTAGCGACATGATAGCATCCCATGATCACCTTGTACTCATTCTCTGTAAGTTGGAAAGGATATTTCCGCCAGCCTTCTTCGACATCATGATTCACCTCGTAATGCATTTACCAGAAGAGGCAATCCTTGGAGGTCCTGTGAACATAAGATGGATGTATCCATTCGAGCGATACCTGAAGAAATTGAAGGGCTACGTAAGAAATCGAGCTCGGGCCGAGGGATCAATAGCTGAAGGGTATGTTGTGGACGAGGCATTGACCTTTTGTTCGAGGTACTTCCAGGATATAGGGACAAGGTTCGATCGACCAGACAGAAGCGAGGATGCTACTGTTCCACAGACACGGCTTTCTGTTTTTCAGTTGCAGTGTCACCCACTTGGAAAGTAGTCACCAACGACGTTTCTTACTCAAGTTCGAAATCAAGCAATTTTTTACATCCTGAACAACTGTTATGAAGTTGAGCCATTCTTGCAGTAAGACGGCGTTAATTCTTGATTATTATGCTTTTATCTCGAATTAACTTTATCATTTGAAACGAACTAATGAACGTTGATCTTCAATACCTTGTTCAGGGAACATAGGCAGGAACTACTGAACAGTGGCTGTCCAAACATCGAACTAGTGCACAGAAGAGACTTTCACGGTTGGTTCTACAGAAAGGTAAACGAACATCGACTGAATAAAATTGCAAGTTTTCAACATAATTGTTTTCAATAACTGAGAATAATTCTTGTCATGCAGCTATATGCAATGCGCCAAAGCCACAACCATCAAGTTTCTCATGAGTTATTTGCGTTGGCCAGTGGATGTTACCAGCAGGTTATGTCATACACGGCTTGTGTTGTCAAAGGAGTTCGGTTCGTGGCATATGATCGTGATATTCGAAGAAAAACTCAAAATAGTGGTGTGTCCGTCCCAGGGACTGGGGGTGAGGTTTACTACGGGCAGCTGCAAGATATACTGGAGCTACAATATGGACTGAAACTTTCAGTCTATCTGTTCCGATGCAAGTGGTTTAGGTGTGATGGGAGACGGATGGTAACTGAGAATAACGTTACCAGTATTGACATCAGTGCAGAGGCATTCAAGGATGATCAGTTCATACTTGCTAGTCAAGCACAACAAGTGTTCTACATTGAAGATCCATCTCGTGGTTCGAACTGGCGAGTAGTACAAATTGTCCATCATAGGAGCACGTGGGACACAGTGGAAGCTAACATCACAGAGATTGACCTGCTCCACAATAACTACTCTTCCGGTTTATCTCTAGTCGTTGATCTTGGCAACATAGAGCATGTATCCTTGCACCGCGATGATGATGAAGCTGATGAGATCGATGCATCGGTTATCAGGAGAGCCTCGTCAGATACTGCAGGAGAAACTTCGTTTATAAACGACGATGATGTTGAAGACGATACAAATGCAGAATACGAGGATGAAGAAACATCGAGTGAAATCAATAAGGACGTCAGTGACGATGATGTAGATGAATCGTATCATAATAGTGAATCAGATTGAAATATTATTGTGCGTCACTAAATTTGCAATGAAATTACTTTAAAAAAATGCATGTATTTTTTTCTTATTACTGTTTTCGTCTTGAATGTTTGTCATTCATTCATCGGTTCATTGGTATTGGTCAAAACGCGAGTTTGGATGGAGTTTCAACATTTGTGTACATTTTTTCGAACAAAAAAGTTCTACAATTGTACAAAAAACATGATTTCATTTTCCCATTATATCTTCAATCGTAAAACTTGAAGGATTTAAGTTGCAAATAAAATTGAAGGAAATTGAAATAAAAGAAAAATTAAGAGGACCCAAATGAAAAATGTTTAAAGTTGAATGACCCAAATAAATATGAAAACATAAAAATTAAATATTAAATACTAAATATTATTATTCATAATATTAAATCTCAATAAATATTAAATATTAAAAATAATTGATTAAAAATTCAATATTAAATACTAATAATTTATAATTTATATGATTAAATATCAATAAATATGAAAACATAAAAATTAAATATTAAATACTAAAAATTATTATTCATAATATTAAATCTCAATAAATATTAAAAATTCAAAATTCAAAATTAAAAATTCAATATTAAATACTAATAATTTATAATTGATATTATTAAATATCAATAAATATGAAAACATAAAAATTAAATATTAAATACTAAAAATTATTATTCATAATATTAAATCTCAATAAATATTAAAAATTAAAAATTCAAAATTAAAAATTCAATATTAAATACTAATAATTTATAATTGATATTATTAAATATCAATAAATATGAAAACATAAAAATTAAATATTAAATACTAAAAATTATTATTCATAATATTAAATCTCAATAAATATTAAAAATTAAAAATTCAAAATTAAAAATTCAATATTAAATACTAATAATTTATAATTGATATTATTAAATATCAATAAATATGAAAACATAAAAATTAAATATTAAATACTAAAAATTATTATTCATAATATTAAATCTCAATAAATATTAAATATTAAAAATTCAAAATTAAATAATAATAATTATTATTGATAATATTAAATATTAAAAATTTTTCATAATTTTAAAAAGCGCGAAAATTAATAATTATAAAAATTATTGCAATTAAAATATTCCCTTCAAATGAGAAAGCAACATATAATTTTCGGCAATGTATTGTCAATAGCGACGACATATGTCGTCGCTATTGTGCTGAAAATTGGGCGCCACCTTTAAGGCGCGTATTCAAAAAAACTGAAAACATGTCGTCACTATAGTTGTAAATAGCGACGACAATTGTCGTCGCTATAGAGTCAGACCTTTTAATTCCCACAGAACCTTCTTCTTTTCCATTTCTACGTTCTTCTTCCGTTTCCACATACTGCCCGCCGCCGTCTGCCGTGCGCCGCCGTCAGAAGCAGGACTAGGAGCACGAAGGGATATTTTTGTCTAATATACTACATCAGATAATAGCCCTAATTTCTGAGAACATAGGAGCCGAGTCATCCGATTCATCTTGTGAAAGAGCAAATTCTGTTGAAACCCAGGTCAGCCATCATTTTATTTCTATTATATTTCATATCTGAAAGTTGAAATTGAGATATTTTTCGGTTCAGTCTGGACAAAAAAAATGTTATCTTTTTCTGTTCTTTGTGAAAAGTACAATCAAATGAAGATTCACTAAATTCTTTTCAAGTATGCAATCTTGCATTTGGGAATTTGATGTAGAAAATGATTCGTAGGGATCTGGCTAAGTATTTTTGGCCACATGTACAGGCTGATGACAACCAAAATCTAGGTGCTTCTTCCAGACTACGGCGTGGCCCTGAATCACAACCAAATTGCCATTTCATGTTCCTTAATCTTCAAATTAAATACTGGAACTTATATGAACGTAGATTCGGAATTTAATCAATTGATGGTTGTTGTCACTTCCAATTTATTAATCTTATTTTTGCGTTGACCTACAAATTTTGAGTGCTTTTTTCGTGTATACTGTTATAACTACTGCCTTAATTTTCGTGTATACTGTTATAATCTTATAATCCCTGCAGCAGTACTGTTATATACAAACATAGTAGTTAACCTTGAGATTTGGGAGTAGTAGCAGTCCATATTCAAGTGTGTAAAATTAAGAAATTAAAATTAAGGCAGTAGTTATATGTCAGCATTTTCCCATATATGGCAGTAGTTATATGTCAGCCCATATATGGCAGTAGTTATATGTCAGCATTTTCCCATAAATTCAAAGTTTAGGGACTTATTTGCAATAAAAGTAAGTTTAGGGACCAATTTATAATAAAATATAATAAAGTCAAATTTTTCCATAAATTCAAAGTTTAGGGACTTATTTGCAATAAAAGTAAGTTTAGGGACCAATTTATAATAAAATATAATAAAGTCAAATTTTTCCATAAATTCAAAGTTTAGGGACTTATTTGCAATAAAAGTAAGTTTAGGGACCAATTTATAATAAAATATAATAAAGTCAAAATTTTCCATAAATTCAAAGTTTAGGGACTTATTTGTAATAAAATAAGTTTAGGGACCAATTTATAATAAAATATAATAAAGTCAAATTTTTTCATAAATTCAAAGTTTAGGGACTTATTTGTAATAAAATAAGTTTAGGGACCAATTCATAATAAAATATAATAAAGTCAAATTTTTCCATAAATTCAAAGTTTAGGGACTTATTTGCAATAAAATAAGTTTAGGGACCAATTTATAATAAAATATAATAAAGTCAAATTTTTCCATAAATTCAAAGTTTAGGGACTTATTTGCAATAAAAGTAAGTTTAGGGACCAATTTATAATAAAATATAATAAAGTCAAATTTTTTCATAAATTCAAAGTTTAGGGACTTATGTGCAATAAAATAAGTTTAGGGACCAATTTATAATAAAATATAATAAAGTCAAATTTTCTCATAAATTCAAAGTTTAGGGACTTATTTGAAATTAAAGTAAGTCAGGGACCAATTTATAATTAAATATAATAAAGTCAAATTTTTTCATAAATTCAAAGTTTAGGGACTTATTTGTAATTTTAGGGACCAAATTGAAATAAAATATAATACATACAAATTTTCACATACATTTAAATCTAGTATGGCTGACATAATATTCGCAATTATGTCATGTGTTAGTATGGCTGACGTGATGTCGCACGGAGGTGATGGTGCAGAAGATCCTCCACAGCAGCCATCTCACCGGCTCCCTTCGGCATGTGAGTCTGGTAAGACGTTTATTTCAAATTGTAATTATTTATTATTTTATACATATCGTTGAAGAAAATCGTATGATCAATACATTTTTCAATTTTTTTCATTTTCAGCAACCCCGCCAAAGCGACGGGGTATATCTCGAGGCATCAATCTCGAGATGGTTTGGCAGGTGAATGGGAAGATGCCACTTCCTATCGCGTTCGACAATGTCGAACGCACAATGCAGCCGATCGGGAATAACGCGAAGTATTTCACGCGCTTGGTTGGGAACCAAGTGAGATTCACCGTGCCCCCGTGCTACCCTTCATGGACAGAGGTTCCAGAGGAGCAGCGGGCACGGTTACGTAGCATTATCGAGGTATGAACGTAAATTAGTTTTGTTATTAGTACACTTCATAAATACTTGTTTTACGACTTGTACACTAACATATTCTTTTTTCACTCTTGCAGAGCTACTTCGATCTGCAGGGCGATCGGTCGCCCGACGAGTACCGGGCAGTATGTGCCGCAGTAGATCGTCTGGCGGCCGATCGTTATCGCGATTACAAACTCAAGCCGCATAATCACTTAAAAGCGCATGGACCGAGCCAACCATACAACGAGATGTCCGCCGAGGACTGGCAGAAGTGCATTGACTTCTTCACCAGTCCTACTTTCGTGGTAAGTATTGTTTATATATTTTTTACTATATTTTATATACTCTTTTAACTAATACATTTTTTGCTTATCAATTATATGTTATACCTTCAGGACCGGTCCTCCAAAAATAAAGCCAATCGGGGTAAGGCTAAATACCCGAGCGTGCAGGGGTCGAAGAGCTTCTCTGCCACGCGTTACGATCAGGTACAACATATAAATTTTTAATATCATTATAAATATCTTCACTAAATTACGTAAAAATGTATACTAAATTTCACGTTTAAATTGTTGTAGCGGGACCCCGAGACCCAGAAGTGGCCGGGGATTATTGATTCGTTCCGGACGTTTCACACCTTCCGGGATGGCAATTGGGTCAACCCGTAGGCGGCTGGTGACTATGTGAGAATTTTTAAATTATGTGAATATAATTTTATCTGACATGCATGATATTATTATTTATTATTATTTTTTCACTGAACAGGATAAGCTTGTTGAGTTCAGAGAGACTCAACAGACACAAGTCGCCTCCAATAGCGCGTCATTAGACGAGCGTGCTATTGCAAAGGAGGTTCTCGGAGAACGACGAGGTCACGTCCGTGGGGTTGGTCGGGTTCCGAAGGGCACCTCTCACTCGTTCGATTCGACCGCTGCATCGTTTGCCCCACAAGGAACTTTCCATCAGTCCTCTGCAGACCCCCAGAATAATGATGTTCGGTTTGCCATATACGAGGAGCAGCTACGCCAAATGCAGCGTGAAATTGAGATTCTAAAAAGTAAAATACCAGCTGCGCCTGCAGATGAGGAGGACGGGGACGGGGACGATGGTGTAGAGGGTCTGTAGATTTTTTGAATTTTTTATATATTATTTATATTATTTGGAAACAAAAAAATTTTTTTAAAAAAAATTCAAAAAGTTTATAGCGGCGACAATGTCGTCGCTATAGGTAATTACATTATTTAAAAAAAAAATTTTAAAAAAAATTCAAAACGTTTATGGCGGCGACAATGTCGTCGCTATAGGTAAATACATTATTTGTATTAGCGACGCCTTTGTCGTCGCTGTAATCGGTGAAGGTATGGCGACGACATAATGGTCTCTATTATTTTATCTATAGCGACGGCTTTTGCGACGACTATGTCGTCCCTATAAGTCCGTTTTCGAGATATGGTCACGACACTATTGAGACGACATTGTCGTCGCTATACATACAAATTTATATAGAGACGACGTATAGTCGTCGCTATAACTCTAGAGACACTAATTTGTTGCGGCGACATATTGCGACGACTATGTCGTCTCTAAAACCTTAAAGAGACGACTTATGAACATTCAGCGACAACAAATGTCGTCGCTGTTGCCCTCATTTCTGGTAGTGATAATCAATTACTCTGAAGGCAATAATTATATTATGCATGATCCATTGTTTATCTATGTAGTGTGCAGTGGCAACTATATATGATTTAAAGTTATTACCGGACTATAAGTTCGACGTAAATGATAAAAAACCAGTATATTTATTTAAATTAAGTATTAAACATTCTTTCTTTTTATTGCATGAGCTAATAGTATCTGAACAAATAGTGCTTCTAGAATATGATTTGTATCTTGGTTGGAGATATATTTGTATGAGGTTGGTAAAGCGAGTGCTTTCCACTGTACTAAGTGGAAACTCACCATTGCTACGAACATCTTCATACTTTTGTGGTATAAGTTCTCTTGTGAATACACACAGTTGTTTAGATTTGGACTATAACTGAAGTTGCATAGAGAGATTTGAAATAAATTAGATTCGTACTCCCATAATCATCACCCAATTCTATATGAATTGGAATCATCTTCTATTTGATGATCAGTTTCTGCTGTGTAGAGAATAAAGAGATGTAGTAGAAATATAGAATAAACAGAATGTATACTAGAAGAATAATTTATATGAAATGCCTGTTTGCAAGTGGTACTTTTTAAATATGGCAGCTTTTTATAATTAATTAAAAAATGACCATTTGGGACAAAAATACCCTCAAGAATTACATAAAATTTGTACATATCCATTCAAACTAGTCAAAACTAATGCAAATAAGATCTACAAATTCCAGGTATTGCCACCCAACACAATCCAACCCGACCCAATAAGAACAAAAATTTAATAAGTTTTGTGGTAGATTATTTTGAGTTGTTTTGAATCAGAAATTATGTTGATATAATTGCTAAAAAAATATTGGAAGAGATTGTGTTCATGGATTAATGTCTGGTTGAAGAAGAACAACATGAAAACAAAAAAAGCAAATCGAATGGCATTTGACGCTCAAGCTGCTGTTCTACATATATTTTTTCCTTCTACAGCTCCAGTTGTTCTTTGATATTTTTTTTGTTGTTCGACAAATTTTTTTTTTTTTTACTCTTAATCGACAGCTACTGTTAGATCGATAGCTTAAACCGTTTGAGAGATGAACCAACAGTTAAACTTTCCTTTTTCTAATATCGACGGATGAACTATATTTTGATAGTTCAACACTTTTACTTTTACTGTCGTTTTTTTAAAAAGTCAATAGATAGTTTTTCGTAGAAGCCAGAAAAGAAAAACTTTCATTTTTGCAAATAGGTATATATGACTTTTTGTATCAAAAAGTTACTATTTTTGCAAATGTTATTAAAGTTGCTATTTTTAAAAATGGTCATTTGTATTTGTCTAATTTTATATATTCTCCATTCTAGAATTGGACAGAAATAACTCAAATAAGTAAATTTAAAGACAATAAAATTTTAAATTGCATAATAAATGAGTTAATATGGAGACTATGATACTTTGAGATTGATAATGTATAGAGTTGTAAACAAAATTGAAATAAAAGAGGGATGTTTATGTAGATTTATTTTTATGACTGTTTTTTTTTTTAAATCAGGGGACCCGGACTTGTGTTGTCCCTACACAAGTCTGAGCCCCCCATGGGTCGAGCCTGCAAGTCCACGTGCTGCTTGGTCCGTTTGCCAACTCTAGGTATGGGAGTAAATAATTGGGCCGATGTGTGGGGCAAATGCAACACCAATAATTTGGATGATATGATAAATTAAAATTTTCTTTATTTATTAATAAACTTTGTAATTAATTAATAAGTCATATAAAGAAAAATTTAATTAATCAGTTTTATGACATAAAAAATTGTTGCACATTGAATAGTTAAATTATCATCGCTAAATTAAAAGTCATGAAGATCAAATACATATATATTGCATATTACATGTTAAGTTGTTGAGTCTAATTATTATTTTTCGTAGAGCCATACGCGGGTCAACCTTTGTGGTAAGGTCGTCGTGGGGGTTGGAAGGGGGTGGGAATGTCACACTAGTACTTTTGGTTGTCCTAGTTTTTCTTATAAATAGAGAGCGGTCATTAGAGTTTCACGATCATCAAGCAAAGTGAGAAAGGGGGGTTGAGGATTCCGATTTTTCTTGTAAACGAATTTTTCATTATAGTGAATTGCTGTAGTTATTGGGAGAGGATATAATCTCACATTGACACGAACCTCTATAAAACTTGTGTGTTCGTATGTGCCTATTTTGCTTTGCTATATTTTTACTCTCGGTGATATAGAATTAGGGAATGTAATTCTCAACATTACAAGTCTAGACAGATATAGCTACAATGAAATTAAGTATATATTTTAATATTTGGTAAATATTAATTCAGTTACCAATCATATGTTAGGGGCCAAACTGTTCCAAATCAAATATTAGTGTTATAATTAGGAATTTGACAAAAGGTTAGAAGTCATCTATAACATTAAACCTTTGCTTTTCTTGTTACATGACATAGGACATTTCTTTTATTTTTAAATATTTGTATAAAAGTTAAGATTATTAAACAATTAAAGTCTAAATATATAATTTTTTTATATACATAAAATAAGTAATTCATTTACGGGCAAATTAATTGAATGTGTGTCTAAGCTATGTACTACTTATTTATAATATAAAATTAATATAATGCTTAAAAAATGATTATATATCAAATAATCACTCGATGTTTTATTTTGTTCAAATATATTTTTAAATGATTTATAACAAATACAGTAAAGTGGTGTTGGTGGTGTGTGACTTGAAGGTGTAGATTCTTAAGTCTTGCGTTCAAATTATGCCTTTATCTTATATTTTTGTTTTAATCTATTTTAGACATAAATCATTTTTCTTTCTTTAGAAGAATCTATTATATTTGGCATAACTCAAATTAACTATTAATTACTACCAGTATTTGATTTTAACAAAAATTGATTTTTAACTATCTATTGCATTTTTATAAATTTATTACTTTACTATCTCAATTAAATAAGAGAAAAAAATAAATACAAAATTATTTATAAATAAGGTAATTACATATGAAATTAATTATATAATAATTACATATTAAGTTAGAGTTGGCAAATGGGCCAAGGGCTCGTGGGCAATGCCCATGACCACGAGCGGAGCGGTTCATGGCTCGTGGTCCAACACACCCATCCAACGGTCACAGAAAAGTAAATGTTTGATGCTGAATTTTGGTTTTGTTTTATTTTTTTTTTCAATTTCAGATTTTTCCCAATAAATATCACCTCTCTAAACTCTTTTTTTTTTTCACACATCAATCTAGATGTGGCAAATGGGTTGAACGGCTCGTGGACTCGCCGGCTCAGCCCATAATGAGCTCAGACTTGTCGCAGGACGAGTCTGAGCTTGGGCCGAAAAAAAAAGGGTCGAACTTGTTTGATTCAGTAAAAGATGAGTCGGCTCGTCGCTCGTCAAAAAGGCTAGTGAACAATTCTCACGAGCCCTAGACCACAAGCTACGAGCTGCTTGGCTCTTGTGGCTCGTGGCTCATGGTCCAACGGTCAATTTTTTGTGACCCTTGGATGATTCATCCAATGGTCACAAAAAAGTGACCATTTAAGCCTGAATGTTTTTTTTTTTCAATTTTAGATTTTTTCCCTATAAATACTCTCTTCTAAATTCATTTTTTTCACACATCAATCTCTAAATCTATTATATACTCAAATTCAATAACAATCCTCAAATCTTATTAATTATCTCTCAATATTAGTTTATAATTATTTATCTCAAATCTCATTATCTCAACATTAATCCATATTTCTAATTTTCTACTTATTCTATTACATTTCTAATTTTCTTCTACATCTTCTAATATTCTCTATATAATTTATTCGAAATGGCTTACAATCGAAGTTATAATGATTTCAATGGTCTTAATAACATTCCAACTTCTCGTGATATTGATGATGAGTATGATAGCACTGATCTGATTTATTTGGATGACATTCAAAAAGATGTCAACACACATACAAATGCAACAACTGGTTCTAGCGCTAAACGAAAAGAAAAAAAAAAACAAAGGCTAGGTGCTGGCAGTATTTTGAGTTGGTGCCCATTGGTAAACTAATAGATGGAGTCCCTGAGCACAAAACACAGTGTAAATACTGTAAGTAAAGAGAAGTTAATGTGGCAAAGGGATAATCACAGCCCATCTAAACAGACACTTCAAAAAGTGTGTGTTCAAACAAGAAAAGTTGAAATCAAATCAAGCGCAACTCTAGTTTGGATCTCTCGGAGTCGGCTTCAATGGTACTCTCGATATAAACAATTGGGCATATTCACAAGACAACATACACCAAAAAGGAATGCCACAATTGGTGGCAAATGCCGACTTTGTACTGAGCTTGATGGAAAATTCTCATTTTACGAACTTAATACAAAAATATCTCCAACTAAGGTACTTATGTGTTGCTAGAAATGCTATTTGAAAAGAAACTATTGTTTTATTTAATAAAAAGAAAGAAGCTATTATAAGTGACATTAATAATTATAATGGTGTTTTATCTTTCACTTCAGATTTATGGACCTGTAACAACCAAAAATGATATATAGCTGCAATTGCACACTACATTGATAAACACTGGATAATGCATAAAAATTAATTGCGTTTAAAACAATTGAATATCCTCATAATGGAGTCAATATTTTTCATAATTTATTGGGCGTTTTACGTGAATTTAATTGCGAAACGAAGATTCGTAATTTTACTTTTGACAATGCTAGCTCCAATAATATAGTAATTGAAAAATTAATTCAATATTTTCATCCAGAATTTGATGGTATTTTATTTCACATTCGTTGTTCATGTCATGTTTTTAATATAATTGTGAGATGGGTTAAAATTTATATATGTAAAATTATAGAAAATTAGATATACTAATAATTATATTACAATCTCATCAATTAGAAAACAAGTTTTTACTACTCTTTGTGTTGAAAATGGACTTCAAGAAAATTTTTTTTTTTGCACTAATGTAGGCCATATTGGGAATTTAACATATCTTATACTTGAATCTTGTGAAGGGTACAAAAACTGCATTACTACATATTATAACGATCGATACTCACACGGCCCAAAATATGATTTGCAAACATGATGATAATTTCACCCTATACTACAAAATATAAAATAATTTAAAAAATACTATTTAACTTTTTTTATTCTAAAAATACTGTTTTTTATTTTTATAACACTTGTTGTTTCATTTGTTATGTTTGTTAATAACAAATGTAACACATTTATTATAACTAAAATAACAAATGTAACATATGTAACAACAAGTGTTACAAAAATACAAAAACAGTATTTTAAGAATAAAAAAAAAAACATGATAGTATTTTAAGAAATAGTTTATTTATTGTGGTTATTTCTGAAAAAACCTCGCAAACATATGACTGAGAATATCTGCTCGTGTTAGAAAATTTTAGAATTTTTTTTTCCGACACAACAAATATATGTCCAGGTGTATATTATTCGATTACTTCACTAGTTTTCAATCATTTTTATTATATTGCTAACAATTTTAATAGATATAAGGGTTTTCTATTTTTTCTAATATTATATATGTGATGGAGGCTAAATTTAGAAAATATTGAGAAGAATTACCTAGATAATTTCCATTAGCATCTATTATGGATCTCATACTTAATTTAGAGGGTATGAAAGTAACCATAATGACAATTTCACAAAAAAGAATGTTCGCATCCACTAATGTATGATAATTTTTTAAAAAAGTTTTTTATGTCAAATATATGATGTCTACAATGAAAATTCTCATAAGAACGTCATACGACCATCTGTTCCAACACATGCTTCATCATCACTTGATGATGATGACTTATGGAGTTACATTAGTTCAATTAGGGGTAGTTAACATGATAGTGGTTCTTCTTCTGCTTTTTTTCTTTTCCGTTCTATTGATACACCTTTAGAGTTAGCTAGGTATTTCGTGCACGACATACTAAGTTTATGTTTGGTAGTGTTGAAATTATATTTTAAGTGTTTATATTATAAGTTGTGGGTGAATGTGTAGATACAAATGAGTTATAAGTTGTGGGTCCTATGAAATGTGTGGATAAAAAGTATGTTTGACCAGTTGAAATTTTAAGTTAAGCAGTGACAAACATGTGCTTAGTATTTTAGATGATAAAGAGAGAGAAAATTTTGATATACTATGATGGTGGAGAAAAAATGAACGTCAATACCCAATTCTTTCAAGTATGGCATACGATCTACTAACACCTCCGGTATTAAATGTAGCATTGAAGTCTGTTTTTAGTACATATGGTAGGGTTTTGTCTGATTTTAGATCAAGATTTAAATCTGACATATTAGAAAGCATACTGTGTCAGAAGGACTGAGAGGATGGAGAACATCAGATCCAAGATAAAGTGGACAGAATGATGTGTGAAAAACTTGAAGATTTGAATATAGAATACGAGAATTTTTTAGTAAGTATTATTTGTGTAAATATTTGATATTTCTTTCATCTTATTTTAACAAAAAATTGTACACGTAACAACATGTTCGTGTACAATTTTAACTCCGCATATGTCCAAAGTAGCTGGTCCCAAGCCCAGAAAATGGATGAAGGTTTTCAACTTTTAAATTTTAACTATAAAAAATATCTCATACTTTATTTTTTTTTTGTTTTTAAATTCTCCGAAATAATATTAAAAAAAAAAAAAACTAAGCCGTGGTTGTGGACCACTCGGCTCAGCTCAACCCACGAGCCAACAGGCCGAACCAAGACTCAATTGCAGGAATGAGCTGAGCTAGGCTGGTAACTCCCTGGATTTTCTCAATTGGGAGGGCCACTAAAATAATCTCTAAAATATATTTGACGACTCTAAATAATATTTTTCGTGTCCTTGAAGGGTTTTAAAAATATAAATTTTGCGAAAAATAACAAGCGCGCAACGGAAAATGATTGTTCTTCAAATTTTCATGGTTTTGCCTATACCGTGATAGGTGTCGTCACAATTTATTTGACCATTCAAAAAAATTCAAAAATTTCAAACTTTTTATTGTAGATACTTGGGACTACAAACTACAATATATTAAAATTTCAAACCTTAGCTAAGTCGTTTGTTAGGTACAAATGTTAGTTGAAGTTGCTTGAAAAATTGCTCAGGTGCCTTAAGGTAGCCTGCTAGAATGTTCATAATAAATTCATACAGACGATATAATCTTTTAGTGATTCCAATTGCTGTTATTAGACCACATATAGCTCTTAGCCACTGACTTCGTTCAAAACTCTAGACGTACAGAGAGTTATGATTTTTCAAAGTATGGGCAGTAAGCTGAAAAATTCTAAAAAATAAAACTAGGCAATTTCTCACTTAAAACTTTAAATGGAAAATAAATCAATATCATGTTTTTCATACATATTACATAATTAACTACTGAAAATTCAATGCTTAAAATATCGTATTTATATCATGATTGACTCGATCATCTCGAGAAATTCCACGTTGTGATAGCTAGTCTACGCCATCGCATCAACGCTAACCAATTCAATTTGAAAATTTGTTCGTTTTGAGGTGAGTATTTCATAAGAAACACTCATTAGCAATACATAATAACATGTGAAAAAAACTATATGGAAACATAAATGCGATATGCATCATTTTTAAATGTACATAGGAACACATAAATTGGTAGCCAGCACCACATAAAATCATAAGTGATTACCTTCAATCACTAACATATTAAAGTGATTACCTTCAATCACTATCATAACGTTTCTTTATAATTAAATTTTCATGGAAAATTTTTCAAACATCATTTAAAAATCATAGTAAAAGTAGTACATAAAACTACCTCGAAATAGAGTTTTCGGTTGAAGTTATGATGAATGAATTGTTACTGCACCTTTTCCAAAATAAATCGGTTCTTTTGCCTTTTTGTTTTCCCAAGTTATAGTATGGTCACAAGTTTCAAATTAAGTTGAAAAATAGAAAATTATGGGCTGAATTTCGGAGATAAAAGTGGCTGAATTTTTTTTCTAGAACACTGCAACAACTTACTGCTTGACTGGAAATTTGGTGACGAAAGAAAGAGAATAAGATTTATATATATTGGTTGATAAATGAGGAAAATTCTAGATACTTTTCTAGTCATTTTTAGTGGCTGAAAATTAAGATGAAAGTGACAAATAAAGTAAAGAAAAAATATAGCAAACACTTACTGCTGCACTGAAATTGAAGGGAGAGAAAGTGGAGTTTGTTGCTTAAGTTCTATGTTGATTTTCCTTGGGGCTAAGAGCACACTTTAGGGACAAAATTGGAAGGTGATTAAGTGAATTCTTTGCTTCCAAATTTGTGAAGAAGAAGCAAGGATAAAGCTCCTAATGATGGCCGAAAATCTGGAAAGAAAATGGGACTTGTTGTATTTATGGGGCTAAAAATAGAGTGAATTGCTGGTGTTTATGTGGAATTGAAATGAAAGGAAAAATGGGGGATTATGGCAAAAGAAATTGAAAACTTGTAGGGAAAAATAGCAATTATGTTGGTGGCTGAATGTGAGGGAAAAAGGGGCTGAAAATAGGACTAAAAACTAGGAAATGGAAAATGGTTTTCTTCAGGTTAGGGAGGCTATTGTGGTCGATTTTCAGAAATTTTCTTACGAGTATTTCAGCTGTAATTTAAGTGGAATAGAGGGTGTGAAAAAGGGTAGGTAGTGGATGGTTTTTGGCAGGAAACAAGGGGTAATGTAGCCGATGGAAATATGGGACCTAAAGGATGGTTTTCATTAGTTTTGGAGAGGAAATCTGGGGGATGTTTTCATCAAGTTTAGGGGGGGATCATGGGGAGGTTTTCAACAATTAGATTGGGGGTTAATTAGTTGCAATTTGTGGGTAACAAGGTGGGTAAAAAGTGTTGATCATGGTGGAGAAAATGGGAGAACGTTGGTGGTTTTGCTTAGTCTTTAGGGGGTGTTTGGAGTTATAAATTGGTGGGGTTAAGGCACTGTTTGGTGTATTTAATTTGGCAATAAATAAAGGGTTGTTTGGAGAAGTCTTTCTTGCAGTAGAATAGTACGATAATGAAGTTTATTCTAAGTGAAAATTTGACTGAAAAATGGTCGAAACTAAGATGAATGAATTGACCAAAAACAGGAAGAGAAGATGTTTTGTTTTCGTTAGTTTTCAATTTTTCGATTGGTCTAAAATAAATCTAAAATTAACTCAAGATAAATTATTCAGTTTAAGAAAATTTAATTAGTCTCGGTGATTAATAAAATTTCATGTATGTCATATCAAATAAAGGCAAGCTCGTATAAAATAATCGCAACTAAAATATTTTAAATCATACTCAGAAGTTCATAGCAACGCTAGAAGTTAAAATTTTATTTCCTTGAAATTAAAAGATGAAAAATTTTCGGTCGTTACAAGGCTCGTGCTCGGTGGGTAAGCTCGGCTCGGCCCATTGCCATCTCTACGTCAATCTTTCAATCTATTATACACTCAAATTCAACAACAATTCTCAAATCTAATTATCTCTCAATATTAATTTATTTATTATTTATCCCAAATCTTATTATCTCATTATCTCAATATTAGTCTATATTTCAAGTTTTCTACTTCTTCTACTACATTTCTAGTTTTTTACTACCTCTTCTACCTTTCTTCATATAATTTATTCAAAATGGTTTACAATCGAAGTGATGATGATTTCAGTGGTCTTTAGCACTGATCCGATTGATTTAGATGGCATTTAAAAAGAGGTCAACATACATACACATACAACAACCGGTTCTAGCACTAAATGAAAAGTCAAAAAATAAAAGGCTAGGTTGATGTGAACCTGCAAATATTGAAGTCTCGGAACCCACAACCAAGATTGATAATGAACCCCAAGAAAGCTATAATCAAGCAGTAAGACCTTGACCCGATGATTTCTTGAATCAAAGAACCAAGTTTGAATGCCACAAATATTTTTGAAGTCTTTGATAAGTTTTTGTTAGTTCAATTAAAAACAAAGAAGAAAAGTGAATCTAACTTTCATTTAATCTCTCGATAATCAAAGTTGAATTTTGTCTACAACGAGAAGTTTTTATATAACAAAAATCAATGAAATCCTAATCTAATTTAGAAATAAATAAAAAATTAACAAAATTAGAGTTCTAATTGGAAAAGGAAACAAAATCCGAAAAAATCCGAATTTTCTCGAATTGCCCAGGCCTAATTTTCAATCGTTCACGTTTTGATCTCCAAACTTTGAATTATGCTCATTTTGGGGCCCTTCATTCTTCCACTAGCCTCCAGTATGTCTTTAATATGATCATTGCTTTGAATCAAATGTACTAAGGTTGGTTTTTCCTTTGTCATACTCATTTTAAAGGTTGATGTATTCACTTTGCGTGTCGGTTTCGGCCCACGTAGTTTGGACAAGACTTTATATGGCGTCCCTGATCTTCTTGGCTCCACCGGAATATATAACGAGTCTTGGCTAGCTGGTCCGTGGCTCGCATCATAGGTGGTGGCAGCATTTTTAGTTGGTGCCCACTGGTAAACTAATAGACAGAGTCTCTGAATACAAAGTACAGTGTAAACACTGTAAAGAGAAGTTAGCATGGAAAAAGAGAATATGATGCGAACCCGTGAAGATGAAATCTCGAAACTCACAACAAAGATTGATAATGAACCTCGAGAAAGCTAAAATTAAGCCGCAAGACCTTGACCCGATGATTTCTTAAATCAAAGAACCAAGTTTGAATACCACAAAGATTTGCGAAGTTTTTGATAAGTTTTGGTTAATTCAATTAAGAACAAATAAGAAAAGTGAATCTCACTTTTAATTTAATTTCTCAAATAATCAAAGTTAAAGATTGTCTACAATGAGAGTTGTTTATATATGCAAAAGTTAATGAAAACATAATCTAATTCGGAAATAACTAAAACTTACAAAATAGAGTTCTAATTGGAAAAGGAAACAAAATACGAATTTCCCCGAAATTAAGTCCAGGAGGTCTCCCGGACTTAGAGTTTAGGTTCTGCTTTAAAAAAAAAGGCTTGGGCGATCGCCCAGGCCAATTTTCAACCTTCTCTTTTTTGGTCTCCAAACTTTAAATTATGCTCATTTGGTCTTTCAATCTTCCACTAGCCTCCAATATGCCTTGAATATGATCCTTAGTTTGAATCAAATGTACTAAGGTTGGTTCTTCCTTGGTCATACTCAGTATGAATGTTTATGTCTTGCTTGTTGCACTTTGGGTGTCAGTTTCGACTCACGTATCTTGGACAAGACCTTGTATGGCGTCTTTGATCTTCTTGGCTCTCGATCTCATTATTGGCCCTACCGAAATATGTAACGAGTCATTGCTAGCCAGTCCATTATCACCTCATTCCTCAAAAGGATTGGACCTCAAATCATCACCTACATCAATGGGAGAAAGATCAGAAACATTGAAACTAGTAGACACATTATACTCACCTGGAAGATCAAGCGTATAAGCATTAATATTTATCCTCTCAAAGCCTTGAAATGGTCCATCTTCTCTAAAAAAAAATTGTTCCTTCTTCATATGCACCCAAACCCAATCATCAAGCTCAAAAATAAGTCTACGGCCTTTGTTGGCTTTAGCTATATATTCTTTAATCTTATTTTCAAATTGTTGCCTTTGAAACTCATTTGTCTCATCTAGATTACTTATATAGGCTGGTCGGTTTGGAATAATAGCTCCAGATACAAAGTCAATTTGATATTCAATATCTCTAATAGGTAGTAACCTACTAGACATCTTTTCAGGTAACACCTTCTCAAATTCCTGCGGTACAAAAATGGACAAACTGGAGAGGAATTTGTTAGTTTTGCTAAATACAATCTCATTTTTTTTCCTCCCTCATTTTCATTTCTTGTACTTCTACCTCACTTTTTCTTTTCTGCTTTTCTAAATCGTCTACCTTAATTTGTGCATGAAGAGCATGTCTGGAAAATAGGACTTCACCTTCTACATGGTACTCTATACTATCATCATCCAATTCAGGCATCACATCACTATCACACTCATCTTCAGTCTCCACTTCTAAATTATCATGCAAAATCATTACCCATTTGTTTGGACATTGTGATGTAATGTGCCCATAACCTAAACATTTAAAATATTTGATATCCCTATACTTAGGAGGTTGGAAATCTGACTTGAGTTTATTTTTGCTAGTTATATCCTCTTTTTCCTTAGGTGGTTCGGTCCTCCCCTTCGAAATAGTCCTATCACTCATATTATTACTGGACTTCAGTTTCCAAGGAGGGTTATATATCAAAGAATACCTAGCTGCCATTTTTCTTTTCAATTGCCTCTCCACCTTCATAGCCATTTGCACCATGTCATCCAACTCCACATGGTGTTGTAATTCAATTACATTGGCTATATCTCTATTTAATCCATTCAAAAAACTGGCCAATGTGGTCTACCTATCCTCCTCAACATTAGCCATAATCATAGCCACCTCCATCTCATTATGGTAATCCTCTACACTATTTGAATCTTGAGTAAAGCTCTACAATTTTTTATATAGGTTCTTATAGTAATGATTAGGTACAAATCTCCTTCTCATGAGAGCTTTTAAATCACCCTAAGTTTCTACAGGCCTCTCGTAATTTCTCTTCTTATTTGTCACTAATTGATCCTACCATATTATAACATAGTCATTGAACTCAATTACTGCTAATTTCACATTCTTCTCTTTCGAATAACTATGGCAATCAAATATTAATACCAACTTTATTTCCCACTCTAAATAGGCTTCAGGGTTATTCATACCTTGGAATGAAAGTATTTTTATTTTTATATTCCTAAGGTTTCTATCTACCATACTGTGGCCTCATAGTCTTCTCCTCTAGGTATCCTTTCACACATATCTCCTATATGCTTCATCCTACACATCTCAGCTACATAATTATAATCATCAACATTTTCAAATTCAGTGATAGGGTTATGATCATGCCTATTCTATCTCATGTCATTAGGGATCTCGTGTTGTTGCCCCCTTAGTAGGGTTGTAATCACCGTATCATGCCTATACATCCTACCCATCGCCTCTTTATTGCTATCCCTCATCTCATCAAATACCATGTTCATCTGCTCAAATTACTGGTGCATGGCTTTTAACAAAAAAAATTGGTTGTTTTCTTCCCTAGGTGTTGTTTCTTCATTATTAAATATTTTGGGATGAAAAAAATAGAAATTATGATTGAAAGAAAAATTTGACTTCACGTGTTTACACTTGTGTTTATCTCTATTTGGCTTTTTTTCTGATAATAATCTTACCACTCTTTTTTTTTCTTACCAAGTTCTCTAAGGAACTAACTAAACTCAATCAAGAATTCGATCTCCGCAATGTTTAAGAACAAGAAAATAAGGACATAAAAGTCAACGAGAACTTGGATTTGAATACTTAAGCACCAGATGACAACATGGAGTGTTTGTCTCTTACATTTTCTTGAATTTTTGTTTTTTAATACTTTTTTATCCAACGCAAGAAACTAATAAAAAAAATTATTACAAGGTAAGAACTAAAAAAGAAATATTTTGGTACATTAATGGATCGTGCCCAAACAATTATTGAATGTTATATATATTTGCAAATATTGAATCTCAGAACTCACAACAAATATTGATAATGAACACCAAGAAAGTTAAAATTAAGCCACAAGACCTTGACCCGATGATTTCTTGAATCAAAGAACTAAGTTTGAACGCCACAAAGATTTTCGAAGTCTTTAATAAATTTTTGTTAGTTCAATTAAGAACAAAGAAGAAAAGTTAATCTCACTTTTAATTTAATCTCTCAAATAATCAAAGTTAAAGATTATCTACAATGAGAATTGTTTATATATGCAAAAATTAATGAAAACCTAATCTAATTCAGAAATAACTAAAACATAACAAAATAGAGTTCTAATTAGAAAAGGAAACAACATTTGAACAAGATACGAATTTCCTCGAAATTATGCTCGGGCGATCGTCTAGAATTAGCGATCGACCAGTGTAATTCTAGACGATCGCCCAAGCTTAGAATTTAGGTTCTGCCTTTAAAAAGAAGGCTTGGGCGATCGCCCCATGTTTGTGATCGCTCAGGCCAATTTTCAGCCTTTCGCCCTTTTGGTCTTCAAATTTTGAATTATGCTCATTTTGGCCCTCCAATCTCCCACTAGCCTCCAATATACCTTGAATATGATCCTTAGTTTTAATCAAATGTACTAAAATTTGCTCTTCATTGGTCATACTAAGTTTGAAGGTTGGTGTCTTGCTTGTTGCACTTTGTGTGTTGATTTCGACCCATGTAGCTTAGACAAGCCTTGTATGGCGTCCTTGATCTTCTTGGCTCTTGATCTCGTTATTGGCCCTACCGAAATATGTAACGATTCATTGCTAGCTGGTCGATAGCTCGCATCTGGATAGACACGTCCCATCTAAACAGACACTTCAAAAAGTATGTTTAAACAAGGAAGGTTGGAATTAAATTAGGCAGAACTCTAGTTTGGCTCTCCAGGAACGATCTAAACAATTGGATACATTCACAAGATAGCTTACACTGCAAATGAATGCTGCAATTGGTGGCAAGTGCCGAATTTCCACCAAATTTGGTGGAAATTCTTCATTCACGAAGTTCATACAAAAATATCTCCAACCAAGGTACATATATGTTGCTAGATATACTCTTCAGAAAAATATTATTGTTTTATTTAATAAATAAAAAGAAGCTATTATAAGATATATTAATAATTATAATGGTGTTTTATCTTTCACTTCATACTTATGGACCGGTAATAACTAAAAAAGATATATGGCTGCAACTGCACATTACATTGATAAATACTAGATAATACATAAAAAATAATAGGTTTTGGAACAATTGACTATCCTCATAAAAGAGATAATATTTTTCATGTTTTACTGGGTGTTTTATGTGAATTTAATTGTGAAACGAAGATTCGTAATTTTACTTTTAACGAAGTGAGTCCAACAATACAGTAATTTAAAAATTAATTCAACATTTCTATTCAAAATTTGATGGCATTTTATTTCACATTCGTTTTGTATGTCATGTATTTAATTTAATTGTGAAAGATGGTTAAAATTCATAGATGTACAATTATAAAAAATTAGATACGCTATTAATTATATTACAGTCACACCAGTTATAAAACAAGTTTTTAGTGCTCTATGTGTTGACAATAGACTTCAAGAAAAATATTTTTGAACTGATGTAGGCCATGTGTGAATTCAACATATCTCATGCTTCAATATTGTGAAGGATACGAAAATTGTACTACTACATATTATAACAACCGACACTCATACGGCCCAGAATATGATTTGCAAACATATGACTGGAAAAAATCTACTCATGTTAGAAAAAATTTGAATTTTTTTTTTTTTACACAACAAATGCATGTTCAGGTATATATTATTCGACTACTCTACTAGTTCTCAATCAATTCCAATATATTGTTAACAATTTTAATAGGCATAAGGAGTTTGCTATTTTTTCTAATATTATATATGTGATGGAGGCTAAATTTAGAAAATATTGGGAAGAGTTGCCTATGTTATTTCCATTAACATCTATTATGGATTCCATACTTAACTTAGAGTGTACGAAAGTAACTATAATGACAATTTTATAAAAATTAACGTACGAAAATCCACTAATGTATAGTAATTGAGAAAAACAAATTATATCAAATATATGAGGTTTACGCAAAAAAGGCCTGTACGAACGTCATACAATCCCCCTGTTCTAACACATGCTTCATTATCACTTGACGATAATGACTTATGGAGTTACCTTAGTTCAGTTAGGGGTAGTCAACATGATAGTGGTTCTTCTTCTGCTTCTTTCCTTTCTCGTTCTAGTGATACACCTTTAGAGTTAGCTAAGTATTTCGCCCATGACATACTAAGTATTTTAGATGATGAATAGAGAAAATTTTGATATACTACGATGGTGAAGACAAAATGAATGTCAATATCCAATTATTTCAAGTATGGCATGCGATATACTAACACCTCCGGTATCAACTGTAGCATCGGAGTTTGCTTTTAATACAAGTGATAAGCTCACAACAAGGAATGAAGTTTTCACCGACTAAATTTTACTGACTAAAAATTGTTGGTCGGTATAAATTGTTTTTACCGACTAAAATTATTCCATGGTCACCCAAACATTATTGGCTGGATTGGCCAACCCATGGAAGGATTCATCGACCAAAAATGTAGTCGGCAAAAGTGTTAATGCCAACTACAAATATTATAGTCAGCCAAAACTTACGCGGGAGGTTTTCCTGCGTTTAAAAAATTAGCGGGGCATAATCTCCGACGAAGTATTTGGGTCGGTGGTATTTTGGCCGATTTTTACTGACTGCCAAATTTCTAGTCGACAAAACCATTTTTACCGACTAAAAAAGTAACATGGTCGTCTAAACATTAGGGGACTGTAGTTGGCCAAGAAATAAGGATTCAACGACCATGAAATTAGTTGCGAAGGATGCTAATACCGACTACAAAAATTGGGGTCAGCATAAAATTGTACAACTTTTTCGCACATTTAACAAAATGGCAGAAAGTAATGATCGACTAGATTAATGGGTATATGGGGTCAGTTGTTAGCCTGTTTTTTGGGGGAGAACTGATGGCGGGCTCACTGAAAATGTTTGGCCCATTCCATTCTTGTTTTCCATTTTCAATACATCTCTCTCAAACTCTCACACATAGTGGTCGCTACTAATTCTCTTCTCTCTCTCATTCTCCATTGACGCACATCTTCTCATCGGCATGGTTCGAAGTCCCCATCCACCGGTGGTATGTATTTTGCTTTGTTAATTTATTTTTGTTTTGCTTATATTTCTTGAAACTCACAAGTGGTATACGTACTTTGTCCAGAGCCCTTGCTCCATTGCCGTCGCCGTCGCCGTCGCCGTCGCCGTCGCCGTCGCCATTCTAGGTTCACTCCATCTATCTGCTTTTGTATTTGATTACTAAAAGCCATTTGTACTCCTTTTTCTACGTAGGTGTATACACCGAGCCCTGAGTATGCGCGTGCAGAAGCAAGAAAATCTCCTGTTGTCGATGGAGTTGTTATGAGAAATCCTGATGGTAAAGAAGTAAGTAATTTTTCATATGAATCTGGAACATTTTATTTTGATATCATGTATTTGGGTTTTTCCCCCTTTAGGAAATAAATATCAAAGTGAAAATGGTGTTTTATGGAGTTTGTGTTAGGTTTCTGGAATTATGATTTTTGAATATTGTGTAGCACTATGCAGAGTTAGGTATGGGTGGATATGTTATTTTCTGCTAAATCTTACCTTGGCATATGACACCGGTTTTTGATCTGTCTCATGTGTGAGCCTCTCCACTTTCTCACATATAAACACCTACAATGAACTATGCTGAATTTCTGCCTCTTTTTCCATAACATGTTGCTTCTGACATTTGTGCATTACTACTTGCACTAGTTATCGATTGTGATTCTTACTTCATTTTTCTTAAGATACTTTGATTGCTTATGACATTTGTGCATTAATATAGTATATGCACATATGAATCTTGTTTTCTGCTATTCTCATACATATCATTTTTAGTCAAATTATGAAATCTAGTCCTTCTGTATGTTGGTTAGGCTTGTCAAGAATTTAGAGGATCTGAGCTACTTTGTCACACTCCATTTTCTCTTGATATCTTATATAAGCAAAACCTGAAACTTGATATGAGATTTGCAACATATTAATACATCTTTTTAATCCATTTGAGCATGAGAGTAATGAACAAGGACTGAGCTTCTTGGATTCCAGTACACCAGCTTTTCACTCTAACCAAGAGGTAATAATTCCACCATAGCTTCGTATTTCCTTTTCATAACCTTACCTATTTTCTAAAATTGTGAAATTTTAGTATGTACTAGAAAGATTAGTTTTGATTACTAGGTCATTAACTGAGAGACAAAATGAGGAGTTGACAACTTAATCTCCATGCTTGTTCTAATTTCATTTTCTTGATTTATATATAATGAGTTCTGTTAACCTCAAAAAATGGCTGCCAACAGGATCCCCACGCTACCTTTGCCTACGTGTACTTTCCTCTTACTAAGACTGCCGCGTGGTTATTCAACCACGTAGTTTAGCCTCGGTCCAGGTGGGAGAAAAGTAAAAGGTCAAGGACACTCTTAAGGTAAAGGTGATAGCTTGAGGGCCTCTAACTAACGATTTCCCAGGTGGTTATCACACCAAGAATAATCAGTATGGATGACTTGATATATGTGTGGTGAGAGTAATATTTTCAACATCATTTTCTTGTGGTTACGAATTGGATATTTATAGGCAAATTCTTATAAGAATAATCCCCTTCGATGTGCGACACGTGGTTCCATCTGGGGGTTCTTAAGTCACGTCTTTGATGTCACGTCATTAGCATTAATGGAAAAGTCGCTTTCAGCCGTAAACTAAGGGGCTATGATTGTGACAAGCCGCATTGGCAGGCGGTCCCATCAATCTTTTCAGGGTTGAGTTACAGGGAGGCTTCCTGGGCACGCAACCAGGGTCGGCCAATTAAGCTGTTCTGCCCTATGAGCCTCGGTACCCTGTGCCCTCGGTCCAGACCACCTCGGATAAGGGTCAGGTAAAAGTGCATTTGTTCCGACTATGCTTGCATGACGCGCGTGTGGGACTATCTTGCCCCGTGTACTACCAGGTAGGATCGGTACGTAACAATAGTCCCCCAAGTTCAGAATCTGTCATTTATGTGGGATGCTGGACTTGGATGCTCGTTTTAAAAGTTTGAGCGAGATTGGAGTCCTCCAAGGCTCGGAATGCTCATTGATGTGGATGGTGAGCCTTGGAATCCGTTGAGACTTTTGTTGTGGCACGGATATAGGATAAAAGTTGTGGCGAGGTGGGAGGGCTGTCAAAAAAGCCGAGTCCCATGATGGGGGAGGTTGAGAGAATCGAGTCTCTTGTTGGGAGAGGTTGAAAGATAGCTGAGTCCCATGTCGGGAGAGGCTGTCAAAATAGCTGAGTCCCAGGATGGGAGAGGTTGTCAACATAGCCGAGTCCCAGGATGGGAGACGCTGAGAAAGCCGAGTCTCTTGTTGGGAGAGGCTGAAAGATAGCCGAGTTCCATGTCGGGAGAGGCTGTCAAAATAGCCGAGTCCCATGTTGGGAGACTCTGTCAAAATAGTTGAGTCCTAGGATGGGAGAGGCTGTCAACATAGCCTAGTCTCGAGATGGGAGAGGCTGAAAGATAGTCGAGTCCCATGTTGGGAGAGGCTGTCAAAATAGTCGAGTCCCATGTCAGGAGAGGCTGTCAACATAACCGAGTCCCAGGATGGGAGAGGTTGTCAACATAGCCGAGTCCCAGGATGGGAGAGGCTGAGAAAGCCGAGTCTCTTGTTGGGAGAGGCTAAAAGATAGCTGAGTCCCATTTCAGGAGAGGCTGTCAAAATAGCCGAGTACCATGTCGGGAGACTCTGTCAAAATAGTCGAGTCCTAGGATGGAAGAGGCTGTCAACATAGCTGAGTCCCGGGATGGGAGAGGCTAAAAGATAGCCGAGTCCCATGTTGGGAGAGGCTGTCAAAATAGCCGAGTCCCATGTCGAGAGAGGCTGTCAACATAGTCGAGTCCTAGGATGGGAGAGGCTGTTAACATAGCCGAGTCCTAGGATGGGAGAGGCTGAAAGATAGTCGAGTCCCATGTCGGGAGAGGCTGTCAACATAGCCGAGTCCCTCATCTGTAGTAGTGATGGCGTGTCCACGGGGCAATTTGTCGATTGGAATTCCCGCCGTACGTCTCTTCGGGTGTGATGAAAGGACGGCTGCAGGTAATGATGATACCTGCATTTAATTTTGGGGGCTTTGGTATTGCCAAGGGGTAGCGAGCCACGCGCGCGTAGAATATACGCAGGCATGTTGACCTTTGATTTGAGCGACCGTTAGATTCGAATGGCTTGGATGTTCTCAAAGGTTTGCACGGTAGGGATGGATCTTGACAAGATCCAAGGGTAGGGGATTAACGTTCATCGTCTATATATAGTTGAGTGGAAGTTTCATTTGCACACTTACGCTTTTTGAGAGGTTTTGAGAGATTTTCATACGAACATTTCCAGCGAACGGTCTGTCTTTTGTGTTTCTGGTGAAGATATAGTGTTAGGTAACCGTCTCTTCCTAAAACCTTTTCTTTGCTAAAAAACAAATACCTTTATTTTATTGTAATGTCTGTAAGGGGCGACACTTCTCCTCATGTTTCTCCGTCGATGGAGGGGGTTCTGCCTATCCGAGGTGTTGACGTCGACACGGGTGAGCTGTTGACCATATCTTCGGCTCCGAGCTTGAGGGAAGCCGAGGATCCGTCTAACGCCAACCTTGTAAGATGGGCTGCTGGGAATGTTCCATCCATTATGAATGAGAAGGACTTGGGTTTACTTAGGGAGGCTTATAGGGTCCCCTCAGGTATAGAGTTACTGCTCCCGGAGCCCCACGAGAGAGCGTGTGCCCCAAGGGAAGGGTGCACTGCCTTGCATTTAAATGCCTTCGTGAGTGGGATGCGTCTACCTCTACATCCATTTTTTTGGAGGATCCTGCGGGCTTATGGCATCTCCCCGACCCAAGTGGCCCCGAATGGATGGAGCCAGATGGTTGGGGGTTTGTACCTCTGGTTCCGGCATTCATTTGGTAAGGAGATGCCATTGCATGTGTTCCAAACGGTCTATCAGCCGAGGAAGCTGTCGAGAGAAAAAGGCGGACAAGAGGAGCCGGGGTGGTACTATTTCTGTCCTTGGGGGTCTCACAAGCCACTGGTAATGGACTGCCCATCGTCAATCAAGCAGTGGAAGAAATCGTGGTTCTGGGTGGCGGGAGTTTGACAGAGGGTCGTCAACGACCCGGAGCCTGATCTGGACGTACCCCGTACTTATGGGATAGCCAGTGAGTAGGATTGGTAGTAGCAGTTGTCTAAGCATTTTCCCGTATATTCTAACGACCTGTTTGTTTTCTCTTGTAGACGCACTTCTCCGTTGCGAGCTGTCCAGTGAAGACGTTGATTTGCTCCAGTCCATATACCAAGCATCTCCAGCGACCCGCCGATAAAGATTCCTTTTGAATCGGCATAACTGCTTGGTGGAATTGGGTCTGATGACGTCAAATAGTAATAAAGCCGAACTTCCTTTGCCTTGGGAGTAAATTACTAATGATTACTTGTTTTCGTGGCAGAAGCGGACAAAGGGGTGCTCCCCCGACCATCTCTCGCAACTCTGGCGAAGAAGAAACCTCGGACCCTGGCCCCTGGTTCCACCGAAGAGGTGAGGCAGAGGAAAATCATTGAGGACCTCAGCTGGGAAGACCTCCGAGAAGAGGCTGAAGCCCCCGTGGAGGTAGGGGACCCTGACCCCCAGGAGGTGGAGGTCCCTCTGTCGAGGAAGAGGAAGGCCAGAGCCCCCTCCCAATCAAAGGGGAAAGGTGCTGAGGCGGTGGAAGACTACGTTGTCTGTAGTGTGCCAACCACCCATCGGACTCTCACGGTCAACACCTCAGGGGAGGTGGTTCTTGAAGACCCCCCTCAACCGGCCCAGAGTTCTGGGGTCCCTTCCTGGGAGTCCTACGACTCTAAAAAAAAGCTGAAAGAGCTGATCGGTGCTCTGGGATCGAAGATCTTGGATGAGGTGCTTCAGAACGTGCCCTTCTATCCTTCCATGGGCGTCCAGGCCGTCAAAAAATACTTCACCCCCAAGTGGGAAGAGTTTACTTCCCATGGAGACTTGGGGGATGTTGTGGAAACTGGTCAGGCTTCGACAATAAGGGCTGCTGGGATGCAACTGAAGGCACTCGGAGAATTCCGTACCTGCATGCAAGAGCATAAAAAGCTTGTTGCGAAGGCGTCTAAGTCTGACAAGGAGCATCAGCGGGCTCTGGAGGGATTGAAAGCTGCGGCTGATAGCGCCCGATCGTCCTATGAGCAGCTCCAAGAGGATCTGAGGAAGTCCGAGTCCAACATCCTGCAGCTGACCAAGCAGTTGGATAATGCCAATGCTGCTCAAGCGGTGGCTTCTGAGGCACTGGAAGCGGCAAATATGGAGAAGCGGCAGCTGCAGGATGTGTGCGAGGCACACGAGATGGAGGTTCAGAGTCTGCGGAGGAGCCTTGAGGCCATCGAGCAGGGGAGGAAAGATGCCGAATCTGAGGCTGCCAGATTACTTGGTGAAAAGGATGAGGCGTTGGCTAAGTTGGGAAATTTGGAGGCGGACTTTGTAGCCAATTTCCACAATACTGAGGCTTACACCAATTTTTCCGATTACTTTGCCAAGGTCGGGCATCAAGAGGTTCTGAGCGTGCTGAGGACGGATTATCCGAACCTTGACATCGGGCCTTTGGAGGCTAGGTTCCCCCCTGCTGATGAGGAGGAGGATGATTGTAGTTAGAAAGTAGCATAGGTTGTACTAGTTAGTGCTTGTTTTTGTGATTGAGTCACACTTTCAATTTTTGTAATGGAGTCTCCTTTTGTTATTAATGAAGTTATATTCCAAAGCATATCTGGAGTTTTGTCGATTATTATGATAATGATAGTGCCTCGATCAAAACGGAACGAAGATAACTTGTAACTCAAAACAGAACCAAACATGGATAGATAAACATTATATTAACAACGACCCCCCTTTTATGCTATTGGTAATACCGACACAAATGTTCTGCGTTCTATACATGGGGCTGCTGTTTACTACACATGTCCTCAAGACTATAGGTACCGGGTCGTGTCTCGCCGATAACTCGATAGGGACCCTCCCAATTGGGGCCTAGGGTCCCAACGCCCGATTCTTTGGAGGATAAGAATACTCTTCTCAAGACAAGATCCCCGAGGCGGAATGATCTTTTTCTCACCCTTCTATTGAAGTACTTTGCCATCTTTCTTTGGTAAGAGGCCAACCGGACTTGGGAGTCGTCCCTTTTCTCATTAATTAGGTCTAGGCTCGTTCTCATTGACTTGTCGTTGGTTTGTTCGTTGAACATTAGCCGACGGAGAGAGGGTATGCCGATTTCGACAGGGCACACAGCTTCGGATCCGTAAGCCATGGAGAAGGGGGTTTCCCCGGTAGAGGTCCTGGCAGTGGTCTTTATGGCCCATAGAACATGGGGGAGCTCATCGACCCACGCTCCCTTAGAGGCCTCAAGCTTTCGTTTGAGGGTGTACTTGATGGTTTTGTTGACAGCTTCGACTTGACCATTCGCCTGAGGGTGGTGGGGGCTCGAGAAGTGCTTTGCGATCTCCAATTTCTCGCACAAATTCTTGACCTTCTTGTTGTCGAACTGCCTCCCATTATCCGAGACCATCTTCCATAAGAATTTGGAAGTGTTGGCCTCGGTGATTTTCGCCATTGGCTCCGCCTCCACCTATTTCGTAAAATAGTCGATGGCGACTAGGGCATGGCAAGCATTTTCCCTTCCCCTAGGCATCGGGCCTATGAAATCTATTCTCCATTTGGCGAAAGACCAAGGGCAAGACACGGTAGTAAGCTCTTGGTGGGGCTGCCTTGGGATTGCGGCGAAGCGCTGACATTTGTCGCATTTCTTCACATGAAGCATGGCGTCTTTCTTCAAGGTGGGCCAGAAGTACCCTTGCTTGAGGATCTTTTGAGCTAGGGCCATCCCACCGGTGTGGTTGCCACATATTCCTTCGTGGATTTCTCTGAGGATATATCCTGTCTCGCTGGCACTTACGCATCTGAGGAGGGACAATGAATAGCCTCGTTTGTATAGAATGTCATCTGAGAGTAGGAAGTGTGCTGCTCTTCTTCTCAACTTTCTTGCCTCCGATGCATTGTCGGGGAGGGTCTGATTTTTTAGGAAGGCGAGGATAGGGTCCATCCACGTGGGGCCTTCCTCAATTGACAATATTTCTTCAACACTGTCGATGGAAGGTTGGACGAGGTGTTCGATTGGAACCATTTTGAGGTGCTCCGAATCTTTGCTGCTTGCCAGTTTGGATAGTGCATCTGCATTGGAGTTGTCGGCTTGGGGTACGTGGACCAACTCAAATTTGACAAAGCGAGGAATAAGATTCCTTACCAACTTGAGATACACGGCCATCCATTTCTCCCTGGCGACGAAGCTTCCGTTTACCTGGCTCACAACGAGCTGGGAGTCGCTTGCCACAGATAGCTTCTGCACCTTCATTTCGATGGAGAGGCGGATGCCTGCCAGGAGTGCCTCATATTCTGCGACATTGTTTGAGGCTTTGAAGTCGAACCTGATGGCGTAATTTAACCTGTGACCATCTGGGCTTATAAGGACTAGTTCGGCTCCCAATCCCATGTCTCCCGAGGAGTCATCGACGAATAGGCACCACGTAGGTGGTTCACCTAGTGCCATAGGGTCGTCCACATCGGGGGGTTGGTAAATTCTGCCACAAAGTCGGCTAGGGCCTGTCCCTTGATTGCCGCTCTTCCCTTATAAACAATGTCGAATTGGCTGAGCTCAATGGCCCACTTTAGCAATCTTCTCGAGGCCTCTGGCTTTTGCAAGACCTGCCTTAATGGGAAGTTGGTGAGGACATGGATGCTGTGTGCTAAGAAGTATGGCCTTAACTTTCTCGAGGCTATGATTAGTGATAACGCCAATTTCTCCATATCCGAGTAGCGCGTCTCTACCCCCAATAAGGCTTTACTCACGTAGTAGACGGGCAGTTGGTGTTCTTCCTCTCGTATCAGGACCGAGCTTACCGATTCTTCAGAGACGGCAAGATACAACAGCAGGGGCTCGCCTGCTTTTGGTTTGGACAACAGAGGTGCGTGGCCGAGGTGTTCTTTCAAGGCCTGGAATGCGGTTTCACATTCTGTTGTCCACTCAAACCTGGTGCCTCCTTTCAAGATTTTGAAGAAAGGGATGCACTTATCTGTTGCTTTGGAGACGAACCTGCTAAGAGCCGCCATTCTCCCCGTCAAGCATTGTACATCCTTCGGCTTTCTTGGTGAATTCATTTCAATTAATGCTTTAATCTTTTTGGGATTGGCCTCGATTCCTCTTTGGTTGACTAAGTATCCCAGGAACTTTCTAGAGGCCACCCCAAACGTGCACTTCAAGGGATTTAACCTCATCCTATATGCTCGAAGGACTTGGAATGCCTTGTCGAGGTGGCATATGTGGTCCTCTACTTTAAGGCTTTTAACTAACATGTCGTCTACATACACCTCCATAGTCACGCCGAGTTGGGAAGCGAACATCTTATTGACAAGCCTCTGGTACGTGGCCCCGGTGTTTTTCAGGCCGAAGGGCATGACCTTGTAGCAGTAGAGACCTTTATCCGTTACAAACGACGTGTGTTCTTCATCTAGTGGATACATCAGAATTTGATTGTATCCTGAGTAGGCATCCATAAAACTTAGGAGCTCGTGTCCTGCTGTGGCGTCGACTAGCTGATCAATCTGAGGCGGCGGAAAACTGTCTTTGGGACAGGCTTGGTTGAGGTTAGAGAAGTCTATGCAGGTCCTCATCTTTCCATTTGACTTCTTGACCAACACTGGGTTGGATACCCACTTCGGATATATGGCTTCTCGTATAAAGTTGCTTTGTAAGAGTATGTCTACTTCTTCCTTCAAGGCCTCGTACTTTTCAACATTCAGTGGCCTTCTTTTCTGCCTGTGTGAGGAGAATTTGGGGTCGATATTGAGGCGATGGCAACTTATCTTTGCGTCGATGCCAACCATATCTTCGTGTTTCCACGCAAAGACATCCAGATTTTCTCGAATGAACCTTTTCAGGGCTTTCTTGGGCTCTTCAAGGAGATCTTTCCCTATCTGAAGCTTCCTCGTCGGGTCGCAGCCATCTACTTGAAAATGTTCTAATTCCCTGCTGGAGGAGGCTTGGGAACCAGCTCCCGTTATTCTAGGATCGATGTCATCGGGGGTCGCCGCTTCCTCCATCGTGATATCCCCTGGCTCTTCTATCATTGTTTCTGCCATCTCTACGTCCAGTAGAGTCATGTTAACCTCTTTCTTATCTGCTTTCCTTAAGGCATTCCGATAACATTTCCTAGCCTCGGGTTGATTGCCTCGCACTGTTGCTATTCCCCCCTCGGTGGGAAATTGCATGCAGATGTGGTGGATGGAAGTTACTGCCCAAAGTTCTTTCAGGGCCGGTCGGCCCAAGACTCCGTGATAAGCCGACCTCCTGTCAACCACCAGGAACTCCATGAAAGTATGGGATGCGAGGGGCTCTTCTCCCATGCTAACGGAGAGGCGCACTATCCCTTTCGGGGTCACGCAATCCCCGGTGAACCCGTAGAGGGGCTCAGTCGATGGTTCCATCGGTACATCCACGTTCATTTGCTCATAAGTGCTTAAGAAGATGACATTAACAGAGCTGCCGTTGTCAACGAGCATTCTTCCCAGTCCATTCCGAGCCACTACTGCTCTCACCACTAGGGCGTCGCAGTGGGGGTAATGTACGTCCTTCATGTCTTCTTCCATGAAGGTGATAGGATCGGCCCTTTTTGATCCTGAGGGACTGCTATTGATAAGCCAGTTAGTCATCTGGATCCCTTCGGCTTCTTTGGCATCATACTTAGATTTGTATAGAGTTAACATAATGTTTTTCTAGAATATTGATTTGTATAAAATTTTGATTTATTTAGGAATAACAAAAAAGTATTTTTCTTGAATATTTATGAAGTTGTGTTATGGTTCTTCAAAAACACTATTTTGCTTCTTCAAAAGTATTTAATTTGTTAAAAAAAATATTTAACCAAAATAAAATCAAAAAGATTTATAAGAATAAACTTATTTGGAATATGAAAATAGCCATTTGTTGAAAGTAGTACCAATTCAAAATTCACTACTGTTCACGTAGAAATTTCTTATGAATGGACCGTTTGATCTTCATATTAATTGTCGGATTTGAAGAACAATGAGTTTTAAAGTTACTGTCAAATTTTCATAACAATCGGACCACAAAACTTTGAAATATCAATATTTGATCACAATTTCGCATGTTGTCCAGATTGTGCAAATTTTCTAACTTTTGTTCTTGAATTTTTTCTCCATTTTAGAATAGCTCTCACGTGCTTGATAAGTGCACTTTATACACTTATTCAAGATTTAAAACTAAGTTTTTATTCTATTAGTTTGATAAGTTTCTACTTAATTTAGTTTACTTTCCTTTGTTTTCAATATTAGACCCGCTTATAAGCAATTGGAGAAGAAATGACGAAAATAACAACAATTTGACAAATGTATAGAAAGTATGAGGACTCGATTTCATTTTAATTGGAACTTGAAGGACCACATTGGAGGTTATTGAAAGATTTGAGGACTAAAAAATCTAAAATTCAAAGTTGGAGGACTAACTTGCATAAAATACAAACTTTAAGTTGAGTGATCGCCCAAGCTTAAAGCTGGGTGATCGCCCAGCCTTGAACTTTTCCAGCAGAACCTTTTTTTCTTTTTGCCGATCACTCGGATTTACACTGAGTGATCGCCCGTGCAATTTGTCACCAGTGGGATTTTTTGCCTTTTTGAGTTTTACTCAAACTATGAAACCTTTTTGGGTTACGATTTTTAGAACTTTTTGGGAACTTTTGGGATACTTAGAGACGGCTATAAATAGGGGAGATTAACTCTAAATTAGGGATGGCAATTTTGGGAGATTTTGAAGAGAAGAAACAAGAGGCAAATTATCAAAAACTCATCCGGGAAAGATCGAATGAAAAATAATGATTATATATTGGAATTTCTTATCCGGGTGATGAATTTTATGTATTTTATGTATTTTTCTTATTCTTAGTATGTTAGGCTAGATTCATTTTTGTGCTAAGATTACGATGAAACTTGTATTTTTATTCTTCAATTTGGTAACTTGATTTTTGGCAATAAGAATTAATATAGTTTTGAACAATTGATTTTAATTTCTTTTCATCTACAATTATATACATCATGATTGTATGATTTTTGTGATTTGTTTTATTGTCGAGAGATTGAAAACAAGCTAGACATAATTTTAATTGTTGTAAAGTCCTATAGAGAATAGAGATATACCGTTATGCTTTACGTGATTTTTAATTACCCATGGCATTTTAATTCATTCCTATGTGTTTCACATTTGTCATAGAAATATAGTCGGGTTATGCATAGGAATAAGTTTGATTTTATTCGATAGAGCTGGTGTATGTTGTCAAATTCAATAATCCAGATAAAGGAATCAACTACTACAAGTGAATTCGGGATCATTGTACTTCTCTTTCCCAAATTTAAAGTAATTTGGCGTCAACTTGCACTATTTTATTTGTTTAAACTATAATTATTTAGTTCTTTTTAGTTAATACGTTAATTAGTTCTTAGGCACACAAACACCAAAAGTTAAATCGGCTCGGTTAAAGTTAATTTAATTGTATTAAGTTATCTAAATTCATGTGGATACGACATTCGGACTCAAATCTATTATATTACTTGTGCGATCTGTACACTTGTAGAATAATAACGCAACAAGTTTTTGGCTTTGTTGCCGAGATTTTGTTCTAGTTCTTTTTTAGTTATATTAACACTAATTTGAACTTTATTGTTATATTATTTTTTAATTTAATTCAGTTTTTAAATTGTTTTCTTTTCATGCCTTTGCATGTGAAGCGTGCGACACGGGTTTCTAATTTTTGTTGATCTAGAAATCGAATACACTTTCCAACGTAGGCAAAGAGAAGCAAGAAAAACACACCAGAAAAACAAAAAATAGCAAGACACTTGGATAACAATGAGATTGCTCCGGAAGGACGAGAGAATAGAAAGACAGCGATTGATGAAGAAAATATACTAGTAGGAGATTTTATGACTCTGCAATTCATTCAGAGCCAATCTAGTATTGTCTACCCACCTTTTGGGCAGCTAAACTTCTAGTTGAAGACCAATGTTATTCATTTCTTTTAGAATGGACATCAGTTGTATGACAGGGCCGACGAGAATCTACATACACATGTTTCGCAATTCTTAGAAATGTGCCAACATTTCAAATATCAATGGATCTCAGACGACGCCATCCGTTTACGGTTGTTCTCACATACTCTCCGTGACAAAACTCTTGAGTGGTTGGACTCACAACCAATTGACAGCATCAGAATGATTTAGCCCAAAAATTTTGCACAATATTCTTCTACCGGTAAATATTTCAAAGTTGAAGTATGAAATATTTATATTTTAGCAGTCAGAATCTGAATATTTTTATAAGGTATAGAACATATTCAAAAATATGCTAAGGAGGTGCCTTCATCATGACATTAGTAAGGGGTTACAAATTCAGTATTTTTATACAGGACTGCTTCATTCTTTTAAAAACATGATAGATTTTTCATCCAACGGTTTGTCATCTACCAAACTATTGTTGAAGTCTTAGAGCTATTTGAAAGAGTAGCTACTACAACTACCATGTCGGCGTCAGATAGAGTTTTACACAAGAGAACTACAAGAGTACATGAAGTAGATACTTTCACGACATTATCTACAAAAATAGACTCATTGGTACACAACGTAAAGAGTATGTCGTATTCAGCTAATGCTGTGCAAGTGAAGAAACCAACTTGTCATAAATGCAGGGCTAGTCATAGTACATTATAATGTCCTATTCTATCACAGCAGACGGAGCAAATTGAGTATATTTAAAGTGTTCAACGCCAACAAAATAACCCGTTCTCTAACACATTTAATTTGGGTTGGCGAAATCATCCAAATTTCTCTTAGAGGGACAATCAGAATAATATTAGACCCAGGGTCCTAAGTTTCAACAGCTAGAAAAGAGAGTCTTACTAAAATATATGTTTGGTAAATTTAGAGAAAAAATTGAGCAGTACGTAGAAGCAAATAATTAGTTCATGATAAAGACAAAGGCCACTCTTCAAAATCAGGGTGCGTCAATAAAGAATTTGGAGACGCAGATGGATTAGATGGAAGTCGCTATATTAGGCAGAGCATCGAGTACTTTGTCAAGCAATACAGAGGTGAATACTCAAGAACATGTTAAAGCTATTTCTACCAGAAGTAGGTTTCAGTTATCAGAGATTAAGTCTGATTAAAGTACGGCCAATGGCAACTGTATCCTATATTGGGACGGTAAGGGTTCCAAGAGTTGATCAACTATTGCCAAGGGCAAAAGTAGCCCATAGAAGGATGGTAAGGGTCCTAAGAAGTTTGGCCATCGTGCTTATGCACAAAGAATGTTTATTTGAGTGCTCAGTGTACAAATATTGCTTAGGAAATGGCCCTAAAAAAGATAAAAGAAACACTTATGTGCACATCATACATGCACCGTATTTTACTCATTGAATGTCACCATTCATAATCGTTTTATGACTCTTGTAGAGAATTAATCGAGATATCTATGAAGTCATGGGACAAAGGTAGGAAGTAGCTTTGGATGACCATGAATACCATTTGATCACCAAGATAGATGTATGGTCTTCATATGAAGTCACTTACCTTGTTGTGGACGTATTTGATTATTGGACTATGGAATATCTTACGACTCGTTTTTATGAAATGTAATAACATAAGTGAACTCGTCTTTTAATCCAAGCACTTTCCTTTTTGATAAAGTACCTAGTAGCACTCTTTAAATGGGCTCAAGACATATGGGTCGTTCATTAGACATAATGATTTGTCATGAGCCATTTTGAGACGAAATTGTAAGTGAGGTACTTTCTTTCCCTCCTTAAACATATATTTTGTAGTAACTTACGATGTTAGAGGAAGAATAGATAAAAAGACGAGATTCACATGTTCTACTCTTCCGCTATGTTTACATTATCATGCTTTCTTTTATGGCTTTTCATTTTGTTAAATATACATACTTTTACATCACAAACATAAAGTGTATCAGAAGCAAAAAGAGAAAGGGTGATCTCAAGATCCTGTCTCCGACTATTTTCTAACGACTTTACCCAAAAGAAAATGAAGAAAACCATTACAAATATGTTTCAATCCAGTTTTTAAATCAAGCCAAAGAGATGAACTGCTTTCTGCGTAAAAGGGTACTAGTGTCCTCAAATCTGAGTACTATTACCCTATTGGACAGAATACAGAAAAAAAATTTGACAAAATTTCGAGGTCGCCACATTCTATGTTACCCATGTAGCGAGCTTTGGACCGATGACTCTCAAGTAAGACGACTATTAGGTACCAAGTTTTAAGATACCATAATAGGCTTAATTTCTCGAGTCACACAGGCTATAAGAGAAGTGTAAGACGTAATTTCTTTTCAAAAACTTGCTGGTTATTATTCTGCAAGTGTACGGATCGCACAAGCAATATAATAGATTTGAGTTCGAATGTCATACCCACAGTGATTTAGATAGCTCAACGCAATTATGTTAACCTTAATCAAAACGATTTAACTTTTGATATTTGTGTGCCTAAAAACTAATTAACGTATTAACTAAAAAGAACTAACTAATTACAATTTAAACAAATAAAATATTGCAAGTTCACGCTAAATTACTTTAAGTATGGGAAAGAGAAGTACTAGGATATTGGATTCACTTGTAGTAGTTGATTCATTTATTTGGATTATTGAATTTGGCAACATACACTAGTTATGACGATCAATACCCTTAAATTATTCAATAGTATCTCTCGAATAAAATCAAACATATTCATATGCATGACCCAACTATATCTCTAATGCGAACACATAAGAATACATTAAAATACCATGAGTAATTAAAGATCACATAAATCATAACAGTATATCTCTATCTCCTATTGAACTTTACAACAATTAACATTATGACTAGCTTATTTTCAATCTCTTGACAGAAAAACAAACCACAAAAATCATACAATTATTACGTATATAATTGTAGGTGAAAAGAAATCAAAATCAATTGTTCAAACTATATTAATGTATATCGCCAAAAATTAAGTTTCCAAATTGAAGAATCAAATTACAAGTTTCATCGTAATCCTAGCACAAAATGAATCTAGCCTAACATACTAAGAAGAAGAAAATTAAAAGAAGGGATAAAATCCATCACTCGAATAAGAACAAATTTCAATTTATAATCCTTGTTCTTCATTTGATCTTTGCCCATATGAGTTTTTAATCATTTGCCTCTTGTTTCTTCTATTCAAAATCTCCCAAAATTGCGAACCCTAATTTAAAGTTAATCTACTCTATTTTTAGCAATCTCTAAGTATACTAAAAGATCGGAAAAAGTTCTAAAAATCGTGGTCCATAAGGTTTCCTAGTTGCAGTAAAACTCAAAAGACAAAAAATCTCGCTAGTGACAAATTGCACTGGCGATCGCCCTGGCAAAAAAAAAAGTTCAACTTGAAAAATTCTAGGTTGGGCAGTCGCCCAGCTTGTCACGTTATTATTCTGCAAGTATACGGATCACACATGTAATATAATGTATTTGAGTCCGAATGTCGTACTCACAGAGATTTAGATAACTGAACACAATTAAATTAACCTTAACCGAAACGATTTAACTTTTTATGTTTGTGTGCCTAAGAACTAATTAACGTATTAACTAAAACGAACTAACTAATTATAATTAAAACAAATAAAAATATTGCAAGTTCATGCCAAATTACTTTAAATATGAAAAAGAGAAGTACTAGGATCCCGAATTCACTTGTAGTAGGCATCATTATTGAATTTCACAACATACACCAATTATGACGATCAATACTCCTAAATGAGTGTTCATAACGTATTATAAACTAGAAAAAATAATATAAAAGAGAATGTGTATATTTCATTATTTTCCATATTTTAGAACACAATCTGAACAATTGAATTACATCTCTAGAATTATCATACATACTAACAAAACCTCGAATCTCAGCACACTATGTTGCATTTCAAATTGAGACTAATTGTCTACGCACACCCACAATCCAACAAATTTAACAAATGACATGATTACGTACAGATTGTAATTAAGCTAGAGAATAATTCTACAATTGTTTCTTATCTCCCCTTGATTTCCAGTTTTCACATCAATTAAGCCCATTTGTATCATTGAGGCTGCAAAATCTGCTGCCCATAGAGTAGGATTATTTACATATTTGGCCACGATATTAGCTGTTAATCCACTATTTTCTATGGTTTGATCGGAAGAAAGAAGTCCCATTTTCTTCTTCAGGTTCTTGTAGTATTGATTATCAAGCTTATTTGGAGTGGCAACATCAAGATTAACCCTGTTGTTAGTTGCTGATTTTGGGCATTTCTTTTTCAAGAAAGAAGCAAATTTTGGGTCGAGAGAAGGATCTTGTGCATGAGTAGTATTGAATGAATAGAGGCGATCTGTAAAACTTTGGCATTGGGAAATCCCAATGGAATGAGCTCCTGAAAGTGCCACCATTTGTGAAATTGAAATCCCTTTTCTGGTGAAAAATCCCGACATGAATTCAATATCTGATACTGGAGGTGGGAGATTGTTTGCAACTTCTGATTCTAATGAAATTCTTCCATCCCGACGCCCTGCAGGCACTGCATAAGAAATTCCTCCTGCCCATGTTGCACTGTCGCGTGCTGCGAATGCAATTATATCGGCACATGATACAGTTTTTGGACATGCAGTTTCCAGTTTGGCCTTAGCGTTGTCAATCACCTCAAGACCTCTCAATGTCTGTCCATTTGCCGGATGAACTTTCTCTGAACGACTAGCAGAAGTCGATTCAAGAAGTATGGAAGCATCACAACCCTGTACAACATAATTAGTGATCTCATGCAATACTAATTTAATTAAAATGACATATATTTTCAAAATATGATGTACGTTATGGGATTAATGTAAAGGAAACGTAGAAGTTAAAATGAATAAGATAAGAAACGAGAATGTGTGTAAACAAAAATCGAGCCAAATGACTTACTCTAACAAAGCAATCATGGAAATGGAGGCGAATGAGACCGGCTGCTAAACCGGGATTCTTAGCAATAGCTTTTGCAACGGATTCTTTCACGATGCGCTCTGCTGATGGACAAGATTTCTGATAAAATCCTACTTTCAATGATGCAGCATATGAAACATGAGGCATCACAAGAAGTGCTAAAGAGATGAAGCAACTAAGATATGCACAATAAATTTCCAACTTGAAGTCTCTCATCTTGTAAAAAGTACTTCCTACACTCTCACTACTCACTATGAACCTTTGATACATTGAGCATATTGCATATATATGCTAGTTATAAAACCGGTGACTGAGTCTTAAGGTGGAATTATTTATTAAATTAGTTATTCCCATGACAAAAGAAGTTATTTTATTTTTCACTTGTATGATGATTGACTTGGTATATTTGATATAAAATTAAACGTGATTAGAAAAAAAGATATATATATATATATATATATATATATATATATAATTAGTCTATTAACGTTCTATCAAATCGAGCGTTGCCAATATTTTCTTGTTATTTGTTTAGAAAGATATAATCAAGTCTTTTGAATTGTTAATTTTATATAATGACATTCAGTTTGTTCTTATAAACTTGTACTCTTCCATCCTAGGTTTCATCAATTAGCAAGGAATAAAATTGCCGGCTGATTACCAAGTCCTTGCATATAGGAACAAGCTATAAGGCTTCTGCTATCTTCGTAAAGCCCATAATATTTGGGGAAATTGTTTATAAATCACATATAGTTGACTTGTTTCAAATTATATTAAAATATTTTTTTAAATTGTAATTAAGTTATACTTTTCAGCAATATTTTAAAATAATCCCAAAATTACCTATATTTTACATCGATGCCTTCTTCCACCTCTACAAACCTCATCTGCTGCTCTTCAGCATCCCATATCAATTTTGGTATTGGATTGACAAAATACGGAAATACGCTTACCCAAATTCACATTTAGTACTGTGTATTTACACATACAAGAATCATATTGATCTCTATCCTTGCATTGGATTGGACGCTCAAACTCGATTTTGACGCCAAATTATAATTTTTATTCAATTACTTCATGGCCTATTTTTGCTTCCGCCTGATGATTGATGATTGAGTTCCAACTGTTTTCTGGAAATTTCGAGAATTGTTTAATGAATCATTGATTTTGAGGAATTGATTGATTCAGAATGGTTGGAAATTTTTGGGTGACTTTTAATTGTTTGTAATTGAATTCTGATGAGTTCTTTTGGGTGGTGTTGAAGAGAGAATTGTTTTTTGGAGGTCAGAAAATGGCATCGAAAGACACACGGTGAGCATCCGAGACCTCGTGGATGAAGCTAAGAAGCGGATTGTTTTTTTGATCATATGCATTGTTGGACTGTCCTATATCATGTCCTTGACAAGCTCATCGGTTTTAGTCATCTTGTCTGTTGCTGCATTTTTAATAATAATCCTTCTCTACTTGTCTCTGGATTTTGATATGCGGAGGAAAACAACAACTTACAAAGGAAAACCAATATATGCAAACCAATAAAAGTATCCTCGAGTTGTTGCTGAGAAGTCTGACGGGAAGTAGAAAGTGAATTCTCCTATTGTTGAGGATGCAATTGACCAGTACATATTATCTCAGAGTGGGTAACAAATAACTAGTACTCTCGCATAACACCTAATAAAAAAGGCCCAGAAGAGCTTGTGCAAATCGTGAATGGTGTACTTGGGAAATTTTCATATCGTATGAGAAATGTTAATCTCATAGATCTTTTAATAGGGGATATTATTAACGTTGTATTCTGGAGCTTTTTCGCACAACTAAGAAAAAGATTGAGAAACAACAATCGAGATTTTTAACCATTGAAGAGAGAGACATCGCATTAAAATAGTATCATAAATAAATGTATCTTAATAAATCAGTACCATATATGAAAGTATCTTAATATAACAGTAAACAACTCTGTAATCTGGAGGCGACGATGGAGCTAGTGGTTGTGGTGAATAAGTGCATTGTTAGTGATGGGATGAGCATTTAAGCGAATGTTTAGGAAGTATATTGGTTGTGGTCATGATTGATGTCAAATCTTAATTAACTCGCAAGTGTACGAATCTATTGGAATACAGAAAAGTAGTAACGAGGTCAATCCCACAGAGACTGCAATGGAGAAAGTATAATTTAATCTTAATTAACTATTATTCTATGCTAGTTGAGTCGAAAGATTGTTGTTGAAAGAGTTTAACTTAAAGACTGATTAAATAAGCTAAAAACACTTAGGTTGAAGAATCAAGAAGTTTAAAATAACAAGGTTTCGAAATCCACCATTGTTTAACTTAGCAATTATCCAATTATTGATTAACTCCCAAAAACACACGACAACTCGAAATCAATCGATTGTCGTCCCGAAAGATTTATCAATTAATTCCAAAAGAAGAAAATCAAATATAGGCTCCCCTTATGTTTCAAAAATAAATTACTTAAACGTTTTTCGTATCAAATTCCATTGAAAGAAAAAAAGAATCAAAGATTTTCTAAGCATTCCATGTATCCCAATTCGAATAAAAGATGATGAAAAATCAAAAGCAATTAATAGAACATATTTAAGCATCAAGCATGAATTAATTAAATCAATTTCTAACAATAAAAAATACATGATATTTAAGATGAAATGAATTTTATCTAATTAATTCAATAAGAACAAACCATAAACGTTAAAACTCTAAAACAGAATTAAACGAATAACAACATAATCACTTTGCTAAAATAAGGTTTCATCGTCTACCTTGGCTAAAGAAAATTAGAAGAACATAATTAAACTAAAAAGAAAATAATTGATAAAACCCGGCATGGATTTTAGGTGAAGAAATCTTCGAAGAGTTCTTGATTGCCAAGTAGTTGTCTTCTCTTGTTTTCTTCCGTCTTCTCTTGATTCAGCTCCCAAAAATCCCTCCCTTGTTATGAGAATATAACTCATATTTATACTACCTTAATTGTGCCCCAAAATATTCCAAAAGATTACAAAATTCGTGGGCCAAAAGTTACCTAAAGAAATTAGACCTAAAAAAGGAAATAAAAAAATCGCAGCAAAAAATACACTGGGCGATCGCCCAGGCTGGCATGTTTGGTCTCTGCTTCTGGTTGGCCACGTTGGGCGCTCACCCAGCTATAAGCTGGGCGATTGCCCAACTTGCTTCTTTTACTCTTTGCAGTTTGGTCCTTTTTGTTTCAACATCCTTCTATTCGGTCCTTCAAATTTAGGTTTTGGTCATTCCAGTCCTCTGTCTTTCATAACATCTATTTGGTCCTTCAACTCTTAGATAATCTCCAATTTGATCCTTCAACTTTGGGTTGAGTGCAATTGAGTCCCCGAACTTATGAGATATCTTTTAATTTATTACTCTTTTAACCCAATCTTCTCCAATTGTTCACAAACGCGTCCAAAATCGAAATAGAACAATAATAGACTAGATTAAGTAGAAAAGCAACTATATGACGGCATAAATGATTAATTCAAAGGCCATAATAAGTACATAAAACACACTTATCAAACACCCTCGAACTAAATATTTGTTCGTCCTTGAACAAAAAACAAAACTAGAATATAAATTTAAACTAAGGTAATAGAATCAACGGAAAATTAGTCAATGTTAAATTCCTTACCATATGCCTCAAGTTCAAAAATAAAGCAACACTGTTAGAAGGATATCAAACAACAACACAGCAATTTTCACTTATCCAATGCTCGACCTTTTGTGAGTGTGTGAATAGCCAAAATTTAAACTTATACATGTATTAGACCATAACCAATATTGTGTTGTTGATATTTTAGCAATCCCGAACCATTTGTAGTTATTTATTCCTTGCACATCTCGTAAATTATCACACTTCTAATGCTTTTCTCTCAAATCCTGAGGTATTCTAGCGAAATTGGTTTCTATTGATCATCACAATGTTTTTTTTTTTTTTTTTTTTTTTTTAACAAAAGTGGTAAAACTTAGAACTTGTATTCTTAGAATTAGGATGGTGAGTGATTTCTAAATTCTCATCTTCAGTCTCTGAGGTTCCAACCTAGCAATCCTTACTGAGCACTTCTACCTCTTGTTATTTTATGCTACTCATGTTAACAGTCTCACATCCTGTGCAATACTTCTCTTTCACTAGCTTTCTATGTGACCCTTATAGCAAGCTTTGGGTCGATGACTCCCAAGTCAGATGACTATATGACACCAAGTTTTAAAATATCCTAACAGACTTAATTGCTCGAGTTCCACAGGCTAATAGAGAAGTGAAGATGTACATATATATATATTTTTCAATTTTTTTTCTCGATATTTTATTTTATTTTTTCAGCTATGAGTAGTGCTCAGTCTAGATTCCTTGACCATAACCTATTCAACCAAAGATGAGACCCAGAAAATCCAAACCATCAACATTCTCAGAACACAAGTAATAACTTTAACACCTCCAAACTATTCTCAAAATAGTTTGGTCACTAGCTTAAGGATGTATGAACGGAATTTTTATAATGATACTCAATCAATAATATCACCACAAACACACAAGTCATGTTTCCAATAGATGATAAGTCAATAATAGCTATGTGCTTCCATAATCAAGTCTAACATAGATAAGTAATCAGATAAAAGAACGAGTTCAAGTGTTGTCTAATATTCTACTAAAAATACGCTCGATTTTGAACAGATATCATCATTGGCAGTAGGATATTCAACAGTAACTAGACAAATAAATTACTAAAATATTTTTTCTTTCTTCTTTTTTGTTTTTTTTATACGCAAATTCAAAAGCAATGGATATCGTGATACATTTTAACCCACCCCAAACTAAAACATTACATTGTCCTCAATGTAATAGCAAAATAAAGTAAATGAAGGAGGGGAAGAGATCAGTTACGCCCCTGAGGTAGATGAGGAGAAGATGAATCTGACTAGTATGTAGTGGACTCAGATGTAGTGCTGGGACCCTTGGTCAAAAGATGATTGTCTAAATATTATCCAAGCGGCTCGCAAAGTGGGACATCCTGCGCGTGACATGGTGAGGCCTAATAAGTGCAATAAATAAAATAAAAACTAATAAATTATTTAAACTATCTAAAACTACTACATATAAAGCAAGTAAATAAAATGGTTAGAAAATGGGTTGCCTCCTATTAAGCGCTTATTTATAGTCATTAGCTTGACTTATTGTCTGGTTGCCTTACGGTACTCTGAATAGTGATTTGGAGGACCTGCTTTGCTTGCATCTATTGACTTTGGCACTCGTTGGAAGTGGCTCAATTTTCTGTTTCCATTTATAGCATCCATGGCAGGTGAATTAGTATAAACAAAAGAATCATCATCTGATGCTTCTGTCATGTGAACATCAGCAACATCATCATTGTCATATGGTTGCTTGTTGACATTAAAAACATTCAATTCTAATGTCATGTTGCCAAAGGATATCTACATAACTCCAGTCCTGCAATTAATAATAGCATTAGATGTTGCTAAAAAAGGACGACCAAAAATTACATGAATGTGTTTTGTACAGTCTCGTACCGATTGAGTATCAAGTACAATAAAATCAATAGAAAAATAAAACTTGTCAACTTGTATCAAAACATCTTCTACAATTCCTCGGGGTACTTTCACAGATCTATCAGCGAGTTGTAAAATCACAGATGTTGGTTTTAACTCGCCTAGTCCAAGTTGCATATACACAGAATAAGGAAGAAGATTAACACTAGCTCCTAAATCTAGCAAAGCTTTCTCAATCTTATGGTTTTCTAAGATGCATAAGATAGTATGACAACCTAGATCTTTAAATTTTGGAAGAGTGTTGCTTTGAAGTATAGAGCTAACCTGTTCAGTTAAAAATGTCTTTTTGCACATATGTAGTTGTCTCTTTGTCGTATATAGATCTTTCAAGAACTTAGCATAAGCAGGTACTTGCTTAATAGCGTCAAGTAAAGGAATATTTATCCTTACCTGCCTGAAGATTTCTATCATATCATTGATAGAATTACCTTGCTTTACCTTTGTGAGCCTCTGATGAAATGGGGCTTTTGGAATGTAAGATGGCTCATTGTCCTCTTTGGGAGCTTCTAGGATTGAATCATCAGTTGGGACAGTACCTGGAGAAAGTGGTTGAGATGTGTTTTGCTTTGAGATATCCACTTTGTTGTCAAACAGTCTGCCACGTCTCAAAGTCATGATGGATTTAGCCTCTTCATGTTGCACTCTTTTAGGATTAGGATATGGCTGACTAGGAAACTTTCATTTCTCAATGGTTGTTGCCAACTGTTGGACTGATGAAGCCAGTTGTCCCATCATGTTTTTTAGAATGGAGATGGATTGTACCTGAGGTTCTGGCTAGCGCGTACTTCATTCTTAAACTCAGTAATTGTGTGGTTCTGGTGCTCTAATGCAGCTTGTGTAGCTTTTGTCAAGTTTTGAATTGCCTCCTCCCATGGTTTTGGCTATGAAAAATTTTGATTGAATTGTTGATTAGTCTGCTAAGGGGCTTGACCTGCTTTATTATCCTGTTGAACACCCTAGGACTAAGAAAATTTGGGGTGGTTCCTCCAATCTGGGTTATAGGTGTTGGAGTAAGGATTGTAAGGAGGCTTCCTCATTATGTTGAGGGCATTCACTTGATCAGCACATGCATCTGGGTCAGTAGAACTGTTGGCTGTCAACGAGGTCAACTTGCGAGAAATATCTTCTATCATGCATTTGACTTCTTTGATTTCTGAGCTAGGTTCATTGCTTCGAATCTCATAAATACCTCTTTTCTTTGGTTCAGTCCGAGAAGAACGACTCCGTTGTTGTGAATTACTAGCCTGCTTATGAAAGAAGCTCCAAATCTCTGTAGCATTTTTAGACATCAGCTCTCCACCACTTGTGGCCATCAACCATTGTTGAATATGTGATAGTAAACCCTCCAAAAAATATTGGCATAAGTGCCATTTTTCATAGCCGTGATGTGGACATTTCATAAGAAGCCCATTGAATCTCTCCCAAGTTTCATAGAATGGTTCTTCGTTTCTCTGCACAAACTCTGAAATTTCCCTGCAAATAGCATTAGTTTTGTGAACAGGAAAATATTTATTCAAAAATTTAGCAACCACTTGTTCCCAAGATGTAATACTATTTGCAGGCAACGTATTAAACCATGATCTAGATCTATCTTTCTGAGAAAAAGGAAACAGACGAAGTTTAACATTATCAGGAGAAATATTCTCATATTTAAATGTCTCACATACAGCATAAAAGTCTATCAGATGATTATAGGGTTCTTCACTATCTAAACCATAGAAAGATGGAAGACAATTAAGCACAATCGATTTTAGCTCAAAATTTCTAGCAGTTACTTGTGGGTATTGTATGCATGAGGTGCTCAAATTAGCCAATCGACTAAAATATTCTCTAAAAGTTCTCTCCTCAATTTCATCACCCATAGTGATTATTGCTTCAGTCTCTTCAATTTTATCTAGATTGGTGGCTCGTTTTCGTTGGTGAAAAGTTCTTTCAATTTCACTATCTAGATGTTCTAGCTTAAGTTCTAGAGATCTACGACCAAGCATGCACAATGAATTTTGTTTTATTTTTAATAAAATAAAATAAAACAAATAAAATCCTAAATTATAACTAGTCAAGAATAAAATTAATTAAAATTAAATTAACCTTCAGACGCAGTCCCCGACAATGGCGCCAAAAACTTGATGTCAAATTTTAATTAACTCGCAAGTGTACGAATCTATTAGAAAATAGAAAAGTAGTAACGAGGTCGATCCCACAGGGACTGCAATGGAGAAAGTATAATTTAATCCTAATTAACTATTATTCTATAGTAGTTGAGTCAAAAGATTGTTGTTGAAAGAGTTTAACTTAAAGACTGATTAAATAAGCTAAAAACACTTAGGTTGAAGAATCAAGAAGTTTAAAATACCAAGGTTTCGGAATCCACCATTGTTTAACTTAGCAATTATCTAATTATTGATTAACTCCCAAAAACACACGACAACACGAAATCAATCTATTGTCGTCCCGAAAGATTTATCAATTAATTCCAAAAGAAGAAAATCAAATATAGGCTCCCGTTATGCTTCAAACATAAATTACTTAAGCGTTTTTCGTATCAAGTTCCATTAAAAGAAAACAAAGAACCAAAGATTTTCTAAGCATTCCATGTATCCCAATTCGAATAAAAGATGACGAAAAATCAAAAGCAATTAATAGAACATATTTAAGCATCAAGCATGAATTAATTAAATCAATTTCTAACAATAAAAAAACATGATATTTAAGATGAAATGAATTTTATCTAATTAATTCAATAAGAACAAACCATAAACATTAAAGTTCTAAAACGGAATTAAACGAATAACAACATAATCACTTTTCTAAAACAAGGTTTCATCGTTTACCTTGGCTAAAGAAAATTAGAAGAACATAATTAAACTAAAAAGAAAAGAATTGATAAAACCCGGCATGGATTTTAAGAGAAGAAATCTTCGAAGAGATCTTGATTGCCAAGTAGTTGTCTTATCTTGTTTTCTTCCGTCTTTTCTTGATTCGGCTCCCAAAAATCCCACCCTTGTTATGAGAATATAACTCATATTTATACTACCTTAATTGTGCCACAAAATATTTCAAAAGATTACAAAATTCGTGGGCCAAAAGTTACCTAAAGAAATTAGACCTAGAAAAGGAAATAAAAAAATCGCAGCAAAAAATACACTGGGCGATGCCCAGTGCTTTCCCGGGCGATCGCCCGGGCTGGCATGTTTGGTCTCTGCTTCTGGTTGGCCACGCTGGGCGATCATCCAGCTTGCTTCTTTTACTCTTTGCAGTTTGGTCCTTTTTGTTTCAACATCTTTCTATTCGGTCCTTCAACTTTAGGTTTTGGTCATTCCAGTCCTCCGTCTTTTCATAACATCTCATTTGGTCCTTCAACTCTTAGATAATCTCCAATTTGATCTTTCAACTTTGGGTTGAGTGCAATTGAGTCCCCGAACTTATGAGATATCTTTTAATTTATTGCTCTTTTCGTCCAATCTTCTCCAATTGTTCACAAACGCGTCCAAAACTGAAATAGAACAATAATAGACTAGATTAAGTAGAAAATCAATTATATGACGGCATAAATGATTAATTCAAAGGCTAAAATAAGTACATAAAATGTACTTATCAAACACCTTCAAATTAAACATTTATTTGTCCTCGAACAAAAAATAAAACTAGAATATAAATTTAAACTAAGCTAATAGAATCAACGGGAAAGTAGTCAATGTTAAATTCCTTACCATATGCCTCAAGTTCATGTTGATGATGGATTTTAGCTGTTTGAAGTCGTCTCTTTAACTTAAAATAACAATCTTTAGTTTTTCATGTCTAAACAATATCATACTAAAACAGTATCATAGATAAATATATCTTAATACATCAGTATCATAAATGAAAGTATCTTAATAAAACAGTATCACATACACAAACTACAACCCAATAAATAAACAGTATCATAGATTGAACATTATCGTAATAATACAATATCAAAGATAAAAACATGGTATAAGTATATCATAGCACTTTATCTAAATAAAACAGTATCACAGATATAACTAAGTAGAAATGTTTTACCGGTTGATGTAATGATATTGTTTTTAAAATGCTCCATAAATCGTACAAGACCATTAATAATGTTTGCATTCAATAACATTATTATATGTTGAAACATTATCATAATAAAACAGTATCAAAGATAAAAGCATAAATAGAACAGTATCATATATAAAACTAAGTACAAGATATTTTTAATGGTTGAACTAATGATACAGTACCATAGATAAAACAATATTACATATAAAACTAAGCACAAGATACTTTAATAGTTGAAGTAATGATATTGTTGTTAAAATACTTCACTAGTAGTATAAGATCATTAATACTGTTTACATTTATAACAGTATCATAGGTTGAAACATTATCATAATAAAACAGTTCAAAGATAAAAACATGGTATAAATATATTAATGTACATCATTTAAATGAAACAGTATCATATATAAAATAGTATTATAGTAAAACAGTATTATACAAAACAATATCATACAAAACATTACCATATAAAACAATATCATAATAAAACAATATTATTGAATTAATGATTTTTTTCAATTGCATGAGTATACTGGTCTTTTAGCACTAAAATGTGACTTTAATTGAATTAATTTTTTGTCATATGATTTTAGAACCCATAAGTGTAATAATAGTGACTGGTCCTGAATTTACCCTAATATTTAATACAACGTGGCCTAAACATAAAAATACGTACTTGTTATAAAACTAAGACAACAATAAAGAAAAATAGAAAAGAATTAAGAGAGTAAGTATGTAAATTTGTTATAACAATAACTTTTATTTATAGGGTTCCAATGAGAGTTACAATATGAGTTGAATATACTATTCTAGAGCAAACAGATAACTAATTAGACATCTAGATAAAACTAAATAGTCATTCATCATTATCTATAATCTTACAACATTCTCCCTTGAATGACTTATTTACACAACAACTGCTTCATTAAAAATTTTGTTTGGTAAAAATCCAATGGAACAAGAATACCAATAAAAAAAAAATATCAAAATTTTTGAGTAATCAAATGCTGCCTCATTAAAACTTTGTCAGAAAAATCTAGTGGGACAAAAATTGAGCGAAGGAAAAAGAGTACAACTACTCCCCTTATTTCAATTAATGAAAAAAGCTTGTATCCAGCTATCCATATCTTGTGTGTCAATGTCTTCAATACCCCCATCTTTTTAAACTTGTATAAAACAATTCTGGTGAAATGTGCTCTATGTTATAACCTCTAAGTAATATCATCTTCATACACTATCTCTGGTTTACTATAGTCAGTATGATTGTCTGATGCAATTATATTAAAAACAGATTTTGTTGTTGTTCTCTTTAGGGATCTCGTATACTATTTATAACACACGAGAGTATAACTATAATGTTATGATGAAGGTAAATATTTTGTAGGTTATGGACATTCATAACTATAAGATTTATAACACTTCGAATTGGATGTCATTTATACAAAGAATATGCCTCGTTAAAATCTTACTAAAAAAACCATGTGGGAAAAAATCATAGTAAAGGAAAAAAAGTACATACCACGCACTGGCGGAAGCTTTACAACGAGGGGGTTTTAGCCGCCCTCATCATCATCGGTTCCAATTTGCCCTTGGTAAGCACAAATGGCTCGTTACCCATGACATTCACCAGCTTCTGCTCAATCACGCCATCGACACCATAGCGCCAGCCGCCAGTAGAGAACATGACGATCATGGTAGTTGATGTAGGTGTTTATGGTTATTGTCACTGCTATTCTACGACAGAAGTGAAATGAGTTTAGGCTTAGAATTTGGTTAATGGTATGGTCATCAACTATCTACCTTCCCTACCCCTACCACCCAATGCCCTGCTCGATAGATTCAGCATATCTCGATCTAACCAGTTTTTGTTTTCAGGACAAAAGATTCAACAATTGCAAAATGATTGAAAGCATTACCTTCTAGTAATGGATAATGGAGGAAAAATTTTATTCCAGAAGGAAGAATCTTATACTAAAGACTCAAACAGCTTAGTTGGAAAGAAAGGATGCAACCCGCAGTTGGTGTGGCAAAGGCATTGGATTACCTCCATTCTTTTTACCCACTCATCGTCCATAGGGACGTAAAGTCATCTAATATCCTCCTCATCGACGATTGTAAACCACATGTAAGTCTTCATTGAGAATGTTGAGTAGTTTCCTCGAGCATAGCATAGTTGGGAAATATAATTTTCAGGATGCCATTTTTACTGTGTGAAAGTCGAGTTTCATAGTCTGACTCACTATTGTTGTTTTTCAGTGGGTAGTGATTGGCGGCGGTAATTTTGGAGAAGAAGATTAGGTTGGATGAGTTGTAATTTTGTATTTTGCTGGTTGGGGTTTGATTAGTGAAGAAAAAATGAAGGAGGGTGTTGATTGGAGGAAGAGGAGGAGGAGGAGGAAGAGGAGGTCAAACTAACAGTTTTTTTTTTTTTTTTTTTTTTTTTTTTTTTTTTAATATAAGGACTTTGCTCGCGCATTTTTTAAAGATTAAGAACTTGGAGTGCTAAACATTAAAGGTTCGGGACCCCATCATCACAAGGTTTAAAAGTTCGGGACTCCCAATGCTATTTACCCAAATATTAATATAATGTTGTGCTACTTTAAGAGCAACAACATATTATTATTTAGAATATCAAATTATGTAAGGAAATACCCATCAGGAGCAAAAACATAACATATGTTAGATCTTATACAATTATGCTATTCGAGAGGAAGTGATATTCATCATAATTTTAATATAACGTTTTGTTTTTTCAGGAGCGACAACAAATTATTTTAAAATATTAAACTTTATAAATATTTGTTCTTCAATAATAATAGATTAATATTAAATCGAATAAATAATGTTCTTCGAGAGCAAATAATATTTTGTTAGAATATTGATATAATGTTGAGCTTTTTCGAGAGCAACAACAAATTACTTTACAATATTAAACTTTATCCTAAAATAAAGATTTGCTCTTTGAGAGCAATTAATATTCTACTGAAATATTAACATAATGTAAAATTGTTCTTCTTCCAGTGCAACAAAATATTCTTAGGTTATGATTTTTTTTCTTCAAAAATCTGCAACGTAATATTTTTCTGGAATATTTTGATATTGCAAACAAATTTATCATTCTATATCAATCAACAATCACATGGTGTATATTAAATAACTCATATTTGTAAATATTCATAATTTAATCTAATAATAAAACAATTAAAGATTACGACCAATAAAGAATACACTGAGATCTGAAAGGACATTATATAACACCAAGATATTAATATAATCCAAACATACACAGTAGAAAGGATATGCATATACATTCTAATAGATTTATACTTATTTCATTGGACTTTTTCTTATCATGATCAAAATCAATCACATCTTTTAATATTCAAAAGTTATACCATATATAAATCATTAAATTCAATACGAAGTACAGAAGTTTGTGTACCAGTTACCACCAAGAATAAGCCCTAGGAAATAAAGGCCGATTTAATTAATGCTTCGATGTGAACAAAATTAAATTTGTGCTGATAACGTGTTATAAAACTAAGAGAACAAAAGAGACAAATAGAAGAGAATTAAGAGAGCAAGTGTGTAAATTTATTATGACAATAACACTTATTTATAGGGTTCCAATGGGAGTTACAATCTAAGTAGAATACACTCTTATGGAGTAAGTAGATAACTACATTGGCATCTAGATAAAATCAAATATTTATTCATTATTATCTATAATTTTACAACATTACCAATACCAAATGGTTTATTCAATTGGGACTTTTAAATATTTTTAAGAATTTATAAAGTTATAAAGGTATTCAATGTAAACGTTTTAAGATTCTCTAAAAGTATTGATGAATAATGTATTCAATGGAGACTTTTATATAGACTTTAAAAAAGTTTTAAACATTACGGGGTATTCAATTGGGAATTTACTTAAAAAGGTCTCTAACGTTCGTTTTTTTGTACGAACGTCTCTAACCTATGTATTTTGGTGCGGAATTAGTTCTTATTTGATGAAAAAGACCAACATGCTCTTAATTTTAATTAAAAAAATTACATTTGAATTTCTAACTTTTACACAATTTGCAAATGAATTGGTACTTTTATTTAATAATATTTAATTTAACGAAAAAAATACATACTCACTCGGTCACAAAAATGATAGGCTTGTTTACCCTTTTCATCTGTCTCAAATTATAAGCAACTTTCCTTGTTGATAGTATATTTGATTTCTTAGTTCTCTAATATGTCCATATTTACTATATCTTGTTATCAAAAAAGTATAAATTTATTTTTAGAGTTTTAAAAAATCTACATTAAATATCCATAAACTTTTTAAATTCTCAAAAGTCTTTAAAAGTCTCAATTCTTAAAATGTAATGTCCCCATATTGATATAAATTACTTAGTTCGCAGCCATATCGTAACAATTCTTTTACATAATAATTACTATGTGACATCCCAAAAATAAAAATGACAAAATGATGGTCATGGCAATATATATTTTTTTTTGAAGAAATCATGGCAATATATTTAATAAAAGGTTAAAAGGTGTTTTTTAATACTTTATGAAATGACGTAGTAGTTAGTTAGTATACCACGTAATAATTACGTGGAAAATCTATTGTGATATGGCTGATAATTAACTAATTTCATAAATTTGAGAAATGGCAGTGGCAGAGTAAAAAAAAAAAAAAAGTTCAATAACCCAATTTAAAAGTAGATTGAAGTTCAGTGATTTAATTGAGACAATCAAAGTTGAATGATCCAATTGAGATTTTACTAAAAGTTCAACGGCTGCGAATGAAATTTGCACAAAAATTATTTGATACTAAATTTAATTTAATTTTGATAATCACATAAAAACGACACAATTAAAAAAAAATAAAAAAAATCTATCATTTGAAAGTTTTTGAGCATGTGTAAATAAATCGGGTGATAATTTTACTATATACTACAAAATATAAAATAATTTAAAAAATATTATTTAACTTTTTTTATTCTAAAAATACTGTTTTTTATTTTTGTAAAACTTGTTGTTATATTTATTATGCTTGTTAATAACAAATGTAACACATTTATTATAACTAAAATAATAAATTTAACAAGTGTTACAAAAACAAAAAATAAAAAAATATTTTTAAAATAAAAAAAATATGACAGTATTTTAAAAAATATTTTATTTATTGTGTTTTTGAATAATCCCATAAATTGGAAATAGGAAAAAAAAAAAAAAAAAAGAATTATTGGGCTCTGTAAATGAGTCCACCAGTTTATCCTAAACATGTGATACATTAAATCGGCCCATATTAGTCCAAATCCGGCCCATTGTCACGCTCCGGTTTCTCACGAAACCCTAATATATTAAAGGGAGACTTTCTAAATTTCTCTCATTTTAACCTAGTCGTGGGATAGAAAAACATATTAGCACCCAAAAAAACCCTACCTTGGCAATTTTCCTCCGCCGCGAAGATGCAGATCTTCGTGAAAACCCTAACAGGGAAAACCATAACCTTGGAGGTTGAATCCTCCGACACCATTGACAATGTGAAGGCCAAGATCCAGGATAAGGAGGGCATCCCGCCGGACCAGCAGCGTCTCATATTCGCCGGAAAGCAGCTCGAGGACGGCCGCACGCTTGCTGACTACAACATCCAGAAGGAGTCCACTCTACATCTTGTTCTCCGCCTCCGCGGTGGTGCCAAGAAGCGCAAGAAGAAGACCTACACCAAGCCAAAGAAGATCAAGCACAAGCACAAGAAGGTCAAGCTCGCCGTCCTCCAGTTCTACAAGGTTGATGATTCCGGCAAGGTCCAGAGGCTCCGCAAGGAATGCCCCAACGCTGAGTGTGGTGCCGGAACATTCATGGCTAACCATTTTGATAGGCACTACTGCGGTAAGTGTGGCCTCACCTATGTATACAATAAGGCCGGTGGCGATTGAGATGAGGTTTTATTCTTGATTGAATTCCCTGTTTTTTTATCTAGATTGTTTGATGCAAACAATTTTTATTATTTAGGGTTTTTATTACGAGAGTCGGAACTTTATTTTATTTTTGTTCAATTCACAGTTACTCTTGTTGCTGAATTATTTTCATCAATTCCATCGGTATTCTGGGATGATTAGACTTGTCTGTTGCTGTATGTTTTTTTAATGAAATCTCAATTATGTGGTTTATGCATGATAATAGTGTGTATTGATTTAGAAATGGTGACCTTTATGAATTTATGGCACGTACGTTCCAATCTGAAAATTAAGTGCACTTTGGTGATGAGTTCTTTTACGGGTCTGCCTATTTTTTCACATACTGTGACTGCCTTGTACAGTATATTTCTGTGGCCTATTGTTTCTCCTTGTGCTCTGCTAAGTTGTTGGAGCATGTATATTTTGAAATGGATATTTTATATTATATGAAACAGATGTTGATTTAGTTTGAAGATTTTTAATGGCTGCCTAACTACGAATGTAAGCAAAACCTGTCAAAGTTCAAACCACACCATAACTGTGTTTTCTAAATTGCTGGTTTAATCTGCGTGGACCTGTCATTGATTTGGTTTTTACTGAATCAAAACATTTCTAAAAAGTTTTTTTTTTTTTATCAAAAAGCCAGTCAAAGTTACACAGGGTTTTGAAGCCTTCTTCCCTTGACCCGACTGGGGTGTTTCCCCCACAAGTTTTATCTGTTTGAAACATTTCAAAAACTGTTTGGTGTTGATTCTCATCTACAAAAAATGCTAAAAGCCCCTTTATCTTCCAATTTCAATCAGTGATTTTCCTGTGTAAGCATTACTTTTCTCCTCTGATCTGGACAAGAAGTAATGATCTGAATTTCAGTCAAAACAACAAATTGTTTATAAGAAGATTTCTCCATGAATTTTTCTCCTCAATTTAAATAAATAGCTAGGTTATGAAATTGAAAAGTAGTTTCTGCTAGGCTGAATATTTTGAAATTAGTTTATTTGCTGTTTCCTTTATGAAGATTTTGTGCTTTAATATTTTTGTTTGCTTCTTATTGTCAATTCCACTTGCTTCAGCTACTCTTTTTACTGCCATTTCTATGCATAATTGCTTGGATTTTTCCTTCTGTGCTTCTACTGCTATTGAAATCCTTCTGACATAATTTAACTTATTTGCTTACATGCTCTATTTTAACTTTAATATTTTCTTCACTGGTTCTGTGGCACTGAAATCTTTACATGTTAGTTAACCACTTTCTGAAAATAGAGTTATTTGTTATTTGAAATCAAAACCAATTGCAAATTTGCGCTTTGGTATGATCGGGATTCCTTGATAGAGTGGTTTGGTTTTAGTTTGGGTTTTTCCCAAACAATAATTTGGTAAAAACTTCCGAAAACAGGCTGCCTGCATACACCCATGCATAACAATGGGCACGGATGCACCTTTTAAGTTTCTAGTTTAAATAGGGTAATTAGCACATTTCGTCCCTCACGTTTTTTCTTATTGTGCGAAGCATCTTTATTGTTTAAATTTTGGCATTTGTGTCTCTAAATAAATGTTTTTTTTGCGGAAAAGGTCTTTGCATTTATATCCGTAAACATCTATCTTTAGAATTATCGAAAGGATTCATTATCGCAAATAAGAGTATGTTCGGTAGAGTTTTTTTTCAAAAAAATTTATTTTTTTGCTTACAATTTTTGACTTTTCAACTTTTTTTACACTAAAAAAAGTCAAAAAGTAATCAAAAAAATTTATTTTTTTCCTAAAAAAAACTCTATCAAACAAGTCCTAAATTAAATGATTAGGATGATTTGTACAAAAAAAATAGTAAACGATAGGGATGTTTCGCACACACAAGTATTTAAAGTAAGATTTTGAGTTTTTTTTTCTTACAATTGTAAAATTCTACACAAACAAATAAAATAACATATATTGTAATATTAAACTTAAACATATTGAAGAAATTTTATACACATTACAAAAATTTGATATAGCCTCTTTTTTATTTTGTTTAATTTAGTGCACGCATACTTTGATGACTTGTTTAGTAAGTGAACTATAAAATATTGAACTTTATTAGTGAAAAAAGATTTTAAAATGATTGTAGGTTTGTATCTTGTGTTATGTGCTAAATATATCTTTAAATTTCAATTTTATGAATTTAGCAAATAAAATAGCAAAGCAACTTTTTTTTTTTTTTTTTTTTTCGGGATAATTGCATAAAAGGTAAAGTCTTCAACCTTTTAAAATAGTTGGGGATATGTCTTTAAACTAAAAAAATAGTATCACACATTTTCAATGTATGAAGAAGTTGTCATGGTAGGTCTTTTATGACAAAATTGTCATTTCTTTTAAATAAAAAAAATGAAAAACAAGAAAAAAGAAAAACATGATTGAAAACTAACCAAATATACTTCAAAAAAAAAAAAAAAGTAAGAAATAAATTCCAAAAAAAAAAAAAAAAAAGATAGATGTCATCTTATTCAAAACCCCAAAATTCCTCCTCGCTCAGAGTGCCTCTGCGTACAATAATTGTGTCCAACAATCTTACTAAGAAATCACACACTATTTTTCTCGCTTCATTTCTCTCTACCCCTCTCCAATAATGCTTATCTCCAACTCTAAAAATAGCAGTATTTCCACCACCACCTCTGTCGGCACTAGTCCACTAAACCTCTTCCACGAGCCACCACGTTTTTAGTGAAGATGTTGACAGCCATTTTCGTTTTCTTTCTGATTTTATTCTCAATCTGGCTGTCCCAATTCCCTAATGCCTGCATTTTCACTTTGGATATGCACCACCGCTTCTCTGAACCAGTCAAGAAATGGTCACAGCTGACCATAAATTATTTTCCGATTCAAAGTTGGTCGGAAAAGGGTAGTATCGAGTACTACGCAGAGTTAACACACCATGATAGCGTCCTACGTGGCTGGAGGTTGTCGGATTTTAATGGGTCTCTAACTTTCTTCGATGGGAATTCAACTTTTCGTATAAGTTCTTTAGGATTGTAAGAATTATAAATGACAGTGTTACTTATAATTAATTCTTTCTGTAATCATTCTTCAATGCTCCAGCCAGCCCAATGTATTTCGTGTTGTCCAAAGAGAAAGTTGAACATTTTTCTTCCAAGTACGAGCTGGTTTTTTTTTTTAAGTCAGAATCTGGGTTTTTTTGAGTTTGAGTTTTGTTCAAGATTATCGCCAAGTGGATTGAGTGGAAATGGATCCATGAGTTCTGCCAATTAGTTGTTCATTAGTGGCAAGATTCGACCTATGAAACTGTCTTCCTACTTGAAAATGCCGCAGGTTCTTGTGCTGCTAGTTGATCTGGGCGAGGGCGAGGGCGAGGGCGAGGGCGAGGGCGAAGAAACAAATAGTACTAGTACGAGAGGAAGAGATCTGGGAATGCACAATACTAGATATGCTCACCGGAAAACTAGATCCATATCTCCTTTTCGTACTACACAGTTTGAATATCACGCCGTGAATTATTTTTTATTATTTATTGTTAGATTTTGGGTTTTTGAAGAAGATGACATCTTTTTTATTTTTTATTTTTTTGGGGTATATTTCTTACTTTTTATTTTTTTGGGTACATTTGGTTAGTTTTTAATTATGTTTTTCTTTTTTCTTGGTTTTTTATTTAAAGGGAATGACAATTTTGTCATAAAGAACCTGTCATACCAAGTTTTTCATATGTTGGGAATGTGTGGTGCCATTTATTTTTATGTTAGGGGCATATTCCCAATGATTTTCAAAAGTTGGGAACCTTTCATGCAATTATACCATCTTTTTTTATAAAGCTGTAAAATACTATAGTCAAAATAAAATTAAAAAGTAAAATCTAAAGTAAAAAGCTTGTTGTACATAATGTATTACATGATATATTACAGATAATGACATGACATGGACAATGAAATGACTAATTTACCCATATTAATTTGGGTAAATTGTACAAGGCTCAGCAATGAAAGTCCAAATCACGGAGAGAGAAAAAATTACCCAATCCCTATCTTCCTTGTTCGCTATCGTTCTTGCCGAAGGGAGCTTGTGGTCGCTGGATAGAAGCTTAGTCAACGGGAGAAAATACTGTAAACTCAAGTGCCCTTTGTTCGTTGTCGCCCTTGTTTGGATTCTTGAATTGTGTTGTGAGACAGGTGGCGGTAGAGTTTCGTGAAATGAGTGTTAAATCTTCATCCTTTTTTGTGAGAAGAATATGATTATTGGGTTCTTGTGAGAAGAATATGAATTGTTCGTTCATCTGTGTTGATTTTCAAATTATCTATGTCAATTTTTCTTCGTTAACCTATGCGTTTAACAATAGGAATTTGATAATATTTCGTCATTTTATTTGTAGTGTGTTCATACCCAAACAACAAAAAGAAAATTATTAAAGCAAATTACAATGATAGTAGAAATTAGGTATGACTTAACTTGTAGTTAGTGTGATATTTTAGAGAGGCATTGTCTTATATCATTTCAAATATGACTTGTATAATAGCATATTGTGTTAATATAAAACTTATTGTTGGCTTGATACATTTTACAGAAACCAGTTGAACTACGGTCCTCGTTAGGTGAAGTGTGTTATGTTACGATGCTAGGAAAGAACAAAAGAATTTGTCATGGTTGTAGACGACCAGAGTACTACTTGCTAGTATGCCTGAAAAAGCAACAATGCCCCTTCTATGGAGAGAGATTTGTAAAATGGATGGAGATGGAGATAGAGATGAAGTCTGCAAAACTAGGTTGGCTATTCTTTTGTTGTAGTAGCAATTGTGGATATTTCAAATAGAGTGACGACAACCAATCTAGTTGTGCTTATGACGTAGGTGAAGCAAGTGGCGCTTCTTTGGGTACGTCTATGGCGAAACACGAAGTTGAAGAGTTGTCACGTACATTAAAACTATTTGCTTGGATATCCGAACAAGAAGACGTTGAGATATCGGTCAACGTCACCATTCACAAGGGCAAAAGAAGTGTAGAAGTGAACAATAAAGAAAAGGGGAGACCAAAATGAATTAGAAAATTTGGTTTATGATTAACAAATATTTGTTATTTGTGCATTTGTAAACAATGGATTATTTGTGTTTGAATGGTTATGGCAGATTAATTTGATTTTACATTTGTAAACAATGGTTTGAATGTGTTTGATGCACAATGTTATGAATTTGAATGTGTTTGGTTCATGACATCAAGCACCAACATTTCCAGTTGCCTTGTTATGAATTTGAATGTTTTTGGTGCTTCATGAATTTGAATGTGTTAGCTTTGTATGTTTCAACAATATTGTACATTAAATCGTGTTGGACAGGGCAAGCATTAAGAACTATAAAGCTGGTAACAAAGGGTATCATCTGAATCATGCTACCTGATAGATGTAATATGAAACTAAAGATGCAGAAGACACTATGAGCGCTATCAAAATCACTATAGGGGATGTGTTGAAGATATCAACTAGTTGCACAATATCGCAAGGAATGAAATACAGAAACATAATCCCAGCTATATAACGAGTCTCTTTGTCTATCATAATTGTCAGCTAGTAACTGATTTATTTGAAAGAGGCAGACCTTCAATTCGGTGAGTGTTTCTTCAACTCGCAAGCAACATGAAACTGGGGATTCTGAATGCTCAGGCATTGATTCTTGTTGCAATTTTCTCCAACCAACAATCAGACATACACCCAAATTGCAGTGTGAGAGTGAAGACATTGATTCCAACATAAATACCCACTCCAAGTGAGACCTGAGTGCAGATATACTTTGCTACCAAAAACACCTGGGAGTGGAATGAAGCAAATGAACCAAACATCATACAAAGAGCATACATAAACAGAGTGGCAGCAAACCATGAATGCAAACAAAATAAAACAATGTAGATCAATTCATTTCTTCCTACAATGCATCCTTTAAATAACAAATACAATATCTAAATATTCAAATGCTTCTTCATTATATGAAATTTACACATTAAGCCTATCTATTGGATCACTAGTACACTCATCCCCTACTCCGAGAAGTGAGTCTTGGGCTGGAAATGGCAGCAAAGCATGATCTATCTAAACGTTAGGCATGAAGTTCAGTCCAGATGATTGAGACCAATGATGATATTCAGCACCCTGCACGTAACAAAGTCACATTGAAGCATCATTGTAATAGATTTTTGTCATCATAATTTCAAGTCCACGGTACTTACCAGAGCTATAATACAGAGGTATAATACATTAAGTTTTTTTGAACTCGTTTCCAATGGTCCTTTTCTGCAAATCTTCTTAGGGGCTCCATTCGTTCTTGACAAGTTCGGATCGAAAATGACCTCAGTTGTATTGTTTTTTAGCTTCAGTACTACCCGAGCCTACTTGAACGCTTTGTTGGGAGTGGAGATTACTAGCACAACTTAGACTCGATCTAGATGTAGCCAACTCATTAGATTGACTATTGATCTACTCCATAATCTTCTGGGTTCGTTCTTCATTATCCACTGCCAAGTCTGCTATCTTGCCAAATGCAATACACATTCGATCGTAATGTAACTACCCAAGGTCACTTATCTAACCATTGTAATTGATTTTTCACCCTTGTGTGTGGTCTACTTACGTCTCTATTCCATCTCCTCAAGATATACGTATTAGGAAGTGTCATAACATCGTTACGCAACAATACTGAGATAGCATGTTTGCACATTATTCCTCTAAACTCGAATAAGTGACAACTGCAAATAATATGTCATATATCTCTTCGAAATGAAATCATAAATATATTTTTTTCACTCCTTCATTGATAATGATATCCTCCGCATATTGTACTTCGTTACCAAACAACCTTCTTCAGTGGATATAACCTCACAATACACCTTTCCAGTAAATTCTTCTTAAAATTCCTTGAATTTTGATATGGCGTAAATTGCTTGAAATTGCTTCTCTATTTCGTACTTAGTTGCACATGGAACCATTTGTGTAAATGACTTAAAATCTGCTTGAAATTCCTTTTCTACTTTACTCCTCATTGCATGCTCATATTGTTCCACAAATTGTTTTAAGGATGTTTTTGAATGGACATACCCTTCAAAGAATGCATTCATACTCTCACTATGTTGAGTAGTAGATATCATCGCCCAAAAATTAGTCTTCAAGAAACATGGAATTCAACGGCTTCTGTCTTTGTAAAGTCCAGAAAACCAATCGTTATCCTACAAATCATATATTTGAATCATTTGACTCCAACCCTGTTCAAACTCTTCAGGACTTTTTGAATCATAAACTGAACCATGTATAGTAGAAAATATGAAACCCTTATGATTGTTGTTGCCAAATTTTTTAGGTAACTTCTTCATTATATATCATAAACACCATCTATGATTTGTATTTGGAAATACGATTTGAATGACATTTTGCATAGCCCTATCTTGATCAGTAATTATTCCATTGCGGACCTCGTCATTCATGCATTCAAGCCATGTCCTAAATAACCAAACTAGCGTCTCCATATCATCGTTCGAAACTAATCCACAACCAAGCAAAGTTGATTGTCCGTGATGATTGACTCTTACAAAAGGGGCAAAAGGCATGTAGTATTTATTAGTCAGGTATGTAGTATCAAAGGTGACTACGTCGTGTGCTTGTTGACAGCTATTATCGCCCAAAATACGTTCTTCAATCGAGAATCTTTGTTTAAGTCGACACTAAAGTAGAAACCAGGGCATTGTGCTTGCATTTTAGAAAAGTAACCCTGTATTGTAGTGGCATCTCCTTCCCCAAGTCTTAAACACCTAACTTTTTCAATATAGTTCCTACAATCATTTTCGACACATGTTATCTTGTCATAGCCACCTGATTCGTTTGTGTAATAGAATTCCAGCTATGCCATTACATTCAAGCTTTTGTTTTACATGTTACATCGATACAACCTGGATTTAAATGAGCTTGTTTTATGATTATGTTCATGATGGACTGCGTTAATTCGCCATATTCTACTAATATCTGAGCATGCTGTAAGCCTAGTTTTACAACCTATTTGAATGGTTGGTTGAGGCTTCAAAGAAGTGCTTGCAGTACTACTTCGACCTTGTTGGCTACATATAATAGTCACATATCTTACAATCCCATCATCCCCCTTTTTCGAATTTCTTTTCCTCACAGGAAAACTACATGATAAACGTAACTTTTGTAAAATTCAAAAACTTCATTCTCATCTTTAAACTTCATCCCAACCGTAGGCACAATTGCACTATCTATTCCTAAAATTTCATTATCTAATATGACATTCTCTCCAACTGTCTCCTTCTTAGATTATTCAAAAGTGTTGTTATCCATAACTCCGAAATTCACATTGACTATATCATCATCAAAATATAGATTCCGATTTCCTGGAGGAAAATACAAAATTTGCATAAACAAACCAACATTCTACAATTTCAGATTCTAAAAAAATTCTAGATCTATAAAATTTACCCTTTCAGTTCTATGTTTTTTTTTTCCAGTAAATACATTAGCTACATTTCAGATTATCATTATCTCTCAAATATATTCCTATAAATAATAACCATCTAATTGCAAATCAAAAATTTAAAAAAAACAAATCCTAACAGAAGATGGAAGCTAATCGAAGATGAAATTTTTTACAAATCCAGAACCAAGAAAATACTTGTGTCCATATCTTTGCCGGAGATGGAAGCTAATTGGAGGAGAATCAAATGTTGCCGGTCAGTGGATTCAAAAGTATGGTGGCTTTGGAATGAGAAAGAAGACCTATTTTTCCTGCTTTCTGGCTACATAAAGTGTTTCTTTCATTGCTTATTACATCATTTTCTCGCAAGAAATTGTGTTCTATTTCTCACGATATATTGACTTGGGCCATGTCAGATTCTATGATCCATTCTGTATATGATTATGTACAACAAGCACGACTCAAATCTAAATGATACTACGTGCAGACATGCTAAACACTAGATGAAAGATGAAAAAAATCTAGTAAAATGGAATTGAAATGGCCCAACAATAAAAGTTGTCCAAGCTCCCCCCTGGCAAAATGAATAGGACCCTATATTTCCAATAACATTTTACATGAACTATAAATTATTGAATTCCAATTTAAGTTTGTAGCACTTAATTCTTTCATTATGCATTAAAAAGTAAAGTACAGCTCTCACATAATGCACTATTATAGAGAGAGAAGAAATGAACACATAAAATTTTGATGAAAAAATAAACATAAAAGAAATAAGATTGCATTCTCCCTCCCAAGAAAATAAATCTCGAATTTTTCTACCTCGAAATTGTAATTAAGAATCGATCTTTGTTTAAAAAATGTTACTTTGGGAGAGTTGATGAAGTCCATTTTCTTTAAATGGTTGATAATGCTCCAAATTTAAAGCATTTCAGAGAATCCATTGGCACATATTTTGTTAAAGATGTTTTTTTTTTTTATAATATCTGAATGTTAACTTTGAATTGGTTTTGGGGTGAACGATATTGACTGATAAAATTAACTAGATTTCTTTCTTTAAGACTGTTTGATCCATTAATGAATATCAACTTGTTTGATTAAGCTTAAATTATATTTTTAGTTACTTAAATTGGTCAAATATATTTTTTATTTATATATCTCGTAGGACCCACAACTTTTTATTTACTTATTATCAACACATTTTATAGGACCTATAATTTATAAATACTTAAAAAGTAATTTAAGCACTGATATACATGCACTATATCTAAAGAGGATGAATTATGTAGAAACCATTTGCTATGGTACAACCTTATTCTTTTTCCTCTACCACACAAGCATGTGTTTAAAGCACGGGTGCAGAATTTTGTGCTCGAAAAAGAACGGGTGCAAAATCAAGCGTGTCATGCTTAGATCGTGACGTAATCAAAGATCAGGACCAATAAGGCAACCGAAACTTGCACCCATGGACGTGTAAAAAGTGTAGAAGGAAAAATACCATAGGCGATGGGCTGATTACAAGCCAGTAGTAAATAGGGCCGAAGACGAGATGCTATAGAGTTCAGGCTGTTTGGAAACTAGTTTGTTAATCTGGTGAAAACAAAAAAAAAATTGCTAATTTCTACAAACATGATCTGGCTATATGTTTAATATGGAATCTATACCGTTCTTGAATCGACGAGTGTTTTTCGATTCTATATGGTTTCAACCTTCAAGTCATTTCTAGTATTCTTCAAAGATTTGACTATACCAATGAATGGACACTGAATCTAAAACAATCTCAGAACTCAAGACTCAGGATATTAACTTTAGACAAGAGAAACAAGAAATTGTTTCTCTCTTCTCTAAGCCACATGTCCATGGCAGTCTAGAATGCCTTGGGTGATGCATACCAAGGCCTATTTATAGGCATAGGGTTTTTTCTCCATGTCTTGTTCTCTTTAAAAATGTTATTTTAGCTTTTTTGCACATGTAGTTTATGAGCTTTCATTACTTATGCAAATAAGTCTAAGTCTTTTAAAGAGCTATCAAAAGGACCTGGTAGGATCTATATAATTGAAGTTCTAAAAATTGGACACTACCTAGTCCCCACCAGATTCTCCAGTTCAATCATTAATCCCTGTGTATTCTACTACATGTGTGAGATTGCACTATTGAATTATGCAAAATCACAGATGTTAGCTTCAAAATCTTTCTTGACTTCAATGCCAACGGAAACGGGTCACGTCACTATCTGGGTACTGATATATTGCATGCTTGAAGAATACGTTTGACTACCAGCGACCAATCCTATAGTGTGGTGCAATGACCGTAAGCACTTTAACGATCAAGTTAATTATTGAAATTTGAATGTGAGAGATGAAATAGATAGATAGTTGGCCTAAAATATAGGTATGTTGTGTGTATTTCCAAATGAATTAGGAGTTGAGTTTATATAGAAAAGTTAAAAGGTGCATTTTAGACATTTTTATGATTAGAAACTCTTCATCATTCGATCCAAGAATAATTTTTTCATATTTTAATTTTCAAGGTTCCTCAATTTTATCATTTTTATTAATTCTAGGGAATGGACATGACATGTAAGTAGGAATGTTTTGTTCTGCACGCAGAGTCATGGCAAACTAATGCTATAATTTGACTATCAGAATTTGCACTATTATCTAGGAACCCCCGTCCAGGTATGAGGCTAAGACGAGATTGAATGGGGCTCAATTATTCAAGTCTTCATTTATTCCAAATGTTACTGTTTTGTCTATTTTATTTTAGATGAGGCTACAAATTCTACCTCGACTATCGAAACTAAAATATCAAGCTGACATAGGATAAGAGATGGCAATGGACCAAGCTAAGCCGATTCAGCCCATGTAGATCTGAGCCTACTCGACTCGAGATCCACTAGGGGCTTAGCTCGACCTATAGCTCATTGGCCTCATGGGTCGAGTCAAGCTGACTCATTTTTTTATAGCAAAATTTGTAAACAATTTTTAATTTTCAAAATAAAAAATTAAAAACACAAGCCATGCTATATCGGCTCATAAAAAAAATTCAGGGCTCAACTCGGCTTGGGCTCTTTCCTAAATGAGCTCGAGTCAGCCATGGCCGAGCCCACGGGCCACTCATTCCACTTGCCACCCCTACTTTGGACCCATATTTCTGACATGTAGGTGCCTAGTTGGACCGTCCAACAGGCTTCTAATTTCATGCCAACTATACACTTGACCTATCGCGGTGTCCACGTATGATATATACATTTTTTAAATATTATTTTAATTCTCCAAGTTTGAGCCCCATATTCATATGGGGTGGAAGAAATCTAGATGTTGGTGTTAGTTCAAAAGTATAACTATACAAAGACGAATCAACCTCAAATCAGGCTCCGTTTTTCTTACAAACCATAGGGCTTAGAACACATTGTACCATTCAGTATCAAACCCAAAGAACCAAGGAATAATCCAAGAACTAGACCCAAACTGCAACTCGTCTGAGTTGCTACATTAATCACCAAGAACTGTAAAACCAAACTCTATCAACGACTCTCTTCACTCTAAACTCACTTATAGATGATCACGAAGAAAAGAAGAAGAAAAGATGAACACTCAACCTCTGAAAACCAGAGGTTTCTCAGAAGATTTAAGAGGAAGAAGATGAGATGAAGCAGAAAAATATCTCGTTCTATTTTCTCTCTTTCACACACAAACCTTATAACTGAAGAGTCTGAAAGAAGCCACGAATAATCAAGGGGCAGAGGATATAAATACATAGTCTACCAGCCATTGATCTGCACTTCGATCCAACATTCATCAGCAGCCATCTCAAGACAATTATATATTTTGGGCCGGTTCATCAATTTGGGCTTCTTGGCTTCAGGTTGAATTATCGGGCAATGGTAATGGATCACAACAGTTGGGCTCGAAGCCCATTTTATCATCGCCCATAATACCAATTTTGTTTTAGTCATCACAGCCCATATATCCAAATGACTTAACATAATCTGCACCTTGATGTCAAAAACAAATTGAAGAACAAGATTACCTGCAAATGGAAGTAAAAAAGCAAGAAATTTAAGCAGCATCAATATTCAACATTTTCAAACACGAATTGAATTTATTTAGCATATGTTTGGCATAACTTAAATTATAATTTCAGCTGGTCAAACTAGTCAAACATAATTTTCATCCACACATTTCATGGGACCCACTAATTACAACCACTTTTTATCCACACATTTACCAGCTGCTTATAATATAAGTACTTAAATTATAATTTCAGCACCTCCAAACATATGCTTAGAGGCAGTACCTTAGTACCCATATCTGAAGGATTAAACTGAGTTGGTATCTTTTCAAGATACAACAATTATTTTTGAAATTATATCTCTAATTAAATGCAATTTAACATCAATATGTTTAGTGCGTTCATGAAACACTGGATTTTTATACAAATATATAGCACTCTGACTAACTGAATACACAATTACAGATTTAGATAACATATTGATTTCAAATAACGACCCTTTTAACAACATACCTTCTTTTATTGCTTCTGTAGCTGCAATATATTCTGATTCTATGGTAGATAAAGCTACAATAGATTGAAGTTGTGACTTCCAACTTATACATGTGCCACATAGTGTAAGAACATAAGCAATTGTAGATTTTCTATTATTCTTATCACCAGCAAAATCAGCATCAACAAAACCTTTTAAAATTACTCCCTCATCACATGTACCAGAAATTAAACTAAGATTTGACGTACCTTTCAAATATCTAAGCAACCATTTCAGAGCTTCCCAATGTTCAGGACCAGGATTGGCCATGAACCTGCTAAATGTGCTAATAGCATGAGCTACACCAGGTCTAGTACACACCATGGTGTACATTACAGATCCTACAGCATTAGCATAATGAACCTTTTCCATGTACTTCAAATCTGATTCATCTAAGGGACATTGATCTTTACTCAACTTAAAATGATTAGATAAAGGCAAAGAAACATATTTTGATTCATGCATTGAAAATTTTGACAATACTTTTTCAATGTATGCTACCTCTTGCAGTTTGTTTCAACATCATAATGTGACTTTACCTTTTTCTTTCAATATCCATTCCAAATATTCTCTTAGCACCCTAAATCTTTCATGTCAAATTCAGAGAAAAGGAACATCTTTATTTCATTTATGTTATGCATATTGGAACCAATCAACAGAATCTCATCAACATAAAGAAGCAAATAAACAGTCATAAAACCATTTTTATCCTTTTTTAAAATATAGACAATAATCATAGGCACTTCTCTGAAATTTAACAGTTAACACATAGTTATCAAACCTTTTATACTATTGTCTAGGGGACTGCTTAAGGCCATATAAAAATTTCTTAAGTAAACACACATAATTAGGCTTGGATGTATCAACAAAATCTTCAGGTTGTGACATATGAATAGTTTCATCTAAATCACAATGCAAGAATCCAATTTTAACATCCATTTGTTCAATTTTCCAATCATGATGAGCAACTAAAGCAAGTAAAATTCTGATTGTAGTGCATTTAACAACAGAAGAGAATATTTCTTTATAATCTATGCTATGTTTTTGAGAAAAACCTTTTACCACAAGTCTAGCTTTAAATTTTAAAGGTTCTTTATCAGAGACACATTCTTTTACTTTGAAAATCCATTTGCAATCAACAAATGACTTACTCTTAGGTTTGGGAACAAGAATCCAAGTGTTATTCCTTTTAAGATATTCCATTTCTTCTTTCATAGCACAATACCAATTATCAATATTTTGACCATTTACAGCTTTACTGTAAGTTTTTGGTTCTTTAAACATAAGGTTTTGATAAGAAATAGCTGCAAGAGAAACATAATCCCCAAACCTAAGAGGTGCCCTAATATCTCTTCTAGTCCTATCTGTGGCCAATTGGTAATCTTCAAGATAAGGGTAATGTAATTCTTGGGCCACATCATCATATTTTTGATGTTCCATATCAACAACATCTTGAATATTATGATCTAACTCAACTTCAGATTCAGGCTCCACCTGAATTTGATTTATACTTCAATAGGAGTGGTAAACTCCACCTAAAGCTTAGTACTATGATCTATCTCACTTTCTTTCAAGTTTTTGTCAATGTAACAAGGCATTTCAGATTCATTAAAAGTCACATCCCTACTTGTGATTATTTTAAAACCATTAATGCCTTTGGCCCACAATCTATACCCCTTAACCCTATCAGGATATCCTAGAAAAACACACTTTTGAGCCCCTAACTTCAAGTTTTCCTATAGACTAATGAGAGTATGCAGCACAACCAAAAGTTCTTAAGTGATTATAGTCAGGAAACTTCTCAGACCACTGTTGTTCTGGAGTCTTACCATCAAGGGCACTGGAAGGTGTCCTATTAACAATATAGGAAGCTGTCATTACAACTTTTCTCCATAAGACTTTAGGAACACCTGAACTGACCATCATACACCTAACTTTATCTAAGATAGTCCTATTCATTCTTTCAGCAACTCCATTTTGCTGAGGTGTATAAGAGATTGTCTTATGTCTTAATATACCACTTTCATCACACAAACGACTAAAATCAGAATTACAAAACTCAAGTCCATTATTAGTCCTAAGGACTTTAATTTTCTTTCATGTCTGATTTTCTATAAGGTTCTTCCAAGTTTTAAACCTTTCAAAAGTATCATATTTTTGTTTTAACAAAAAAAAAAAAAAAACCAAACTTTTCTAAAGAAATAATTAATCAGGGAAAGGAAACACTTATTTCTTCCTTGAGTGAAAACAGAAGAAGGACCCCACAAATCTGAGTGGATGTAATCAAGAATAGAGGTGGTTTTGTGACCACATGTACTAAAGTGAAGTCTGTGATATTTACCAAGAGTGCAGTGTTCACAAAAAGGAACTTTTGAAATCACATCCTTGCCAAAAACCCCTTGTTTTTGCAGTATGTGAAGTCATTTTTCACTTATACGGGCAAGCCTTGTGTGCCACTTTAAAGTGGAATCACCATCAGGGCTGGAGGCAGTGTTATTGAACTGAGACATTATCTCAGCTTTAGTAACGTAAATCCCGTTTCTTTTAAGACATTTAAAGATGACTAAGGATTCCTTGATCACTTTTAACATGCCATCTCCAAACTTACCACACATTCCTAACTCATCTAAATCACCTACATATATCAGTTTTCTATTAAGATCAGGGACATATTTTACCCTATCTAAAGTGCATATGAAACCATTTTCAAACTTTAAAGTCACACTACTAACCCCTTTGATTTTACAGGCCACATTGTTTCCCATTAAAACTTCCTCTGAAGTTATATCCTTAAAATTCTGAAGCCAATCTCTCCTAGATGTCATATGGAAAGTGTAACCTGAATCCAAGATCCATTCTTGGATTTGATTATGACTGTCAGCAATATTTGCAGCAAAATGATCATTAACAGGTTCACTAACAATATATACATCAACATTGTTTGGTTCCATTAGTTCAACAACATTTTCTTCATCAGCTGTTTTTTCTTTTATAACAATCTTTGATGAAATATCCTATTTTACTACAACCATAACACTTCTTATTCTTAACTTAGACTTAGACCTATACTTCCCTCTGTTTTTCTTCTTGTAATTGCTGTTTCTACTACCCTGACTTTGCTGACCTTCATGACTTCCATTTTGCCTAGTTTGAGATCTTCCTCTAACACATAGAATCTTTGAATTACTGCTATCAGCTTTTTCTGTTTTTAGTTACATGTCTTTATTACTTAAAGAATTTATTACAATATCTTGTGTGAGAGACTCCCTACCATACTTAATGGTATTTTTGACATCCCTATATGCTTTAGGAATGGCATTTAAGAGTATAACTGCTTTATACTCTTGAGATACTTTTTCACCAGTATTAATGATGTCTTGAACTAATTTGTTAAAGACATCAAGATTGTCATCTAAATCTTTTGAGGAGTCTATTTTAAAACTAAAGAACTTCTTATTTGGTAAGGACTTAACTAAGTATAGTTCTTCTAATTTTTTCCAAAGAAGCTTAGTAGAGTCTAACTTTCCTACCTTTTTAAGGACTTGATCAGACAAATGCAAAATTATGGCAGTATAGGTTAACTTACCAGCTTCAACTTGTTAACCATCAGACATAGTCTCAGGGTACACTCCCTCTATGGCTTTAGCCATTTTTGCTGAACTAAGACCTCTCTCATTTTTTGTTGCCAAATCGAAAAATCTCCTTTTCCATTAAACACCCCAAGTTCAAAATTAGTAGTAGTCATGACATCAAAAAACACAAAGTGATGCAGTATGATATGAACAGAAAAGAGAAAAGGACTTGAAGCAGCAACAACACAAAAACAGTATCAAGAAAAAGAACACACAAAGTATACACACAATCTTGATTATTCTTTCACAGACTTATATATGAAATAGTAAGTAGAAAGACCACTCTACTTAGTTTCACCAGGTTTCCATGAGAATCATGTTCTGGGTCAATGCTCAAACTAAACCAGAGGTTTTTATTACAAAAGAAAGAAAAAGAAGAACTAATGAAACAAAATACACAAAGTTATTTCAATATACTTTTAGGGATTCAACTAGCAAAGTAGATTATTAAACATCAAAAGTTTATTAGAAGCAAACTACTGTGGTGATCAGAGGCTTGATCACCATATACGAATGAAAGCAGAAGATATACTAGTCAGAAGATATTTCTTCAAGAAAACCAAAACGATATACAAGAAATAGATGGGTCTTTCAATGGGAACCACATAAATTAGAGTTTGCTTACTGATTTGTAACAAGAAGCTTTAGATCTAAGCCAAAACCTTAGATCAAGTAACAAGAAACACAGATCTGAATAAGAAAGTATATCTTTCAAAGAAAATATGGGTTAAAACTCCAAGAATGCCAACCGATGGCTCTGATACCACTTTGAGTTCAAAAGTATAACTATACAAATACAAATCTACCCATCAGGCTCCGTTTTTCTTATAAACCATAGGGCTTAGAACACACTGTACCCTTCAGTATCTAACCCAAGAACCAGACTCAAATTGCAACTCGTCTGAGTTGCTATAGTAATCACCAAGAACTGTAAAACCAGACTCCATCATGGACTCTCTTCACTCTAAAATCACTCAGAGATGATCACGAAGAAAAGAAGAAGAAGAGATGAACACTCAGCCTCTGAAAACTAGATGTTTCTCAGAAGATTTAAGAGGAAGAAGTTGAAGCAGAAAAATATATCGTTCTATTTTCTCTCTCACACACACGAACCTTACAATTGAAGAGTTTGGAAGAAGCCACGGATAATCAAGAGGCAGAGGGGTATAAATACACAGTCCACCAGCCATTGATTTGCACTTCGATCCAACGGTCATCAGCAGCCCTCTCAAGACAGTTACGTATTTTGGACCTGTTCATCAATTTGGGCTTCTTGGCTTTAGGCTGAATTATCAGGAAATGGTAATGGATTACAACAGTTGGGCTCGAAGCCCATTTGATCATCGCCCAGAATACCATTTCTGTTTTAGTCATCACAACCCATATATCCAAATGACCCAACAGTTGGTTTAAAACTGAGACTTCTACCGCTCCCAATATCCTCTTATTCTAACTCTAGAGGCTAAGAAAAGATCTAAACTTACAAAGTTTATGTCTCTTCCTTACTCCATGGCATTATGCCTTTGTGGAAATAGAAGTTTGAAAATATTAAAAAAAAATTATGTTGAAATTGCATGTCGAACGGAAGTTGAAATATGAGACCCTGTTAAAAACTTATCTTTGTTTTAAGGCACTACCGAGTGGAAACCGAAGTTTGAACATTTTAAGTTTATCTTGTCTTTGTTCTGAGGCACCATGTCGAGTAAAGTTCAACCTGAACTACGAGAAATTTAGCCTCTTTTACTACTCTTTGTTCTGAGGAATTCTGTCAAGCAGAAATTGAAATTTGAAAATTTATGTTTAATTTTTCTATTACTTCGAGGCACCATGCCGAGCACATGTTGAAGCTGACATTAGATTATTTTTAGATCCCCCAAGTCTGAGCTTCATATTGGGGAACTTCTTAAAAATATATAAAGCTAAACTCTAGACACATGTCATGGACTGGTTATTAAAAGCTATAAGGCGTGATAGACGTTGCTTACGGTTGTTCTAATGACGTGGGTTAATGTGTGCGATGATTGACATCCTAAAAAAAATGATTATAGCCCTATAATTAGAGCTTGGAACAAAGCATAATGGACCCTAACACGCGCGTGTGGTGCATGGGAGACCTGGTCGCCCATTTGAAATAGAATTTGGCAGCCTTACAGATTCAAAACCCCAAAAGTAGTTAATCATCCATCGAGATTTGAGACAAGCTGATCCAACAGATAGATGTTGGGGTGTGATATATATAAAAGGGCAAAAAGTTTGCCTTTGTGTTTATTTACTTTGCTTTCGATACCATCAGAGTTTTATATTTTCTTCAAGTGCAGTTTGAGAGAGAGATTCACCAATGAGGAAACAATGTAAGTACGACATTTTTCTCCACATTTTCTTGAGTTTTATCTTCTTATATTCATCTTCTTCTTTCCAAAAATCCAAAAAAGGAAAATTTCTACCTAAGAAACTTACGTCCTACAAGTTGAGGGATGCAATGAGAGCATTGAATTTGAGGAGATTAGGGTGGTGGTGCCACCATCATCTAGTGCTGCCTTTCTGATTGTCTGATGTAAGAAAACCATCCACCCCAATAGTACCATTATAGAGATCGACATTATTGTGGCCATTTTTACTAGAAAATAGATGTGAAGCGTGGACGCTTGACTGGGATGGTTCTCGCATAGCGAAGAGAATGACAAAGAAAAATGTGAGTGAGCCTTTTGAGGAGGGAGTTGGAAGAGAGATCGAGGCTGAAATAACGACTGAGGTTGAGGCAGTAAGAGTTCAAGTGGAAAGGCCACGACCAATAGTAGGGACACGCAGATGATGAGTAAGGGCTACAATATCTTGAGAATGAGATAAAGACAAAGACTTTGACGGGTCTTGTTCAAATTCTACACCATCCTTTGTTGTTGTCTGGAACGATAATTCATTGTCATCACTCCTAGTCGATTGCTCACTATCAACCACTTAATCATTCTTAGACATCTTCTCCTACTTGATAACCAAACTAACAACTTCAAGTAGCACAATAGAGATCGAGATAGCCTTGTAAGAGATTCTTAGTCTCGTGGTTGAGATCCGTGAGCAAGACCCAAGCAGGAGAAACAAAGATAGAAGGAGTAGAGAGGCAGTAGCATCAGATGTAGTCACAGTTATTATCGAGGTAGATTTAATAGAGTTGCATGAAACTTTTCGCATCCCATACACAATTTAGCTGATTGTGCTCAGGCCAGATGATAGAGAAAACAATTCTTCTCTAGATTATATGGCCTTTAATGCATTGCAACTAGGGTCGAGTTTGATATTTTCCATACACACGTTTGTGCGTGAGGCCTTGAGTAGTTATGGGATTGCCCACCCAACTCCTTCCTATTGGATGGGCCTATCTTATTGGGGCATTTTTTTTATGGAAGATCACCGGAAATGATGGAGATCATATCCACCTTAAGGTTTTCAAGTCCATTTACAACCTTCATAAAGCCCCAAGGCAAGCCCATCGCAGTTGGTACTATTTGTCACCATACACTCGTGAGGCCCTACTATTGGGCGGACTGCGATCCTCAGTCAAGGGCTAGAAGACATCATTCTTCTACGTACGAGGCATATGGGAGTTTTGTCTCGATGTTCCTCGGACATACGTGAAGATTCCTAGGAAATATGGCATTCTCTTTTGAGTTTAATTTATTTTAGAAAATTCCCCAATTTTAATTGCAAAATACCTTATGATGTTTCTATAATACATTTATCCTATGTGGAAAGCAGCAAAAGGACAAGTCTCTCAGATTCAGAGAAGGAAGACTCCAGTAGCTATTTGAGGTGCCAGATAGAGAAATGTTGTTTTCCAGCCTTATAGACAAGAACAAAACTTTACGAAGTATTGCCAAACAAATACGATATTTTCTATTCTAATTTGGTTTGTCAAATGCAGCAGCTTACAATGGGGCTAGGACGAACTTCCATAGTTTGGACATAATTGTTGCCAAGCAGCAAAGGCAGCATATAATCACGCCGCCCCTGGCCACCAACTTCTTCAATTTTGTCACCAACTCAGCTAGGCCAAACTCTTATTTCTGTCGACACTAATGGGAAGGCTAATGTCAGATTGGAAGCTCCCACCCTTTTCATGATTATAAAATCTCCAGCTGCCTACTGAAGGATCCAGTGACTGTTGCTCGACGGCAAGCTGTCAAAGAAGCGATGATAAAATCAGTACTGGTTGGACTGACTCAGCTGCCAAGAGACAATGAATAGTTTTCTAAAGCGAAAGTAGAGGCTTAAAGCTTCAAAGTCAGGTTGCAGCTATTGTGACCTTTGCCGAGGTAATGAAGGAAAGGCTATGCCAATAAGGAAACTGATTTTGAAGACCTTGCCTAGAGGTACGGTAAGGTAAATGAAATACTACTATTTGTTCATTAGGAGAAGAGGGAGTTCGAGGCAAAGATTGAAGATAAAGATAGTCATATTTCTTTTCTAACCAAGCAAGTTGCTAAACTGAGGGTCAGTTTGGCATAAGGTGGATAGCCAGACAGTGGTAGAGTACAAAACTTTATTTCATGTGACTCTGGACTATGAGGGCATGGCCAACTATGTTGGAAAAATATGTGTCATATTTTTCACTTTTTATATCTTGGCTCTCCTAATTAATATAATTGATTTTTAATGGTAAAAGAGTAGGTCAACGTTTTTGTTTTTGACTGGTCTTGATAACGCTAGTTCTGACTGACTGGGTTGATAAGCGGATTATTTTTTCAGATCAGTAAAGCTGCAATTTTATTCTATTTTTATACTTGATATATTTTGATCTCATGCATATTATTGACAGTTCTTTTTGTAGGTTAGAGAATTTTTTCTTATTCTCTTAGAATTGTTTAGGAATGAAATATTTAGTTTCCTAAATTCTTTCCTTCTACAAATCTAAGAATATATTTCTATATATTTTTCCTAAATAATTTTCTTACAATTCTTGTTGCAGATTTTTAGGTAAGAAATAATTTCTAATTTGATTTCTAATTTAACTATAAGTAAGAGTAGAAATCAATAAGGAATTAAGGTTTTGAAATATAATTTTTTGTTCTTGTTTTCTCCAAGCAAAAACTGTCGAAATCCATGGAAGGAAAACAAGACATCAAGCTTCATTGATTCAACTTCAAAACAAAAAGGTTTTCTTCAAACTCATTGAAGAATAAAAAAAAAATTGGTGCTCAAGGAACAATTTAATATCTTGTTCAAACTACTTGGCGTGAAGTTAAAAACGGGGGTTCTTAATCCAAGTAGTGGTTGCGGTCAAATACAATAGGGAAGTGGTGATAAAGTCAAGATTGGTGGATTTGATTCTACTTCATCAACAAGTTAGAAGAAGAAGTATCAAAGGGAATTGATCTGTTTTCTTTTGATTGTTATTTTGTTAATTTTGCGAAATTACAAAAATCGATACTATTGTATTTTTGAACAAGATTATTAGTAGATTGTCTTTACCCATGGCATGTGGGCCCGTGGATGTTTTTCTTCAGGATTTACCACGTTACATCTTGTGTTCGTATTTAATCCTTTAATTTCTGCACTTAACAAGATTAGGTAAACGAACACTGTTGTGTAAGTCGGAACTATTATCTTTATCACTTGCCAGTTTTGACTGTGTTATGTCCACTGCTTGTTTAATTAAGATTAAAATTCATTTTAATTTAATTAATCCAGGTTTTAGAACTTTCAATTGGTATCAGAGAGGGTACACTTTATAAGTGCGATCCAAAGAAACCTAGATATGGACGGAGCTCCGTTGAGGTCACCTATTTTAGATGGTACTAATTATGCCTATTGGAAAATTAGAATTCAAGTTTATATCCAATCCCTTGATGAAAAAGCTTGACATTCTATTGTCCATGGCTATAAAACTCCCACTATTATTGAAAATGGTGTAGAAAGAAAGAAAAAAGCAGACGAGTAGGCTACAACTGATTTTAATTATACTAATTGGAATTCCAAAGCTTTAAATCCTATATTCTCCTTCATAGACTCTAATCAATTTCGTTTGATCTCTACTTGTCAGGTTGCAAAAGATGCTTGGGACATCTTACGAATTGCTCACGAAGGAACCACTATGGTCAAGTAATCCAAACTTCAAATTCTTACTCTAGAGTTTGAACAACTAACCATGAGAAGATGATGAACAATTCAAGGACTTCTATGCAAAACTTAGTGACATCACTAATACTACTTATACTTTGGGAAAAAAAATATTTGGAAAGTAAAATTGTAAAGAAAATTCTCAGATCTTTTCCTGATCGTTTTCATTCTAAAGTAACTGCAATTGAAGAAAGTAAGGAGATTGAGAATATGAAGGTTGAAGAATTGGTAGGATCAGTGATGACCTATGAATTACATCTACAAAAGAGAAAGAAAGAAAAGAGATCTGGTATTGCCTTCAAAATTAAAAACAATGAAGAAGAAGTTGATTGTGAGGAAAATGAAACAAATGAAAACATGGCCATGCTCACCAAACAATTCAAAAAATTTCTAAAATGAAATTAAAAGGGAAAGAACTTGAATGCCACACTCTTACAAAAGAAGAGATTTCTGAACAACACAAAACAAAACCCCACTACATTTATGAATAGATTTGACAATCGAATTCAATGCCATGTGTGTGAGGGTTTTGGTCACATAGCATCTGAATGTGCAAATACTTTAAAGAAATCTCATACCAAGAAGCCCATAAATATCACTTGGAGTGAAGATGATGAAAAAGATTCAGATGAGGACGAGGACGACAGAACTACTGTTGATCAGGTAACGTCCTTAACTATGAACTTAACATCTTGTACTGATTCCGTGCAAAACTTGACTACAGGTTCTGACATTTTAACTACAACATCTAAAGAACCAGTCCGTGTCTGTTCTAACTGCAGCAATATGAACAAAAAAATTAAAAGACGAGCAAGAGAAAAAAATTTCTACTCACATTATGATGGAATTTTTGGAAGGTGACAAGGCTGAAATTGATTCTCAAAATAATAATCTAACCAACATCTTAAAAGAGAAGGATGATCAAATTGCAAACCTTCTTGATGAATTAAAAGTTTTAAAAGAAATGATCAAGCAATTAACAATTGGAGCCTCTCGCTTAAGTGAAACCTTAAGCTATGGAAGAACTCTAAACGTCAAAGAAGGTTTGGGATATGTTGCAAAAGATAAAAGAAAAGTTGGGAATCAAATCAAATTCATCAAAGAAACATAGTCTACTATATTTTTGGACAAATCTGCTCCTATTTTCATCAAGACTGAGAATGACCTGCCTATGTAGGTTCTGACCAATACCAAGACTCAGAAATAGTCACGACCATCAGCTACACAACCAATGTATCAATTCTCAATATAGAGAGGTAAATCAAATTACTTTGTAAAATGTTGCATATGTGGTAATCTAGGACACGACTCCTTTCATTGTTTATATAGTAAAAACTTGGTCAATAGACAAATGACACACCATAGCAACACTAAAGTAAGACAACTTTGGGTTATAAAGGGTGATTTAAATTGTTATATGATTGATGTTGCCTATAGAACTTTTATTCCTAACTCTTGGTATTTTGATAGTGGTTTCTCTAGATATATGACTGGTAATCGATCTTATCTAACTAACTACAAAAGTCATGAAGGTAGTTTGGTCACTTTTGGTGATGGAGCTCACGGTAAAATTGAAGGTGTAGGCACTATTCTAATTGATGGATTCTCCCTATTAAAAGAAGTTCTATATGTTGTAGGTTTAAAAGCTAACTTGATTAGTATAGGCCAACTTTGTAATGATAAACACTTGGTTATGTTCTCAAAAAACTCTTGTAAAGTCTTGAAATATGATGGTAGTTGCATTCTACTTGGTATTAGATCTAGTGATAAATGTTATCTTTTTGACACCAAAATTACTTGTCATATTTCAAAGACCGACTCTACCGAGTTGTGGCACAAACAATTGAGACATTTAAACTATAGTGATCCGTTGAGACTAACAAAATTGAATGCAGTACGAGGCATTCCTAAGCTTACTAAAAAACCTAAAGGATTGTGTGGTTCGTGCGTAAAAGGTAAGAAAACCAAAAATACTCACAAGCAAGGTAAGTTTCTTATAGATCTCATGTATTAGAATTACTTCACATGTATTTGATGGGACCTATTCAAATTGAAAGTATTGATGGCAAGAAATATATTTATGTACGCGTGGATGATTTTTCTAGATATACTTGGGTAGATTTATTAAGAGAAAAATCTGATGTTTTTGAAATATTTAAATTTTTGCACCTAAAATTAACAACAGAAAAATATTTTGAGGGAATAAAAATATTGAGGATTAGAAGTGATCATGGTAGGGAATTTGAAAATTCTATTTTCTCTACATTCTGTGATCAAAATGACATTTTTCATGAATTCTCTACTCCTAAAACTCTTGAACAAAATGGTGTTGTGGAAAGGAAAAATAGGTCTCTACAAGAGATGGCTAGAGTAATGCTAAATAACAAGATGCGTCAGGGATGGATTTGCGAGTGGCGGGGGTGTTATCAGAGATCACACTGGGCGTTGTATCAGGGCCTTCTCTACAGGCTACGGAGACATACTTATTTTGGAGGCAGAGTTGAGAGCCATTTTACAGGGCATTGAGCTTGCCCGACAGATGGGTCTTGTGGACTTATGGATTGAGATTGACTCTACACTCGCTGTTCATTGCATTTCACGTGGTGGGGGGCCGTGGGTCATTCAGTCAATACTCAGACGCATCCGACATCTTCTTTCATTCGATCGAGACACAATTTCCCATATTTTTCGAGAAGGAAACCAGGTCGCTGACTCTTTAGCTTCTGAGGGCTGGGACCAACGACATTATCAGGAGTATGGATCTTCAGACTTGCCTCGTCGTTCGCGTGGACTACTTTAGACTGACAGATATGGCCTTCCATCAGTTAGAGGTCTTTAGTTTTTTTTGTTAGTTTGGTTTTCATTTGCTTTTGCTTTTGCTTTTCAGAATTATGCACCGGAAGTAGTATCTCTTTATTTGCTGTAGTTTGAGGAATTTTTTCATTCGTTGTATGCTTGGAGGTCAGGTTCATATCCCCATCCTGTGTACTACCATTTTTATATAAATACAGTGGTAGGGGCATCCAAACCCCCACCAGCCTATCCTGGTAGAGGCCTAAAAACCATACTGGGACTGTACTGGTGCTTCGAATAAAAAAAAAAAAAAATTATGGGCTGAAGCAATTAATACTGCTTGTTATATTTTGAATCATGTGTCTTTAAGAACATGAACCACTCAACTCCTTATGAAATATGGAAAGGAAGAAAACTGAATCTCAAATACTTCCATACATTTGGTAGCAAATGCTATGTTTTAAATGATCGGGAATACTTGGATAAATTCGATTCAAAAAGTGATGAGGGAGTGTTTATTGGTTATTCTGAGAACAGTCGAGCTTACAGAATTTATAACATGCGTACTCAGACTATCATTGAATCAATCAATGTAAAAATTGATGACATTGATGATTTTTTATCTTATTCATAAGAGCCTAATATTCAAAACTTGGAAGAACAAGTTGCTGGATGTCAACCTACTCAAGACATTCATGTACCTGCACCATACAGTGATAAACAGACAGAATAGACAGTATCAAGTTCTGATGTCTCTACCCCTGCTCTTGGAAGTTCTGACGTACCAAATACAAATAACGAACAGAACATGAGAAGACAACCTTTTTCTTGAATACAGAAAGCACACCCATTAGACAATGTTCTCTCAGATTCTGGAGACGGTATGATGACTAGGAAGAGGCTTGCTAATGAACTTAGAAATGTTTGCTACACTTCACAAATTGAACCCAAAAATATAAATGATGCAATTATTGATGAAAATTGGGCTCTAGCCATGCATGAAGAGCTAGCTCAATTTGACAGAAATGAAGTGTGGGAACTTGTACCTCAGCCAAAGGACACAAATGTGATCGGGACAAAGTGGATATTCAAAAATAAATCATATGAACATGGCAAAATAGTTAGAAACAAGACAGCTTGGTTGCACAGGGATACACTCAACTAGAAGGAGTGGATTTTGATGAAACATTTGCACCTGTGGCTCAACTTGAATCTATTAGACTTTTACTATCTGTGGCATGTCAAATGAGGTTCAAGTTGTACCAAATGGATGTCAATAGTGCCTTTCTGAATGTAATCCTTAATGAAGAAGTCTATGTTGAGCAGCATAAGGAATTTGTTGATCCTTATTCTCCCGACCATGTGTTCAGACTCAAAAAGGCCCTATACGGACTAAAGTAAGCTCCATGTGCTTGGTATGAACGATTGACCATATTCTTGTTGGAACAGGGATACAAAGAGGGGGAGCTGACAAAACTTTGTTAATCAAATATTTCAAAACTAGATTAATAATTGCACAAATCTACGTTGATGATATTGTATTTGGTTGTTCACTAGAAACAAAATCCAAGGAGTTTGTTACACTTATGAAAAATGAATTTGAAATGAGTATGGTTGGTGAACTGCATTTTTTTTTTAGGTTTGCATATCAAACAGGTTGGATCAGGGATTTTTATCTCACAGGCCAATTATGCTAAAAATCTACTGAAGAAGTTTAGCCTTGAACTGTAATGCCCCAAAAATTTAGAATTTTTATTTTGGGCTAAGTTAAATTCTTAGCAAATAATTGTAACCACATGTCTGTTCAAAGTCCAAACGAGGTCCAATAATAAAAACGACCGGAGTCCACTAAAAAAAATATATAACGATTTTTGAGATTAATTAATTAGTTAATTATAATTATTTTCATATAAAAGGCAAGATTTGTAAGATATTTTAAATTATGGTATTTTTACCATATCAAAACCTTACCAAAACCCAAATAGGTAAGTTTCTTGATATGCATGCACAATGATGGAAAAAAGATAAAATCTTGAAAAAAATTTCCTTTTCCTCTCCACTAAATTTCGGCCCCCTCCCCTCTTTCTTTTCTTTATCACTTATACACTTAAGCCATTTTTTACAAAGAAAGAAAAAGAGAAGAAGAAAGAAAAGAGGAGAAAAGAAAAGAAGAAGGAAGAAAAGAACAAATATTTTTTAAAGGTTTTTCATTCCTTTTCAAGAAGCAAGGTAGGATATTTTGTAATCATGTGTATGCTATGCTATATGATTTAATGTTTATGGCCATCCAGATATGAATGTAGTTTGTTCCTTTGGAATGAACAAGAATTGATGTTTATCCTACTTTGGATGAAATTGAAGAATGTTTATGATTTTAAATCCTTTGGAATTAAACCTAAGAACGAATGTTATTAGTTTTAAATCCTTTGGGATTAAACCTATGAATGAATTTAAGGTTTTGACCCTTTGAGCTCACCGGAATATGAATATTAGCATGGTTTACTTACTTTTAATTGCGATACATATATTGGGATTTGCATTTTATAAATGATGATATTACTATTGATTTTTTTCCAAACTCACCCTTCTCCCATTCTTAGATTTATTGTAGGGTTGGATGAAGGCTTGAGGATGAGAGGATTAAGCCATGAGAAAAGAGATTTCGGGCAAGAAGACGAATAAATGTCAATTTCTTTATGATGTTATGATTTCTGAATTTTACATGTTATATGATGTTTTTGAGAAGATTGTTAATTTATAATGTGGCTTGAACTTGTTGGAAACCCTATGAAATGATATTTTAAACTTGATAAATGTTAGAGAATGTTTAAAGGGTATAATGTTGACCGAGATGTAACTGTCCAGAATTTTCAGCTTGCAAGTCCAGTTTCAAATGAACATCTTGAATGGTAGACTTTAGGTTTTGGGACGAAATTTGGTGGGATTGATGACCTATCAATTTGAGTCCTTTGAAACTTGGAATCACCTCGTTCGGATGTCTGTAGAGCAAGATATGAAGGTTTTGGTGACGATTGACAGTTCTACTCAAGAATCTGACTTTCATGTTTTTAGAAGTTGATTTGGAGACCTTACATATTTTATTAAATTCTGAATTTTGGATATGAGTTTATATGTTATGTTATGTTTTATCCCTAAAAATATTAGAATTTTTCAAGTCCTTTTGATAGGGAAAACTTGGGATTTAAAAAGAGTCTGAAAGCTGTATAGCTTATGTTTCTTGTATACTTTGATTCCCTTTTGATAATCTTAACCATTTCCTAAAATTGTGAAATTTTAGTATGTGTTTGATGGATGAGTTATGATTATTTGGTTAAAACTTCATAAGCTTTTATGACCTTTGGATTGCTCATATGAGTGTATAAGAAATAAAGGGCATTAACTTTATGTTACAATTTCGTACTCTAGGGGTTTAGACTTTCATTGAAATCGTCTAAGGGTTGATAACCTCCATTTTTTTTTTTTTAAACACACCATCACAACCCCAATGTGGTTTTTATGCCTCCATCAGAGAAGGACGGGGGGGTTAAGGAAGCCCCAACCATATATAAAAAGCTCATAATAGTACAAGGGAGGGGGGCATAAAACCTGACCTCCAAGCACAATCGAATGTAAAGAGTAAATGCAAAACAGAAATCAATAAATAAGGAGGTACTACCTCCCATACAAATCTCTAAAAAGAAACTATAAGCCTTTAACAATAGGAAGTCCAAATCTGTCAATCTGGACTAGACTGCGATGCCGTCGTGGAAGATCCTGAGAGCTGTACTCATAATAGTAGCGTTGATCCCAGCCCTCTGATGCAAGAAGATCAGCAACCTGGTTGCCCTCTCGGAAGATGTGTGTGATAGTATCCCTGTCCAGTGCTAGTAGATGCCTGATGTGCCGTAGAGTAGCCTGAATATGCCAAGGTCCTCCTCCCTTGGTGATGCAGTGGATCGCTAATGTAGAGTCTGACTCCACCCATAGAACTGATAACCCAAGTCTCTGAGCCAGAATGATCCCGTCTAGTATAGCTCGTAGCTCCGCCTCGAGAATGGTGCAGTCGCCATAGAAAGAGAAGAATGCCCGAATGCACTGTCCTGACAAATCTCTGATAATCCCTCCGCCACTAGCAATCCCGTCCTTGACGCATCCATCAGTGTTGATCTTGTAGGATCCCACTGGTGGAGTACGCCAGAAAACTAAAGTGGGAGGAGGAGGGGAGGGGGTGGTAATAATGACACCAAAAATCGGAGCGATGTCCATGTCTCCACGCCAATGGATGTGCCGAAATAAGCGGCCTGTATGCAGAAGCGAGATGGTGTGGTAAACTCTCCAAATGATCCTCCTCGGCTCCATAGCTATATGTCTGTGCTTCGCATCATTCCTCGAAGTCCATAAAAACCATAATATCAATAGAGGAATGATCATGCGTATATGTCCCGTGCTGACAAACTGACCCGAGAATCTCCAAGTATGAAAGCGATACTGGAATCCCTCGAGCGGCCTGAGGGTGATATGAAAGATGTCTGCAAAGTGTCTCCAAACATTATCTGCTGTCGGACTATCAATGAATAAGTGCTGAATAGTCTCTATAGCCGAACAGCACTGGCACCTCGATGCCATATGACTCTCTATCCGTCTCTGGATCACCACATCCACTGGTATAAGCCCCTGCCACAATCTCCAACAGAAAAAGGAAACCGTGGTCAGAATAATCGAACTCCATATCATACGATATACAGCCTGACTAGTGCTCCCTGTACGAACAAGCTGCCATGCAGACTTGGTAACAAATCTGCCATATGAAGTATCAGTCCATACAATCTGATCATCCACATGTGGGGTGATAGGGATGCTCCCTATCTGCTCAGCCATGGTAAGTGGAACGATCTGAATGAGTCTGTCAATATTCCATCCAATATCATCAAAGAAATCGTGCACCTAGATTGAAGAATGTGGTAGCTGCGGGAACTGATCAGCCAAAGTAGTATCGCCCATCCAGCAATCATGCCAAAAAAATATGTGACCCCGCCCTAGCTTCCATGCAATGTAGGACTCGGCTTGTGGTCCTATAAGCTTCAGCCGTCTCCAAACAGGTGAAGCATAATAAGGAACAGTAGCCAGTATCAGATGTGTGCCCTGACAGTACTTACCCCGTAAAAACTGAGCCCAAAGAGATCTCTGAGCTCTGAATAGCCACCATAGCTTCAGCGAGAAAGTGTCAACAAGGTCCTGTAACCGCTTAAATCCCAGTCCTCCCTCCTCAGTCAGGAGACATAAGTCCTTCCACCTCTTCCAATGAAGACGATGGGTATGATCTTTGGAGTCCCAGAGGAATCTAGCAAAGATGCTCTCTAGCTTCTTCAAGACAGCCTTGGGAGGCTTCAAAATCTGAAGAAGGTAGAGAGGAAGAGAAGACAGAACAGACCGAATCAGAGTAATCCGTCCTCCAGGTGAAAGTAATCTCGAAGCCCAGCCAGATATCCTGCTCCGTACTTTCTGAATGAGATCATCGTATAGGAATATCTTACGATGCCCTTTGAACAGGGGCACTCCAAGATAAGTGACAGGCTGCTGCTGGTGACGAAAGCCTGTCAGATGCTCAAGCCTGTGTATCTGCTGAATAGTAGCCCGTTTGGGTAAAATAATCCCACTCTTATCTCTATTCACTAACTGGCTCGAAGCTCGCTCATAGTGCTCGATACAATGTAGGACCCGTCTAATAGACTGCTTCTGACCGTTAGCGAAAATGATCATATCATCTGCAAAACATAGATGTGAGATAAGAGCATCCCCTCCATGTCTGTAAGCCATCGAAGCTATCTGCTGATACTGCCGAGTAAGGATGCGCGAAAAATAGTCAGCCGCTAGAATAAATAACGATGGAGAGATGGGATCACCCTGTCGAAGTCCCCTGGATGAGGAGAAAAACCACATGGTCTGCCATTGAGCAGGACTGAAAAGTGACACTCTGAGATGCACCTCCGTATCCGATCTATCCATATAGCATCAAATCCAAAGCCCTCCAAAACAGAGATCAAGAAACCCCAATCCAGGCGGTCATAGGCCTTAGCCATATCTAGCTTGAGGATAGCATTACCCCCGCGCGCCTTCGTATCCAGTGTGTGTAGAAGCTCCTGTGCAAGGAGGATGTTATCCCCAATGAGTCGTCCTGGGATGAATCCGCTCTAAGGTACTGAAATAATCTGAGAAAGTATGTTACTCAGTCGCGAATTCAGCAGCTTTGTAACCAATTTATTAAAAACTGTACATAAGCTGATAGGACGAAACTCAGACCACCGACATGCATTATCCCGCTTAGGGATCAATACTATAGAAGTAGCTGAAAAACCTCTCGGAAAATGCCCCCCTGCGAAGAAGTCCAGTACTGCCTGAAAAACATCATCTGAGATAATATCCCAATACTCCTGAAAAAAGTGTGAAGAAAATCCATCTGGCCCCGCTACACTGTCAGGATCAATACTGAAGATAGCCTCCCGAACCTCAGCCAAAGTCGGTATCCGATTGAGCTGCAAATTATCCTCATCGGACACCAGTTTAGGAATAATATCGGGTCGAATAGGATCGACAGGCTGAGGAGCAGCTGTCAAAAGCTCCTGAAAAAATGACACAGCTGAAGGCTGAATAGTCTCCTGAGAGTCAAACACTTCCCCCGTCTCGGAAGTAATAGACCTAATCCGAGATCGGATCCTACGCCCCTGCACCATAGAATGAAAATACCGGGTGTTGTGGTCTCCCTCACAAATCCAACGAGCCCCTGCCTTTTGTTTCCAAAAAGCCTCCTCAACAGATAAAGTCTGGTTCAGGCCTGCCTGGGCCTGGTGTAACGTATCACGGTGGGCTGGAGTAGGATCATTATCATAGACGGACTCTGCCTCGTCCACCCTACACTCTGCCTCGTCCACCCTACACTCTGTATCCCTGACTCGCTGGAAGATGTCACCAAACACATGTCGATTCCACCAACGAAGGCCCTGTTTGAGCTTAAAAATCTTCTCCCAAAGAGCAGTCATTCCCGTATGATGAGTCGTGAAAGACCACTTTTGGGATACGAAGCTCAAGAAGTCATGATGTCTAGACCAAACGTTGAGGAATCGAAACGGACGAGGTCCTAAATCGTCATCAGAAGACCACTGAATCAAGAGCGGAGAGTGATCTGAAGTACTTCGGTTCAGATGCCGAACCGAGAAGCTAGAGCAAGAAGAACCAACTGCTGAGTTAATCAACACTCTGTCCAACCGTTTCCACACTCTCCCATTAGTCCACGTATACTGACTACCACTGTAACCTGCATCAGTCAAGCCACAATCCATCATCATAACTGCAAAATCAGATGTACCTCTGTCTCGAGTGTTATGACCAGTACCCTCACCATTGTGAGCAATCACATTAAAGTCTCCCCCAACCATCCACGGCCCATCCACTACAAGAGAAATCTGGTGGAGTCCCATCCATAAATCCCTGCGCCCCGCTGGCGAACAAGAAGCATAAACTGGGGTAATATACATCGGCCTGGACAGTCTGGGATCCTCAACTCTAATGTGGAGGAATTGGGGATGATCAACACATGAAGCAACTGTAGTCCCCAAATTCCAAAAGCACCAAATTTTACCCGACTCATTCTCAAGGCCCACATCAAATGCGAGAGATCGTCGGATAAAGTCAAAGTTTTTCTTCAGAACAAATGGCTCCAAAATCACTAAGAAGTAAACCTGGTGAATCTGAACCAATTTCTAAGACGTCTACGCGTGACAGTACTGCCCACTCCCCTCACATTCCAAATGATAACACACATCAAAGGGATTGGTTATGTGACGAAGCACCTGCCTGACTACGAGTCACCCGCGTGCTCGGGCGAGGAATATCAACACCTTTCGAGGACTTCTTCCTCTGAATCGTAGTGAACCCATCTGATTCTTGTCTCTCTCCTAATCCCACCAAGTCCTCCGAAGAATTACGTCGAAAGTGTCCCTGCTGGTGACCCCCTAACTGGATAGTAGTGTCTGTAGGTATAGGAACCTCAACGTTCTCATGGCAGCTAGGATCTGGGAGGTTATGTGGAGCAGGATCAAACACTGGCTGTACTGGCTCTGATAGCATAGGATACTCATGAGGAGCTGCCATCATATGGTCAAGCAGTGGATCAAAAACAGTATCTGCAGTGACTGGCTTTGAAGCCAAAACAGTAGCAACCGTAGGGACATACTCGGAAGTAGCTCTCTCAAATTCCTTAGGAGGAGATGTTGAAACAGGTGGTGGAATAAGAGAAGAGCTAGCAAGTGGGACCCACTGCTTCCGTGTCTCAACAACGACCTCCTTACCCTTCCCCTTCCCTGCCTTATCAACCAAAGGCATCTCAACATCAACTGGCAACTCAACAACAACTGGCTTAGGAGCAGTGGCACCAACTATAGGCTTAGGAATCACATTAGCAATAGGCTTAGTAGCCGGGGCACCAACTGGCTTAGTAGCCTGAACAGATCTGTCAACATCTAGAGGAGTCATCCTAACTCTACACTTGTCAATAAGATGACCCATATGTCTACATTTCGCACAAAAATGAGGCAGCTGCTCATAAACAACAGGTTGCCAAAAACTACGAGATTCACCCCGTTCAATCCAAACCCTCTCAGGGAGTTTATGCTCCAAATTCACCTCCACACAAACCCTGGCTTCGCTAGGCCTCAATAAATCCGCAGTCGCCTCATCAATTCTCAAAGGAATCCCCACAAGTTTAGATAGAGCATATAAAAATTCCTTAGCACGTAAGTGAACAGGCAGTAATGGAAAAGAAATCCACACAGGGGCAATGGGGGTCTCAGCATCAGGATGGAAATCACACGTCCATTTAAGCACACGCATAGGGCATCCCATAATAAACCACAAAGGTTTCAAAAATAAGCGACTATAATCATCCTCATGCATCAAGTGAATAAGAATATGCTTAAAATCGATAAGCCCAATCTTAAAATCACCAGTAAACCCAAATTTCTGAAAAGAATTGCGTACCTCCACCATGCTGGGTTTACGATGAGAAAATTTGCCTACAAGTGTGAACATGAAAGGCTTGGCGAGAGAAGCTTCCTCATCAGCAGTAATAGTCAAGGCTGGTTCTCCACGATGCAAAAAAGGCTCCTTAGCCACAAATTGATGACATGCAGAATCAGGGGTAGACTGGAGGACCGAAGCAAATGACTTACGCATACTGCGTTCAGACGGGGAGATGGTCTGTTTTTCAGTCACAGCAGCAGCATAAGTTTTTTTTCCAATATTTATAGTAGACTGAGCCTCTTGGGGGAATACATGAGGGCCCAGAGCAGTAGGGGCTGAAAAATTAGGCAAACGGAGGGGGACGGAAAAATTAGCCGGAGTGGCACGCTGTGCAGCCTGCTAGCGCACCGTAGGCGCACGCGCAGTGCGCGCTGTGCGTGCAGGCAGTGCAGGGACTGGTACATTGGCATCGGACGGGTCTTCAACAATTGGGTCAAGCGACTTGCTGGGCTCTGAAATTTGGTTTAAAGGGAGCCCAACAGAACCTGGAACGCCCCCAATGGCCTGCTGGTTTGACGCGCCTGAAGGTGCCTGAGGCACTGGAAGCGAAGGCAGAAAGGGGTCCGCCAATGTGGGTTCACCATCTAGGGCTGACAGTGGGTCGTTGGAGGTAAGCTCATGTGGAGAACCCCACGGGTGAAATCCGTGGGTCAACCCATGGGAATGGAGCGACCCACGCGGCTGACCCAGTTGCAGAACTGAAGGCGCTGCGTCTAGGGAGCCAAAAGAACCCTCAATCTGGTCGCCCAACAGTGGCGAGATGATCAGAGGTTGGTTGAGGGGTGCGCGATCGGTGGACGAAGGCGTAGTGGCGTTGGCAGCTAAAACCAGGGTTTCGGCAATTTGTGGCTTATATGGTGGCGTGAGGCTGGATTTTGGGTTGGGAATAGTCGGCGAGATGTGGCCGACGACATTGGGATTCGGGTCCGGTGGTTTGGGAGGCGGAATGGCATCAACGGGGTGCGTGCGTGAAGGGTGATCCATTACCGACTTTTTGTGGTTTTATTTATGAGTGTTTTTAGAGCCCATGTAGTTAATAAGTTCATATTTGTAAACTATTTGAATAATATCTAGAATTCTGCAAAATTTTAGTTTACTTTTGAGCTCTAAAATGGTTTGAAGATGAGAGACGAACCGAGGCTTCGTAGAGGAGGTTTTTGGGCGTCACATGAACAAACCAAGTCAGTCTTCCATGGCCACGTCCTTGAAAATCTCCAGAGATGACCAGGGCAAGGAGGTTGACTCCAGCTTGTACAGAAGCATGATAGGCAGTTTGCTGTACCTAACTGTAAGCCGTCCTGATATATCATTCAGTGTTGGAGTTTGTGCGCGTTATCAGGCCAAACCAAAAGAATCACATCTTGTAATAGTGAAGCGAATTATTCGCTATATTAATTGTACTTCTGATTTTAGTTTATGGTATACTAATGATACTAACTCTCATCTTGCAAAATACACTGATGTTGACTGGGCTGGAAACATGGATGATAGGAAAAGCACGAGTGGATGATGTTTCTACATTGGTAACAATCTCATTGCATGGTTAAGTAAGAAACAAAACTCTATTTCCTTATCTACTACAGAAGCTGAGTATATTGTTGTGGGTAGTTGTTGCACTCAGCTACTATGGATGAAACAAATGCTATGTGATTATGGTATTGATCAGGACTCTGTTACTATATTCTGTAATAACACTAGTACTATCAATATTTCTAAAAATCATGTTCAGCACTCTAGGACCAAACATATTGACATTAGACATCATTTTATTAGAAATTTGGTCAAAGAAAAAGTAATTACTTTGGAACATATTCAGATTGAGTATCGGTTGGCTGATTTGTTCACCAAGGTCTTAGATTCTGCTAGATTTGAGACTCTACGAAAGACCGTGGGCATTTGCTTGATGCATTAGTTTTTTTTAAACAAAAAAAATTACTTCGTAGAAGTAGTGTTTTTCTTTTTGTTTGGTTTTATCATGTGTGTTTGTTCACATTTGCTTATTTTTTATTTTAAAAAAGGGGAGAAGGAGGGGTGTTCTTGCAAATAGCATATGATATAAATATATGATTGGTCTATGAATTTTGAGATTTACTTAGATTAATCAATCAGTATGGTATGCTCATTATACTTATGGTAAAATATGCTGAGATAAGCACACTTTGAGGACATATTGACTTGTTTGATTGTACCTTACTATTAACTAGATTGTTATCTTTAAAGTAGTTTCGTACTTTGTTGTGACCTATGGTCAGTATCTATGTCTCTCAGTACTTTAGTATGTTGTTGTGTCAAACAGACAATTTCATGGATGAGAGGGCTACCATCATAGATGTGTGCAGCCGTCCTTGATAATGAACATAAATCATGTAGAAAAGGACTACTTTTATGGCTGTGAGAAAGTCAACTCCATGATCTTAAAAATTCAATGGTTTGACAAAACAAAAATATATATATCAATAAAGTCAACACTCTGAGTACTCAAAAGAAAATTGCTATGGTACTCCTATATGGCACGCACATATTTTTTCTACTTAAAGAGATATGTTCAGATGATGACTGGTTTGAAATACATCTCAGTACATAGCTTCTTAACAAGGTTCAATTTGGCTTAGTGGGACAGGTTATGATTGACTAGTCTAGTATGTCCTATCACACACTCACGATATAAAACTGACCAATTAATTGAATCTAACTATGCGCATATATCTGATTGGAAGATTCCAGTTGATTTTGATATTTTTGGACTAATTGTATAATGGACTATGAAATTTGCCCATAAATAAAAGATTCAATTTTATCTCATAAAATATTCTCATTAATTTTGTGTGATTATCTTGTGTGGGCCTTTTCGTAGAATTTTCAATCAACAGTCTAATTTTAGCAGCACAATCGCTTTAACTGAGAAAAAATCTGGATGAATCTTATACAAAATCCAATCTTATTCTGTACTGAATTTTAAATTGACTTTCCTAATTTAAAAATTTTGTTTTCCACAAATTAGCATATTAGACAGTTTAATTCAAATTTGACATATCTGGTTACGGAAATTTGTTTTGTCCATAACTGCCAATCATCAGATTTTGGTAACTTCTTTACACACGTCCCTAATTAATTGTTCCCTCCTTGTGCAATTCTGAAAATTTTTCCCTATTAAACCGTGACTTAGGATTTCTTTCTTCATCTTTTCACACTTGATTTTCGATTTCCTAACTCCGAAGCCTCTTATACTTGATTTTGAAGGTGTGTTGAGCTTTCTTTTTCAGATTCAAACAATGGTGAAGACTAAAATGCCAAAATCGAAGAAACATCCGGAAAGTTTATCCATGGACATTGTTGATCCGGTGTCTGCTGCTGAAACTGCGATAGGGCCCCAAATGTCACCGGTAAAGACTCTCCGACGAAGTGCACGTACACTGGAACCCTCAAGTTCAGACTCAGACACTTCTCCAGCGGCAGTTGCATCTCAGGTTGACCAATCGACGGACATTGTTGCATATCAACCACCGATTAGCCATTCAAAATCACAGGCCCATCAAATATCCAAGGACCCCATTACTTTTTTGAGCAAGAAAGTTACCCTAAGTGCTCAAGAACCAGATGAAGAAGGAGATGAAGATGACGGATCTGCGAGTGACAGTGAGTCTGACAATGCTAAAATTGAAGAGCAAGTTCGTGAGGATGAAGGGACTGGTGATGAGAGTCTAAACAGCCTCCCGCAGTCGCAGAAGGTTCAAGTAAGCCCCCTTCTCAAAAATCAGATTCTAATTTTGATGTTACTCTTGATGAATCTTTAGAATCTACTCCCACACCTCCTCCAACAAAAAGGGCCACGAGGGCTGAAAATGAGAAAGATAAAATCGGTGTTGCTGTTGGAGAACCCATACCTATTGGTCAGAACAGGCCACCCACTGCCTCTGGGAGTGCCTACAGAGTACTACCTACTCCCAGTTCAGACCTCCAAATGTTCAGAGAGTGCTGAGAATCTGTTTCTTTCAATTACTGTTTTCTATCGGAGAGTGCTAAGAGTCTGTTTCTTTCAATTACTGTTTTCTATCAGAGAGTGCTGAGAGTCTGTTTCTTTCATTCACCACCTACCGTAAGTTTAACATTGAGTGCAATGTTGCAATTCCTGAATTTAGTTCGTTTGGTTTGGTTGAAATTGTTGATTTTCACAACTTACATAATCTTTTAAGTTTTTTTGGGCCATTCAATGAAACTCTGGTCAAGGAATTTATGGCCAATGTTCCAAAGAATCTGAAGAAGGCTGGCAATGAATTCAGGTGGTAGGTTTATGTCCGGGGAAGACATGTTACCTTCAGTCCTAACTCTCTCAGGGACTGGCTTAGGGTGACTACCATGGCTATTAGAAGTGACGAAGAATTGACCAAGGACATCATTGCGCAGGAAATGACTGGCTCTGCCTGGCCAAAATTAGGAGAACTGACTGCTTCCCAACTACTGTCCAAATACAAAATTCTTTATCAGATTCTTATCAACATTATTGATCCGTTGACTCATCGATCAGACATTTTGGGAGACAGGGATGTTATACTATACAAGTTTGGGATGAGGTTGCTAGTTGATTGGGTCAAAATGGTTTTTGATAGAATTGTTTATGAAGGGCCAATGAGGGCCAAGAAGTACAAACTACCACATCCAGCACTTCATTTTCTTGCTCATCTAGGAGTGCCTCCTATGGCTTCAGACAGGTTCTCAGATGCTATACATGTCATGGGCGTTCATGAATTTTCAAACTTAAGTGGAACACCAAATCCCATTCCCAGAGTTCTTAGGCACGTTCTGTCTTCGTTGGACCAGTCTGGACGTCTAGATGCACTGGAAACTCAGATGGGGCTAGTTAGAACACAGGTAGACCAACTTCTTACCCTAACCAAAGGTTTTTCTGATGACTTTGATTTTATGCGTAGGGTAACTAAAATTGAATACCTGGGAAGTGACCATATCAAGTCTGCCTATCGCCTAGTCACTCCGAAATTCTTGGCATACCCTGAAGGACATGAGGAGATTCTTGGTACTGATCCAGTAGGTGGGCCTATTGCTTCTCACACTGATGCTCCTCCAGCTGATGCTCCTTCAGATACCCCTGCTCGCAAGAGAGTTGCAAACGCATCTGCATCCGGTACAAAGAAGTCCAGATCTTCCTGGAACTAACTGTTTCTGGTTCTAACTTCTAACTTTCTAACTATTTGGTTGTGGATAACTGTATTAACTATTAAATTCTGCATTCATTCACTTCAAACACTGCTTTACTTTTGTTTTTTTCTCTTCCTTCCTTGTTATTTCCTTTGGCGTTCCTCTTACAAAAGGGGGAGTAGTATGATATTTTTTTTAATTTTGTGGATTGTCAGTTTGTGATTGTTGTTTATACTTTGCTGATGATACTTTGTTGATTAAACTTTAATAGTATTATTTTTAAGTTTATGGTGGTTTGATGATATCTTGCTAAGGGGGAGCAATATTGAAGTTGTGGCTAATGTGTGTGGTACTTGCATATTTTGTTAACTTATTTGCAGGAGTTTTTGGTTTACACACTAAGGGGGAACAATAACCCTTATATGTTGATACTCATGGTTTCTTTATTTATTCACACACATCACACTTAAATTAAAAATCCGATAGTTATGTGTTTGTAATTAAGCAACGCCAAAAGGGGAGATTGTTGGAGAAATACGTGTCATATTTTTCACCTTTTTATATCATGGCTCTCTAAATTAATATAAATGATTTTTAATGATAAAAGAACATGTCAACGTTTTTGTTTTTGACTAGTCTGGATAACGCCAGTTCTGACTGACTGGGTTGATAAACAGATTATTTTTCCAGATCATTAAAGTTGCGATTTTATTATGTTTTTATACTTGATATATTCTGATCTCATGAATATTATTGACAGCTCTTTTTGTAGGTTAAAAAATGTTTTCTTATTTTCTTAGATTTGTTTAGGAAGGAAATATTTAGTTTCCTAAATTCTTTTCTTCTACAAATCTAAGAATATATTTCTGTATATTCTTCCTTAGTAATTTTCTTACCATTATTGTTGCAGATTTTTAGGTAAAATAATTTTTAATTTGATTTCTACTTTAACTATAAGTAAGAGTAGAAATCAATAAGGAATTAAGGCTTTGAAATATAATTTTTTGTTCTTGTTTTCTCCAAGCAAAAGCCGCTGAAATCTATGGAAGGAAAACAAGACATCATGCTTCATTGATTCAATTTCAAAGCAAAAAGGTTTTCTTCAAACTCATTGAAGAATCGAAAACAAATTGGTGCTCAAGGAACAATTCCATATCTTGTTCAATCTATTTGGCGTGAAGTTAAGAACGGGAGTTCTTAATTCAAGTAGTGGTTGTGCTCAAATACAATAGGGAAGTGGCGATAAAGTTAAGACCGGTGGGTTTGATTTCACTTCATCAACAAGTCAGATGAAAAAGTATCAAAGGGAGTTGATCTGTTTTCTTTTGATGTTATTTTGTTAATTTTGCGAAATTACAAAAACCGATACTATTGTATTTTTGAACAAGATTATTAGTAGATTGTCTTTACCCATGGCATGGGAGCCCATGGATGTTTCCCTTCAGAGTTTACCACGTTACATCTTGTGTTCATATTTAATTCTTTAATTTCTGCACTTAACAAGATTAGGTAAACGAACACTATTGTGCGAGTCAGAACTATTATCTTTATCACTTGCCAGTTCTGACTGCGTTCTGTCCACTGCTTGTTTAATTAAGATTAAGATTCATTTTAATTTAGTTAACCTAGGTTTTAAAACTTTCAAACTATTTCTGGAACCAGGCTATCAAAGAGTTTAAGAAATTAGTCTAGTCCAAACATCCAGATGTGGACCAGTAGTTCTTTAGATCTTGGGGTCAACTACTCTGATGTTGAGAGTGATCCCACTAGCTTCAATTCTCCAGAGACTATAGAAGATCTAGGAGAGAACATAGCCAGAGAAGAACCTACAACCGTCCAGATGCTCATCCAACTTCTCTCCCACCTACTGATAATGAGACATATTTTTTATTTTCCACTATGTGCTGACCTATAGAGGTAACTGTGATTATTGTTTTTGAATTTTGTTCTACTTCAAACTTATTTTAATGAAATTTATTATTTTTAAATTCTTTTACAGCTTGATTGCAATATATTTGCAATGTTTTAAAAAACCAACCAAGTTATCATAACAACTTAAAATGAACTTTGGCAATTACATTTAGAAAGTATACTAACCAACAACTTTCATTCAGTTAATATGATCAACATTCAAAATATAAAAGCATGAATCCAAGTAATTACAGCCATAAGACGAGCCTACAAACCTGTTTATTGATAATACTTCCGTAGATGTTCAGCATTAGAAAAATAAGGCTAGTCTAAACAATCCAAGTCCTAAATTTTGTAGGTTTCGAGATGAATTTCATAGGTTATTTTTAAGGCTCTTCCCAATTTGGTCTGAGAGCTCTCGAATTAGCTTCTCTTGTTGTTAAGAAAACTTTTTTGAGGACCAGGTCCCCAACTCGAAAGGATCTTTAGGAAGTCAAGCTTTGCCTGCCTCGACTGATATCTAGCTTCCTCTAGGAAGTCAAGCTTTGCCTGCCTCGACTTTTCATTTGATATTTCATTATATTGAATTCGTCGAGGTCACGACAACCTAACCTCAACTGGAAACCTAGCTCTACCCCATATGTTATGGAGAAAAGAGGAGCCAGTATTCGTCCGACTTGTAGTCTGATAGGCCCATAGGACATGATGAAGCTCATCTACCTAAGCTCCTTTCACAGTATCAAGCTTCTTTTCAAAGCATACTTGGTGGTTTTATTTACGGCTTCAGCCTGTCTATTGCTTGGGGATGGTATCAAGTAGATAATTCTTTCTAAATTCCTAAGTCATCACATATATTTTGCAGCTTTTTATTATCAAACTGCCTTTCATTATCTATAACCAGAGAGTGATGGAGATTTCGAATCTTCAAATAATATTCCTCCAGATGAACTTAGTTGTGTTGACTTCGGTGGTCGGTGTAAGGAGTTCAACCTCTACCCACTTTGTGAAGTAGTCTATGGCCACTCTCATGTCTTAGATTTCAGCTCGTCCCCTAGGTAGTGGTCCTACAATGTCTATACCTCATTTGGCGAAGGGCCAAAGACTACTAACAATCACGAGTTCCTGAGGATGAAGCCGAGGTATATTGGTGAACTTTTGACACTTATTGCATCGTCTAACATAATCTAGAGAGTCCTTTTCATGGTCAACCAATAATATCCTTGTCTTAGGATTTTTTGTGTCATTGATAAGCCATATTCATGGTTGTCACATATCTATTCGTGGACTTCACGCATGAGATACTCAGCTTTATTTCTCTCAACATGGTGAAGCAGTAAAGTGGAAAATCCTCCTTTATATAGGATTCAATGTCTTAACATAAAGCTATCTGCTCTCAACATCAATTTTCTTGCCTCTATTTTGTATGATGGAAGCTCTTGAGTTGCCAAATAATTTGAGATATCTTTCATCTACTTCAGTTGTTGACTAATGGCCATTACTTTTTCTATTGCCTCAATGAAGGGCCTCTCTAAGTATTCAATTAGTATAATTTTCAATAACTCAGAATCTTTGATGTTGTCTAACTTAGACAGAGCATCAACATTGTTGTTTACGGTATGCGAGATTTGAAGGATCTCAAACTTGTCAAAACTAGGCAAGAAGTCCATGTCATGCTTTAGATAAATGACCATGCTTTTATCCCGAGTTACTTACCACAAGTTGAGAGTCACTGTTGACTATGATTTCTTTTACCTTCATTTCTCTGGCCAATTTAACTCAAGCTATCAATGCCTCACATTCTGCCACATTGTTCGAGGCTTGAAATTCGAATCTTAGGGGGACAATTGAGGCGATGTTCCCCTGGACTTATTAAATGATTCTTGTCCCTAATCGTGTCTCTCTATAAGAGCCATGAACAAACTGTTTCCATTGAAGTGATTTTGTTAGTTCAATTTTCTTGACATCCATTGGCATTATAGCCCCTCTGTCCAGGCCTAATTTGTTTGTATTATATTTTATAGTGCAGTGTCTTGAGTCTTAGTGGGCAACAACTATGATATCTTAGAGTATTAGTGGGCGACAACAAACCCATAGGCACTGGAAGGCACACATATTATTGGTCATATTGATATTTGAGCTCATACGATACACCCTAGTAGGATTCAGGACCCCAAGAGACAAAAGACGAATAAGATGAGATAGTGAGAAAATGTATGAATTTTGAGAATGAGATCGTAATGATAGGAGGAATAGGAAATCATGAACTTGATCATGCATATGTTCATGTATATTGTTACTTGCTATGTATTCATTCATATAGTTTTGTACTGTAGGTGTAGCAATGCATACTAGAGGTCGGTTCCTATTCCCAAATGATACGACAATTGTGTATTAATTGTACTAAACATTGATTCAACGGATCTATCATTAGGAAATTTTGAAAAAGGTTACAACTGATTGCAAATTATTTATTTTACTTTTGAATATATTGAAATATATATTACAATGTTAATTTCGGATTGTCTTCCGTTATTTTAAGTAAATATTATTTATTATGTTCTAAACTATACCAATTTTATCGATTAGGATTAAATTAAATAATAATAGAATAATAACAAAAATATGTATGGTATTAAGTATATCTAAACTAAAGTAAGATAATTGATTTTAAATTAAGTTAAATACTTACTTTCTAGACGGTTATACAATATCGTTAAATGATTTGAAAAATATTTTTAAAATGACAACAGAGCTATTTGATGTAGCATTTTTTTATTGTTTCAAAATTTTTTTAGTAAAATTAATTAAATGTATAAAAATTAGATGGAAATTCGGGGCACTACAGTTTTTAGTATTAGAGATTCTAAAAAAAAAATAGGTAAGTTTTCATCAAGTGATGCTACGTGTTAGCTAACATGTGTTGTTGACCATCAATTGACGTAGCATCACCGACTATCCCCTAAACTAAAGAACTTATAAAGCCATTGGTTTCCAGTGCATGCAATAGTACTCTCAAAAAGCTCAACAAGGATGTAGGTCTATTTATGACCGAACCTCAGGAAAAACTCTATGTTTGATTTGCATTGTGTTTACATATTTTTGCTTTCTGTGTACTAAGGATTCTATCTTGAAACACCACGACAACCACATCAAAGCACTCTCCACCAATGAACTCCAAACAAACAATAAATCTTGAACAAAGTCCCATCACAACTGCACCGCCACATTGTCGAATTTAGGTCGATTTCAAAGTAATTGTATTTTGTTCTAAAACATCTATATTTTGGATTTGTTGCCATTATTGCTGCCACGTATGTTTCATCTCCCTATATGTTTTAGATTTTGTCCATTATTGACATGATATTTGAATTTCTTGTGCTTGTGACCTAACCATTTGTGTTTTTATAACTTTTGTTGGAAATTTTTTGGTAGATATTTGTTGGTTCAAGAAAAATGCGAAAACGATTGAACTATTGAAACGACAATTTGAATTGTCTAAAACGCCAGTTCTATTGAACTGTCGTTTTAGATAGTTAAACTATAGTTTCGACAGTTAATGGGAATTGTGTGTATTTCCATAACTATTGTTAGAAAATTTTTGGTATACTTGTTGGATTTGTTGGTGCAAGAAAAATGTGAAAATAATTGAACTGTCGAAAAGATAGTTTGAATTGTCTAAAACGATTGTTCAATTGAAGTATTGTTACCACATTTTGAACTATTGTTTTAGATAGTTAAACTGATGTTTTAAGTTTCAACAATTAATGGAAACTATCTAAAATTGAACTGTCATTTTAGACAGATCTAGAAGAATACAATCACAGTTCAAACTCCCGTTGTAGAGCGTTGATTTTTTAAAGTTATGTAGTCATTTGTCGAAGTTATCATGAATTAACTTAACTTTCATTTGTCATAATTTGTAACGCCCTGAAAGATTCGTATTTATCTTTTATTTAAAATTAAAGGAGAAAATAAATTAAAAGATAAAAATCAATTAATTGGCATAAGGAAATAAGGCGTGAATCACTAATTTTAGGCCAAAAAATGTAATTGATAGGAGATAAATTTATTAAGGACTAAATTGAACTCAATTAGAAATTATAAAGTGTCTTAGGACTGAATTGCAAAATGGCTGGAAGTTGAGGTCAGGGGTTGAAACAACAATGGTTGAATTTGGGACCCATTCAGCTATGAGAAAGCAACTTACTTTGAGTTGATCGTGTGATCAATACGATAGTCAGAATTTTACGCTTCAAAGCTCGTTGCAAAGTACGTTATGAGATCTTTGAATTGGTATATGATTCGAATATTTTTAGGCCTGTATTAAGTCTCGAATCTAGGTACAAAGGAGGCACCTTCAATCTGAAATTTGAAGAATAAAATAATGTTATGTTGTCCACATGACACACATGCAAAGAACCTCTATGAGATTTTTGTGGAAGAAAATAATTTTATATTGGAGAGCTTATTATTGGGTAGACAAGACAATCAAATATGGTGAAATAGGAAGACAAAGTGGTATATACATATGTGTATTTATATTTGAGTATGGATTATATAAAGCATTGAAACACTCACCCACACCCTCACCCCACCCTATCCTACCCTAACCTACCCTATTCCCACATCCCATCATCTCTATCTCCAATCTTCTTTCTTAAAATGTATATATAGACACATATAGATATAGATCTTGAAAGTACAAGAAAGAGAAGAAGAAGAAATGAAGAAATATCCAAGAAGAAAAGGTAATAAAAAGATTTTAAAAACCCAAAAGAAAAGTTAAGGATTTGAGAGTTTCTAAATGATAGAAAGTTCTCCCATTTCTACAACTTTGATGCTCCAAAAACATAGGAACTAAAACTAAGTTTTTGTTTTTAAAGAATCTATAAATAGTGTAAAGGAATTTGGGGAAAAATTCATTTACAGTAGTTACTGTACCTCCAAACTCTCTGCATCCGGAGGGTATTATACCCCTCGTAGTTGATATAATACTCTAGCGGGCAGAATATTGCTAAGGTTATGTTTTACAAAATTTAGTATGAGAATTACTTCTTTTCAGTTCTAGGAAGCAAGCAAATGATGATGACTGGGTAAAATATTTCTATATGCCTTACATGCAAATTGATTTATTTTTTACTATGAAAATTTCATGCCAAATAGTTGCTCACCTTACATGTAATTGTATTTCCAAGATGGTTTAATTATGCCTATGTGTAGTATTTTATTTAAAGAAATGTGCAATAAGCCTCCAATATGTGAGAAAAAGGTATATTTGTGTTCAAGTTGCTTAAAATATAACATAAGAATATATGTTGGACATTTTACCCTAGCAAACATGGAGACTTGGACTTATATGGCACTACATTAACGCTCATGAGGACATGAGGAGAAAGACTTATCCCAATATGGACTTGATATAAATGTGCAATGATAATTTGGGACTTGATGATACCATAAGGGCGGAAAGCCTTACGTGAGCTTTGTTGCTTTCTATGACATGTTAAAGATCTTTGTATCATATATCAAGATTTATATTGTTAACATATGTGATAATCTAAGTTTTTCTTAAACATTTTGTACACTCGGGTTGTATGGGGACCCATGATTTGTAAATTGGAGATGAGAAGTTTAAGAATTAGCCAAGGCCCCGAGCCAAAGGAGTTAGCATACCCAAGGGACAATAAATTGTCCAAAAGAATTGTTGATGGTTGATCAAGGCTAAAGAGATCCAAGAGAATTGTAGGACCATAAGTTGTCCTTGTACCACAAGTGTACTAGACTGATCTACCATTTGGCCATGTGCTTGTAGTACCATATTTTTAATTTATGCATGGTGTACAAATACTTAAGGAAATGGCCCTAAGATAAGATAAAAGACATTCTTAGGTGTCATTTCATACTAACGCTATATTTTCCTCATTGAATATCATTATTCATTGACGTTTATGTCAAAGTGTAAATGGATCGAGAATATTTTGATGATGTTGGTCAAAAGTGGATACTATCAGAGAATGTAAAAGAGTATACATGGGTCACGAAGATTGATCTTTGGTCATTCTACCCAAGGAGGCTCGGTCCATACAAGCATGAGATCACGATCATTCATTGGAAACAATATTGTACATAGATTTTTGGAATTCTTGGGGGCCGACTTCAAGATCATCTAGAAGATGTCATTTAGTTACCTATAATATGTTATGTTCAGATTTGATCTCCTCCACCTAGTGAGGGGAATTCTTTTCTCCCCACTGGACACTGGGAGGAAAATAATTCTCCCCACTAGGTGGAGGAGAACAGCTCTGATGTTATGTTTAAGTTTCTTTTAGTGATATAATGAACAAGTAATAAATCTCGTCTTTTGTTTGTTAGTAGATGGTATGTATGGAATATATGTCAGGATGTTATGTCATATGAACTTTTGTTGATCTTTAAGTAAATCTCAATCACTTATGTTAAATGGAAACGTCCTATGGTATCTTATTTCTAATCCGAGATGTAATGATTTGTCATGTTTACAATTAAAGAAAAGTTATTTGTAATCTCCTCGACTTATTTAGTTAACATACTCGTCGAACCTAACCTTAAATTAAACTATGAGGTTAAATGTTAAGACATATTCTTCTAATTTAAATTCCGCACTTAATATATTCATGAATCGTACTCACTAAATATCCCATTTTATTTTAACTCGTTTAAAGGCCGAATGATGGGACATATATATATACAACTTCTCCTAAATGGGTGCTAGAGAAAGGGATATAAAGACAAACTTATACTTGAACTTGATTTGAGAAAAATGCACACTGCTTGACGGGTATCCTACCCGTCGGGACGGGTATTATACCCCAGCAATAAGGTATCAAACCAGAATGGTTAGCGAACACATCCACACAACATGATATCATACTCATAGCATCTGATATAATACCAATATACATTCGAAATGAAAAAAAATTCAGGAAGATTTTCAGGAGAGTTATATATTTAGTTCAATAAACACTCACAAATTAAAATACAATATAACTGGAAAAAATAGGAACCGAAACCGTATGCATTTGACAGACTTTCATTTATAGTTCAATATACAATTACAAACTAAAATACAATGTAAGTAGAAAGGAATATGAACAAAAACTGAATACATTGGACTGACTTTCATTTTTTAGAATTAGTTCAATATACAATCACAAATTTAAATACAATATAAGTTAAGGCTTTATTTTGGCTTGCATAAACTAAATGCATAATTGGCTTTCATAAACTGAATACACAATTGGACTGCACATGGTTAATACTGAATACACGTTATGCTAATATGTATGAAACTTTGTTTCATTTATTTTGTTGATGGATGTCCAATATGTTGTACCAGAGGACTGATGATTTGGAAAACAAATTACTCAGATTAGCAACACTGGTTATATTGACTTGATAATGCAGCATTTCGACGAGGAGGAAAATGCAGGTTTTAGTTGAACATGTTTTGTAAATTTTGCATAGTTACAAAACTGACAACTTCAATTTAGCAGTAAACTAGTACATCAAATAATCATGCGCATAATACAATCCAACAAAGTTAACAGAACATGGTTCAATGTTAACACGGTCCTTCAACAAAAGGTTCAACGCTTTGCAAGAACGCCACAATTCCAAATTCATCGCACTACAAGAATACCAAAATACCAAGTACAATACTTTGCATGTTGATATACGTTATGAAATACAGGAGAGATCGTCAAACATTGAGACACTCATGCGAGAATTGTCAATACTTGTGTAGACTGGTAATGGTGATGGTGGTGACCAACAAAAAATTGCTCTGGAAGGAGTTATAGTCTCGAATGTAGGCGTCAATCGATGAAAAATGTTTCGGCATTGTTTGGAAGCCCTTATACTCCAGGCAGGCCCAGGCGTGGAAAGCAAATAACTGGTAGCAGTTCACTTCCTTCACATATTATTGTGTTGTGAGACATTGATAGATTGAAAGAAATTCCATTGTCTTGGCTAAAAAAAATAAAAAAAAAGGGGTATAATGTACTAGTTTTTATTTGATTGCATTACATTATTTCTGTAATTTGTTTATGACTACAACTAACATTATTCATGTTTGAATAGTGACCTACTTGATATTGGTATGCAAATGTGGTCCAAAGATAAACTAACGGAGATCGGTAAAAAACAATTACTGGTTGAGTACAGAGGTTTGTTTCTCATGCACAACAAATTAATTTTTTTAATAACATACTTTCAACACATTTCATCAATTAATTATGTTATTTTAATTTTATTTTTTGTTTAGTGTCTTGATTACGCTTTGTTCACCATACAAGCACGGTCCTTCCAGTTGCCAAACTATTTATATTAAATTTATATGGTTTTTTACTCGAAATTCTCATCATTCATTAGAATTAGTTGGCAAAGGTTACTTGACCATCAGGGAAATCGAATGTGAGGTGTGTCAGTCTATTACGGAGAGTTCCTACCTCTATTTCCTGTGGAAAAGTTTCCAACCAAATGTGGTAGGCGATGGAGCGATTGTGACTACTTATTGTTCCCGTACAACATCGATAAGAAACATTGGGCTTGTTCCATGTTGATATGTAGCATAGAAATTGACTATTTTCGATTGCAATCGAGACTTCTACAACGACTCTGTTATGTATGAAGAAGCTTCTGACTGCCTCAATCTTATACAGATTTGATAGGCAAAATTGATGTGTCACTAGAATGAGTCGAGTTGTTAAAGGATGTTATATTGGCATATTCAAGAGTACCGGCTTCCGAACTTTAACAGGCATACCCAAATGGGTAGGTTTTCTTTTTAGTTATATAAAACTTCTTGAAGTCATTCGTAACATTCACATTTCAATTCTAACTTGATAATTACAATATTTCATTTGCAGCAAATGAAATATTTGTTATTAAAACCATTTGTAGCTCAATCATTTGCTGAAAAGTTAATGCCAAAAATAATATATATGAACATCAAATACAAACAACAAGAGCATCATAACTAGACTACTGAAACTAGTAATACATCAACATTGCAATGGGCTGGGATGGGTGCATGTTTGTCTATTGTGTCCAAGATTGTCACATCTACTATAGTTTTGTGGTGTAATCGAACCTTCAACTCTTGATCTTCGACGTCAGGTTGAAGATCAACTGGGGGACGATGTAAATTCAGAGGGAACAGTTAAACCTCGCAGTTGTCTTGCGGAATTATCCAGTCCTCTTCGTTATCAATAGGGTATATGGCATCCATGTACGACGCTTTCCAAAAGACAGTTGTGTAGAACAAAGAGCACAACTCATAACAACTAAATCCTTGTCAACACATGGCAGCCCTAGTTGCATTGACACACTTACATTTGTTTCAAGTCAAATTATGGAAAAGTACAAGTTTTATCCAAGAAGTTAAGCTGCATACGTCTCATTCCCCAATTCAAATTCAGTCAATATCTATCAAGTTATAGATTCACAACCTTGTACTTGTATCGAAAGTTGTGTGTAACTCGACCTCCAACTTAGGGGTCAATGTGCTAGCACATTGAAGCTAATTCTCATCAATAATAAAACCATTGTTACATAAATGTGCCTATATAATCGACCAAAGGAACAATTAGATATCATAATTGACGTGTCAACAATGAGTTCAACGATTCTGTGTTATTTGACGTCATAACGTTGTAGCGATCCCCACCAAAGTGCACTCTCAACCAAAATTGATATTTGGCAATCATCAAGTACGAATGAAGACCGTCATGCATACAAAGAATTTGTTATATACAATTTTTGAAATCTAATAAACGGTATACTAATGCAGCTCGTTGGAAAATACCAACATAACGTTCGTCGTTGTGTCTTTTCTTAATATTTCCTTAAATGTGCTTCAAATAACAATCGCAATGAAAATGCTGAAATATTATTTGAAAAACATTCACAATGCTATCGTTTCTGTTCAAAACAAAAGCTATCCTTGTGGAATCATTGATCTATTCTTTTAACTTCGACATAAAGCACGTCCATAAAGCGTCATTTTCAGAATCAACAACCCCGATGCAATGAGATATATTTCCTTGTTTGTATCATGTCCCGAGGATGTCAACAACGTTCCTTTGTACTTTTTCTTCAAATGTCTCCCATCAACACAAATTACCGATCGCAAAAACGAGATAAGCTCACAACTACTTACACCGAAGGCAACAAACAAATACAAGAACCAGTTAGTTCTATTTCTTTTAATGTATGTGATTGTACACGGGTTCATCCGTCGTAGCATGCAACAATAAGCTGACAATTTTTCAAAACTTTCTTCGTGCGACCCTCAAAGTAGGAGTAGGGCAATTTTCTTAGAACTCCAAGCTTATTGTAACGGATTATCACACCAAACTCCTGAATATTACAGATAATGCCATCATGAACAATATGGATGATTTGCATATTGTAATCTTTGCGTGATGTGTTGTCTAATTACAGAACTCGTTGCCTGTCTATGATCGTTACCTCAGAAGTCTAACGAACATGTGTGGCCAGATTCATACTTTCAAACTTTGAACACTTCGGATGACTTGATTTTTAAGTACGCAACAACCAATTACAATTCGCATCAATGCATGACAGTGTCAATCAACTTTTATTTGATTTCTTTACCTTGAACTTGAATTGAAACTTTTCACCAGAGCAAGCATATACTGGTAACTTTATGAAATACTCATGTCGGCAGGGTTCAATGACGAGCAAACCCCTTTCCTATTTATCTACTTCACTGGAAGTGAAAAAGTTTTGGTTCGTATCATTTTTTTCTCCAATCAATATATTTATTCCCATCTTTATGAATTCTTAATTGGCTTAATATATAGATTAAATGAGAGCCAAATATTTCATATATATGTTCTAGATATTATCGGGCTCCAGAACTGATATTTGGTGCAATAGAGTAACACTACTGCAATTGACATCTGGTCTACTGGATGTGTTTTGATCAAGTTATTGCTGGACAGGTTGGTAAATTAGTTATTTTTTTCATTTTTCCCTTAATTTAAGGGAACTTATTATGATCATATTCTGATGTAAAATTTCCATGGAAATTTCAACCCCTTTTTCCTGGTGAAATGGAATGGATTAGCTTTTTGAATTTATCAAGGTAATTATCAACAAAGAAATCTCTTTATCCTTCTTTTGTAGATACTAGTTTGGTCTATTGAATTATATTTTCTATCGCAATTGTTGGCATATAGGTTTTGGGCACCCCAACAAGGGAGGAGATAAAATGTATGAACCCCAATTACACTGAGTTCAAATTCCCACCAATTAAAACACACTCATTGCACAAGGTACTATGGATTTAACTCTGAGAGCCTCTTTTCGATGTAGTCATGCTCTGAATTGGTGATTTGATGTTATTTTTATCTTTAGATAGTTCACAAGCGCACATCCCTTGAAGTTATGAATCTTGTATCAAGGCTTCTACAACATTCTTCGAATCTGCGAAGTATCGTTGTAAGTATAAAAGCATTGATCAATCTTCACATAATTGTGACATTAAAGTTGCCAAGTATATTCGATTTATTCTCATCTATTGGTTGCTTAATGCAGCAAGAGGTGTTGATTCATCCATTATTTGATGAGTAGCGTGATCCAAACATTCGCCTACCAAATTGACGTTTTCTTTCTCCATTGTTCAACTTTAAGCCACATGGTAGAACACTCATTCTTGAACGTGTTTCTTATGCTACCCTTTCTTTTAGATGTACGTTATGGTGATTTCCTAATTGGTACTTTTGTTTTTGTTCATTAGAACTCAATGGTGTGCATGTGGAGTTGCTGGGGAAGTTGATTCAAGAGGATGCAAAAAGACAATTTGTGTTACTTGGTTTGTGATCTTTGTATACTATGAGCCTAGATTCACTACTAACCGAGGAAAATGAGCCTATAACTAGTTTTCTAAAGTGACGACTCCTCTTATTTCTCCTAATATTTTTATTTCTTGTATTTGCTTGTATCAGTAGAACCAGAAAGTTGTTATTAAGGTATCTAACCATTTTGTTCCAATGAAAATTGTAAAATTATGTTAAATGGAAGCTTGATTTTCTCCTTTTTAGGTGTAATATTTGTTAACTATTGTAAGTGTAAATAAATTGAGAATTCATTTATTGTTAGTTTTGAGTGTTTAATGTTGGTTGAGATTTGTTTTCTCGAACTTACTGTTCGTTAATATATGACGGCACATTATTTCAAGGATACCAAAATATTTTTTCACTTATGCTTACTAATTTGAGGACTCGAGAATAACTACAAAGCCTAAAAATGAACTTGAAGTAGTGTGTTTCATTTTGTGTTATTAGGTAAAATATTTAACATCTGTATTTTAATAATGAATAATGTTATGTAATAGTGTTTAGCATCAATCTATGTGACTTTTAAACTCTACTATTACATTGTCTATTAATTAAAAATACATCATAACTTATTCAACAATGTATTATCAATTTTTTGGAAAGAATGTATATATATGGTCTTATATTAGATAATGTATTTGTTAGTGACATGTAGTGCTTTGAGATAAATCACGTGATCCCGCACCCTAGGCCAAGGAGATTTACAGATAAATCACGATTTACTTTATTTTCCACATATTACAGATTTTGTTTTAATTAGATAATTAGATATAATCTTGTATATCATTTAATTAATTTAATTTAATTGTGATAATTATAGTAGTTTATAGCATTTAAAATTTGAATGGACTATTAGATAAAGTCCTAATAAGATTGGGTATCTCAATGATTCTTATCACTTAAGATGTCGTTGGTTTCTCATAGATAAGAGTCCGAGATCATGTTTATCTTTTAAAGAATCTTAGTTGGTTTCAGTTAAGTCTCTTTGTAAACCTATAAATAGACCCCTTAGGTCTAGCATTTTATTCCACATATATATTATATCTCCATCTCCCTCTTCTCTCCTCTCTTTTTCTAAGTTTATGCTACACAAGTTGATTTATATATATAATAAGAACACGATTCAAGGAATATTGAGGTGAAAATCTAGAAAATCAGCTTTCTTCAATCATTCAAACAAAGTTTATATTACACGTTTGGAATATTATAATGAGTTCATATGTATGTTATAAGATCGGACCAGAGTTTTAATAGTGTTACGCACAAACAACTATTACTTCCAAGTTTAGTATAGTTTTTGTGTCTCCTCTATGCAAGTTTCATATTTCAAGTTTCAAGATTCCACAAAGTTGTTAATATATTAACACGTATATACTTATTGAGATTTTTCTCACCCTTATATGTTTTCTCCTTCTAAGTAACTAAGACTTGTGGAGATCAGAGTATGGACTACATCCATGGTGGAACAATTAATTTAGGAGTTTTCTATTTAATTAAGAGTTTTAAGTATAGGTTTTTACGAAATAATTGCGTTTTAAACAAATACTATTTGATTATCTTTTAATCATGAATTTTCAAATTTTACTAAGCATTATCTTTTACTGCGTTTATGATATGTCATTATAGCCCTCGAGTTTTAGGATTCGGGTGTCACAAAGTGGTATCAGAGCGAATGTTAACATTCGTGTAGACTTTTCTTTTTTATAAAAAAAGGGTTATTGTTCACGTGAACAATAAAAAGAAAAGAAAAATTAGTTATTATTTTAGTAATAAAGATTGTTCTATGATAAGTTGATTTAAAGTTCACAAAGGCGATCGTCCAAACTTTGAATCTCCAAGTCAGGTACAAAAAAAAGTAGTCATGCATAATGTATTTATTTTCTTAAGTTATCATGTGAACATGACTTGTTAAGTGTTTGAACATGTACGATATCTATGTTGGAATTAAGAATTTATGTGAAAAGTATATTTTATATTTAAAGTTAATTAAGTAAATGTTATTTTTTTATTTAAATTGTCGAGAATTCTAGTGAGAAACTTATATATATAGAAAATATTTTAAGTTAAGAATTTGCCCATTAGAAATTATCCAAATAAGAAGGTTATATTTTTAGACCCTTCGTTTTCTACTCATTGTTTTAGTTTTCTTGATTTGGTATTCACAAAATTGAAAGGTTTTGTAAAAAGACCTAAACTATCTAAGAAAAGCTGGAGATTTAAGTAGTCCAATGGCCCCCTCATCACTTGGAAGCCTTTTAGTTGCGTGATATTCAAATCAACAAAGCAAAAACAATATTATGAAACTCTTACTTAACTAGTATAAATAAAAAGGCAATTAAATATGAGTTGTTTCCTTCTTTTTAGATGGTTGATAGATGTCCACAAGTAGTTAGAGCCCATGCCAAGAAACATGAGATGTTCTTGATATTACATAAGACATATGTGAAGAACCCGAACCATAACCTACTAGAGCACTTGAACACGATGGACAAAATTATAAGAGGAGCAGGGAGAAATGGGCATAACTTTTGTAGAGATGGAGTTGTTTATCACCTATATAGGACACTTAGCCCTTGTTGGAGACAGTTTATGAATGAGATTGAACAAAAGTTCAAATATTAGACACCCCCCATCTTGTTAATAGTGTGTTTGAGAGAGAAGTGGTTAATTGGCGGCAATAGAAAAATTGAAAGACTTTTGGGATATGAGCTCGACCTCACAGTGGTGCCCTCAATTGACAATAGTGGTAATATCATTGAGGAAGACCCTGAGAAAAACTTAGAAGGAAGCCCTAAGTACAAACAAACCTATACCAACCCCGATGAAGCACGTGAGCCAAACCATGGAGATAATCAAGAAGCAAGACAAAATGAGAGTGAATGATAGAATTTTCGCGATGAAAGTTAAGACCTTGTCGACCCTCGTGTCAGCCATGTAGACAGAAAAGATGTTGAGAAAGAAAATCTTGCGAGGGATTTCTAGTAAGAACTCTTGAATCTGAGCTCATTTCTAGTAGAGTACCGATAGTACAAGCTTTATTGACGTATTTCTTGATAACCTACCAGCACACCACTAGATAAGCAAATGTAGTTTACAATCTACCTCGTGCCTGGAGAGATACCAATGTCTAAAGCTCCATATAGGATTGCACCAAAAGAACTCCAAATGTTAAAATCACAGTTGCAAGAGTTGTAAAATAATGGTTTTATCCAACTAAGCGTATCTCCTTGGGATGCACTAGTGTTTTTTGTAAAGAAAAAAGACGGACCGATGATGATGTGCATTGTCTATATGGAGTTATACCAGTTGAGTATAAAAAATAGATACCACATTTCTCGAATATCATTTTAAGTCAGTTCAATAAAGTAAAAATAGATACCACATGTTTGACCAGTTAAAAGGAACAAATGTGCTTTCTTAAGATCAACTTAAGATCAGTTGAAAGTAAAAGATAGCGACATTCCAAAAACGACATTTAGAACTCGTTATGGACATTATGACTTTATGGTGATACCTTTTGAAATGACGAATGCTCTTGCGATATTTATGGATCTGATGAACATGACATTTCATCAGTTTTTAGAACAGTTCATTATTGTCTTCATCGATGAAATTTTGGTGTATTCCAATAGCAAGGGGCAACATGAGGATCAACCAAGGATAGTGTTGGAGATATTGCAAAGGGAGAAACTATATGCCAAATTCAAGAAGTGCAAATTTTAGCTGGACCGTGTCGATTTTCTTGGACTCATGGTTATGGTGCAATAGATTGAAGTAGACCCAACCAAGGTCGAAGTAATAAAAAAATTGCCTACATCGTCAAATGTAGGCAAAATTCATAGATTCTTGGGACTAGCAAGCTATTATAGGGGGTTCATTAAAGGATTATTGAAAATAGTAGGTCCAATTACTCAACTAATTAGAAAAGGATAAAATTCCAATAGACAAAAAAATGTAAGTAGAGTTTTCAGGATGTGAAACAACATTTGGTTACAGTCCCAGTTTTAGCAATACTAGAAGGTTTAGATGGTTTTGTCGTATACAGTGATGCATCCAAACAAGGACTGTGATGTATACTGATGTAGAATGATAAGATAATTGCGTATGCCTCAAGGTAGTTGAAATCGTATAAGCAGAACTACCATACACATGATTTTGAGCTGGCGGAGGTAGTACATAACGTCATTACCTCTACGGGAGAAAGTGTGACATTTACATGGATCACAAGAATCTGAAGTACTTCTTCACCCATAAAGTGTTGAATATGAGACAGAGAAGATGGCTAGAATAAGTTATGGATTACGACTATACTATCCATTACCACTCGGGTATGGCTAATATTGTAACGATGCCCTTAGAAGGAAATCAATGGGGCAACTGACAACTTTGCCCACAATTCATGATTAGTTGAGGAAGGAGTTTGAAAAATTAAAATTAGAGGTCGCCATCCCACTAGCCCATGAATTTGCAAAGGTTGCAACATTAGATGTTCAACGTACTCTTAGGGCCTGCTTCGGAGTTTTAGTGTTCAAATTATAAGAATTTTTAAAAGTATTGGTTTTGAGTCTTTATGAGGGGGTTCGATTTTAGGTGGTTTTAATACCGATTTTAAAACAGTCGAACCCATACTTAGGATTTATTATATAGTGGTTTCAAAAGTTTTTTGAAAGATTAAAATTATATATATAACTATATATTAAAAAAGATAGACATGTGTAAAAAATATGAAGTATGTAAAAATTTAAAAGGTAAAATCTATATTCGACTAAAAAAAAATTCAATAGCATTTAAAAAAAATTATTTGGAGAGGAGGCAAAATGTACGTTTAGAGAGAAGAGAAAGAATGAAGTTTGTATTTTAGGTTTATAGTAGATTTAGAAATAATTATTTTAAAGAGGGTAAAATTAGAAGGTAATTTGAAAAACGGCAAAAAACTACTAATTTGGGGGTTGAGAAATACCCCTAAATTACACTATACCGATTTTTGGTAGTTTTTAAATCGCCCAAAACAAGTGTCCTAAAAAATTAACAAGTATCGGTTTTTCCAACCTCTCATAAATGGTACCACCCAAAATCGGTGGAAATAACTTCCAAGCAAACCCTTAGGGAGCGAATCAAGGAAGCCTACGACAAGGACCCATTTCAGACAAAGATTAAGCGGAAGTTGGTATGAGTAAGAGAAAATGTTTTGAACTAGCGGAGGATAATGCATTAATGTTTGAGGGAAGGTTGTGTTACCAAAGGATGAAGACATAAGGAAAGTAATTTTAAATTGTGGAAATGGGATCATACAACTATGTATTTTGTTGTGGGTTTCCCGAAGTCAGCAAGGGGTCACAATGCCATCTGAGTAGTTGTGGTCTGATTAACAAAGTCAGTTCATTTTCTTCCGGTAAGAATGAACTTCAACATAGAGTAGTTTGAGCAGTTATATGTCAAAAAAATTGACATATGTACATGGAGTTCCAGTATCCATTGTCTCAGATCGAGACTCAAGATTTACATCTAAATTTTAGAAAAACCTACAGGGAGCTATAGGTACGAAGCTACCTATCATTCTCAGTTAGATGGGCAGTTGGAGAAGACTATTCAGATCCTAGAAGACATGCCGTGCATGTGTTTTGGATTTAGGAGATAGTTGGGAGTCACATATACCTTTAGTAGAGTTTACATACAATAATAGCTATTAGGCTACTATAGACATAGCTCCTTATGAAGCTCTATATGGTAGAAGGTGTAGTTCATTTGGATGAAGTTGGAGAAAAAAATAGGTCCAGTATTTTTCGATTGAACAGAGCAAGTATTTGATAGAATTAGAGCCAGAATAAAGTCAGCTCAGGATTGACATAAAAGTTATGCAGTAAAACATTCATTTTTTTGGTGGGCAAAAAAGTATTCCTGAAGGTTGCACTAATGAAAGGAGTTCTCAGATTTGGCAAAAAGGGACAGTAGAGACTTCAATTTATATGTTCTTTTGAAATTTTACAAAAAGTTGGGAATGTGGCTTACCGTTTGGCATTGCCACTTGAATTGGCAGCGGTGCACAACGTATCCCATATTTTGATGCTAAAAAAATATGTGGATGACCCAGGGCATGTAATAAACCATCAATTATTGGATGTCCAGAGGGATTTGTCATATGAAGAGGCCCATACATATATAATTCAAAGAAAAGCGCATGTGTTGAGAAATAAAGAAGTCGCCTTGGTTAAGTTTAATGGGAAAATTACGGAGTAGAAGAAGCTATTTGGGAAAGAGAAAAGGAGATCAAAACCAAGTACCTAGAAATTTTCACCTAGATAATGTAATTTCGGGGACAAAATTATTTGAAGGGAAAGGGTTGCAACACCAATAATTTTTTATCATTTTTTTTCCTCAGAAAGGCCAAATTTTATTAATTTAATTTTGGCTCATTTAGCAAATAAGGTCTTGTTGATCTCTTAGCTTTGTTAGTCAAATTAAAGTCTACATGGTAGAGTGATAGTCCAACTCATTTGTTTTCCTAAAGAAATTATTGTTTTTTATTGGGCCTAGTAAATTTAGAAGAAAGTTAAACTTATCATTTTGAAAATATTTTTGTTTGGGAAGTATTGTCGGAAGAGAAAAGTGAATATTACACCATTACTTACCAATCTTAAAATAATTTTAAATCTAACAACTTAACTAATTTATTTTATAAATACTACATTCTTAAAATTATGTTAATTAATAAAATAATAAATTAAAATAAAATATATACCTCAAAAGACCACGTCAATCCCCACGTGAATTGAGATGAATTTTGACCCAAATTTGCTGCTTGAGTCATTGATTATTTTCAAGGTAAGTCCTTCATCTTTATAATATCTATACTTTAGTCCATGTACTTCTTCTTTCATTTCAATTTTATCCTCTTTTATTTACAATCCAAGTCCTTCAAATTTTAGATTTTGCAAGTTGGTCCCCATATTTATACTTTTATGTCAAATTAGTCTTTTATAGTATCACTATTTGATACAGGTGTTACAAATAATATTGTGGATCAATGTTTGATATATATGTTTGTTTAGTGTATAAATGAACTTTACTAACAATTAAAAAGATAGATTCAGATGATATGTAAGGGACGCTAAATCTTTTGAGACAAAGTCTCAACAATAGGTATTCTATTTATGAAGATTACAACTATAAGGAAAGATGAAAGGACGAAACAAAACGCCTCCAAGGGGCACAAGCATACTGGAATATAATGCAAATAAATGCTTAAAACTGAAAGGGAGTGAAATTACATATTTCTCTGTTTTTGAGAGTGATTGATCTCATTTTTCAGTTCAATCTTCTTTCTTTTATACTTTACCAAACGGTTTCCTTCAATCTTGCATCAACAAACTGTTCATCGCCCAATAATTATCCACTCCCTCCATAATGGCTAATTTGTAGCACACTACTACGGTTTATGATGATTCAACCGTTTGTAACTTCTTGGATCGTGAGACGTGGGGATTTGATAAAGGAGAAAAGAAAATTGTTTAATAACCATTACTTCACAAGGTGAATAATCGTTCCATTCGCCCAAATCCTGGGCGTTCATTAGGCCTGGGCGACACCTATTCTGGGCCTATATGCTTGGGTGACATCCTGTGCCTGTAGTTTCAACTGGGTACCTTCTTTGGGCTCACCCAAATCTAGGGCGTTTAATAAACTTGAGCGACATCTTGAGCCCACAGATAAATTCACTTGGGCCTCTTTTTGGGCCTTTATTTTTGCACGTCAACAGTTATCCCCCAATATGGCTAGATTAATATCACCACTTATTAATTGGCCATATTCACTTAGTGGCGCTTCATCTTCTGTAAAACGTAATGGCGTTTCAATTTCAATATCCTAAAAAAGGCACGACTTATATAAACCCAAAAAAGACGCCATTATATTGCACCAATAACCACGTTATGCCCCCATCACATCGTTGCCTCTTCCTTCTTCTATAAAAGGACACTATTCATCTTCTTCTTGATTCACATTCACGCATTCGAACTTTTCACCATCCTCGAAATTTTTCAATTCGCGGTAAATGGCTACTTCAAAGAATCATTCAGAAAATCGTATTAGCTTTGAAGATTTCCAAGACCTCCTGACCAAACCTTACGTAAACCCATCGTGCCTTTTACCATATAGACCTGATTGATTTAAATGAGTTCTATTTGGGTCCATCGTTCAAATATGCGAATTCTATTGGGCGAGTAGCTGTGGCCCAGCTTTTCCCTTGCACCCAAGAACCTCATTTCTTGGACCCCTTTTCCTTAAAACCAATTCATGAAAAAAGTATTCGTACCTGGCCCATAGCTGATACCACTTTCCATCTTTGGCATACATGTATGATGAAACACAGCTCCACGAAAGCAATTTTTGATCGTGCTAAGATTTCCAACCTTTTGGAAATTGCTACACGTCTCCCACTCTACGATCCTGTACTTTTTCCAATGGCTTTAAGTTTTTCGTCTTTTGAGTATAATACTTTTATTTTTCCTCTTGGCCCAATGTCAATTACCTTGAGGGATGTTGGTGCCTTGGTTAACCTCCCACCTTTGGGCGATACTATTTCTCCTGCCATTCTGATATCTTACGTTGCTCCAAAGTTTGACAAGAGGTACACTGACTCCTATTCACGCATGCAAGAGCTCTATGACAATTCTGGTAAAGAACCTACTCATGCAGAGCGTGTGGCTTTCCTTCAGGTTTGGCTGTGTAGGTATATTCTCTGTGTGCCTAATCTTAAACCCTCTATGGCCTATTTGCCCATTACCCTTAAACTGGCACATGGTAGGTTTTTGAACCTTTGTTCCTTTTTTTTTGCCGCTTTCTATAGAGGTATGGCTTACCTTCAGTATCAGCTTAGAACTAATGCATCTCCTACTGGTAGTGGGCCTCTATAGCTCGCTCAGCTGTAGTTGAGAGCGTATTTTCCATAGTTTGGTACTCCTTCAACGCCTCCTCGGCCAGTTAGTTGTTACGGGCTGGTCATCAACCAATTAACCCCTGTTGATATGTCTAATAGGGACGTCTTCACATTCTTTTATAATTTGAATTCAATTCCCTCCTTTTTTCTTTTCTTAGTTCATCAAATTCCCATTTACGTACAACCTCCTCTTACTTTAAATGAAGTGAGTGATGTCCTGCCCATTTGGGCTCAATACCTAACTGGGCAAGAATTGTTCCATAACATCTTGACTGGCACCAATGTTAAGGCTGGAGTCGAAGTCTATGCTCCCTAATTCTTTGCCCGTTAACTTGTCTTCAGCTAAACTTGGCCCATCCCCCCTTGTTACTCAAAGAGTTTCCAAGAGCGCTTCCATACCATCACCAAGGTAGAAGCACTGGCCATTGATGTCCGCAATGTTTCTTTGATGACTTGGTTTTCTTTGGCTCCATTTAATTCTATTATGGTCGTTCACCCTCTTTTTGAACAATTTTGGCCTTCTGTGAAATGTAGGTTTTTTACCACCAATGTCAACCATGCTTTTCATCTACTTGAGGGGTCAGAGTCTTCCAGGACTTCTATTTCTTCTACTCCCACTCCTATTCCTGTAGTACCTATATCAATTAAACATTCCGCGCCTTCCTCTTCTCTTTCAAAATCTCCAACGATTCATACTAGAAACTCTGCAGCAGTTTCTATTCAGTCCAGTTCTCCACCTACCCAGACTGGAGTCATAAGAGATGCATCTAGCCGTAAACGACCAGCCTTGGATTCATCAGATCAACCTGATGATAATAGTGATGACGATGATGATGTTCTTCTCATGACTAGAAGAAAGGTAGTATGATTCCTCCTTACTTAATTAAAAAAAAATCAATGTAGATATTGATGTCTTATTTGCTTTCTAAATCATAGGGGTTCTACTTCTCCTTTAAAAGATTCTACTTCGCCCAGTCTTTCAATTCCTCTCCTATCTGAACCAATCATTGAGGCAAATTTACTTGAGAATGGACTTGAAGATCCAGAAACTTCAATCGCCCAGCCAGTTGGAGAATCTTCACCTTTTCAAGGCGTTTTTCCTCCAAGCGTGGAATCAGACAGTAATATATGCATATATTTATGACATCTTCTTCTAATTGCATCATTGGTCATGACGTTGGTCATGAATCTACCATTGCCCATCCCTTTGTAGAAATACCAATCGATTTGCCATTTGTGCAAGAACCAATACGCTCAGACAAAGATCAATCTTCATAAGCAGTCAAATCGTCCAGTGGCATACTTTCTCATTCTTCTTCCAAAACTACTGATGAGTCAGTTCATGAGGTAGCCTTCATCTCATCCCCTTTAATATGTTGTTTACTGTAATGAGGATGCTAAGTAATTGCATTTACCTTTACAGGACGCTGATACCATTTTACGCTCCATTCAGGACTTGTTTACGTCTTGGGAACAAGTTAAAGCTAATCAAACTGCTCGTTCTTCCTTGGCCAGTCATCCTTCTACTGTATCTGTTACATTTTCTATAGAAAATATGAACATTCTCAAGCAAGCAATACTTAAGTATACTTCTTTCATGGACATGTATATAGTATACGCCAGTGCTGCTAGCCAACGGGACAAATTTGAGCATCTAAGCAATCAAATGGCTCAAGCACTTGAGCTTCCTTCACTCAAACTCTCAACGGATCTCAAGTTATCTTTGAAGATCATCCATCAAGAGATAAGTACGATGCTGGTCAAAAATGTGGAACTCAAAGCCAAGAAAACCCAATATATCAATGCTGTGAACGAAAAAGAGTCTCTACATCAAGAAATCGATAAAGCTAAAAGCAACTTAAATGAGATCTCTTCTGATGTCATGGTTGAAGATTCTTTGATGATGAGTTTGGCTGCTCAGATGAAGGAAATCCAGGTAAAGATGGACGACTGTACGGCCAGATTGGCTGTTAAGAAATGCAATGCTTCCCAGGAAGTTGAACGAGCTAGATCCTTGCTCGAGCGTTACTCAAGTCTTGAAGTGGATGAAGGAATCATGGCTGAACTATCCACTGCTTCTGTTGACCAGCGCGATGAATGGGAAAAACTTAGAGAGCAAATGCGTTCTATTTGGGGAAAACTGTAATTAAGATGTGAACGTCTTAAACTTTTAAAGGACAATTTCTTTCTTCATTTTGCTTGACTTCATTTTGTAATGGCAGCCAACATGTGTTATGGCAACCGATTTTATTAATGAGATGAGTAGTTTGTTCACTTGCAGAACTGTGTCCATTATATTCAAATTCCTAATCGTTCAAAATCCCAAACTGATAGAACATATTTCTTTAAATATTTACCATTAATGAACCTCATATACCTCGTACCATCCAAATCTTCCAAATGGTATGCTCCATTTGGTTACACATTCCTTATTATGTATGATCCTTCCCAATTTGGCATCCATTTTCCATACTTTGGACTATTGCTATCCAAATGGAGTATTGTCTTCCAAACTAAATCATCTATATTGAAACATTTGGCTATGACCTTTTTATTATAATATGAAGCCATTTTCCTTTTTTGAATTTGCAATCTATCTAGGACGTTTAACTTCAATTCGTCCAACTCCAATAAATTCTGAACAAGTAATTATGTGTGTTCATCGTCACTTACGCTATTTTGTAAGCATATTCTAATCGATTGTACATTAATTTCCATAGGCAATACCGCCTCTTGCCCGTAAGTAAGCTGGAAAGGAGTCACCTTAGTGCTTGATCGTGAAGAAGTTCTATAAGCCCATAACGCTCTATTCAAACACTCATGCCAACCTCTGGCATTTTCGTCTATCATTTTTCTTATGATATTTTTCAAAATTTTATTAGAAGATTCTGCTTGGCCATTAGATTGGGCGTAATAAGGTGTAGAATTCACCAACTTGATTCCAAATTCGCTCAAAAACTCTTTTACTTGATTCCCATTTAAATAAGTTCCGTTATCCATCATTAAAGTTTGGGGTATCTCAAATCTATATATATGATGTGATCACGAATGAATTCTATAACATTTCCTTGAGAGATCTCCTTTAAAGGTATCACTTCTACCCATTTAGTGAAAAAATCTGTAGCGACTATTACAAAAGTGTGTTTTTTGGACGATGGAGGATAAATTTTCCCTATCAGATCTATCGCCCAACATTTAAATGGCCAATGCTTAATAATAGGTGCCATTTCTCTTGCTGGCATTCTTTGGATTGGGCCATGTTTTTGACATTCTAAACAACTCTTAGCATATTGAACACACAATTCGCCCATCTTAGGCCAAAAATATCCACTCCTAATGATCAACCACCTCACCTTTTGGCCAGCTTAACATGCTCTACATATTCCTTCATGCACTTCGGCCATAATTACTTTAGCTTCTTGTAAGTTTACGCATTTTAATAGTACACCATCTGAGCGTTTCTTATATAATTCTCCATCAATCAACACATAATTCAATGAATGTAATTTTACTTTTCTATCATTCTTCTTATCAGGTTCCTTCAAGAACCTTTGTATTTCTTCTCTCCAATCCATTGCGTCTCCATTTTGTATACATTGTACATTAATCTTTTTCGCCCTTCGTTGAACTACGGGCAATATCACTCCATATTTACAAGAATAATCTTCATTTAACATTTTTGAATAACCTGAAGCCATTTGGGCCAGCTTATTTGTTAAATCGTTATATACTCTGTTAACATATTGAAGATCTACTTGGTCAAATTCGTCCGATAGTTTCTTAGCGATGTCATATTGGCTTATGACAGAATTACTTTGGCACTTAAAATCGCCAATCAATTGATAAATCACTAATTGGGAGTCACCTCTGATGAGTACATTTTTCGTCCCCAACTCTAATTATAACTCTAACCCCACAATCAATACTTCGTACTCAGCTTGATTATTGGTACACATTTCATTCAAAGTGAAAGCAAATTTGTAGTAAATCCCTAATGGATTTATTAGCACTACCCCTACTCCTGCACCTCCTGCAGTTTTCGACCCGTCAAAGTATAAAACCCAAGGTTTCAATTCGAACGAATCGACTTCTAATTCAATCTCTTTAGGTACGTCTAAACATGGATGATCGGCTAGAAAATTGGACAATGCTTGATTTTTGATAGCTTTTTGGGGGTATGAACTGTATTTCAAATTCTAATAGTGCTAAAGTCCAAATACCAATCCTTTGATGTAAAATAGGACGAGAGAACATGTACTTAACTAAATTCACATTGGAAATTAAATAAATGGTCACAGGCCACAAATAAGCCCTTAATTTAGTACATGTAAAATATAGAGCAAGACATAGTTTTTCAATAGCAGAATAATTACATTCACATGTTGTTAGTCGTCTACTAAGATAATATATCGCCCTTTCTTCTCCAAATTGATCATCTTGGGCGACCTGTCCAGCTATTGATTCTTGTTCAGTCGATATGTAAACTTTCATTGGCCGTCCTTGGGTAGGTGAAACTAGCACTGGTGGATTTGATAAATATGTCTTCAGGCTGTGAAAAGCCTTTTGATGCTCTTCCCTCCAGACGAAATCGTCCTGATTTTTCAACTTCAAAAGAGGCGAAAAAGCTTTCGTTCGCTCTGCACAATTATAGATGAAACGTCGTAAAAAGTTCACTTGACTTAGGAATCTTTGCAATTCTCTCTTGTTACTAGGTGGCTTAGCCTCTAAAATGACTTTTACTTTATTTTTATCAAGTTCAATTCCTCTTTTATGCACCAAAAAACCCAGGAAATTTCCTACATTAACACCAAATGCGCATTTCAACGGGTTTAATTTTAATTTATATTGTCTCATTCGTTCTAATGAACGTTTCAATTGTTGGAAATGATCTTCTTCTTTCAAGGATTTGACCACTATATCGTCAACATAAACTTCAACAAATTCGCCTATCATATCATGAAAAATCAAATTCATTGCCCTTTGATAAGTGGCTCCTGCATTTTTTAAACCAAAAGACATAACTACCCATTCAAAACATCTTAGAGCACCCGGACATCTAAAGGAAGTTTTGTGCACATCTTCCTCAGCTATATAGATCTGGTTATATCCTGAATATCCGTCCATAAAAGAATACGTTACATGTCCGGCAGTCGAATCAACTAAAGAATCTACCATTGGCATTGGATATTCATCTTTAGGCGTTGCTAAATTCAAAATTTTGAAATCTATGCAAATCCTAATATTACCATTTTTCTTCAGCACGGGCACGATATTGGATAACCATTCAACATATCTGGCTGTCCTAATAAAACCTGCCTTTAACAATCGTTCTATTTCTTTCTTTACTTCGGGCAATACATTAGGGATAAAACGCCTAGGGGGCTGTTTATGAGGTTTAAAATGTGATTTGGTTGGTAACCTATGTTTTCCAAATCTTTATCTAATACAGGCATGTGTTCATATTCCCAGGCAAAACAATCTTTGTATTCTTTTAACAAAGCAATTAACTATTCAATTACCTCTTTGCTAAGCATTTGACTGACGAATGTTGGGCGATCTTCTCGTCCATCTCCAATGTTCACTTTTACCAAAGGATCTTGTGCTTGAGCGTGCCCGGGTTTCATGACCCCTATCACATCATCGTCCAGATTTTTATTAGTCATCCCTTCTATTTCCAAACAATCCACTTTATTAATTTTTTGGCTGATATTTTGCTCTAACTTGAACACTGCTAATTTGTTCTTCAATATCTTTAAAGACGCTTCTTCTTTCATTTTTTCTTTACACTCTTTATTGAAAGCCACTGAATTGGCTTTGACGGCCTGAGGGTTGGCCATGTTCTTTAACATTTATTGATTGTCTTTTTGCAAATTACTGGCTCTTCAAGGGCCACTATGTTTGGCCTCATTTGATCAAACATTTCAGTAAATGCGTCTACTGAGAATGATTCTTCACTTTACGCAATAATTCGAGTTTCTTCCCCTTCTACCCTAACAGGTCCATAATTTCCTTCGTACATGAACCTCTCCACAGAGTTTGCTTCTGTGACAAAAGGCCTATGATCTGCCTGTACCACATCTGCTTCACCTTTATCATTCCAGAAAACTAGACATTGATGGAGCGACGAAGGTATACAATGATTTCCATGAATCCAACCCCTCCCTAATAGTATATTGTAGCTGGTAGGTCCGTCTATTACAAAGAACACCGTAGTTTTAGTGATAGTTCCCACTGTTATGTCTAATGGCATTACCCCTTTGGCTGAAGTTGCTCCTCCATTAAAACTCGTGAGAATGACTTCCATTGGGATCAAATCACTTTCTGTCTTTGCAAATTTCTTTATCATCCTAGATGGGATGGTATTTATAGCTGCCCCATTGTCAATGAGAACTTTGGCTACTGGAATGTCATTGACTAAAGCTTTCACATATAACGGCCTTAGGTGTTTAGTTAAGCTTACCGTTGGCCTCCTAAAAATGACTTTTCGGCTGCCTCTATCTCTACTTCTTGCTGGTCATCTCTTAAGTCAACTTCCTGCACCAAATTTACGTGCAACACTTCACACTGATCTTCTGTTTCTGCCTTTTGAACTTCTATATCGCTCTCCTCTTGTATTTCCTTTCCACTTACCCAACCTGTAGGGGGTAACAATATCGTTGGAGGTGATCCATATTTTTCAAAGCGTGGTACCCTCACTTTTCTCTTAGGTGTCCCATATAATACGTAATAATCAAAGGATCGCCCAGATGATTCACCCAACAAATCCACTTCTCGGACACCTTCTTGATACAGTTGTTTCAGTAGATTGTTATATGAGACTCCCCTTCTTCTTCTTTCTGTCTCCATGTCAATTTCTTCTTCAATATTAGTCATAACATCTTCTTCTTCTTCCTCACATATGTTTCTAGAGGTTTGACCAATTCTTTCTCTGCATTCCAACGTGTATGCTTCCTCTTCATCATCTTCTTTTGTCTCATCATCTTCTTTACTTTTAAACTCGTTGGCCAGTAAATAATTATTAGCCAAAACTAGGGGCAATGTACCAAATTGAATGGTAATGGATTGCCCTGAATCGTCCTCATTTTCATCTTTCTTACGTCGTTCAAATTTCAACTTACTAGAAGAACTTTCTGGTAATCTTTCCATCGAATCGCCCATATCATCTTCTTTTTCATCTTTGAGACTTTCTTTATTAGTTGCCTTGGACAAATCAGGCATTTTAGGATGTACTATCCCTTGTTGTTGCCTCATCATTCATCCATAATTCCTCTGATGACGTATTTGTTGTGTTCTGGTCATTTCATCAAAGGGTATCACCCTTCCTGCACTATATTGGAATGAATGCCATACATTTGATTGATGAGGTTGTGGTCTGAATGTTCTACCATCGAGCATCGGTCTACCATTGTGCATTGGCCTGAATTGTCTCTCAAAATGAGGCCTTCCATAAAATGGTACATTTCGCCTTTGAATAGGCTGGAAATTTGGGGCCATGTTAGGACGATGGTGACGTCCTCATACTCCTGTTTTTTCTACATTCTCATTTACTTCTTTGCTACATCTAGCACACAAAACTCTTTCATTTCTTTTAACTTTTTTTCCTTTGAGACGTTTGAATACACTAGGATGTTGTTCAGGATCCTAGTCTCTGTTATCTACTACCAATTTGAACTTAGGTAAACTACTTTTGAAACCAATTATCATATTCACTCCAAGTGGCCGCAGAAAAGGATTCTCATCTACTGCCATCTTCTTCTTAGCTTCAAAAGTGATTCGTCCTGATTCTATGGCATCCTGTAACACGTGATGGAAAACCAGACAATTATTAGTCGTATGAGACCATGCATTGTGCCACTTACAATATTTCTTATCCTTAATTTGCTCAGGATTTGGCACTTTGTGCTTATCGCTCAATTTTATTTGTTTGTCCTTATACAATCTATCAAATATAGTATCAGTTTTTGTTATATCAAATGAAAACACTCTAGCCTTTTTGTTTGTATCTCTTATAGGCTCATTTTTTACCGTTATTCCTGAATTGATCACCAAAGGACAAGCATACACGTCTCCTTTAACCAATTCGGCCAGACATATTTCAGTTTGATCGTAATGCTCGTCTACAATATGAACGTCAAAGTTCGGGTCTTTATAGTAAGTCCATTTACTAGAATTTTTCATTTGTTCCTCTTATCTTATTAAACGTTCATACCTAATCATGTTGGCTGTTAATTGAAAAAGGTCCGGAAACTTTCTATCCTGAAATTTCTTTTTTAAGTCAAAACTTAAACAACTTTGAGCGATTTTAACAAATTCCTTTTCAGGTAAAGGCACAAAACATTTGCTCCTAGCAGTTTTAAACCTTTGAAGAAAAACTTCCGCCCACTCAGTTGGCATTTGACGTAAATTCGCCAAATCGGCCAAAGTAACTTTAGACTCGGTTTTATAAAATTGAGCGTGAAACAATTGTTCTAATTGTTGCCATGTCTGAACAGAATTTGCTGGCAAATTAATGAACCATGAGAAAGCTATTCCTATTAACGAACTAGGAAACAACCTCATTTTGTGATAATCCGTTACTTCGCCACATTGTAATATAAATCGCCCTATATGTTCCAACGTCGAGACCTCTCCTAAACCCGTGAACAATGAGAATTCTGGCACTTTATATCCTCTAGGCCATAGATATGCTTGGTCTATCCAATCGGGATATAGCTTCCTATAGGTCGGCCTAATAAAAGCTCGCATCCCAAAAGCCATCTGATCTTGCATTATCTCTGTGATTTGGTTTCTCAAAACCACATTGGGATCATATGGGACACCTATAGGTTGGTTCACAAGTGGCATCATTTGAGGCCTATTATTTGGCCCTAGATTTGTGGCAAAATTACCATTATTTAAAGCATTATTGCCATTCACTTGAACATTTGCCCCCTCGTTAACGTGTGTGGCATTTTGTCCAATATTTTGGATGTTTTCTCTTGCATTCGAGCTATCCCCCAACTTAGACGACCCAATATTATGACCACTTAAATTTGCTATTCTGGCTCCTCTTGCATTCGACGTTGACGGTATAAAAGGCGTTTCTATTTCCTGATTTGGATTCAATGTTGGAGAGTTATGCCCTATGATCGTTCTGGCTTGGAAATGATTTCCTACACTTGGCAAATTTGGTTGGCACATTTGGCCCACTAACTTATTCATAGGTTCGTTTAAAGTGCCTAATTGTTTGGCCATGTTGTCATAGTGAACATTTTCATTTTGGATAAACTTTTCCATATCATGAACATTTTGCAGACTTACCTGTCCAACGATGTCTTGTGTGAGTTCACCAAGCAATGCGATCATGGTGCGTGGACTCAATTCTGTCGTTGGTTCATAACGGTTTTGATTTTGTCCCTCTGTTCCTGGAGTATTCTGTTGTTCCTCATATCGCTCGATCACAGGCTAGACTCGTTGATTTGCTGGCTCCTTAACTGAATTCTTATTAGGCATATTGTTTCACTTTCCTGTACCCTCTAACACCAAAGGTGTTATGACCTATTTTAAATTAGTCAAAGTCAATGAAATTTTGGGTCAAGTCTAAGTCAAATAGCTAATGTTGGACTTTAATTAAGTAAATAAATTGTTTGGGGGCTATTTTATAAATTATGGTTATTTAAGGATTTAAATGTCACTATATGGAAGTTGGGAGCTTAAGTTGCAATTGGGCTTAATTGAAAATTGAAATTTGGATCCATTTTCTTGACAGTCCACGCAGAGACACAGAGAGAAAGGGAGACCGCGGCCAGAGAGAAAAGAAAAAAGGAAAAAAGAGAAGAAAGAAAAGGAAAGTAAAAGGGAAAAGAAAAAGAGGAAGAAGAAGCCGCCGGCCAAATCGATTTTTAAGCTTGGGTTCCCCATTTCTTCTCCATTTTCAAGAGGTAAGCAAGAACCCACTTATTTTACAAATGAGGTTAAAAATTAGGGTTTTTACTTATGGGCTTAAATGTGAATGTTATGAAAGGAGATAAGTTATTTTTAGTGTTATGAGCTATTTTTGCATGTTAAATGAAGGATTTAATGGATGAAATTTTAAGGTTCTTGACTTAGTGGGTTTATTTAGCTATTTAAGCTATTTTAAGGATATTAAGGCTTATGTTGGTTTATCTATGTTATAAGCTTGGATTGATGATTTTAGCAAACCCTAGAACTCCTATTTGTGTCCTTTAAGCAAATGTAATATAAAGGAGATTATTTTTGAGCTTTATGGAAGGTTAGGAATGGTTGAGAATGTTAAGGAGCATTATATATTATTGAGTTAATAGAAATGGGTTCTAGCTTGACGACCTTACTAAGAAAGTTAAGAAAATTATTCTTAGTATTTCTTGAGATGGTTATTTATTGATTAAAGCAAATATATTTTATTTCAGGAAGTGACGAGGAGGTTGGTGTCGTGTACCGATCAATCTAGTTCTAGTCAAAAACTCTGTGAGTGGAAAAATTTATTTTCAGAAAATAAGCATTTAATTATATTATATCGATTCGTAAAGTTATATGAATTGTTTTATTATTTCAGTGCTTCCAGTAAATTACATAAATTGTAAAAATGAATTATTTTTCAAGTATTGGATAAGCATGATTTTTAGAACAAGTTAACTTTTGTAAATGAGAATTTTAGTAAAGTTTATTTTAAAAACCACCAAAAAGTACCCAGGTGACTTTTACCCGCTCTGCATTGGTGTGAATTCGTTTCTACAGTGTATGACCAGATATGGTGATTTTACTTGCTCTGCACTGGTGTGAATTCGTTTCCACAGTGTATGACCAGATATGGTGATTTACCCGCTCTGCACTAGTGTGAATCTGTTTCCACAGTGTATGACCAGATTATTAAGTCTTTGGGACCCACTCTTGTACACATATAGGCTTTGGGCCGTGTACCGAAGTGCTTAGCCCTTTGGGGACAGCTCTGCGCGCGTATGACCAGATATTATATTTCAGATTACAGATTATAGATTACAGGTTACAGATTATCAGTTATCCAGGAAACCTTTTTGGTGTGGTATTATATATTTCAGAATAATTAGTATATAGATTTCAGATTTCAGATCATATAGTTTCAGACTTTAAATTACAACTTACAGTTTAATCAGATTACGCTTTATTTGAAGATTACAATTATACTATCATTTCTCAGTTTCTCTATGCTTGCAGTTATTTTACTTGTACGAGAATAAAGAATTCTTAATCCTTATTGCTTAAAAGTATTATAGAAAAATTCAGAATTTTCAATAAATATTTTTAAACAGGAAAAGTATATTTATTTGCAAACTCTCCACTCACTGAGTTACAAACTCACATTTTTGTCACTCTTTTTCTTATTAGGACGCATTTGAGCTATTTGAGCAACTTTTGGGAGATTCTGCAAGAGCTACAGCCCACTTGATCTATTTAATTGTATGATTGCATTTTGTTAAGTAAGGCATTATCATGCATTTGTCTCATGTCCACCAGTTTAGCATATTTCATTTTAGTATTGTTTGTGGCATGTAGAAGTTAGATGGACTTGCCGCCTTTTTGATGTAAATGTTATAAATTTGGGCTGTTTTGCAAATGATAGTGGAAATGGTTAAGTTGGCTATACTTTGTTTTTGATTGGTTCATATTTTGGTCAGGTGGACCCAATTGATTTTGTATATATTTTGTGTTTTGAGGACTTTGTTGCTTTTCAGGTTTGGTTTTGTTTAATTTACAAGGGAGACTCTGCCAAAATTCTTATAAAATATTTTAGTCTAAGAAGAGTCGATAAGTTATAGAAAAGTCTAAGGCCTTAATAGTGGGCCCGGCGTCTAGTTGGCACCCATCATCGGCGCACGGCACGTTCTGGGTCCACTAGGGTGATGCAGGACGGGTCGTGTCAAAAGGTCCCATCGGGCGTGTCAAATTGTTTAGCACAGAAATGAACTTTGCTAACAATTAAAAAGATAGATTCAGACGATGTGTAAGTGACGCTAAACCTTTTGAGACAAAGTCTCAACAATGGGTGTTTTATTTATGAAGATTACAACTATAAAGAAAGATGAAAGGACGAAACAAAACGCCTCCAAGGGGCACAAGCACACTGGAATATAATGCAAGCAAATGCTTAAAACTGAAAGGGAATGAAATTACATATTTCTCTGTTTTTAGAGTGATTGATCTCATTTTTCCGTTCAATCTTCTTTCTTTTATACTTTACCAAATAGTTTCTTTCAATCTTGCATCAACAAACTGATCATCGCCCAATAACCACCAACTCCCTCCATAATGGCTAATTTGTAGCACACTACTGCGGTTTATGATGATTCCACCGTTTGTAACTTCTTGGATCGTGAGACGTGGGGATTTGATAAAGGGAAAAAGAAAACTGTTTAATAACCATTACTTCACAAGGTGAATAATCGTTCCATTCGTCCAAATCCTGGGCGTTCATACTGATGTTACACAGTATCAATAGGTTTTAGAGTCCAATGTATATATTAATACGAACTTGTTGAAATTTAGAGTTGATTTTGCAGTTATAACAGTTGTAACAATGTCTATTTAGTATCGCGATCTGATAGAGATGTTACAAATGATATTGTGTATCAATATTTAATACAAATGTTACAAATACTATTTTATAACAATTTGTGTTACAAATTGAGATGTAAAACATCAGTGATACAGCATATCAATTCATGTACATGTGATGTATAAAATAAAATAATATAATCTGTAATATATTCAGTGATACACAATATCATTTGTAACATCTGTATCAAATAGTGATACTATAAAGGACTAAATTGGCATAAAAGTATAAATATGGATATCAACTTGCAAAAATTCAAAAATTGGAGATATTATAAAGATGAAAGACTTATCGTAAAAATAATCAAAGACTCAAGCAGCAAATTTACATATTCAGTTACTATATATTATTTAATATAATAAATTAAAATAATATTTTTTTAAAAAAAATATTTTTAAAATAAATGAAACAAGAATGGTTTTTTAAAATTATTTTTAAAAAATAGCTTATTTATAAAAATCTCCGGGAGAAAATGTATATCAAATTTGGGCTAGATCACATCAAATAATGTAGGCTGGGCTCAAGAAAAAGTAAATTTATTCAAGTTATTGCAATTCAAATAAACATATTTATCTATTCATTATTTTATTATTTTAAATAATCGCATATGTGGAGATAAGGGGAATGGGCTTGTTGAAAGGTGATAATTATCATTAACTTATTTTTAAATTCTACATAATTTCATCATCTTAATCCCTTTTGAAATTTAAATTGAGCAAACTTTATTACGAAGCAACTGAATCTACTTTATATATCATGTCACACATATAAATTGAGTCTCTCCCACATAGGACCAGACTTTAGGTTTTGTAGATATGTAAGAATTTAAAAATTGAGCTTTCAAATTATATTGTGTATTTATATTCTGTTTTCTTCATAAGAGTTTTTCTAGAACTAAATCTATAAATTCAAAATTCAACAATAAAACAATAAACAAAATATAATACTCAATTATAAAGAATGCTGTGATTTTTTTTTTTTTTTTTTTTTTTTGCCATAACCAATTTTACAATAATTTTATTAGCATATAGACATATTTGATAAAAAAAATTCACTGATGCAAAATATGATATCAACAAGAAATGACGAAAATCAAAACTACCTTAATCAATTCAATTGGTTCAATCATTACCAAAAATGTAATATGTTAACTCACGTAATAAATTCATTATCTAAAATAAAATAGAATGAGTAAAAGAAAAATATCGCTTACAACTCTAATAACTTTGCTAATTTGACGTGGCCTATGGGAGTGGTTTTTTTTTTTTTTTTTTTTTTTTTTTTTTTTTTTTTTTGAATTGGAGAGGGAGATTGGTGGTCCGAACTTTGAAAGGTTTCAACTTTCAAATTGGAGTTGAGTTTTTAATTGTGCAAGTTTTTTTGGTTAGGTATGAACTTGAGTTGTCCTAAATCAATGCTTTGAAATTAACAAAACAAATATAATACAATTTTTAAAGATTTATGGGCCCTCAAATATTTTGGGCTTGAGGCAAGCCGCCTCTTAAGCCTCCTATAAGCCACTTAAGCCTCCCACATACTTCATACACAGGAAAAAATAAAAATACACACACACACACACAGACACCTTTTCTTTTTCCAAACTCCATTCTAGATGTTATTTTCTTTACTTGAGAAGGAAAGAAGGATTAATTCAATTTTCTTTCCATCAAATTCAATTTCTTTGTCAATTCTCGAGATAGAATACTTATATGTGCAATTGTTGTCTTTACAATGTTCTTTATTTTTGAGATGTACATATATGAAATGCTAATTCTAATTGATCTACGAGTCTTTTAATAGAATGAAATATAAGATTCCTTCAGATTCTTCAAAAGTCTACACAGAAATGTGTTAAGAGTATTCAATCACCGACTGCTCCCAATGAAATAATGGTATAAAATATTGTGACTTATGTTCAATATTATAATGTTGTTTTGAATTGCATGTATCATATTGAATTTTTAAATTACTCATCTTCAATTACATATTTTCAGGTTAGATTAGGTCAAGCTTAGATGAGATTGGGCTGTGGAGTAGGTGGCCAAGTAAATGTTCAAAAGAAGAAAAGAAAGTAGTTTGTGTTCTTTAAACAAACTTAAAATTTTCAAGTTTGATAAAATGTTGTGAATTGTTGATTTTAGTTTGAAGTTGGATTCTCTAATTATGTTTAATAAAAGTTTTCAAGTGTCTGATAACATTTGGATTTATTTTTTTAAGTTAAAATTTGGCAAGTTACCTATTATGCCATATCATAAAAATGTTAAAAACAAAAATACGTATTTTAACTTTTTAATTTAAAGATATTATCCATAATCATCATTTTACTAATTTCATTTCGAAGATACCATTTATTGATTACGCAAAAATTCATTATGATATAACCGTTAATTAAACAATTTTCATAATATGTGAAGCAACATAACAAAATTGTAATTAAAACTAAATTTTATTTTAGTGATCACAATTCACAAATTAAAATTTAATGATTGAATTAAAAATTCGCATAAAGGTCTAAGCATAACGCCACGACCTTATAAAAATTAGCGGGTTAATTATACCATATACCACTGAACTTTATACTCCATTTCATTTATACCAGTGAACTTTAATTCTTTTCATTTATACTACTAAACTTTAAAATTATTTTCAGTTAAACCACTGTATTAACCAACTGTTCATTGTTTGACGAAAATTTTGACGTGAAATTAACAGACAGTTAATTGGCAGATGTATCTCGCCACGTATATGAAGTTTAAAATAAAAATACGTTTTTGATATCAACTAAACGACTTTGAACTCAAGAATTGTCAAAATAGTTGATATACAAACATATTTTCAAACATGATTTTGACATCAAAAGCGTATTTTCGTTTTGAACATTATACATGTGGACAATACTTTTACATGTGGCGAGATACATCAGCCAATTAACAGTCCGTTAATGTAACGTAAGAATTTTTGTCAAACAATGAACGGTTGGTTAATGAAGTGGTTTAACTGAAAATAATTTTAAAGTTTAGTGGTATAAATTAAACGAATTAAAGTTCGGTGGTATAAATAAAATATAGTATAAAGTTAGGTGGTATAAATGAAGTGAATTAAAATTCGGTGGTATAAATGAAATGGTTTATAAAGTTTAGTTGCATATGGTGTAATTAACCCAAAAATCAGCCTTGTAGACGTTTTTACACCAAAATAGAGAGAGCGTCTTTTATAAGTTCGGTTGAAGAGTTCTTCAACTGAGAGATCTCATTTTCGCTCAATCCTCTCCTTTCCTCGGTAAGCTAATATCCTCTTTTTCTCTATTCACTTGCAATAAGTGGAATTTGAATCCCTAGGTTCCTGGTAATCTTGTAGCTTGATTTTATAATTATTTTTATCTGTAATTTAGACTATGCATATGCATAATTTTAGAGCTCTAGATCTTTATATTTGACATAGATCTTGTATTTATTTTGGTATCACGAGATTTTCAAATCTGTATAATGGTTATTGTGTATGAGAATTTTAATGTGAATTGCGGCTTTTCCTTCACTTTTCGTGTGTTATATTTGACTGCTGACGTGCGATCTCATCCCGCCGATCGAAGATCTTTCTTTCTTTGTGTTTTTTCTTCTTCTTCAAAACAGTATTTGAGGCATTCAGCTCAAAAATCAATTTCTATCAGAGTGTATTGTTTTCTTTTTGTTTTGTTCGGTGGTTTGTTCAAAGATCAGCTCCTATCTCTCTGTCGCCTGTACACCTAATTCAATTTTAATTTGTCGGCCTAATGAAATAAGAGGATGAAGAACAAAAAAAAGAAATAGAACCGGAAAGATCACCAAAAAGAAGGTATGAACACGATTTGAAATCGCTGTCCTCAAACGATATTTGTCGCCACGGGATGAGTGCTTGAAGGCTTTAATGGCAATTAGTTTGTAAGAGTATACAAACCTTGAAATCAAGTTCAAATCAAGTAATAAGAACTTGAAGAACACTTTTATAAAATTGAATTTTGATCTTTGAATTGGATATATGTTTGTGTATATGATGCTTTTAATCAATTTTCCAACATGAAAACTATTCATATTTATAGATTATCAAGTTCAGTGCACGAATAGGTGCCAAAACCAAATCAAAAGATGCTAAAACCTTCAAAATGTTGTCAGAATTTAAAAGCAAGGTGGGCGAATAAAAAAGGCTACTACAGCCAAAAAAGGAGGTTGGGCGAACACCCAGTCTAAAATTTGGCTGCATATTTTGGCTCTCTTTTTCTTCTCTTTTTGTTTTTGGGTTTTGTTTTGGGTATTTTTCTACCTACTTGATATCCTCTCATAGATTTTGATTTAATCTAAATCACTTCTTATTATATATTGAACAATATTACAACAATCTCCCATTTCTTCAATTATATAATGAGTTCAAACTTAAATTTAACGATGCTTATACATTAAGTATAGATATCTTTCGATTTGAATCCAACCTTAGTGTAAATTTCGCAAAGGATCATCGAAATATCAGGTAGCATGAAAGTTTTGAACCTGTTATTTTTTGTGATGATACTGATGAAATTATCCACACAAGCATCACGTGTTCCAAGTTCCACCAATCTTGTTTAGTGCTCTTATGGCCTTGCACTTATCCTATTCATAAACTTTTAAGAGAAAAACTCTAACTCTTTATTGAGGTGGCGTTACCTCGAAGTTCATATATATAAAGTTCTTGCAGTATCTTTGTTACTTTTAGAAATACTTGATCCAACGATCTAAACTTTATTAAAAGTTATAGAAAGTCATCTTTCGTTTTTCTGACAACCAGCACTTATAACCTAAGATAGGGTTTAAGAAAAGAATAAGTGTTGAAATTATCCACTTATCAAATAACTTGTTGTTACCCTTTGAACTCGAGATATACTTGTTAGTATAATCAGGTAGCGTTGCCGTTATTTAGTGGATTTAATTACGGAGTTTCAACCATATCCTACTAGTTGTTGTTCGCATTAACTCCCTTGTGAGCGGTTTAGTAAGCGGATTAGCCAACCTTTCATTTGACTTTATATAAGTGAGTGAAATTATTCTATCTTTAATTAATTTTCTCACATACTCATGTGTCTAAACTTACCATTATACACTACACTTCATTGTACACTCTAGTTAGACTCATGTGTCTAGACTTACCATTGTACACTTTATTGTAAGCTCTAGCTAAAATGCCTTGACTATTACACAAGATAGATATAGAAGAATTATTCTTCTCTCCCAATAGAATTTCATACATTAAATAACTAAGCTATTAAGCCTCTTTTCCGATTTCAACCAGTGTTTAGAAAACTGGACCGGTCCGGCCGATTCAACCGGGAACCGGTCCCAAAACCGGTCCGATTTTCAACAAAAATCGTGTGTCCAAAAATCGGACTGGAAATCGGATTTTTTACCGGTTGAACAGGAAAACTCGGTTGAACCGGTCCGGTTTTTAGCAGAAATCGGAATTTTTTTTAATTTTTTAATTAAAACTTATAAAAACTCTATTTAAAGCTAAGTTTTGTGAGTAATTTTGTCTACAAATATTGATTTATTTACAAATAACTTAATTTAGAAATTTTTTGAGAGTTTTGGATTAATTTTTAATTTTTTAATTAAAAACGGTTCGACCTCGGTTCGACCTTTTGACCCTTGACCCGTTATCTTTTCCGGGTCGATGGCCGGTCCGGTTTTCTGAACATTGGTTTCAACCAATTCTACGAATTCGAATTCCATAGTTGAGTGTGTTATACATGTTTGTTTTTTAGATTTTCAAGAAACCGCACCTTCTCCAATAGTGAATATCTAACCTAAGGTAGATTTATTCTCACTTGTACTAGATATCCAACTAGCATTGATAAATTTTTTTAGGATTGCTGGAAATTTAGAATATTGAAGACATAGATCCTTGGTCTTCTTTAAATAACCAAGAATCCTTCTTATAGCCTTTTGTTGTTCTTCACTTGGATTGCTAGTAAACCTACTAAGTTTAGTAATTGCAAATGCTATGTCGGGCCTTGTACATTGCACTGCATAGATAAGACTTCCTATAACACTTGCATACTCAGTTGTGCTATTACTCTTCCATCATTCTTTATAAGTATCAAACTTTGATCAAAGTATTTACCTCTTTGATGTTCAAATAATTGAACTTGTTGATCAAATTCTCAACATAATGTGATTGGCTCAACATATGATCCCTACTAGTCTTGGGAACCTTGATACCTAATATGGTATCTACTTAACCAAAATCTTTCATTTTGAATGTGGAAGATGGAAACTTTTTTGTTACTTTTATACCTTGTATTTGATTACTTACAATCAATATGTTATCCACGTATAAACAAATAAGCACAACATAATTATCACAAACTTTTGTATATAAACATTTATCAACACTATTATGTTTAGATCCAAATGATATTACTACTAAGTCAAATTTTTCGTGCCATTTTTTTGGTGTTTGTTTTAATTCATGTAATAATTTTACTAGTTTACACAATTTATGTTCATTTTTGGGTAGAACAAAACCTTCCAGTTGTTCTATATAAGCATATATTTGGTAGTACTAAAATTATATTTTAAGTACTTATATTATAAGTTGTAGGTGAATGTGTAGATAAAAATGAGTTGTAAGTTGTGGGTCCTATGAAATGTGTGGTTAAAAAGTATGTTTGACTAGTTTGACCAGCTAAAATTATAATTTAAACAGTGGCAAACATGTGCTAAACCTCCTCATCGAGATCCCCATTTAAGAATGTCGTCTTAACATCCATTTGATGTATATGCAAATTATAAATAGAAGCTAAAGCGAATAAAATTCCAATCGAGGTTATTCGTGCAACAGGTGCATACATGTCAAAGTAATCTATTATTTTCCTTTATAGATACCCTTTGGCCACTAACCTAGCTTTAAAGGTATTAAGATTACCTTCTACATTGTACTTTCTCCTAAATATTCATTTACAACCAATAGTTTTTTAGCCAGGTGGTAAATTGACTAATTCTCAAGTATTGTTTGACATTATTGAATCTATTTCATCATTTATAGCATTTTTTCAAAAGATATTATCTCTCGATGACATCGCTTCTCGATAAGTTTTAGGATCGATTTTCACTTGAAGAACATACAGAGTAGTTGTGACGCTTTTCTCATTTTCTTCAACCAAATAGAAGTAAGTTGAGAATCATTTTCATCCGGTCTTAGCATTTTATCCTTTCGAGCTCTTTTACTTCTACTAAGTTTATTTGTATCAACATTATTGGAAGGTGTTTTTACTTGTGATTTTGTAGAAATAGGAGTTTATACTTGAGATTCTCTTAAAGACTTATTATCCAAAGATAATAAATTCTCAAAGTACTCTACGTGGATTCAATTATGACATTGGTTTCCAAATTTAATAAACGATATGCCTTGCTGTTTTGAGCATATTCTACAAAAGCACACTTGATTCCTCTAGGACCCAACTTAGTACTTTTAGGATCTGCGTTCTTGCAATAAGCAAAACACCTACACACTTTGAAATAACCAATGTTTGATTTTCTTCCTTTCCACAATTCGTACCTTAAATGTTTTAGAAGGAATCTTATTAACTATGTGATACGTACTTAACAAAGCTTCACCTTAAATTAAATGGCAACTTAGCGCTTAATAGCATAGCTATCATCTCAACTAAAGTCCTATTTTTTTTCTCAGTCAAACCATTTTGTTCAAGTATTCTAGGTGCACTACATTGATTTATTATGCTATGTTGTTCACAAAAAAAGATTAAATTCATTAGAGAAGTATTCACTTCTTTTATTACTTCTAAGAATTTTGATCTTTCTATTGAATTGATTTTCTACTTCGATTTTATATATCTTAAACATACTAAAGGCTTCATCCTTATGCTTCATCAAGTAGATATAATAAAATTTAAAATGATCATCTATGAATATTATGAAGTATTTATTACCTCATCTAGTTAACATTTTATTTAATTTACATATATCGTAATGAATTAAGTCTAATTAATTAGAAGTCTTTTCAACACTATGAAAGGTTTCTTAATTATTTTAGACTTAATACATAATTCACATTTATTATGTTCTATATTTTTATATGAAATCATTTCAGTTTTTACCATTCTTTTTAAAGTAGAGAAACAAATATGTCTTATTCTATTATGCCATAAAGAAATAGACTCAACAACATAATTCAAATTGGTAGTTTTATTAATATCATTATCGATAATACAAAGTTTGACTATTCTATCACTAAAATAGCATTTTCTAACAAATACACCATTCTGGAAAGGTAAAATTTTGCCCGACTCATATACGGACTTAATTCTCGGTTTTTCGAACAAATTCTCACTTATAAGATTTCTATTCATATCGAGTACATGTAAAACATTTATCAATATGATCTTCTTGCGGGATGTAGAATGTAAATCCTCGTTTCCTTTGCCAACAACTTTAGATTAAACTTCATTACATATTTGAATGTGTTCATTATCCACTTTTTTTATAGGTTTTGAAGAGAGACTTATCATAGCAAACATGTATGGTGGCACAAGTATCATACCACAATCTTTGAACTTTTCCTTTGACGGCATTGACAATGCTCTTAGTAGCAACAATATTTTCGGTGTCAATAGAGTTCATTTTGCCTGTTTGTTTTGGTTGTTCGCGATTCCTACACTCTTGGGCATAATGTCCAAATTTGCCACACACATAACAAGAAACCTTGGAGTTTTTCTTGTTCTTGTTATCTTTGTTGGAGTTTGAGGATTTCCTCTTCATAGAATCATTGTTTATTTTTTTGGCTTGATCAACGGCATGGACTTTGGAAGCATGAGAATATTTATTTCCATCTCGTGTTCTTAATTCTTCCTCGATTCGAAAATGTTTTTGAATCCCTTCCAAAGAATAATCTTCGAAACTGTGAAGAATTCTTCCTATAACATTTCCACGATAATGGTAACTTAGCAATAATTGCACCAACTTGGAAAGTTTCAAAAATTTCAATCTTCACGGACTTCATTTTGCTGACAATAACTTGCAACTCATGTACTTGTCCTAACAAAGGTACGTTATCCAAAAACTTGAAATCAAAATATTTAGAAATCAAAAACTTTTTGGTACCTTTCTCGTCGGTCTTGTATTTATTTTTCAATGCATTCCAAATCTCCTTTGCCGAAGTGGTGTTTATGTAGAGATCATAAATGCGATCAGATAGTGCATTCAAGATGTGTCCTCCTCTACATATAAACTCATCTTCTTGTCTCTTCTTCCATTCCGCCCTTATTGCATCAGAATCATTTGGGGTTGGTTCTAGCAATGATGTCAAATCTGAATCCAAAATATAGAAGATTTTCAAAGTGGTGAGGAGAAATTTCAACTTGTCCTTCCATTTGGTAGAGTTTGTCCCATCGAACCTATCAAGTCTAACAAGGTCTTGATTCATCATTTTTTTTTATCGGAAATGTGAATATATATAGATCAAAAGAACTATATAAGTACACTTTGATTCATTATTTTGATTGTAGCCATGGTAGTTTCGTTCTTCATCATGAAATATCATTTCAAATTGTTGATCAAATAAGAGGATGAAGAACAAAACAAAAAATAGAACCGGAAAGACTACCAAAAAGAAAGTTTAAACGCGATTTGGAATCGCTGTCCTCAAAGGATCTTTGCTGCCACCGGGATAAGTGCTTGAAGGCTTTAATGGCAAATAGTTTGCAAGAGTAAACAAACCTTGAAATCATGTTCAAATCAAGCAATAAGAACTTGAATAAGAACATTTTATAAAACTGAGTTTTGATCTTTGAATTGGATATATGTTTTGATAATAATCACTTTTCCAACATGAAAACAATCCATATTTATAGATTATCAAGTCCAATGCACGAATATGTGCCAAAACCAAGCCAAAAGATGCCAAAACCATTCAAAACGCTGCCAGAATTTAAAAGCAATGGACACAAAATAACCCCAGTACAATAAAAAAGGCTACTGCAGCCAAAAAAGGAGGTTGGGCGAACGCCCGGCCTAAAATTTGTCCACACATTTTGGCTCTCTCTTCCTTCTCTTTTTGTTTTTGGGTTTTGCTCTAGGTATTTTCCCACCTACTTGATATCCTCTCATAGATGTTTGAGTTAATCTAAATCACTTCTCATTATATATTCAACAATATTACAAGAGTCGTATATAATCTGTGAGAAGTTTTGCATGCTGCTATGTTTCCTTCCTGAATTACAGTTTTTTTTTCTTTACGGTTTTTGAATTTTTTGTTGGAGGCTTTGCATATAAATTGATTTTATATTACTGGAGTTGGCAGTCGGAGAAATGGGGCTGTCTTTCACCAAGCTCTTCAGTCGGTTGTTTGCCAAGAAAGAGATGCGTATTCTGATGGTTGGTCTTGATGCTGCTGGTAAAACAACTATCCTCTACAAGCTCAAACTTGGAGAAATAGTCACAACAATTCCTACTATTGGTAAGCTTGCATCACTTTGATGTTTTCTCTGTCTATGAATCAGTAATGGTGAAGGGTTAGATGTCTCGTTGCCCTTCTGGAGTACTTTTTTTTTTCTTCCCAATTTTCATTACCTTCTATTGCAGGAATTAAATTTGTACATAATAAATCTCTCCATTGTAAGTCCTTCTGTATTTGGTTAACAGATGCAAAGGACAAATCTGTCTACCCACCATTTATTCCTCTGCAGTCTTATGTGTTAGTGGTTTGGGATTGATCGAATTCCAAGTTGTTAAATATTGTGAAAGTGTTAGTTCACTCTTTTCAATTTTTTATGTAAAATGTGTCATTTATCCATTTCAATCTATCTAATGTTTCCCTAAGAGAAGGTCTTACATTCCTTAGCTGCAATTCAAATTATAAGTTAGCCAATTTTTTATTTCCCGATTAGTACCTGTGATGGGATATTTTAGTTTTTCAACTCTTACTGCATTATGTTATGACATCCATATTGTTTGTTATTGCTCTAAGTAATCAAAGGGTACTGACTTTTAATTACAAAAGAATCTCTCAGGTCATGTAGCTTCATAATTTTATTCTTTATATTTTTTGTTTGGTGTATAAATTTGTTTTCTTTTCAAATACCTGCAAAACTGAAAATATTTTTGGTTAGGATTTAACGTGGAGACCGTGGAATATAAAAACATTAGCTTTACAGTTTGGGATGTTGGTGGCCAGGACAAGGTATGCATTTAAGCATTTCTTTCTTATCAAATATCAATGTGTCATTCTATTGAAAAATTAAACAGCTCTATTGTTATTTGCATCATTGCATATGACTTGTATAAAGAAACTGTAATGGGACCACTAGATTCACGACTGTTATCACTATCTCTCAATCTTATTTAAGGAGAAACACTGCAAGTTAAAGCAGTCAAAATATATGAAGGTTTCATATTTTCTCATTTACTTAAAAAGATCAAGATTGGAAGAAAGAGAAGAGACATCTAGACAGTGAGAGAGAGGATAAACGTCTGCCCTTACAAAGATCAGCTACACGAGTTATTTAAAGCAATTTATAATATAATCTCTCGGAGGGGATCTACTTGCGTAGTTCTGGCTATGCTATGATAGTCCTGTGGTATGAAAACTATTCCTTCATAAATTCTTGCAGTGGAAAGGTGACGCTGTCCATCTAGCCTGTCTTGATAAAATTATTGTACTATGGTGTTCTGTTTTTTTTTTTTTTGAAACATAAATTGTACCATGGATATTCATAACTCAAATATTCAAATTACAAAAATAAAAATAAAAATCGGTAATCGGGAAATATAGATATTCAGTACACATAGCTGGTGTTGGATGATGAAGCATATGCTCGAACTACCAACTTATATATTTTTTCTTGTTAATAAACAGAAATGTATGTAAAAACATAGGAGTTTCATATTTTTTTGCTTATACCTATTTTGTTAAAAAATTAGTCATGTGTTACATTCATATACTTAATATATCAACAATGAGTCAGCGTTTAAAAATTCTTAGTCGGGTACTGACGCGCTTTACTTCACCTCAAGATAACCAATAAAATAATTCAAAACAATATAAAATATGCTCATAATAAACCATAAACATCTGTAAAAATTGATAATCAAACAAATTACAAATTAAAAGTCTAATTTGCAAAAAAATATAAAATACATCAATAAATAGAATATAATACATTCTCAAATTAGTAATCACATAACGGAATTAGAATCTATTATTAGAAGTAGACACAACTCAAACATCTCTTATGTCATCACCACTGATATGAACTTTTTTATGGGAGTCATTATCATCATCCTCTTCCTCACTATAAGTTTCATCTCATTCTTTGTCATTGTCCTCCACTTGTCATAGTGTATTGTCCTTCCCCTTTTCCTTCCCTATAGGTAGTAAAAAGAAAATAATACAACTAGGTTATTCAGACATAGCCCAAAAAGCTAAGGCAAGCAATGTTTTAAAAACCGATCAGGGCATCGACCTGGAAAAGAGAAAGGGTTAAGGGTCAAAAAGTCGAATCGGGATAGACCCGGTGATTTTTTTTTAAAAAAAATTTTTTAAAATTTACAAAAAAATTAAAAAAATGAAAATTAAGTTTTTGAAAATCACAAAAACTGCTCAAAAGAATTTTTTTTTTATTCATTTCGTGTAGAGAGAGAGATAGATTTCAATAATTAGTTACAATTAATTGTGAAAAGAAATTATTTATAAAACTGGTGAAACCGAGAACGAGTTCTTCAAAACCGGACGGGTCAACGGGTTTTTGGGTGGATTTTTAAATAGAGGATTTTTCTACATAACTATCCCGGTTTTGGGTCTGGTTCCTGGTTTTATAGTCAGTTCTAATAACACTGAAGGCAAGTAATAAAAATGTCCAGAAAATGCAATATAAACGGAGGAATACCGTAATCGCCTTGAGGCATAAGCCTCACGATGGCACTCAAGGGGCGGGATTTGAGGCTTTGTATGAAAGCATCAAGTGAGCACGATTCGAGGTGTAAGTCCCAATTATTTTTTTTTTTGTTTAAACAATGCAATGAATTACAATTGCTGTGTCATTCATATCCATATGCTGCTTGTTAGTGTGCATGTCTCCGAGTTTCCCCTTCTGCGCAAATTATTAGCGACTGGTTCATTTTTCAGATCCGTCCATTGTGGAGACATTACTTCCAGAATACTCAAGGACTCATATTTGTGGTTGATAGCAATGACCGAGACCGTGTCGTTGAAGCAAGGGATGAGCTGCACAGGATGTTAAATGAGGTACTATAAATCCAAACCTTGATTCTTAAATGCATGGGACCGTCACTCGAGAACATAAAGAAAGGAACTTGGGAAGATGGGGAATTGGAGTAAGATGAAACAAATGGAATTTACATGACATAACATAAGCCAAAGTGAATGACAGATTGATATCTGGGCATCTAAAGCTTGCAGCATAAGATTTAGCATTTTTTACAATCATTTTTCCTTCTCTTTCCTGGTCATTTATTTGTTTTCTCTGTCAGGATGAATTGAGGGATGCAGTGCTGCTAGTATTTGCCAACAAGCAAGATCTTCCAAATGCAATGAATGCCGCCGAAATAACCGACAAGCTTGGCCTTCACTCTCTCCGTCAACGCCACTGGTAAATAAACCATATAACATTCTACTTTGTCTCTGGATAAATTAGGCATCTCAATGTAAAACTACTTAAAAATTGTGGTGTTTAAAATGCAGGTATATTCAGAGCACATGTGCCACTTCTGGTGAAGGGCTGTATGAGGGACTGGACTGGCTCTCAAACAACATTGCAAACAAGGTGCGGCTTGCAAATGCTTTACACAGTTGAATTGTTTTCTTAAAAGTTCGAGAACTTTTGAGTAATTCTAGCCTAGTCTGAAAATCATTGCATTCCAATTTGCAGGCATAAACTTTTCGTTCTTTGTTGCTCAATCGAAGGTTCAACAAGGCAGCAGTGCCAGAATAGACTTCCCATTGTTTTTTGTCTCGGACTTTGACTGATATGTTATGCTGTAAACTTGATTGCTTTTTGAAAAGATTGCCATCTGTTTCTAGTTCTGAATAAGTAATAGATTTTTGTTAATCTTGTCCGATTCCCTCTTATCATATTCTGTGAAAGCTGAACAAAGATTATACATCATGAGTTCTCCAGGTTTTTCTCCAAATCAAAACTTTTGCGTCGAGGGTATTCTTTTTCTTCTTTTGAAAAGATTGCCATCCGTTTATTGAGGGAAAACCATCTGGCTATCCTTGTGCTTAAAAGTTAAAACAGATGGAAGATTTGCTGATTTATTGGCCCATCATCTCTAGTATTTTAGTTAATCTTGTTATACTTGCTTATCTCTCAGATGTTCTTGTAGTTAATCTTTGATGTCCATTTTTTTGAAGTTGTTATTTTTATAATTTGCACACTTTTGTCATAAAACACTACCTTAGTAACAGATGAGAATGGTTACATATGTAGGGGATGGTTAGTTTCTTGGTCCTTGGTTGGTACTTGTGAATTCTCGAGGCACAAGAAGTTGAAGTTTGAGAAAAATGGATGTGGGATATAATGGAAGGAAAGTGTCTCCAAATTTGCATGAAGTGAACAGAGGAACTGAACTCAAATCTTCTCCTTGGCAAGATATATTTTATCGGTCGATGTTTATTGTTTAATTCACTCTACTTGATAACACTTATAGGTATGATTTTATTGATATTATATTTTTTTATAACTAGTATATTGCTTTTTTTTTGCGGTAGAATTCGATCGTAGATGATTTTAATGGATTGAGGAGTTGAGAAGAATGAGAGAGAGAGAGAGAGAGAGAGAGAGAGAGTTAGTTTTGTTTGAGGGAAGTTTGATTTTGATGAATAATGAGAAATTGAGAGAGAGAGAGAGATATATATATATATATGGATTTTGGTTCGAGAGGATGAAGATGTAGTGATGGACAAAAAATGTTTTTTTTTTTTTGTGTGTGTGTGTGTTTGTAGTAGAGTAAACTTCTCTATAGTCGGTGAATATACTAGTATATCGCTTTTATTTGCAGTGGAATTTGATCGTAGAGGATTTTAATGGATAGAGGAATTGAGAAGAAAGAGGGAGAGAGTTTTGTTTGAGGGGAGTTTGATTTTGATGAATATGGAGAAAAATATAGAGGAATTGAGAGAGATAGATGTGGATTTTGGTTTGAGAGGATGAAGACATAGTGACGGACAAAGAAATATTTTTTCTTGTGCTTGTAGTGGAGTAAACTTCTCTACGGTCGGTGATTATATTTTAATTTCACTAAAAGTTTTTAACTTGTATTTATTCTAACATTTATGTCCTTAACTTTTCTTTCATCACATTTTTATCATTAACCTTATATTAATAAAAACTTATTGTTTTAGATGACGATTTTTGCCTAAAAATTCTATTAGCTTGTTTTAAAATAAGGGACAAATGTTTAGTCGGATTTTTTTATATTTTTTCTTATTTGAAAACAGGATGGGGCAAATGAGTTTCTTTACTTTCTCTTAATGAGATTTTTAGACATAAACCGTTATTAAAGACAAGAAAACCCTTTCAAAAAAAGACCAAAGTAGGGTTGCATCTTAAATTCTATAATTTTAAACCCCATCTAAGGAGCTTTCTTTGTCATAATCTTTGGTTGGGTATTTCTGTTCTTGAATGTCTTTCATTCTGGAAGAAGGTATTGTCGAGGAAAGCGGTGAATGATGAGGGTGGGGGTTTTGGTTGGAACCAGCTCGGCTACTTGACTTCTTGCCGTTTCTAAATGACAAAGGTTACAAATATGGGGATCCAAATTCGAACTACAAGAGACTACCTTTTATCTCTAGTTCACCTCTTGGGTACCATCATGGAACAACTTTTTTACTTAGGTAGCATATGACCCTTTCCTTCCGTGTGTCTTTGTCGTATTAAGCCAACATACACCAAAAGTAGACTAGGGAAAGCCTTTTTGTCTGCCCCAGAGTTCGTAGCTTGTGGAACGGAGAAAATAGCACCAGTGGCAGAATTCTCACTATTTATTAGATTCATAGACCCAATTCAATTCAATATGATCTTTCTTTTACATTTTTTCCCTCCAAGAACTACAATCATTAGCTCTTGTTCACAAGCAGATTTCTAGGGCTTTTACTCCTTTTCGGTCGAGGTAGACCTTCGAAACCCTCTGACCACATACTCGAAGATCTCCTTCATTCAATCGAAAAGGGAGAGGGGAACTTGGCGTCTGGACGAGAAGGAACTGGCCAAGAAAAATAGAAACTAAGTAGGACTGTCAGAGAATTCAAAATAAAGTGTTGGGAGGAACTGTATCAAAAGCTTCTTAGTATCTAGAGCTATGGAAATGGGGCTCCTAGGGTTCCCGAGAAGGGTACGTGGTAATTAATAAAAAATTAATGATAAGAATACGATAAAAAAAAAGTTGGAAATATAAGTATAATAATGAGTAAATATTATTGATCTTTTATGCAATTTAAAAATAGTGTTTTTATAAAAAAAAAAAAATGTGTAAGCATATAATATTCAAATACGAAGTCGAGTAAATGTTCCAAGGGTGGAATTGAAATAAACCTCAAAAATAGAAAATACGAGGGAAAGTGATGAATAGAGAGACATGAAAATAGAAAGGGACGACTTCCAAAATAAAAGGGAAGGGGCTAAAGGAAGAACACAAGAAGTGAAGAAATTGTGGTTACAAATCTCCCACACTTTGAATACAAGTGAAATCTGTGAGGCTATGGTTATAGTGAAAAAAAAATCTCAGATGAAGACTCTGGTTTCTTTTGGTTTGTCTTGTTTCCCCAAACTTAAACCCTCTTCCCATAACAAATTCAAGAGAATTATTAAATCTACACCATATTGTAGTCTGAGAGATGAGAGTAAAACAAGCCTCAGAAACACTAATTGGCCAGCCATTTCACTCACACTTTTCGGCTCCGGCTTCATTTTGGGTCCCCTTATAGATGGGTTACATTCCAGAGTAAACCTTGTGGAATACCAAAATGGGGCAGTTGATATTGGTCCTCTTCACACAAATATTTGGGTAACATAAATTCCAAAACCATTCTGTTGGCATTTGTAAACTCTACTAGTTTTTGATGCTTATACACAATTGGTACTTGATAGGTTCCTCCTCTACTTGGGCTGTTCTATTGCAGTGTAGGGTTACTGCAACTAGTTCTTGATGAGAGGTTACCATCTGAGGAAATCAACAGTAGCCCAGAGAAAACTGCTGCTTCATTTATGTGAGTCTGTATTCACTCATATTATATATATTCATTAATTCATCTTCGATTTAGTATAAAAGTGTTTCCAAACCGACAAAGTGATGGATTTATTTCAAATTGTAATTTAGTTATGTCTTCTCATTATCACCCGTGGCAATCATATCATCCACGTATACGACAACCAAAGGTTCCATCCACTTGATGCTGCCAAATACAAAATTACCCGTACTAATTTCATTTTGGCTACTGGACTCGAAGTTTCTTCATAGTCCAGCCCAATTTTTTGTGAAGAACCCCAAGCAACTAATCGTACTTTAAACCTCTCAATTGTGCCATTAGCTGTACGCTTTTTCTTTTACACCCACTTACAGGAAATGGGTTGAACACCATTTGGTTTTGGAACTAAATCCCAGGTTTGATTTTTTTGAAGTGCTGTTCCTGAAGAGCTTGATCATTTTCTTGGCTCTTGTCATTGTTGCTTAGAACTTTGTTTCTCTTGCTTGAATCAAAATTCAATGAAGAGGATGCTTCACTAGGCTGACTTGGAGAGATTTGAACTGACTGGATTTCCTTCTTTTCATTGCTTGAGGGGATTAAAACATCAGGCAAAACTGAATTAGAGTAGAAAGATGAGAGTTCGTCGAAGATAACATCTCAAGAGAGAGAGATTTTTCGAGTTTTTGGATCCATGCAGCACTAGCCTTTTCTTTGTTCGTCATAATCCATGAACACACTTTCTTTAGCTTCCAACTTAGTTCTCATATGATCTTGCATATGAACATAACAGACAACCAAAGATTCGAAAATAAGAAACAGAAGGTTTTGAATTCTACACCCTTTCAAATGGAGTTTCCATGTTAATGAGTTTAGAAGGCAGTCAATTTGTGACATGACATGCACATCGCATAGCCTCAGCCCACAGTTCTTTTGACAAATTCTTTGCAAGAATTGAGCTCCTACATCCAAATGCCTCATTTTTCTCTCAGCAACACCATTCTGTTGCGAAGTTCCAAGACATGTCATCTGTCTTCTAATCCCATTTTCTTCGCAGAATTGATGAAAGTCATCTGACATATGTTCCCCTCTATTATCTGTCCTCAAGCACTTTATTCTCGCTGAAACTCCTCAATCTTTCTCTCGCAGCTTTTAAAAATTCTGAAAGTTTCAAATTTTTCATCCATGAAATACACCCATGAAAACCTAGAAAAATCATCCACCAGGAAAAGCATATATCGAAAGCCAGAATAGCTTGCTGTTTCATATGGGCCTAACAAATCCGAGTGAATGAGCTCCAAAGGTTTTGTAGTTTTAATAGAGGACTGGCCAGATGGAAGTCGGTGAGCTCTGCCATATTGGCAACCCTCACAAATGACATCTGAGTGAAAGTTTCCCAGAGTTGGTACACATTGAGCATTTTATTTTCTGAAATTTGTTTAAATCTTTCCAGCCTACATGAGCCAGTCAAGCATGCCATTATCTTGTTTGCTAATCTTTTCAACATAAGCATCGCTAGCAGCCAAGACATATAAAGATTAAACTCTTTTAGCTTTTAACGAAACATCAGCATCCAAGCTCCTTAAATTTTTTAGAATTAGGACATCCTCCAGGCCAATAAGATCCATTTCCCAGTATCTGCTATTTCAGTAACAGAGACAAGGTATTTGGCCATACCAGGAACATAATAAATCCAAGCCAAGTCTTTCGGTATCTTCACGTGAATTCTTCACTTGAACAATTCCTTCATTCTTCACAAGATGCATGGTGTTGTCCGCTGTCACAATTGCTTCATTGCCTACATGCTTCTGTAGATGAGAAAGTAATAAGTTATTCCCTGTCACATGGTGAGAACTACCATAATCAACAATCCAATCTTGTAGTTGACTGATCCAAGCCTTTTCTTTGAAATGCTATCAGCTGAAGTTAGTGCCGAAACTTCCTTAGATTCTCCATCCACCATTACAACAGAAAGACAGTAGTCCCAATTGCGAACTTGATTAACACTATCTATACCTTCGGTTTTAGAGATGCTTGCATTCCCTTCAGTTGTTTTTGTTCTGCAAAATTTCTTTATATGACTAGGTTTCACACTTGCCACATATTATCTTTTTCTTTGCTTTATCTCGAGAATTCTCTGCTTGATTTCTTTTATCTGGTTCATTTTCCTTCTTCTGTTTCCAATTTTTTGTTGGAAAACTATTTTTGACGTCCTGAGTCGAGGCTTCAGTTTTTCCAGATATTGAAACTTGAGCCATTTGCATTGCTAAGACCTCCTGATTCGAAAATTAATTTTCCAGTTCTACAAAGGCTGGGCTGATTTTCCCAACCCTGAATGGAAGTCAAGAAACGCATAAACTCCTTTCTTATTCCTCTAATTAGATATAGCCGCATGCATGCTTCACAAATTGGTTCTTGCGGGTCTAGTTTTGAAATTCAGAAAACATATTTTTGATCTTATGGAAGTACTAGCAATACTCATATTACCTTGCGTGGTGTTAGCAAGCTCATTCTCCAGCAATTAAAGTCGAGATGTGTTTTTCCTTGTGAAAATGCTTTCCATTGCTTCCTACACATACTTTTGGCGATTCAATGTTTTGATGTGCTCAATTAAATCATTGTGAACCGATCTCCTTAACTGGAACAATGCTTGTCCACATTTCTTGCCCACTTCCTCTTTTCATCTGCATTCTCTGTCAATTATCTGCGAGAAGCTCTGTTTCATCACTAGCAATATCTCCCAAAGTTCTTGCCCTTGGAGATAAGCTTTTGTACAAAGCTGCAGACAACAGCCAAGAACAATCCACACTGAGCTTGCCTTCTTAAGAAAATCAAAACAGGAGCCTTATTTCTGAACTTGGCTTTAATACCATGTAAAACCATTGACGCCAAACAGTGCAGCTAAGAACACTATATTAAGCTGTTTGGATCACTGAAGTCAAGAAAGAAAGAAGTTTGGAGGAGCAAAAGAAATTGAATTTACTGTAATGGAACAGAAATTACACGACTTGTGTTTTTGGTTTTTCTTCTATGCTGCACAACCTGCAAACAATCATTTACACACTTCAAAGAATATCTAGACACATAAAGAATGTCCACGTCTAACATTATTGTCACAATCTGGAAAATGAGTTTTGGTTTTCAGAACACCTCGAGCAGTACAAAACAACTAATCAGATAAATCAGCACAAAGTTCAACACCATCAATCTACTCTATCACTCTTCCTTCACGAAGTTTTGGGAGTGGATATAAAAAACATAGGCGGAGTTGTTATTGTTGTGGTGAGTTTTCTAATATATTAATTTATGAATGGCAGAGCCCTGGTGCTGTTCATTGAACTAAGTGCAGAATTGTACAAAGCTGGAGTAGCAGACAACATTGAAGCCTACATATTATTTGCTGGGGCAGAATTGGTTTGGTTATTGTTGGATAAGACTAGATTTGGATTTGCTCTTGCTTGTGTTGTAGGCCTTTGTTGCCCACTTGCAGAAATTCCCATTATGAAGTAAGATTTGATCTGCTTATATATAATCCCATTATTAGGGAATCCATAATGAACTTTAGTTTGATCTAATTAACAAAAAAATTGCATAATGGAATTGATAGACTGTTGGAGCTGTGGTACTATCCCCAAGCAAATGTCGAGATCTTCGGTCAGGTAATTAATTAATGCATTCCGAATAGAAAGCAAGACCATAAAAGCATGTTTGGTACACATCTTTTGCAGAATTTGATCAAGTATTTGCTTGTGTAATGCATTGTGCAGGGATTAGTAAGTTGGACGATGACGTGCTATTTCGTGTATACTCCATTCTTGACAAATATATCACGCTTGATCAAATCACTCATTTCTACTTCAAATTCTGAAGAGACATCGGTTTCTCAGTAGAGTTCTCAAGACTCGTCAAGGTAATGGAAATTAAGCTGAGATAGATGTGAGGAGTGTATGAAATTATAATCGCTGTTTAATATGTTCTTCACTGATAAGACGAATGGATGTAAATTGTTGTTCGACCGGAATTACCACCAAATTTCTTTTTTCTAATTTTTAGTTTTTTAAATTATTGTAAAGTTTTTATTGATACATAGACCGGAAAACTGGACTGAGGTGAGGATGAAGAAATGCAGCAAAATGATGCTTATTTTTTTATGTGTGTTTGTTGAGATGGGAAGAGAGGAGAATATAACTATTTTAATTCCACGACAAAGAATATATGTTACTTATTAAGACTTTTGCCTTAAGAGTCAACCGTGCAACAGGTAAAACGAGCTTTACGAACTCCGTATGCTATCGTAATATTCACTAGCCTAAATTATGTTCTCAACATTTACCAATTGTTACATTTTTGCCACCAACTCTTTTTTATAATATATTAACATTATTTGTCCCTCATGGTTTCCATCCAAAAATTATGTTACTATGCCTTGAAAAGAAAGAAATGCCCTTAAACCTAAAAGCACGAAAAAATATATTAAGATAAGGTCCTAAACCTTTTGTTTTTGAAACTTTAAATCATCTCAATAAAATTAGAAAAGAAAAAATTCTGACATGTCACTTTTTCCACCTTACTCAACTCTCATTCCACCTAGGCGTGGGGTATTTTAATTGGAATTGAACTTCTCGAACTGAAATCGAATCAGAAAAGTTTCGGTACGATTCCAAAAAAAATAAAATTAGAAACCGAGAACCAACCTGGTCTTGTTCGGTTCTTGGTTCTTGGTTCTTGAACTAGAACTATTAGTACCCGATTGGAACTAAATTTGTCATATTTTATAAAGTTTCTATTTTTTACAATTTATTCTCCTAATTCAATGAGCTACAACTCAACACCACGATATCAAAGACAATAGTCCAGCTATCTAAAACCCAAACTAAAAGTACAAAATCCATCGCTATTAAATTCAAACTTAATTGAACCAATTCCAATTGCCCAATTCTCAAATTCTCAATTGTTATTTACTCAGATACTCAATACAAACACTGTCGTTTGTCTTACACTTCTGTTAATCTCTCCCTCACTCAATACACTGTGAGATAATTTTTATTTTTTTAATCATAATTTATGAGTTTGCAATTTTGATGTCTATTTTTCCAGTTAATGTTTATATTTTTCGAAAATTATTTTAATATCTAACATATTTTAATATTAACAGATTTACAATTATTAATATTTTTCAAAACATGTGGTCAATTCATGATTTAAAAAAAAAATGTTATGAGTCCGAACCTGAACCGATGATTCCGGTACATTATTAGAATCGAATAGTTCTATTTACGAAATACTTGATCCGTAATGAGTAGTTCCGAGTATTGAAATACCTGGATCGACCCACCCAACACCTAGTCTCCTAATTTCACCTTACAAACTCACCACCTATCTGCCACCACCCCAATCCTCACTGACCCGCTAGAATTAGTAAGGCAAGAACCCATAAGAATAAGATTTCCTGAGAAGGGAAAGCTAATAAGTACATATCAGTTTTTCAGCCAGTTATGGAGGAGCTTTCTACCGCCTTGCCTCAAGCGATGGCGTCGCCAATATAATTTCTGTAGACGATCACCAAACATCTGGATCTCCTCCATCTTTGATATCAGAATCTGTGGTTTGTTCAAGAGTTCTATTAGATGCCCTAAATTGAGGAACCCAATGAAAATTGTTTCCAAGACTTGAAGGTTCACGTATGAAGCGATATGTTATTAAGTGTTGTAATTTGTAACGAAGTAGCAATATTCATACTTTCTGGCGTGTTGATTTCGTCTAGATAGTGCATGCAACTACTATGTTGAGGATAAATGGGGAATTGAGTTGCAATATTGTTTCTATCTAGCAACGAAAATAAATCACCAAAAGATTTTAGTGATAGTCTTACCATATACCACATAATACAAAATAATTAAAAAAAAAATACTATTTAACTTTTTTTATTCTAAAAATACTATTTTTACTTTTGTAACACATGTTGTTACATTTTATATAAAAACATATGTGTTTGTATTACATTTGTTATAATTATAATTTAAAATGATGAAAAGTAATTGTGAAAATATAATTATGATCGAATGAAGTGTTCTCCTAAACGTTCATATCTCACTACGTCTTCAATTTCTCCCTCACAAAATCATCTTCTCCAAAATTTACTGACCGCTTAAATCCAATTATCTGATTCGATCATCTCTACAATCTACTTACATCTTCAAATCATCTTCCTCTACCGATTATCTCCAAAATATGTTCACCACCTCAATGCATCATCATGCTAGAGCCTACAAAATCAATAAAATTCGATAGAAACCCATTCTGTGGTGCGTAATTAAAGTGATAATTTTACCATACACTATAAAATATAATATAATTTGAAAAATACTATATAACTTTTTTTTATTCTAAAAATACTATTTTTTTTATTTTTGTAACACTTGTTACATTTGTTATACATTTGTTATTTTTGTTAATAACAAATGTAACATATTTATTGCAACCAAAATAACAAATGTAACAAATGTAACAAAAAGTGTTATAAAAATTGAAAATAATATTTTTATAATAAAAAAAGTATGACAATAATTTAAAAAATATTTTATTTATTATGGTTATTTGTGAAGAGATTCCGATTTTATTGTGGAAAATGACTTGCTGGATTATATGTGGTCGGAATGAGATCATTCAAAGTGGCTGGCAAAATCTACCATAAAGTAGTTATCTTTTTATTTCGGGGTCACACTATTGATTAAATTTTCAAATCTTACACAGTTATATGCTACACATTCCTTGAAAATTTATTGAACACAAATAGTGATATAATTTTCAATAATTATTAATTAGCCGACGAGTGTGGTGGGATTTGGAGTTAGGTAGGGTAGGGTTGGGGTTGAGTTGGCAAATGGGTTGGGCCAGGTCAGGTCAGGTCAGGCCAGCCCATCAAAGTAGGGCCACACATAAAACTGGATTGAGCTGATCAGCCCAGTTTTGTATGGGTCAGAAATATGTTAGCCCAGTTCAACCAATTGGTCCAACTTGATCTTAATTTTTTTTCTTTTTTTTTTAAATAAATTTTTTATACAATCTAATACATTACATCAAATACAATCTTAGATAAATTTAATCTATATATTTTGAGATTTTTAAAGATATTAATTTATAAAATTGGGACTCTCATGTATTAGTCAATAGATAATCGTCAATTTTCTTTCAAAATAATAATTTTTTTTTTAATTGTAAACTATTTGTAGATATTTTTTTTTTAAAAAAATACAAATATTATAAGCATGCTAGTCTTATTACTTTGAGATATAAACATGTTTGGCTTAAATTAAAAAATTTACTTATAAGTAAATTTAAAATAAATAATTTATTTGTCACCCTAAATATATTTTGGATTGAAACATAAAGTAAACTAAATTTTAATTAAAATAATTTTATGTTGGATATTGAGATTTTTGGACTAATGTTTATTAGTAACTTAAGCTTAGATCATTTTAGATTGATATTATTTGGATTATGTATCGGGACTATTCACAAAATGAGTGATTAGTGTTAAGGAGCCAAAAAAAAAAAAAAAATCAAAATCGTGCTGGCCCATCTAGCCCGCGGGCTAGATGGGTCGAGCCATATTGTCCCGGTTTTATTTGGGTCAGGGTCAGCCCAACCCAAAAAGTCGGGTTATATGGACTGGCCCGCGGGCCGGGCCAATTTTGCCACATCTAGTTGGGGGAGATCCAAATCTTTAGTGGTGGTCGGCGGAGATTATGTTGTGAGATTAATTGTAGTGTCAAAATAAAAAATTTGGGACTCAATTGCAATTTTAGAAATAGTTTGGGACTTGCTACATTTTTCCTTAATATCATTTTTTATTCTTAAGTTTAAGGGTAATTATATTTTCTCAAAGTATACTAACATAATATTTGGATAGATAGAAGAATATCATGAATCAATGAAAGGTTGAGATTAAAATTGTTAAAAAAAAAAAAAGTTTGAGGGTAAAAATTTAACGAAAAATAAAAAGGTGTCCTCAACTCAAATTTGTATTGATTTTAAAATTCATATAAAGCAAGGTGTCCACAACTCAGATTTTAATATATTCTATTGAAATTTAGGTGTACTCAACTCAAATTTAAATAGATTTTTTTTAAAATCTTGTTGTCTTCAATAACTAGTCGATTTAGATTTTCATGAATTTCGAGTTCATAAATATAAATGCCAAATTTAATAGGAATTCTAAGCTTCACTCCTAAAAATTTCAATCAAACTCTTGTCTCACACTTCTATCCCTTTCGCACCTCTTCTTTATTTGTACCACATGTTTTCTTGTTCTTGAATTTCAATTTATATTAGTATACAAATTTATATTGAGAATTGTTTAATTTCTTATTATAATAGTAGTTTTTTTTTTTTTTTTCTGTTTTTTGTTTTTAACAATTGTCATGCTTTGAAAATTTCATTCTTGATACTCCTTGACGATTTATTGAATAAAATAATTGGATTGAAGAATATAAATAATAAATTGGTAAATATTAATTAGATAATTAGTCTAATACCATATGTTGCAATTATATATAAAACTATAAAATCAATATAGTAACAAAAATTCTTTTTTGAACTTGGAAAGATTTATTCGTCAATTGCGACATCTGCAAATTATCTTTTTAAGCCATAATATATTTTTTTTAATATATAAGAGAGTTAAACAACCGATTTTGGAAGAGAAAGAATCCTAAATATCCACCACTCCTTTAGTATCGAATATGAAAGAATAAATTTTACAAAAAGGACAAGTAGAAGTGGAAAGGTACTGAGATGCCATGGTTAATTTGATTTCTCCTGTAGCACATTCCAAAAATTCTTTCTTAGTACGTAACTAGAGACTCTAAGTCTATTTCTCAATGAGCCATCACAGTTTACAACAACAGTACCCAAAGGAGGAGGTTCCCACTTATAATAGGTTACTGCTAGAATCTTTAATCAGAGAGTCAAAGACCCCAAGTGATTAGCCAATTTATGGCTCAACCTCGAGTTGAACACTGGGAGGTTGTTATGCATGAGATATTTGAAGAAGATACCTGGCCACGGCCTTTTATACAAGGCTAATAATCATCTCATTATATTCACGAAGGAGATCTCAAGAAAAGAATAACATGCTAAAGAAAGTAAAAATTAAACTTTATTTCAATTTTTTTCTCAAGAAGCTTTGCTCTTTAGTCAAAATTTTTTTATTCAAAACTAATGAAGAGTTTCTCTTTTCTTATATTTCAAAAATTCTTCTCTTTCCAAAATTCTACTTAAAATATATATTTACGATAGTCACTAGAACAATTTAGAATATAGACAATGTAAAATTATTATTTTTAATAAAAAGACTACAAATCTATAAAATCTTGAAATGTATAATATATAATTCTCTTGAAATCTTGTAAATTTTGTGGAATTCAATTAAAATTCATGAATCAATGAAAGTTTGAGATTAAAACCGTTGCAAAAAAAGATTGAGAGTAAAAATGTAATGATAGATAAAGATTAGAGACGAAACATATAATTGTTATATATTAATATAGTATGATTATAGGAGTACATAACTTGTAGATAAACTTGGTCTCATCAAGTGATGTTTGATATAGCTATCATCAATTACCACTTACATAATTCACATATACCATTTGACACTGAATTTCTAATAATCATTTTGATTGGGACGATAAAAGTTGTAGAAATGAGATGTGTGAGGAAAATTGTAGTTCCATATTTTTATATTTCATAAAATGAAATTAATTTCTCCTTCTTTCACATGGGACTATATTAGATTATTGACACATAACAATTTTCTTCTTGAATTGATTTTTTTTTTTTTTTTTAAAACAAACAAAAGAGTGCTCGTAACTAAAGAATAATGGTATTTGTTGAAACTCTTCAATGATTAAATTGCACTAGAAGTATGAACTTATATAGAATAGAAAATATTTCAAAAATTATCAACATTATCAACAAGATAAACTGAAGATCCTAATGTTGCTACAAGTGATAAGCTAAGGTCGTTACAAGTGATAAGTCTTAGTTATCTTAGTTATTACCCTGCTGCAAACTTGGCGTGGGTGGAAGCCAAAGTCCAAGTTTGATCTTAAGACCATCAAAAGAATGAGCATGAGAGAGGCTTGGTGAAGTTGTCAGCGACTTGCCGGGATGATGAAACAAAGCAGGTGATAATAGTACCAAAGGAAACTTTCTCTCGAACAAAGTGGTAATCAATTGCAATATGTTTTGAACGAGCGTGGAATACCGGATTCACAGACATTTGAAGTGCAGATAGGACTTGAAGCTTGCCTGATAAATACCAATATCACAAAGAATGAAGGACAACCAAGTTAACTCAGTAGCCGCAGAAGCTATAGCCCGATATTCAGCTCCAGTACCTGATCTAGAGACAGTGAACTGCTATTTAGCACTCCAAGAAATGCAATTAGAGTCCAAGAAGGTGCAATGACCAGTAATTGATCGTCGTGTAGTTTCATAGCCTGTCCAATCGGCATCAGAAAATGCATATAAATCAAGACTACTTTGTTTGAGGATGCAAAGGCCCATGGACATCGTGCATTTGACATATCTAAGAATTCTCTTAACCATCTGAAAATGTGCATTTGTTGGAGCATGCATGTGTTGACATACAATATTAACTGCATAACATGAGTTGGGTCGAGTAAGAGTTAAATGTTGGAGAGTGCCAACAATTTTTTGATAATCTATGACATCGGAATAATGGACATTGGCATTAGCAATAACTGGTTGTTTAGATGCCATAGGTGTGCCGATGGGCTTGCAGTCAGCCATGTTTGTATTATGAAGCAAATCAATCATATATTTAGATTGAGACAAAATCCCACCATTAAAATGTTGAACCTATATACCCAAGAAATAATTCAGCTGGCTAAGGTCTTTTATAGAAAATTCAGCCCCAGGTTGTATGATAAATTCATCCGATAAACTACGCATGTTTCCAGAAAAAATTATGTCATCAACGTACACTAGTAAAAGCATGAGATGAGCACCATCACGAAACACAAAGAGTGATGAAACAGCAGATCTACATTGGAACCCATATGCAACAATAAAGGAGCTAAAGCGCTCGCTTTAATTGACAGGCGTGGTTTGCCATACGAAGATCTTTGAAACTGGGTGGTTGTTCCATAAACACTGTCGCATCAATATGCCTATGCTCATTTTTAGCATCAAGTTGGCGAATATTCTACCCTTTTACTATAGCAATAGTAAAAATTGTGCGAATAGTTGCATGTTTAAAAACGGGATTGAATGTCTCTAAGAAATCAACACCTTCTTGTTAAATATATCCTTTGGCGACTAGGCGAGCTTTCAGTCTATTTAGTGATCCATTAGATTTGAGTTTTATCTTGAACACCCATCGAGATCGTGTGGGTGGGTGGATCTGGTGGTGGTGGTGGTGATCGGTGTTGTTATTAAGATATGTATGTTGCGGTTTAGTATGTTTTGAAGTCGAGTTTGGGACTATAGGCTGTGAAGATAAATGTGCGTGTTGAGGTTCAACAGGCTGTGCAGAGTAGTAGGTTGCAAATCTAGCTGTTGATTTATGGTTTCAGGATTTAAGAAATGTTCATGGTTTTGATCAAGAGACGATAACACATGAGCTGTAGGATTAGTTGATTCTAATGATGACAGTGGTGATAACCAGTCACTAAGGGTGGTGTTATCAGTGATATTTGGAGGTGGTGGAGAATGACAGTGAATTGGATAGTTTTTCTTATTAAATAAGACATGTCTAGATATGTATATATGCCATATGGAAAGATAAATGCATCGATATCCTATGTGTTTCTCACTATAGTCCATGAAAACATAAGGAAGTGATCGGGTTTCAAGTTTGTCTTTCATGTAGAATCGATGATACGGGTAACATTGGCAGCCAAAGGTTCTTACAAAGTCATATGAGGGTTGTTTATGATAAAGGATATAATAGGGTGTGTTCATGTTAAGGGAAGGTAAAGGTAACCAATTGATAAAGAATGTAGAGGTGAGAAAGGCTTCTACCAAAAACAAAAAAAAAAAATCGTTAATGAGAAAGCCTAATTCTACCACATGACGATGTTTCGTTTCTGCTTCACTATTTTGTTCTGGTGTACCATAGCATGAAAATTTATGGGTAATACCTTTGTAAAGTAGGTGAACAATAAATTATTGTTTTGAAAATTCTCCACCATGATCTGAGTGAAAGTGTCAGGACACGCAGCTATACTTAGCCCCCTAATACCACTTGCAGTCGCAGATGTCCAACTTCGACCGCACCTTGTAAATATTAGTTTCAGTTGTTAGTTCCGTTCGTTTGTAATAGTTTATTTTCTGTTATGATTTTTCAGCTTTTAAACGTCTACTCATGTAACTTATGTTTTTCTTACTTAAGCTATTATATGAGGTAGTTGGTATTCGAAGTCTTGTCAAGCTCACTGGTGTTCACCCTCTGTACCAGCTATTGTAATTTTCTGCTTTCATTAATTAATGAACAAGCTATTTTCGTTGCATTTAAATCTTCTGTTGCAAAGCTCTCTTTAAATTGTCTTCATTACTGAATTGTTCGAGAACAGGTGGAAGATAGTCTAGTACAATAGACAACTACCGTACGGTGCCACTTTCTGTGCTAGAAAGAAAGGCGTCCTGTGATAGTTGGTATTAGAGCTACAACTCATGACCCTCGAGAATAAAGCAATGGATTCGAATGCATCACACACCACTGAGATGGTGGACCACAAAAAGAATACAAAACAGCGCCTCGATGGGCAAACTACTAGGTTATGCGACGCTGTCGAAACCCTTATGGAAAAGGTCAAGACAGTACAGGTAGACATCTACGAATTAAACATCCAGCTGGATGTTAGCCGAATGATTTGCGCAGTGATGACTGATACTGTTGCAATCCTTCCCGATCTGGGAGAAAAAATGGAAGCCATGAGACTTCAATTGCGAATACTTCAACGTGTAGTTTGCAATGGGCAAGCCCCTGTACAAGAGTATGCACCTAGGCTCAGAATTCCAGAACTGCACACCTATGGTGGGACGCACGACGCGAAAGAAGTTGAGAACTTCTTATTTGACATGAAACAATACTTTCTTGCCGCCAATATTAAAGACATGGCAAGAAGGGTGACGACATCTACCATGTATTTGGGTGGAGATGCAAAACTATGGTAGCGGACAAAATATGATGATATTTAGGCTGAGATAGAATCATGAGATCTCCTCAAAGAAGCTATCAGAACACAGTTTTCCCAGAAAATATGGAATATCAGGCCGACAGGCACTACGAGAACTGAAACATACTAGTTCCATCTGGGACTATGTGAAAACCTTTTCAGGATATATGTTGGACATCTGAGACATGTCTGAAAAGGACAAGGTTTTTACTTTCATGGAAGGGATGAAACCATGGACAAGAACCAAAGTTTAAAGGCAAAAGGTGGCTGATGTAAGCACGGCAATGGGAGCTGCTGAATGCTTGATGGACTATTGATCAGAACCCAGAAAGGAACGGCTGCAAGTAAATAGCCAATCCAGATGAGGATGAAATAGACACTTCAAGCCGACATCAAACTCAAATGGGGGAGAACACTACTTTCACCATAAAGGAGGCCATCAAGGAAGCCACTGGAACAAAGATAAGGCTCTAGAGAGCAAATTCAGTGCTACTCCTAGAAATGATGGGTGCTTCTTATACGGTGGGTCTTACTAGGTAAAGGATTGCCCGCAGAAACAGTTTGTAAATGCATTGAGCCAACTGACAAGTGGAGCATCAAGTTCGAAGCAACACATTATGCAAGCCAACAGTCATTGCGAGGCCAATTCGAGGAGGATGAGGATGTCGTTGGGGCATTATCGCATCGAGTGATTGAAAAGGCTAGAAAAAAAAGAGTCGAAACCTCATGTTTATAGGGCTAAATGCTTGATGTACGTTAATGTGAAGTTAAATAGGAAACCAATCAAGGCCATGGTAGATACCGATGCCATGCACAACTACCTTGCAAGTCTCGAAATAGAATACCTCGGGCTTATGCTAGAGAAAGGTAGTGGAAAGGTCAAGGAAATCAACTCAGTTGCTTAACTGATTGCTGGAGTAGCTAAGTCCGTGCTCATTAAAGTTGGTCCTTTTGAAGGGAGGACTAATTTGTCTGCAGTTCAGATGTATGACTTCAAGCTGATTTTGGGATTGGAGTTTCTTCGGGATACGAAGATAGTAGTGTTGCCGTTTTACGATTCTTTGATGATGATGGAGAGTAAGCTATGTATCATCTCCACGCTAGTTGGGAAAATGGGTAAGAATAGCATCTCATCCATGCAGTTTAGTAAGGGCTTCAAGTGGAATGAGCCCTCATTTTTGTGTACTCTTTGACTGGAAGAGATTAAAGAAGCAACTGCCCTATCCCAAAAATTGTTAGAAGGCTTCTACAAGAATTTGAAGATGTCATGTTAGAAGAATTGCCAACGAGATTATCGCTAATGAGAGCTATTGATCATGAAACTAAGCATATACTGGGTGCCAAGCCTCTTGATAGGGCGCCTTACTGTATGGCTTTACTTGAGCTATATGAGCTTAGAAAGCAATTGGCTGAAATGTTGGACAGTCGAATTATCGTGCCTGCAAAATTGACATATGGAGTTCCAGTGCTATTTCTGAAAAAGGCTGATGGTTGTCTTACGATGTGTTGTGACTATCGAGCCTTGAACAAAATTATATTGAAAAACAGTTATCCAATTTTGCTAATGGCAGATTGCTTCAACCGTTTGAGAAGGGCAAAGTACTACACAAAAATTGATCTAAGGTCCGGATACTGGTAAGTTCAGATCAAGGAAGGGAATAAAGCAAAGACCACTGTGATAACTAGATATGGAGCATTTGAATCCAAAGTTATGCCTTTTTGCTTGTCAATTGCTCCAGCAACATTCTGCACGATGATGAATCAGGTACTTCAGGTTTCTAGATGATTTTGTGGTGGTGTACTTGGACAATATCATAATTTACAGTGAGAATCTGGAGGAACATGTTCAGCATGTGAGAAAAGTTTTTATTCGGCTATGGGAGAATGAACTTTATGCAAAACCAACGAAATGCTCATTCGCCCAGACATCAATTAGCTTTTTAGGTCACATTATTGAGCAAGGAAAAATCTGCATGGATTCTAAGAAAGTTAAGTCTATCAAAGATTGGCAACTGCCAAGGCACATACATGATGTACGCTCGTTCCTCAGGTTGGCCAACTACTATCAAAGATTTGTAAAGTGATATTCAGAAATCGCACTGCCGCTAACAAAACTAACAAAGAAGGAGAAAGCTTGGGAGTGGTCAGCACAATGCCAAGCTTCTTTTGAGAAACTGAAGGAGTCTATTTGGACAAATCCAGTTTTGGTCTTACAAGATATGGCTAAAGCTTTTGAAGTGCAGACACATGCATCAGATTTTGTTCTCGGGGGAGTCCTAATGCAAGAAGAGCATCCGGTGGCATATGAAAGCCGAAAGATGAATAATGTAGAATGTCATTATTCGGCATGTGAAAAAGAAGTTGTTGGCAGTAGTCCATTGCCTCTTGGTATGGCATCACTATCTACTTGGGTCTCATTTCATTTTGAAGATTGACAATACTGCTATGAGTCACTTTATGTCACAACCGAAATTTTCAAGCAAGCAGGCTCGTTGGTAGAAACTTCTTTTAGAGTTCAACTTTGTACTAGAATATTATGTTGGATCCAGCAATCATGTAGTAGATCCACTCAGTCGGCAGGCTGACTTGGCCGCTATTTGCTCAATGGCTGCTCTTTCAGGGATCAATGTTACTACAACTACAAGAGACCGAATATGGGCACTTCTGGAAAAGGACCCTGCAACATATTATTTGGTCGACCTCATCAAGCAGGGAAAAACTCGACAGTTCTAGCTGGATGAGGGTCTATTGAAGACAAAAGGAAACCACCTCTATGTACCAAAAGGTGGAGATATGAGGAAATCTTTAATCACAGAATACCAAGACACGCTTTGGGTGGGACATCAGGGAGAGGAACGCACTTCTGTATTGTTGCAGCGTGCATACTATTGGCCACAAATGAGGGATGACATTGCGACTTATGTGAAAACTTGTTTGGTTTGTCAACAGGATAAGCCAGACCATCAAAAAAGATAGGCTTACTAGAGTCCTTTCCCGTTCCAACTAGCCCATTTGAGAGTGTATCGATGGACTACATTGTTAGCTTGCCGAAGGTTGGAGATCTTGGCACTATCATTATTCTTGTGGACCGTATATCAAAATATGTAACATTCATCACAGAACCTATGTATGTATCTGTTGAAGAGACCACTCCTATTCTTCAAGCACACTGTTAATTACTGGAGGCTTCCTAAAGATATAGTCAGTGATCGAGATACTCGATTCACCAGCACATTTTGGACCGAGTTGTTCAAACTCCTTAGTTCAACTTTGAGTATGAGTTCTTGTTTTCATCCACAATCTAACAGACAGACGGAGCAGTTTAATTCTATACAGGAAGAATATCTTTGGCACTTTACCTCTACTTCATAGAAAAACTGGGTAAAACTATTGGATGCGGTTCAGATTTGTTTCAATGCTTAAAAGAGCTCTTCCACAAATTAGAGTCCTTTTGAGATTATTACTGGCGAGCAACCGTTACTCCTTCATACTGTGGAGATTGATCAAAGTACCAAGTCTCCTCAAGCTAAGAGCTTCTCTCAAGAATGGAAACAAAATATCGAAATTGCTCAGAGTTATTTTGAGAAAGCACATAAATAGTACAAAAAGCTGCTGATCAGAAACGTCGTTTCTTAGAATTCAACGTAGGAGATCTGGTGATGGTGAAACTCACTGACAAAAAATATTATAAGGCAATAAGAGAGAAATATTCTCAATTAATGCCAAAATACATCGGGCCATTACTTATCATGAAGCGGATTAGAAAAGTTCCCTACAGAATAGAACTTCCTTCATGGTGCAAAACCCACAATGTCCTTCATGTTAGTGCACTCAAGCCAAATTTTGCAGATAAAGAGGACGCATCTAGAAATAAGCCAAATCGACCTGAATTTGAATTGAAGAAAATATGTAAGAGGATTGCTGAAGCTATTATTGATCAATGAGTTATCCGAACTTCCAAGAAAGATCATCAGGACTACTTTTTTAAATGGAGTGGATGCAGCAGCGAGGAGAATACTTGGAAAGTAGTTAAAAACCTTAAAGCCTTCAAACCTCTACTTGAATATCATACAAAGATGGTGTTGAGGACATTGCCAAATCAAATGGGGAAGAATGACAGAGCCCGCAGCTATACTTTGCCCCCTGACACCACTTCCAGCCGCTTGCCCAACTTCGGATGCACCTTGTAAATATTAGTTTCAGTAGTTAGTTTTGTTGATTTGTAATAGTTTATTTTCTTTTATGATTCTTCAAATTTTAAACGTCTACTCATGTAACTTAGGTTTTTCTTACTTAAAGCTATTATATGGAGTAGTTTGTATTCAAAGTCTTGCCAAGCTCACTGGTGTTCACCTCCTGCACCAGCTATTGTAATTTTCTACTTTCGTTAATCAATGAACGAACTATTTTCGTTGCATTCAAATCTTTTGTTGCAAAGCTTTCATTAAATTGTCTTCATTACTGAATTGTTCGAGAACAGGCAGAAGGTAGTCTAGTAGAGTAGACTATTGCCGCACGATGTCCCTTTCTGTGCTAGAAAGAAAGGCACCCCGTGATAGAAAGACCTATATGTCTTCTTTTCAACCAATGCCTGGATTGAAAAAAATATCTTAGTAAAATTTGATTTGTTTTTAAGAGGATAAACCCAAGAGAACTGATAAAAGTCATCAACAAATATTGTATAATAACGAAATCCTTGATTAGATAAAATAGGTGCTGGACCCCCTCAATCACAATATATCTTTACAAGCAGCTCGTAGGCCCTATTATTAAAAGGAAATAAATGAGGCTTCGAACTTTTACTCAAGGCACAACTTTTACATTAACAGATGCTTGTTTATTGACATAAATAAATATATTCTGCTGCAAAAATTTGAGAACTCTTGATTGCGGATGATGTCTTAGTCGTCCATGCCATGTATTAGCATCTACTACTTGAAACCTGTTAGAGAATAGAGCTTTCACGTTGGCATTTTCTTAGACATATAATCCATCTTTCTTAGTCCCTGATGCCATTACATGTGGTGTGTCTTTTGATCCTTATTAAGAAAAGCATGATTGTTAAATACCACATAGCAAGGATAGTCACATGTAAGCTGAGAAATAGATATCAAATTCTTATTTATATCAGGAACAACAAGCATATTATTCAAAGATATCCTTGAATCCTACGAAAAAATATTTCCTTGTCCTACATGTGTGTTATGTAAATGGTTACCGTTCCCAACCATAACAGAGTCAGATCCCATATATGACTTTACATTGGAGAGGTTACCTAAATCATCAATAATGTAGGCAATGGCACCAGTGTCTGGAAGCCATTCAGTAGTAGGTAGTTGATTGAGATGAAAAAAAAGCATGAGTGATTCAGTCATCTTGGTAGCTGTTATCAACGCGATACCAGTATTTGAGAGCTTCATGACCTCTCTTTTTGCAAATCTGACATTGAGTAACATCAGAACTAGTATGACCAGATTGTGAACCAGCCATTGGTGGACAGACTGCTTGAGAATTAAGATGATTATATATAGGTCTTGGGCTAGATTGAGAGAAGTCTCGCCCCCTTGAAGAGAAAGATGAATTTTGGCCACGCTTGTTTTGACAGCGTGAACAAGAATGTTGTCCAACAAAAGCAAGATTTGAGTTGATAGTCTAAAATAGTTGTGACTTATTTCTCAGTTCATGAATTTGTAGCAGAGGTAAGATCACTATAAGACGGAACAGTAGGTTTTAACATAGTAGTTGAGAAAGACTCATACCACAGTTCAAGGCCACTAAGAAGCCAAAATACCTTCTTTTCATCAGAAAGTGGTTTCCAGATGGTGTTAATCACATATTAGTTTAAAATCTTTGTAATTATCAAATAATGCCGTCGAATCCTTTTTCTTCTCCTGAGGTTTGAAGAACAATTCAAATTTCTAAGCTTGAGAATTCTCTGAAAATGCATTTTGTAAAGCTGACCAGAAATCATGTGATGTTTTGAGGCCAACCACGGTTCCTAATGCTTCTCAAAAAATAGTTGTAATAATCCATGCTTTTACCAACCGATCTATACAAGTCCAAGCAGCAAGATCTGAGTTTGGTACCTTGTTGGTATTGGTGGCATCATCAATCTCAGCAGGTGGTGGCTATGTATCACCTAAAATGAAACCAAGTCTTGACTTTCTCTTAAGTGGCAGTACTTGTGTTGTCCATAAAAGATAGTTGCTAAATGAAAGTTTGAAAGAGACAAAATTAGCGACATTGAGATTGGCAGGATAAGGATACGTAGGTGCTTGTTGATTGGCCATTTGGAAAAATAAAAATAGAAAATAAATAAAATCAGGAACTCTGCTTGTATAAACTTTTAAAGCTTTTATAACATAAAGAATAATGATATTTGTTGAAACCCTTCACTGATTCAATTGCACTAGAAGTATTAACTTATATAGAGTACAAAGTAATTCAATAACTATAAACATTATCAACAAGATAAGATGAAGGAGTGATAAGCTAAAGTTGTTATAAGTGATAAGTCTTAGTTATTTTAGTTATTAGTAACCACCCACATTATTGCACTAAATATTTTAATAATTTAACACCACAAATTTTAGTAATTTTAAGAGCATCATAAAAATATATAAGTAGGTTGATAAAATGTAACAATTGTATCAATAAATTATTTGACAATATGTTGACACTAATGAATTTGGTGAACCATGTGAATTATTTCTAAATATAGTTGAGCTAAATATTTAATACAACATATTTTTAAGTTGAAGTATTTTCTAGCAGACCTAAAAGCTATAGAAATATAATTTTTATGTTTCATTAATTTAGAATATGTTATGTGCTACATTAAATAGTTAAGTGTGGTGAACATTCTACTTCTTACTATGATATTCACATGTTTAATTAAGGGAGAAGTGTTATATGAAAATATTAAAAGAATTGTGCAACCAACAAATAAAAATGATTGAATTGCCGTATTATGTCCAGTTTATAAAAATTCATTAATCAACTTACTTGGCAATACAATGCGATAGAAAAATTGACACTAAACCTATCATTGCGGGGTTAAATGTGTATAAACAAGACATTTGTGTACACTAAATTGTAATAGTTACAAATTGTTATGTGCAAAAATATACATATGTTTCACAACACCTAAATAAGGAATGGTACTTCAGTCATTAAGAAAGAAAGCAATTGTGAAGTTTTTTTAAGTACACCTAGAACACCACATACAACTCAAAAAAGTACATATACGGGAAGCATCGGATAGGAACCCTCAACTTAATTTGTAAACTCAATTTATAATCACTTTCATGTCCAACGATTATAAAATCCTCATCCCACTTCATCATCTTCTTCTTCATCATCATCATACTTCATAATCGTATAGAGTGAAAGATACCACCATAGAAGTGATTCTAGTCTTTCTTGAGAAAAGAGAGATGTAGAGAAAATTATGCGAGATTAGAAATAAAAGTCAGGAGAGAATCCAAACTTCAAAAAATCCTTTTCTAGAGTGCACAATGTCCATTCTGTTCTAATTATTTAAATATAGGTTGGAGAGATAACAACGCAATAGGATATTGCATGATGCGACATGAAAGTTGCGGGGGGAGGGAGGACGAAGTGCAGCATTTGCTCTACGTTATTCGTGATGGCGCGGCCAGGCAGTTTTTTAGGCACCAAAATGCGCATCTTCGTCCCAATTGTTGTGTCTTCTTGTATTTTATGTCTTTACATTGTAATTACATGTCGAAATTGATGTTAAAAGAACATAAACATAAATTTCATATACAAATACTTAGATTTTTCGTACATTCAACGCTTCTTTTTTCTGAATTTCATTGTGCTATTGCAATTCAATTTGAGCCTTGAAATTCTCTACAGCTATTTGTGTGAAGGCCATTTAGCATCTCTTTTCAATGGGAGGGTACAAATAACGCTTTTAGGACATCGTCTTCACGCTTCAATCCCAAAATTTGATTATATTCTTCTTCTTCTTCTTCATGCATTGTTGCAGCGAAGTTTTCTTGGTTAATGTCTCATTCTTTATCATCTTTCAAGTATTTCCAACAATCTAAAAGCATTAAAATAGCATCGGAGAATGAAATGAAAACACGATGGCAACGATCAAATTGATGAACCAAGCTTGGTGAGACTCGACCAGTTCAATGGGACAAACTACACTCGTTGTCAAGACAAGTTGAAGTTTCTCTTTGCCGCAATGAAGATCTCCTACGTGCTTTATCCAAACTTGACGAAATTTTCAAATCTAGTGGACACAGATATATATGCAATAAGGGTACAACGGAAGAAGCTTCAAGATGATAATTGATATGTCGAGGCCACATTTTAAATGCACCCTCCGATCAGTTGTATGATCTTTACACCAACACCACTTCGGTGAGGAAAATTTGTAAAGCACTTGAAAATAAGTACAAGGCCAAAGAGGTAGGTCCCAAGAAATTCTTGATTTTCAAGTATTTCGATTATACATATCTTGATCATATACATTATTGTCACAAGTGTACGAATTGCAAGTTATTGTTAATAAATTGAAGGCTGTGAAAATTGATCTTCTTGAATCCTTTCAAGTTGAAGCAAATCATTACGATATTGCCTATTACTTGTAGATGTTATAGGAAGAAAATTCTCCTCAATTCTGAGGACTTTTCATTGGAACAAATTCAAAAATATTTTTGAATTTAGGAAGAGTCGAGAACACGAGATGGAAATGAGAATTCTCATGTTGGCACATCAAAAGCCAATATCGTGGAAAACACTAACAATTCCAACAAGAGGGAATCTTCAGACAAGGACCACAACAAGACCAAAAAGACTCCCAAAGGAGATTTTGTGTGTGTGGAAAACCCGGTCTTCATGCAAAAGATTGTCGGTATCGAAAACAAAGCAAAAACAAGGGCAAAGTGAATTCCATTGACCCCAAGGACATTATTGCTACCGTGAACAAAATCAATGATGTTAAAAGAAAAATTATGGGATGGTGGTATGTCACTTGTGCTACCATTCATGCTTGCTATGATATGTTTTTCTTCAAAATCGATCAAGCGATTAGCGTTGGGCAACAATATCAAATGGAGAATGAAGGTTGTTCAAATGTCATTGACAAAAGAAATATGTCCTTGTACTTCACATCTGGGAAGAAAATTATTTTGTCAAATGTACTTCACGTGTCGGATATGAATATGAACCTTTGTTAGTGGGGTTATCTTAGGAAATCAGATGTTAAATCTATTTTTGAGTCGGATAAATTTGTACTTTTTTGTAATGAGATTTTTTGGTGAAAAAGGCTATTCTACTGAGTGAATGGTCAAACTATGTACTATTGACAATGATATTAATAAAAATATATTGAATTATACTTGCTTGGTTCTTTTAATTTATGACATGATAGATTATATGACATATTGGTTATTCTAATTTACATAGAATGATAAAATGTGGTATGATTTCTTGTGAATTAGGCAAACATAATAAATGTGAATTGTGTGTTCAATAAAAAATGACCAAGAAGCTTTTTAATAGTGTTGAAAAATCTTCTAGTTTACTTAATTTAGTTTATTCTGATATTTGTGAATTATATTGTATGTTAACTAGAGGAGGTAACAAATATTTTTTAACTTTCATAAATGATTTCTCTAAGTTTTGTTATGTTTACTTAATGAAACATAAATATAAGAAATTTAATATGCTAAAGGATTACAAAGCCGAAGTAAAAAATCAATTTGGGGAAAAAAAATAAGAATTCTTAGAAGCGACAGATGTGGTTAATAATTTTTTAATGAATTTAACATTTTTTTTGAAGAACATAGCATAATACGTTATGTAGTGCTCATAAAACACCTGAACAAAATAGTTAGGCGGAAACAAAGATTATGAGTTTGGTTGAAATGGTAATGCTATGTAATTACATTAAGAATGGCAACGAGATGGGGATTAAAAACGTCTCATTTATTAAGATTATTTAATATTATATTTTATTTTTTAAATACGATTTAAATTTTAAAATATAAATAAATAAAAAGGATTTAGGGTGGGTTCAGAGATTTCGGGATAGGGACTATGATCCTCGTCCTTGCAACGATTACTAATGGGGTAGGGATTCCCTGTCCCATTCGGGACTAGGCAGGGCAGGGTCAGGATATTTTTCCATCCTTAAATTGCATGCTAAATTATCTTATAGTTTGTGAGGTGTGGCTTTACTTGCTGCTTGTCATATTAGTAATATGATTTCTTCAAAGAAACTTAAGGTTTTACCTTATGAATTGTAGAAATGGAGAAAACCAATCACTAGATATCTTCAAGTGTAGGGGTGTCTTGCATGTTATAAGAATACCGATCCTAAAAGGACCAAGTTGTGTCCAAGAGGCATCAAGTGTGCTTTTGTGGAATATGCTTTAAATAGAAAAGCATACATGTTACTTAACCTAGAATTTAGTGTTACTGTAGAATCCCAAGACATGGAGTTCTTTGATAATTAAGTGTGGATAAAATTACTTAAAGTCCAACAGAAACTCAAGAGGAGATTTCATCTTCTTGAGAACCACAAGCAAGATCTTATAAAGATGGAGTTGAGTCTAATGAACCTCAAAGAAGTAAGAGAGTTTGCAAAGTAAAGGTATTAGGACCGGATGAGATTGATTCTCAACGGATTACCCTATGCTTGGTGGAACCAAGTGGAAAGGACATAGTAAGAACACTTCTGTTTGTTCTTCAAGTTGAGAGTGATTCTAAAACCCATAATGAGGTTATGTCTTCTAGAGATATTATCTTTTGGAAATATGATGTAAATAACGAGATGGATTCTATTATGTCTAACAATACTTGAAAAATTGTCAATTTACCAACAAGATCAAAACCTAACTATTGCAAGTTGGTATTTCGAAAGATATATAACATCAATGGTTCAATTCAAACCTTTAAAGCAATATTAGTGGTTAAAGGTTATTGACAAAAGGAGAGAATAGATTACGTTGACACTTTTGCACCCGTAAATCGAATTAAATATATTAAGATTTTATTTGCATTAGTTTCCATTTATGATTTATATGTACATCAAATGGACGTAAAAACTTTATTTTAAAATGGAGATTTAGATGAAGAAGTTTACATGAAACAACCAAAACGTTTTATACTACCCGAAAATGAAAATAAAGTATGTAAATTGGTTAAATCTCTATATGGATTAAAGTAAGAACCTAAAAAATAGCATGAGAAATTTGATATTGCTATAATATCTTTTGGTTTTGAGCACAACAAATTAGATAAATCTTTGTATACTACAACATGTGATATATATCTTGTCTTTGTTTGATTGTATGTAGATGATATATTGATAATAAGTAATCACATAGATGGTGTTATAGAAATGAAGAGGTTTCTACTTCTCACATTTGAAATGAAGGATCTTGGTTAAGTGGATACCATACTAGGTATCAAAGTGATCAAGAACAATGAGATGCATTAACACAATCACATTATGTTCAGAATGTGATAAATAAGTTCAAACACTTGAACATTAAAGAGGCAAATACCCTATTTGATCCTAGTATCAAGCTTTTGAAGAATGATGGAATGGCTATTGCACAACTTGAATCTGCAAGTGCAACTGGCAGTCTAATGTATACGGTACAGTGTATAAGACTGTACATTGCATTTGCAATAAGTAAACTTAATAGGTTTACAGGTAACCCGAGTGCCAAACATTGGAAGGTTGTTGGTAGGGTTCTTAGTTATTTAAAGAGGACCAAAGACTTTGAGCTACAAAATTCCATGTTCTTGGCTATTTTAGAAGAATATACTGATGCTAGTTGGATGTCAAATACGGGTGCAAGCAAGTTTACTTCAGGTTGGATGTTTATTTTTGGAAGATGTGTAGTTTCATAGAGATCTAACAAACAAACGTGCATAATACAATTTACTACAGAATCTGAGTTTGTTGCATTAGTAGAAACATGAAAAGAAGCAGAATGGCTTCAGGATGTTCTATATGAAGTTCTATTAGATACGAAGAATGCATCTTCTATCTCTATATTGTGTGATAGTCAAGTCACATTAGCTAGAGCCTATAGTGGGGTTTACAATGGAAAGTCTAGACATATGAATCTTAGTATTAGGGCTGCAACTATATTTAGCCTCCTCACCACTCGCAGTCGCAGTTTGTCTAACTTCAGTCGTACTTTGTAAATATTTAGTTTAAGTTGAAATGTCCTTTGAGTTGTAAAAGAACCCTACTGTTTGTAAATACTTATTATGATTCCTTAGCTTTTAAACATCTATTCATGTCACTTAGGTTTTTCTTACTTAAGCTATTATAGGTTGTAGTTGGTATTCGAAGTCTTGTGAAGCTCACTGGTGTTCGACCCCTGCATCATCAATTGTAATTTACTACTTTTGTTAATAAATGAACAAGCTATTTCAATGCATTCAAATCTTATTGTTAAAACCAGCTTTAAATTAGTCAAAATCAAAATTTATTTAGTTAAAGTCAATAAATTATTTGGTCAAGTCCAAGTCCAATAATTCAAAGTAGGACTTTAATTAAGTAAAGGAAATTTTATGGGCCTATTTTGTAAAATATAGTTACTTAGGGATTTAAATTACACTATATGCAAGTTGGGGACTTAAGTTGTAAATTGGCATATATGTATTTGAAATTGGACCATTTTCCAGAGACATCCGCGGTAGAGAGTGAAAGAAAGCGGAGAAAAGGAAAAATACGGAAGAAAGAGAGAAGAAGAAGAATGAGGAGGAGGAGGAGGTCGGATGGCTCGTAAGATGGTCCTATTAAGTCTTGGGCTCTTCATTTCTTTTGCAACTTTAAGAGGTGAGTAAAAAATTACTTATTTAAGAAAAGTATAAATAATTAGATTTTTTTTCTTATTGGCTTAAATGTGAATTTTATGAAAGGTGATAAGTTGATTTTGGTGACATGAACTATATTTGCAAGCTAAATGAATGAATTAATTGATGAATTATTAGGAGTTCTTGATTTAGTAGGTTTAATTAGAGATCTAAGCTATTTTAAACATATTAAAGTTTCTATTGGGTTATTTTATGTTAAAAGCTTGGAATGGTAATTTTAGTAAATCCTAGAATTTCTATTTGAGTTCTTTAATTGAATGTAATATAAAGGTGTTTATTGATGAGCTTTAAAGAAGATTAGAAATGGTTCAGAATATTAAGGAGAATTATATGTTATTGAGTTAATAGAAATGGGTTTCTAGTTTGATGATTTTACTATGGAATTAAGGATATTATTCTGGTTGTGTGTAATTGATAGAGGTTAAAAAGTGAAGAAGAAAGTGGTAAATTAGAGCAAGGATTAGATCAAAGTGAGTAAAGGAGTTTTGAAGAAGTTTTGCTTAAGTACGAGAAGGTTAAGCTTAATCTTGCTTTTAATTATTAGTGGTACTTGATATAGTTAATTATTAATTAGAGCAATTATATTTTATTTCAGGAGGTTACGTGGCGGTTGGTGCCGCGTACCGGCCAACCTAGTTTGTAGTCAAAAACTCTATGAGTGGAAAAACTTATTTTTCAAAAAATAAGCATTTAATTATATTATATTAGTTCGTAAAGTTATATTAATTGTTTAATTATTTCAATGCTTCTAGTAAATTACCTAAATTGGACAAAATGAATTATTTTCAAAATAAGTATTGGACAAGCAAGATATTTAGTACGAGTTAGTTTTTATAAATGAGTAATTCTTTCAAAATTTAAATTCAATTTTGTTAAATATTTTATTAGAATATTATATCATTACTAACAGTTTCAGTAAAGTTAATTTCAAAAACATCAAAAAAAGTACCCAGGTGATTTTACTCGCTCTGTACTAGTGTGAATGTGTTTCCATATGACCACATATGGTGATTTTACCCGCTCTACACTAGTGTGAATACATTTTCACAGTGTATGACCAGATTACTAGAGATATTTGAAATCCACTCTCGTACACACATAGGCTTTGCACCGTGTACCGGAGTGCTTAGTCATTTGGGAGCAGCTCTGCGTGCGTATAACCATATTTTAGATTACAAATTATTAGTGATACAGGGTACCTTTCTGGTGTAGTATATATTTCAGAATAATCAGTATATAGATTTCATATTTCAGATCATGCAGTTTCAGACTTTAAATTTCATCTTACAATTTAATCAGATTCATTTTATTTGAGAACTACATTCATCATAGCATTTCTCAGTTTCTCTATACTTTATAGTTATTTTACTGCTTAAATTTTTCAAAGTTATTATTAGAATTCATAACTGCTTAAAAGTATTATAGAATTATTCAGAATTTCAGTAAATATTTATAAACTGGAAAAAGTATAATTATTTTGTAAACTGTCCACTCATTGTGTTACAAACTCATCTATTTTGTCACACATTTTCTTAGTAGGATGCAGTTGAGTTTTTTTGAGTAGCTTTTGGGAGATCTTGTAGCTACAAGAGCCACAACCATTTGACCTAGTTGATTGCATGATTACATTTTGTTGAGCAAGTCATTATCATGCATTTGTCTCATGTCTACTAACTTTTTATGTCTTTTTGGTATTGCTTATGGCATGTAGAAGTTAGATGGGCTTGCCGTCTTTTTGATGTAAATGATCTACATTTGAGCTGTTTTGTAAATGATAGTAAAATAATTGAGTTGGCTATATTTTATTTTTGATTGGTACATATTAGGGGCACGTAGACCCTAGTTGATACTGTGTATATTATGTTTAGGAATTTTGTTGTTTTTCAAGTTGGTTTAGTCCAATTTGCATGAAAAACTCTACCAAAATTTTTATAAAATCTTTTTAGTCAAAGAAAAGTCGATCAATCATAGAAAAGTCTAAGTGGCCTTGATGTTAGGTCCGGCACCAAGCTAGTATCCATCATCGGCGCACTACAAGTCTTGGGTCCACTAGGGTTATTCAGGACGGGTTGTGGTAACTTGGTATCAGAGCATGGTTATAGGTGTATAGACTTGCATTGCATGTATCATAAACTTTTTTAAGACATGTTATTCCCATTTTATAGGTCATGGATCGTGGTGGAAGGACAAACAGACTCCCAAATTGATTGTCTCAAACTCAAAATGCTCCTGATGAGGAGGATAATAGAGAGGCCAGTAGAGCTGAAGAGTCAGTTCATCAGACTGCTTAGAATCCTGGATATAGAAATGAGGTTGTAAATGATTCTTACACCGATTAACTTTTCAAAACTCTTGATACGTTATTGCAAAGGTAGTAGGACACAGATAAATATAGTATTGAGTGAACAATGAAATTGACAGTGAAAGTTTACAATGGTAAAGGTGACCTTGTAGATGCAGATAATTGGATGACCAAAATAGAGAGAGTTTTTGATGTTATGGAATGCCCAGACGAAAAGAAATTGTGCTTGGCTACTCTTTTATTGGAGAAAGGGACATATGATTGGTGGTTGACAGTTCAGAGCCGATACGCAGACCTCAGTGTTATTACTTGGGCAGATTTTAAGAATGTTTTTAATAAATCCTACTATCCTCATGCCTATAAAGATGCTAAGCAGAAGGAGATTCTGCATTTAGTTCAGAGGTCCGTGACAGTGGCTGAATATCAGAAAAGGTTTGTAGAGCTATCAAAATATGCTAAAGTGCTGATAGCTAATGAAGCTTACAGGTGTAGGAGGTTTGAAGATAGTTTGAGGAGAGAGATTAGATAAACGGTGACAGCTGTAGACCATAAAGACTTTGGCAAACTAGTAAAAGCTGCTTTGAGAATTGAGCAATATATTTCAGATACATGGGGTCACAATGAGCAGATAACAGCTAGATGCAGTGGTAGTCAGAAAAGGACTTGGACTTGGACTTCTAAGGGTACGTCGTTTCAGAATAATAGACGTGGGTTTTGGCTGGGTATTGCCAATACTGACAATTTCAAGACGAAGTTCAGAGGAGGCCAGAGTTCAGGGTCCAGCCAAAGTTTAGTCCAGTAATCTCATACTCAGGGTTCTTCTCAAAGTTGGAGACTAGTTACTTCTACACAGGGTAGAAGTTCCATTCATATTAGATTTCCAGTGTCAATTGTGCAGGAGATTCCATCCAATTGAGTGCCTTAGGAGAGCTAGTATTTTCTATCAGTGCGGTCAGGTTGGGCACATGGAGAAAGACTGTCCAAATTGACCATAGAAGAGGGTGCACCTCAGGTGACGTATTCCCAGTCAGGTATTAGTGGTGCTAGGCAGTCAAAGTCAGAATACTGGGCAAGTAAAGTAGGTATGTCCAGTAGAGCACAGTCAAACCTTGCCAGTAGTAGTGGTGTTCGATAGAAGGGACAGGCAGGACATCCTAGGACCCATGGGAGAGTTTTTGCAGTGACTCAGCATGATGCCAATGGGTCACAAGATGTAGTCATGGGAACGTTGTCTATTTTTTGTAGAAATGCTTGTTGTTTAAATGATTCTTCATTTATTTCTTATGCACTTGCGATCCATGCTGATCATATGTTGGAGCCATTAGAGAGTGACTTAGTTGTCGTAACTCTAGTTGGAGATTCATTTTTAGCTAACAGTGTGTATAAGGATTGTGTGATTAAACTGAATGATCATGAATTGAAGGCTAATCTGATTCTTCTATAGATTCATGACTTTGATGTTATTTTGGGCATGGACTTCTTAGCTGAAAATCGTGCAACAGTTGACTGTTTTTGCAAAGAAGTTATGTTTTGAAGGCCAAGAGAGCCTAAATTATTCTTAGTGGTAAATGAAGAATTTTACCGTCTTGTATAATATCTTTACTTGATGCTAGAAAATTTCTTAAAAAGGGGTGTCAGGCATATTTATCTTCTGTGATTGATAGTTATATTACTAAGCTAAAATTGGATGATATTCATGTTTGGGATTTTTTTAATGTGTTTCCAGAAGATCTTTCAAGACTACCGTCGGATAGATAAATCGAGTTCACTATTGATTTGATACCAGGGACAACCCCTATCTCTCAGGCATGTTACAGAATCGCTCCAGTAGAGCTCAAAGAATTGAAAATACAATTGCAAGAACTAGTAGATAAGGGTTTCATTAGACCCAGTGTATCTCCATGGGGAGCACCATGTCTTATTTGTGAAGAAGAAAGATGGCACAATGAGTTTATGTATCGACTACAGATAGTTGAAAAAAGTGACAATATGCAATAATTAACATCTACCTCGCATTGATTACTTGTTTGATCAACTTCGAAGTGCCAATGTATTTTCTAAGATTGACTTGCATTCAGGGTATCATCAGCTCAAAATCAGAGATGTCTATGTACCAAAGAATGTTTTTAGGTCTCTGTATGGGTATTATGAGTTCCTTGTGATGCCATTTGGGCTAACAAATGCCCTAGCAGCATTTATGGATTTGAAGAACATAGTACTTTATCCATACTTGGATAGATTTGTAATTGTCTTTATTGATGACATATTGGTTTATTCTTGCAGTAGCAAGGAGGATGCTGAACAGTTGAAAATTATTTTACGGACTTTACAAGATAAATAGTTGTATGCTAAGTTCAGTAAATAGGAATTCTGGCTTGACAAAGTGGTATTTCTAGGTCATGTCATCTCAACAGAATGCATTTACATAGATCCCATCAAGACCGAAGCAGTGATAAAATGGGAACAACCTACAAATGTGACACAAGTATGGAGTTTTATTGGATTAGAAGGTTACTATCGTCGGTTTGCAGAAGGATTCTCCATAATTGCTCTTCCTTTGACTTGTTGAACTCGAAAGAACTCTTAATTCGTGTGGACTAAAGAAAGTGATAAGAGTTTTTGAGAGTTGAAGAACAAACTAGTATCTGCTCTTGTACTTACTTTTCTATCTCCAGGTGAAGAATTTGTGATTTATAGTGATGCTTCTCGATAGGGCTTGGGTTATGTTCTGATGTAGAATGGAAAGGTTGTAGCTTATGCTTCAAGACAATTGAGTAAGCATGAGTTAAACTACCCAACACACGACTTAAAGTTGGCTGCAGTGGTATTGGCACTGAAGATTTGGAGGCATTACCTATATGGTGAGAAATATCAGATATTTACAAACCACACATTTTAAAGTACATTTTCGATCAGAAGGAATTGAATTTGAGGCAAATGAGATGGCTAGAGTTAATAAAAGATTATGATTATAGAAATGATTATCATCCAGGAAAAGCTAATGTCGTTGTTGATGCTCTCAATAGAAAAACTAGCAGTTCTTCATGTCAATCTAGTACAATATGTGCTTCTTTGTTTTGTGAGTTCAGAAAATTGCATATCCAGTTGTCAGTTACTACTTCTGGAGTTGTTTTAGCTCATTTTCAAGTGAGACCTACTTTGGTTGACAGGATTTGAGAAGCTCAATCTCAAGATTTGACACTTTAGTACTAGTTTGTGAATAGATTATGTAATCTGAGATGATGGTGGTTTGGTTATGGAAAACTGATTGTGTGTTCTTGACATTTGAGAATTGAAGAATTTTTTTTAGAAGAGGCACAATTCATCTTATGCGATGCACTCAGACAGTACTAAAATGTATCATATATTAAAAGAGCATTACTGGTGGTTAGGTATGAAGACAGAAATAGCGAATTTCGTATGCAAATGTCTTATCTGTCAGCAAGTAAAGCCAGTTCGTCAGAAGGTAGCCGAACTTTTACAACCACTGCCCATTCTAGAATAGAAATGAGAGCATATTACAATAGACTTCTTGTTTGGCCTTCCTTGTACTCAAAATGATCATGATGGTGTTTAGGTAATTGTGGATCAATTGACTAAGACTGCGAGATTTTTACTGATCAAAGCTACTTACACTCTAAACAAGTTGGCAAAGTTGTATGTAGATGAGATAGTCAGCTTATATGGCGCTCTAGTGTCTATTGTGTCAGATAGAGATCCTTAGTTTACATCTATATTCTGGCCTAGTTTGTAGGAAGCTATGGGCACTAAGCTACATTTCATACAGCTTTTCACCAGCAAACAAATGGTCAATCAGAGAGAACCATACAGACTCCAGATGATATGTTATGATCTTGGGTTTTATAGTTCAATGGTAAGTGGATACTCATTTGTCTTTGATGGAATTTGCTTATAGTAATAGTTACTACTCCAGTATTGAGATGGCTCCTTTTGAAGCACTATACGGTAGAAAATGTAGAATTTCGGTTTGCTGGAATGAAGTTGAAGTTAGAAAGTTAGTAGGTCTTGAAATGGTTCACATTACTTTAGATAATGTGAAAGCGATTAAAGAAAAATGGGAGGTTGCACAAGATAGACAGAAAAACTATGCAGACAGACGAATAAGAGATCTTGAATTTTAAATTGGAGATAAAGTTTTCCTAAGATTATCTGTATGGAAGGGTGTTTTGAGATTTGGAAAGCAGAGAAAATTAAGTCCATGATATATTAGGACTTACGAAATTATTGAGCAGATTGGGCCAGTTACTTATCGATTAGCCTTGCTAGCTGAGTTATCCAGGATTCATGATATATTCCATGTCTCTATGCTCCAGAAGTTTATTCCAGATCCCTCTTATGTTTTGGAAACTTATCCAGTGGAATTGAAAGAAAATTAAATTTATGAAGAAGAGCCAGTTGAAATCTTAGACAGAAATGAACAAGTTCAATGTAACAAGATTGTTCCAGTTGTTAAGGTTCTTTTGAAGAATCATTCAATCGAAAAGGCTACGTGGAAGAATGATGATCAGACGCATGCTCAATTTTCTCAATTATTTCAAGCTTATCAGATCGAATTTTGAGGACGAAATTTTTTGAAGGATGTAAAATTATTACAACATGCTTTAAATTAATCAAAGTCAAAATTTATTTGTCAGGTCCGTGATAGGCCTGGGTCGAATGAAAAAAGGGCCGAGCCTACGGGCCAATCCACGGGCTGGTTCGTGGATTGGTGGATAAATTTTTTTAACTTCTAAATCTAAAAAAAAAAAAAAAATTGACATGGACCGGACCGTGGCTCAGTCCATGTTTTTTGGACGGGCCGAGCCATTGCTATGCCTAATCTAGTATTTCTTAGTTTCTTTACGCTTTACAATTATTTTACTATTTAAAAATTTCAAAGTTATTATTAGAATTCATAAATGCTTAAAAGTATTATTGAACAATTCAGAATTTCTGTAAGTATTTATAAACTGGAAAAAGTATTATTATTTGTAAACTCTCTACTCATTGAGTTACAAACTAATATATTTTGTCACGTTTTTTCTTATTAGGACGCAGTTGAGTTTTTTGAGTAGCTTTTGGGAGATTTTGCAGCTACAAGTGCCACAAGCCATTTGACCTAGTTGATTGTATAATTAAATTTTGTTGAGCAAGTCATTATCATACATTTGTTGCATGTCTACTAGCTTTGTATATGTCCTTTTGGTATTGCTTATTACATGTAGAAGTTAAATGGGCTTGCCCCTTTTTTTATGTAAATGATATACATTTGAGTTGTTTTGTAAATGATAGTAAAATGGTTGAATTGGCTATATTTTATTTTTGATTGGTATATATTATGGGGCATGTGGACCCCAATTGATATTGTATATATTTTGTTTGGAAATTTTGTTTCTTTTCATGTTGGTTTAGTCTAATTTACAAGAAATTCTATCAAAATTTTTATAAATCTTTTTAGTCAAAGAAAAGTTAACCAGTCATAGAAAAGTCTAAGTAACATTGGTGGTGAGTCCGGCATCTAGCTGGCATCTATCATCGACACACGATATGTCTTGGGTCCACTTGTGTGATTCAGGACGGATCGTGTCACTTATGCTGTAAAATTTTCTTTAAATTGTCTTTCATTCCTGAATCGACCAAAAATAGGCTGTCGTACAGTGCTCATTTTTATGCCAAAAATAAAGGCACCCTGTGATAATTGGTATCAGAGTTGTGGCTCATGAACCTCGATAACAAAGCAATGGATCTGAATGCATTACACACCATTGAGGTTGTGTATCACATAAAGAGTACTAAACATCAAGTAGATACGCTTGATGGTCAAACTGCCATGTTATGTTATGTCATCGAGACCCTTGAGAAAAAGGTTGAGATGGCAAAAGTGGATATCCACAAATTACACATCCAACTGGATGGAAGCGGGACAATTTGGCAGCAATGTATAATGTCTCTGCAATCATTCATGAACTGCGGGAAGAAATGAAAACATTGAGAATTTAGTTGAGGATACTTCAACTTGCAGTTGGCAATGGGTAAACCCCTGCACAAAAGTATGCACCTAGTCTTAGAATCCCAAAATCGCGCACCTACAAAGAGGCATACAATGTTAATGATGTCGAAAACTTCATGTTCGACATGGAACATTACTTTTTTGCGGCTACTATTGAAGACGAGGCAATAAGGGTGTCAACAATTACCATGTATCTGGGTGGAGATACAAAACTTTGGTGGTAGACTAAATATGCAAATATTCAGGCCAATAGGGCCTAGATAGACACTTGAAATCTCTTCAAGGAAGTGATTAGATCACAAATTTTCCAAAAAATGTAGAATATCAGGCTCGACGAGCACTATGAGAACTAAAATAGGGGCTCCATTTGGGACTACTTGGAAACTTTTTCAGGGCATATGCTGGATATCCAAAATATGTTGAAGAAGGATAAGCTCTTCACATTCATAGAAGGGATGAAACCGTTGTCAAGAGCCGAACTCCAAAGACAGAAGGTGGCTAATTAAAGCACAGTAATAGGAATTGTCGAATGCTTGATTAAAGCAAGGCTAGAAATGATCCATTACAAAAAAATGGCCAATTGAAAGAACGAGGAAATAGATCCTTCAAGCCCACCTTGAGCTCAAATGAGGGAGAACGTTGCTCCCACCATAAGGAAAACCACCAAGGCAACTATCAATGCAGCTATCAGGGTGGCCATCAAACCAACTAGAACAAAATAAAGGAAATTGAGAGAAGATCATGTATTACTCCTAGGAAGGATGGGTGTTTTTTATGTAACGAGCCTCATCGGATGAAGGATTGATCACAAACATAGTTTGTAAATCTGTTGAACCAGCTGATAGGTGGAGTGTCAAGTTTGAAGCAAAATGCCCCGCTGGCTAGTGGTCATTGCGAGGCCATTTTGAGGAGTATGATGATGACTTTGGGGCCTTCTCATATCAATGCAGCACAATATCACACAGGGTAACTGAAAAGGATGACGTTTCTTTGAAAAAGGTAAAAGAAGAAGAACTGAAAACCCATGTTTATAAGGCTAAAGACTTGATGTACATTGATGTAAAGATCAATAGGAAAATAATCAAGGTCATGACAGATACTGGTGCTACTCACAACTACCTTGCAAGTATTGAAGTAGAGCGCATCATGCTTGTGCTGGAGAAATGTAGTGGGAAAGTAAAGGTTATAACCTCAATTGCTCAATCGATTGCCGAAGTAGCCAAATCTGTGCTCATTAAAGCTAGTCATTTTGAAGGAATGACTAATTTGTTTGGAAGTTTAGATGAATGACTTCAAACTAATTTTGGGATTGGAGTTGCTTTAAGATACGAAGATAGTATTGTTGTTAGATATGTCAAAATGACCCGCTCTGCCCCCTCCCGATTACCCCGCCCGTTTAGGATTGTTCCATCTCAAACAATCGTGTATTCAAGAGGGTATGTGGCGGGGTTGCTCTGCCCCGTACCCGTCCTGATTTTTTTTTCAATTTCTAAAAATTTTAAAAACTATTTTGCTGAAATGGGACTAAAATGAGTCGAACCTGGGGTGTCGGGATGGGAAGATTAATCTACAAATCCTAACCACTACATCACAACCCCTTGATTTGTATTTTTTTAATTTTTTTTGTAAAAATATTATAAAAAAACATTCTTACTAAGTAAAAAAATTCAAAGAAAAATCACAGTTAAGAGTAAAAAAAATGTTCACAGGGCAGGAAGCTGCCCCGCTCCGCCCTGCTTTAAACAGAGAACATGGGGAGTACATGGATAGAAATTCCCCGACGGGGCAGGGACGGGAATGGCTGTCCTGTTTCCATCCCTAATTGTCGTCATATTCTGATTCGTTAATAATGATGTGGATGAACCTGTATGTCATTTCCATACTAGTCGAGAAGCTGGATAAGAAGAGTATATTAGCCATGCAGTTCAGTAAGCGCTTGAAGTGGAATAAACCCTTAGTTTTCTACAATCTTCAGTTGGAAGAGATTAAGGAGGTGACTAGTCATATCCCAAGACTTGTTAGAAGGCTTCTACAAGAATTTGAAGTTGTTATGCAGGACGAATTTCCAAAGGATTGCTGCCAAAGAAGATATTCGATCATGAAAATAAACTTATTCCGAGCGCCAAGCCTCCAGCTAGGGCACCCTACTGTATGTCTGAACCCGAGCTTGAGGAGTTTAGAAAACAATTGATTGAAATGCTGGATAGTGGGATTTTCGTGCCTACAAAATCAACATATGAAGCTTCAGTGTTATTTCAGAAAAAGATCGATGGTTCTCTTCGAATGTGTTTTGATTATTGGGCCTTGAAAAAAATTATGGTGAAAAATAGTATCCAATTTTGCTTGTGGCAAATTGCTTCAACCATTTGATTAGGGCAAAGTATTACACAAAGATTGATATAAGGTCTGGATACTGGCAAGTTCAGATCAAGAAATGAGATGAAGCAAAGACTATAGTGGTAACCGGATATGGGGCATTCGAATTCAAGGTTTTGCCTTTTGGCTTGACAAATTGCTCTGATGACATTCTGTACGATGATGAATCAGGTGCTTCATGGGTTTCTGGATGATTTTCTGGTTGTGTACTTGGACAACACCGTATTTTACAGTGAGACCATGGAAGAACATGTGCATAATGTGAGAAGGTTTCTCATTCAGCTACGAGAGAGTGAACTTTATGCGAAACCATTTAAGTGCTCATTCATCCAGACCTCAATTAGCTTCTTAGGTCACATCATAGAGCAAGGAAAAGTTTTCATGGATGCGAAGAAGGTTATGGCTAACAAATATTGGCAACAGCCAAAGGACATCCATGATCCAAGCTCATTTCTTGGGTTGGCGAACTATTACCAAAGATTTTGTGAATGGATATTCAGAGATTCCACTGCTACTAACCGAATTAACAAATAAGGAAAGGCTTGGGATTGGTCGGTACAATGACAGGAAGCTTTTGAGAAATTGAAGGAGTTTATGTAGATGGATCCACTGTTGGCCTTGCAAGATATGACTAAACCATTTGAAGTACAGAATGATGCATCAGACTTTGCTCTCAGACGAGTCCTAATGCAAAAAAAGCATCTAGTTGCATATGAGAACCGAAAGCTAAATAATTTAGAGCCGTTACTCAGTGCATGAAATGGAATTGTTGGCGATAGTCAATAGCCTTAGAGTATGGGGTCACTATCTTCTTGGGTCTCCATCAATTGTGAAGACCGACAATATTGTTGTTAGTCATTTCATATCTCAATAGAAACTTTTGAGCAAGCGGGCTCATTTGTATGAACTTCTTTCAAAGTTCAACTTTGTGCTAGAGTATCGTGTCGATTCTAGAAATCATGTAACAGATGCATTCAGTCAACAAGTTGACTTGGCCACTATCTTCTCAATGGCCATTCTTTTGAGGGAGCGATAGGCGCGATGTTACTACAAATACAAAAGATCGAATACATGCACTTCTGGAGAAGGACCCTATAACAAAATATTTGGTCGAACTCATCAAGCAGGGAAAAACTCGTCAGTTCTAGCTGGATGAGGTATGTTGAAGACAAAAGAAAAATGCCTTTATGTACCGGAAGGTGGAGATTTGAGAAAATCATTAATAACAAAATGCCACGACACACTTTGTTGGACATCCTGGAGAGGAACAAACATGTGCACTGCTGCAGCATGCATACTATTGACCTTAGATGAGAGTTAACTTTGTGACTTATGTAAAAACTTGTCTGGTTTGTCAGTAGGATAAGGCAGATTTTCAGAAAAAGGCAGGCTTGCTAGAGCAGCTTCCCATCCCAACTAGGCCATTTGAGAGTGTATTAATTGATTAAATTATTATCTTGCCAAAGGTTGGAGACCTTCGCACTATCATTGTTATGGTAGATTGTCTATCAAAATATGCAACTTTTATCGCAGAACCTAGGTATTTATCCACCGAAAAGACCACTTAACTCTTCTTCAAACACATTGTCAAATACTAGGGGCTAATTGAAAACATAGTTAGTGATCGAGATCATTGATTCACTGGCATATTTTAGACTGAGTTATTCAAACTTCTTAGTTTAACTTTGAGCATAAGTTCTTGTTTTCACTCACAAACTGACGGATAGATAGAGAACTTCAATTCAATGCTTGAAGAATATCTTCGACACTTTATCTCTACTTCACAGAAAGACTGGGTAAAACTTTTGGATGCGGCTCAGATTTGCTTTAGTGCCCAAAAGAGCTCTTCTACCAATAAGAGTCATTTTGAAATTGTCACTGGTTAGCAACCGTTCATCCAACATAATATGAACATTGATCAAAGTACCAAGTCTCATCAAGCTAAGAGCTTATCTCAAGAATGGAAACGAAATATTAAAATTGCTCGGAGTTATCTTGAGAAAACACATAAACAATATAAAATGGTTGGTGATCAAAAATACCATTTTCTAGAATTCAACGACGCAGATCCAGTGATGGTTAAGATCTCCCACAAAAACTCTTATAAAGCATCAAAAGTGAAAGATTCTTAATTGATGCCAAAATGTATTAGGCCATTATCCATCATGAAGTGGATTGGAAAATTCGCATACATAGTAGAACTTTCTTCATGGTGCAAAACCCACAATGTCATCCATGTTAGTGTACTTAGACCATATTTTGTAGACAAAGAAGACGCATCCAGAAATAAGTCGAAACTACCTGAATTTGAACTGAAGAAAGCATGGAAGATGGTTGTTGAAGCTAATCTTGATCAAGTTACTAGGGCTTGTAAAAAGACCATCAAGAGTACTTGGTGAAATAGAGAGGATGCATTAGTGAGGAGAATACTTGGGAAATGGTCAAAGAACTTGAAGCCTTCAAACTTCTAATTGAAGCATATCATACATTAAAGGTCCCGAGGACGTCGTTGACAAGTGCGGGTGTTGTACTTATTTTGGCTACTAAAAATGGACATTTGTGAGTTCTTTAAGTAGTTTATTACTTATTTATGTTATTTTGATTATTTATGTAAAAACCCAAACTCATATGGTGATTGGAAGAAATCCACGCAAAAAAATGGGTAAAAAAGGACTGAAGTTATGCAAATCAAGGATTTTGAAGACCAAAGTGTAAATATATCAAAAGATGGAGGCTATAAGTTGCAATTTGTTGAGGACTTAACTGAAATATAATTGAAAATTTAGAGACTGAAATAAACATTCCATAAAGTTCAGAGACTGACTGTGCACTTTTCTGGGGGTCATCTGCAATCTACAGCTAAGTTGGCCCATCGCATGGCCCAACACATTTGGCCAGCAGAGTTGTTTTTGGCTTGGCCATGTCATGCAATCGCATGGCTATTTCGCGAGTAGAATGGATGAATTTTTAGAATTTTTTAGGGGCATTTTGGTAATTAATTCTCTATATTCTTTTAGGGTATTTGGGGGCTGATTTATTGAGGATATAAGACTTTTCTATTTGGAAAAATATGAAAAAAAAAAACTTTTGTAAATGAAAGAAGAAAATTGGGCTCTTGGAAAACTTCATGAAAATGAGTTTTTTTTTTTTTTTTTGTATATCAGTGTGGGTTATTGTTGTAAAATAGAGACAGGTGAATGGAGAAACATAGTGGGCAAATGGAGACAACCATGTGTTCTAGCTTAATCATCCACTTCTATTAATTTTATTAAACTCGGCGATGTATTTTGTATCTATCTTTTATTTTCTTTGTGTAATGATGTTGGGCTAACTTTATTTCACTAGGAATAAGACAAATCTATTTATGAAGCTTTAAAGTTGAATTCTCTTGTTATTGATTCTATATTCTTGATTTTTATGGTAGTTTATTATTGAGTTTTATTGTATATGAAGATGATTGATCACTATGGAAATACCTTTGTCACCTAGTTTTGCTAGCGAGAGGTTGCAATTAGGCTTAGCACATTTAATAAACAACATAAAGTATATAGAAGGTAGGAATACACTTTCATACTTAGTGCAATCATGAATGGGTGCTCTTGAGTTTTATTACATTTTTACATATGCGTTCTTTAGGTAGGAGTACTTGAGAGTCTTGTGTGAAAATAGGTATGGCTTTACTCTAGAGAGATTGTTAGATATTTTAGGACCATCAATTACTATAAAAGATCTTGTTTTGGAATTGATAATGGATAATGAAACTTTAAGATGGAGTAATTGGTTAAGTTAAATTCCTAGTGTGTTTCTCTATTGAGTTTATTTCCAAATTCTCTTTTAACAATTTCTTTTTAACTTATTTTCATCAACTTGTAATTTTCAATTAGAGTTTAATTATCAAAAACAAAATGTTTAATCGTGTATTTAAAATAGAGCTAGATTGAATTGGATTTGAACAAAATTATATATTATCGTGGGTTCGACACTCTCTCATCACTTTATTACTTGAACATGACCCTTGAATTTGCAGTACACATTTTAGCGAACAAATTTTTGGTGCTGTTGTCGGAAATTTGATTTATTTAGTTATATTCTTGTTATTTCAAGATTTATTTCCTTACTTTTGTTTTATTTTTTCCTTTAAAATTTCAGTGCTACCTTTGTTTTTTTCAGGCATTTTACCTTTGGTGGATGCAAAATTTGAGAAATCTTAAGAATTTGGTGCTTGACCCCGAGATTGAAAGAACTTTTAGACACTGAAGAAGAGAAAGAAGAGAACAAATAGAAGCACGACAGAGAGTGAACACCATGGCAGAAGACGAAGATCAAATGGTTGAGATAGATGATGATGATTTGCTTGTTGGAGATATCATTATTCCAGCTGTTCAAAGCCAATCCAGCATAGCATATCTAGCTCATGGGAAGGATAATTTTGAATTGAGACTGGATGTTATCAATCTCTTCCATAATACTCTTCAGTTCTATGGGCATTCAAATGAAAACCTCCACATGCATCTCTCTTGCTTCTTAGAAATAGTGAGCAACTTTGAATATCAAGATGTCAATATGGAAGCTATCAAGCTCGGATTATTTCCACATACTTTGAGAGATGTGGTAGGAGAGTGGTTGGATTTACATTCTGCAGGGAACATTACCACTTGGAATGATCTGGTCGAAAAATTCACAAACAAATACTTCACTCCGACCAAAGTTGCAAAGTTGAAGCATGACATTTCCATAATCAAGCAACAAGACACAAAACTTTCATGAATCATGGGAAAAGGTTTAATGAGATGCTTCGAAAGTGCCCTAATCATGGTATCAAAAAGGCTTTGCAAGTTCAATACTTCTATGTCGGACTACTTCTCCACTGTCATTCTATTGTTGTTTCATCCTCAAATAGGTCAATCAATACAAAGACAATCAAAGAAGCATGTGTTTTATTTGAAAGAATGGTAGAAACAAGTTCAAATTGACCAGCTGATAGGAGAGTAGCAAAAAGGGCAGCAAGGATGCATGAGGTTAATGTTATATCTACTCTTTCTGCACATATGAAAGCTATAGAGAAAAATATGATGGATATATAGCTCATGCTATTCAGATGCTTAATCTTGAGAGTGATGGTTGTAGAGCAAATCATTTAACTGGAAATTGCCTACTGTTAACTAGTTCTTCGACATCTACTGAGCAAGCATGTTATGCTCAGAATCATCCCAATTTGTAGGGTAATATCTACTCCAACACATTTAATCCAGTTTGGAAAAATCATCCAAATTTTTCGTGGAGTAATAACCAAAATTAATAAAGTGTGCCAAGACAACAATAAAATTTTCATCAGAAAGGAGGTTGGGAAGAAGCCATGGCTCAGTTGGCATACTAGTAGTTAAAATTTCAAGAACGAACTGAGGAATCCATTCAAAGTATCAAAGCATCTATGAAGGGCCTGGAGAATCAAATGGGTCAGATGGAAAAACTTCTCTCTAAAAGGCAACAAGGGCAATTACCAAGCAAAACTAAGACCAACCCAAGAGAGCAGCTTAAAGCAATTACTACAAAAAATAAAGTTTAGTTGCCTGGGATATAAGTAAAGAGAAATATTGTCTTTCTTGACAAGACACCCTTCATTAATGAGGAACAAGTGAACCAATCTAAATCACCACATGATGCAAGTCAAGAAAAAGATTTGGACACTCCACATACTATCCTCCTGTTAAAGCATATGTACCTCCAATACCATTTTCACAAGATTGAAGAAACACAAATTTGATAAGCAATTAGAAAAATTCTTGGATGTTTTCAAAAAGTTACAAATCAACATTCTATTTGCCTGCCTTAGTTCAAATGCCTAGTTATGCAAAGTTTATTAAAACAAATCCTATCTAACAAGAGGAAGCTAGAGGAGCACAAGACACTGAAGTTGACCGAGGAGTATAGAGCTATCTTACAGAACAAATTGCCACCTAACTCATGGTGTATCAATTAGAGGCACATGGAGCTTATAATGGCAACCACATTTTCAGGAGCTCGGGGCAAAGACAACAAAGTTACCACCATCTATCGAAAAGCCTCCAAAGTTAGAACTTAGGTAATGGCCATCTCACTTTCATTATGCGTATTTGGGTGATGATTTTACACTTCCAGTTATTATTATAAACTCCATCAGTGAGTTGGAAAAGGAAAATCTTCTCCGAGTTCTTTGAGAGCGCAAAACTGCAATAGGATGGTCTATCTCAGATATCAAAGGCATTATTCCTACTGTTTGTCCGCACAAGATTCTCATGGAATGTTTTTAAGCTATCAGTACAGTGTCAAAGAAGATTGAATACAATATTGCAAGAGGTAGTCAAGGTTGAGGTGATAAAGCTTTTAGACGCAGCGATCATCTATATCAAATAGTTCTTGGATTAGTCTAGCTTAAGTAGTGCCTAAGAGAAGAGAGATCAAAGTGGTGCCTAATGACAACAATGAGCTCATTCTGACTAGGACAGTTTTGGGATGGTGAGTTTGTATTGATTATTGCAAACTCAATAATGTAACTCAAAAGGATTATTTTCCTTTGCCATTCATCGATCAAATGTTGGAGAGGTTAGCTGGGATGTCCATATTTTTGGATATAGTAGAGAAATATCGAGATCTTCATGGATGATTTCTCGGTCTTTTGAGCATCTTTTGATTAGTGTCTTCTTCATTTATTTTTGGTCTTGTAGAAATTTTAGGACACATATCTTGTCCTAAATTGGGAGAAATGTTATTTTATGATCTAGAAGGGAATTGTATTGGGGCATCTAATTTCATCTAAGGGAATTGAGGTTGATAGAGCAAAAGTTCAAGTAATTGAGAAATTGCCACCTCCAACATCAGTAAAGAGAATTCGGAGTTTTCTTGGGCATTTTATCGATGCTTTATAAAGAACTTTTCTAGAATCACGAAGCCACTTTGCAACTTTTTGGAGAAGGATACCCATTTTCACTTTATTGAAGAGTGTTTACATGCTTTCAACACCTTTAAAGAAAAGCTTTTCACAACACCAGTTTTGGTTATATCTGATTGGAGTCTACCATTTGAGCTAATTTGTAATGCCAGTGATTTTGCAGTTCGAGTAGTGTTGGGGTAGCGTAGGAAAAAAATATCCATGTAATTCATTATGCCAGTCAGACTTTGAATGATGCTTAGTCGAACTATGCCACCACAGAAAAAGAGCTTTTTGCAGTGGTTTTTACATTCGATAAGTTTCAATCTTATCTTGTGTGATTAAAGGTGATTGTCCATATATATCATGCTGCTTTGAGGCATCTTTTTGCAAAGAAGGATGCTAAGCTTCAACTCATCAAATGGATACTTCTATTGCAAGAGTTTGACTTAGAGATCTGAGACAAAAAGAGAAGTGAGAATGTGGTAGCTGACCACTTATCTAAACTTGAGATTGGGGAAGAGTCTCACAGTAGATAGATAAATGAAGAATTTCCCCATGAATAGATATTTGCAGTTGAAGAAGCACCATGGTATGTAGATATTGTCAACTTCATAGCCAGCAACATCATTGCACCAAATTTATCTAGCCATCAAAAGAAAAAGTTCTTTGTAAATATCAAACAATATTTTTGGGATGATCTAATTCTCTACAGAAGGGGCCCAGGATCAGATAATCAAAAGATGTGTACCAAAAGGAAAGATAATGATAATCCTACAGCATTTTCATTTATCATATTATGCAGGGCACTTTGGGGCTTCCAAAACTGCTTCAAATGTATTATAGTTCAATTTCTACCGGCCTACTTTATTCAAGGATGCCTACAGTCTTGTGAAGGCATGTGATGATGCCAGAGGACAGAGAATGTTTCAAGAAAGAATGAAATGTCTCTCAAAAGTATTCTAGTAGTTGAAATTTTTTATGTCTGAGTTATTGATTTTATGAGACCATTTCCACCATCATTCTCTAATTATCAATACATTTTGTTGCAGGTTGATTATGTCTTGATTATGTCTCTAAGTGGGCAGATGCCGTAGCATTACCCACCAATGATGGCTATGTTATGGTTAACTTTTTGAGAAAGCACATTTTTACCCGATTTGGTACTCCACGAGCAATCATCAGTGATGTGGGTAAGTACTTCTGCAATCGCCAATTTGAGTTATTGTTGGCTAAGTATGGTGTGCGTAATTGAGTGTCCACTCCTTATCACCTTCAAACAAGTGGGCAAGTCAAAATCTCCAACCAGGAGTTGAAAAGAATTTTAGAGGTAACAGTGAATGCTTCGAGAAATTATTGGTCTAAAAAATTGGACGATACACTTTGGGTGTACTACACTGCATTTAAAACTCCCATTAGTATGTCCCCATATCGTCTTGTATTTGGGAAAGCATGTCACCCACCGGTGGAGTTGGAGCACTGTGCTTATTGGACAGTAAAAAAGCTCAATTTTGATTGAAAGGAAGCTGGTGAAAAGAGACTCCTCCAATTAAATAAAATGGATGAGTTTTAGCTTTATGCATATGAGAATTCCAAAATCTACAAAGAGCAAACAAAGATATGGCATTATAACCACATCCAAAGAAAATAGTTTGAGATTGGGCAACAAGTTCTACTATTTAATTAGCAGCTCAAGCTTTTTCCAAGAAAGTTATGCTCCAGGTGGTCGAGACCATTCACAATTAAGAGAGTGTATCCATCTGGGACTGTAGAGGTTGAGGATGCAAGCAATAGGGCATTTACACTAAATGGTAAGAGGTTGAAGCACTATTGGAGTGATGACTTTGCTAATGGAAAGTCAATTATCTATCTCACCAATTTTACCTGGTCAACTACAAAAAGTCTAGCTAATGACTATAAATAAAGGCTGAAAGGGAGGCAACCCATAACATTTACTCTTTGCATTGCATGTAGTTTATTAGGTTTGCAATAATGTTTAGGCACGTTTCTATTTCTTGATAATTTGGTGAATTTTGATTTTGTTGTCCCTGTTCAGCAGGTCCAACAACAAGAAGTCCACAAAAAGAAGAAAGGCAGCCTCCAATAATCTCGATAAGTCCAGACAAAGATTTCAGTCAACTTAAAGTTTCATCACCAACCAACCCACCCCTCAAGGAGTATTTGTTCCTTTTATACTTTTTTATATTTTCTTTTACATTGAGGATAATGAACATTTTATGTTTGGGGATATGTATTTTGCTTTTATGTTGATTTTGTTAAATAGCCTTGCCGACTAATGTTATGAGTTTGTTGAAATTGCTGTGATTCATGGATTGTAGACATAAATGCTACTTGTGGTTTTTTATCAATGTTGGTTACACTTGTTTTTCAATAGGTTGTTTGTGGAACTTGAAGGTTATTGCCCAATACTTTCATATCATCTCTTTAATTTGTTTCAATAGAAAGAATAGTTTTTTGGGAATAGTTGAGTTGTGATGTATCTATTTAGGAGTGTGTTGATTCCGTGCTTGTTTAACATGTACGTGTAGTAGTTTTGGCTAGCTAGTGAAAACTCGGCAATGACCATATGATTGCAATCTAATCCCCATATAAAATTTTGTTGGTTGTGCTCAATATGGATTTACTTTTACTTTATATTTTACCTCACTTCGTAGCTTTTTTTTACTCGAGTGATTAAGTCAGTTGGAGTATCTCAAAGCCCGGTACCCTTTGGTCTCATTAAAAATTGAAGAGATACCGACCTAAAGCTCGTTACATAGGTCAAATAGAAAGCTTAAGGAAGTGATGTTGCATCTAAAGCTAAACAAAAAAACAAAAATATCATGAAATATTCATTGCAAATCTTGCAAGTTTGAGCTATTATGACTACTTTTCGAGATTTGGATGACTAGTGGGTTTGAATTACTTAATAAAAGTTTGATTGCTGAGCTACTAAAATTTTTGGGAGAATCTTTACAAGCCTAAATAGTTACTATCCTTGGCTAAACCCAATCAAACTTGAGCTGGAAAAATTGAGTGATTTGAGAGAAACCATTGAATGGACAGCCCCGGTTAGAGGAAAAATATCAAGTTTTGGAGAGTGCATCCCACAAGAGAAAAAGAAACATTTGACCATTGAGGGTTGAGTATTCACCAATTAGTGTTTTGCAATGATTTAAAGTGACTATGCACACATACACACATCTAACATGGATTAAGTTGAAAAGTTTCTTTTGTAGTTATATTATTATAGACTTTTCATGACTTATAACCAAGTTTCAAAATATCATGGTAATGTGGCAAATTTTCTAACCTTTTGCGTGTTTGTAGTTTTTTTATGGTTTGACTGTGCTTGTATGCTTGAATGGTGTAGTAGATAATTTTTGTTTGAGAACAAACAAAGATGCAAGTTTGGGGTGTGATAAGTGCGGGTTATGTACTTATTTTGGCTACTAAAAATGGACATTTGTGAGTTTTTTTAAGTAGTTTATTACTTATTTATGTTATTTTGATTGTTTAGGTGAAAACTCGAGCTTGGATGGTGATCGGAGAAATCCATGCAAAAATTGGGTAAAAATGACTAAAGTTGTACAAATAGAGAATTTTGAGGACCAAAGTGTAAATATGTCAAAAGATGGATGACCAGAGTTGCAATTTTTGGATGACATGACTAAAATACAACTGAAAATTTAGGGACATAAATGAATATTCCAAAAAGTTTAGAGACTGATCGTGCAATTTTATGGGGTGTCAGCTGCAAATCTGCAAGCAAGTTGGCCCATGCAATCACGTGGGCTGGCTTGCAGAGTTGTTTTTGGCTGGGCCATGTGATCGTGTGGCTGTTTCGTGAGCAGAATGGTGGAATTTTTTTGAATTTTTAGGAGAATTTTGGTAATTAATCTCCATGTTTTCTAGGGTATTTTGGGGCCGATTTATTGATGACTGAAGACTTTTCTCTTTGGAAATATGGGGAAAAAAGTCTTGTAAATAAAGGAGGAAAAAACTCTTGTTTTTTTTTTTTTTACTTAAGCTATTATAGGGGTAGTAGATATTCGAAGTCTTATAAAGCTCACTAGTATTCCTCCTACACCAGCAATTGTAATTTATTGCTTTTGTTAATCAATGAACAAGCTGTTTTCAATGCATTTAAATCTTCTATTGTAAAGTTTTTCTTTAAATTGTCTTTCGTTCTCAAATCAACTGAGAATAGGCAGAAGGTAGTCTAGAGGAGTAGACTACTACCGCACGGTGCCTCTTTGTGCAATAGAAAGAAAGGCGCCCATGATACTTAAACATGATTATGTAAGAAAAATTAATCAAAAGTAAAATAAATTCTCTTACATATCGAGCGAGAATTTGGCTAATCCATTTGCAAAGTAAAATTGATATCGAGTGGAATAGGGTTGAAACTCCTTAATTAAAATCCACGAATGACAGCAACCGTACCTGTCATTACTAAATGGGTGATTCACTAGTTTAAAGGATAACAACAAGTCTCGATAAGTGGATGGATAGAAGCACCTAAATTGTACTTACCCTATCCTAAATGTATAAGTGTTGGTGTTACAGTTGAATGGTTGAATGAAACTTTCTTTGTGATTGGTTGTATGGTTAATTATTCATGTGATTGTTGGTTGGGCCTGCGAGCCTATTATTTAATTAAATGAGTTTGCGAGCTTATTATTTATTTAATTGAGTTTTCAAGCTATTTATTTATTATGGGCCTACGTGTCTTTTTATCAAGGCCTGCGTGCTAACTAGTATATGATACATGTTGCAGATGGGCCACAATGAATCAACTAGTATAGGATACAGGTTGCAGCAGAAGTTGGAGATGATTACATTTAGCATTCGATGAACGAATGCAACGTCCCTTAGAAATTGACCGACTAATCTTCCTTTTGGCTCAGGAAGATTAGATAGATAAAGTCAATAATCATCCACAGTCATTATTATGTATGATTGATTGCAAGTTAGATGTTAGTTAATATACATAAATATGATGAGACAAACCCCTCTTTATCAAAAATATTAAATTCGTATTAAATAGTTAGTACAACGTGCTGTCCATTGTTATAGTGAAAAAACCAGAGTCTATTATCGATGTCAGTTTGTTGAGTCGCTCAAGGCTGTTCGCTCATTGATATGTTTATCACTTTGAAACATTCGATGTTTCTGAACAATTGGTCGAATTTAACTAGAATTTTATTTTTTGTTGAGTCGCTCAAGGAAATAAAATTTTAGAGGCATAATCAAGTAAAGCACATAAGATGTGTACGACAATAAGTTGTCTACTTGATGATCTAGGAGTCATATAGAGATGTAATTGATAGAATATCTACATGGATATTTTATTAGGACTTGTTGAGTCACTTAATGTTCTAATAAAACAAAAGGGATCATACCCTATTAAGAATCTAATCGGTTCTATTGATTAATGTTTGAGGGTCATTAATTCAATTTAAACAGTGGGAGTATAATTAATTTAATATAAGTCCATGCTAAATTAATTAATTATCTATCTTGTTATTTAATAGTTGAATTATAAGTAACCATATGAGTTTGAAAGGCATATTGGATGCCAATAAACATGCCGGACCAAATTTTTGGACTGATACCGCAATATGGGAATTGTTCCCAAGCATAAAAAGGAAAAATTAGATATGTCATTGAGCAGCCAATACCGAAAGCTTCTACTGAGGAGGGTATACCAGAAAACGTACAGGCTGACAATAAATATAGTGATGACAGTAACGATGTAGCATGTGATGCTTGCAATATGTCACATGAGTTAGAAAAGATGCACGAGGGTATGGATGTATATACCAATATATATCATTTCAAGTTGAATGATAAATAGCCACGGACTGAACAGTATGAGACATCCAAAAGGTTATGAAGAAGTATGATGGTAAAAAGATCTTCAGTCAGTGTTCATGTATTGAAGATGATTGGTTATATTGAAAAATTAAACCAATTGAGTTTTACCACAAACCATGAGCTAAGTGCTGACTCAGTTATACAGTCTCCACCTAATAACTTTTTGCAGTTCATTATGAACTTCATCATGAATAAGATTCAGTATATCCTACTCGAGCTGCTAAACATGCTGAAAACTGTTAAGCCCAAGTGAATGGGTAAATTTTGGCCATTGACACCTCTAAGGGCACTAAGAGGAAATCTAAATGGGCCTTTTAGAAAGGATCCAAGAAGGCCAAATCTGTTGGAAAACAGTTAAGCAAAGACAAAATCCAATTTTGACGATCCGTGTTTTCACTGTGAAAATAAAAGGACATTAGAAGAGGAATTGCAAGGCATAAAATGGATAAAACTAACAACTCAAATCTTTGGTATTGCAGACTCGATCATATAAATGGAAACACATAACTAAGTTACATGAAGATGGATACTTGGATTCAAATGATTATGAATCATTTGATAAATGTGAATCATGACAGTTGGGCAAAATGACCAATATACCATTTTTTGGAAAATGTAGTCGGAGCTGCAAATATTTTGGGTTTTGTACATACTGATGTACATGGACGAATATCTAAAGATGCTAGAGGTGGCTTTTCTTAGTTCATCACATTTGCATATGACCATTCTAGATATGGTTTCATCTACTTGATAGAATTCAAGAGTGAAGTCCTTGAAAAGTTCAAAGAATTCAAATAAGAAGTAGAAATGTAAATTGATAAAAATATTCTAACACTTAGATCTGATCATGGTGTAGAATATTTGAAGAGTGAGTTTTTAGACTATCCAAGAGAGAATGTGATTCTCTCGCAGTGGACTCTACCATATACACCACAATAAAATAATGTATATAAAAGGAAAAACTATACCTTATGTGATATGGTGCGATCAATGGTGAGTTGCGCGGTTCTTCCAAAATTGTTTTGGAGATATGTACTTAACAATGCATGTTATACACTAAACTGTGTCCTATCTAAATTGGTCAATCAAATTCTATACGAGTTATGGAAAGGAAAAAAGACCCGATCTTTCATACAAGAAGGTTTAGGGATGCGACACTTATGTGAAGCGCATTAAATCAGATAAGCTAGGAGCTAAATCTGATAAATGTTTATTTGTGGATTATCCAGAGTAAACTACATGATACTATTTCTACAATCCAATTGAGATGAAGGTCATCATATCAAGACTTGTTGTATTCTTAGAGAAGACAGTTGGAGCAAAGTAGATCTTGTAGAAGTTCGAGAAACCACAAATAAAATTGACCAATTAGATGTTTCAATAGCTGAACTTGCATTTGATGAAGAACAGATTGGGAAAGTGGGAACCACTAGTTCTGTGTAAGTTGAGCAAAGTCACTCGTTTTCCTCTAAGATACGATATCTTGGTTACTAGTAATATATTACTAATCGAGGAAGATGAACCTACTAGTTATGCAGAATTGAAGTCAAGTGTTGACTCAAAGAGATGGCAAGAAGCCATGAAATCTGAAATGAACTCCATGTATGAAAACAACGTTTGGACCTTGATTGACCCGCTTGAAGGGGTAAGACCAATAGGCTGTAAATGAGTTTACAAGAAAAAGGTCAACATAGATGGTAATGTTCATACTTACAATGCAAGATTGGTTGCGAAGGGTTACAAGCAAAGACAAGTAATTGACTTTGACGAAACTTTCTCATCAGTAGCCATATTTAAATCAATTCGAATTCTGCTTGCGATAGCAGCATACTATAACTATGAGATATAGCAAATGGATCCCAAAATTGCATTCCTTAACGAAAATCTTAGTGAGGATGTGTACATGACACAATTCGAAGGTTTTGAATTCACAGGGCCAAACAAGGTATGCAAACTATAGAAATCCATATATGGATTAAAGCAAGCCTTTCGGAGCTAGAATCTTCGTTTTGATGAGACAATCAAAATGTTTGATTTTATCAAAAATGTAGATGGACCATGTGTGTATAAACAGGTTAGTGGGAGCAAATTCATGTTTCTAATTTTATATGTGGATGACATACTATTATTAGGAAACGACGTCTCCGATGACAAAAAACAGTAAAATTGTGGTTATTCGAAAATTTCTCCATGAAGGATATGGGAGAGGCAGCGTACATTCTCGGTATGAAGATCTATAGAGATAGATCTAATATAATGCTTGGCCTATCTTAATCTGCATACATATATAAAATCTTGAGAAGTTTAGCATAGAAGAGTCTAAGAGAAGACTCTGTCCCATCGGGCATGGGATCTATCTCTCAAAAGAGATGTGTCCAAAACACAGATTGTGAGAGATAGCATGGATTTGATTCTTTATAAATTAGCAATAGGATTTATCATGAATGTCATGTTATGTACTCGATCGGATGTTTCATATGTTTTGAATGTCACAAGCAGGTTACAAGCGATCCCTAGAGAGAAACATTAGATTATGATCAAGAACATTCTTAGGTGCTTAAGAAAGACTAAAGACGTGTTCTTGATAGATGGAGAAAATGAACTTAGAGTTCAAAGATATGCCAATACGAGCCTTTAGTCTGATAAAGACGATAGAAAATTACAATCCAGATATGTATTTACTCTAAATAATAGTACGGTCAATTGGAAAAGTTCCAAACAAGATATGAATGTTGATTTAACTACAAAAGTCGAATATATAGCTGCTTCAGAAGTAGCAAAGAAAACGATCTGGATCAGTAAGTTTATTACTGAACTTGTAGTAGTTCTTAACATTGTTGATCTAATACATTGTATTGTGATAACAATGGAGCCATCGCACAAGCGAAGGAACCCAAGTCTCATCAATGATCCAAATATATATTGAGGCAGTATCATCCTAGATATATATTGAGGCAGTATCATCTCATCAGAGAGATAATATTAATAAATGACATAAAGTAGAATGGGTCTCGACAGACGATAATATAGCAGATCGATCCTTTGACAAAGTTGTTGTCCCAACACAAGCATGATAGTCATGCTAAATTTGATGGTATTTTTGTATGGGCCATTTTGTGAGTAATTTGTTAGACATTGAGGTATATGAACAAATTGATTAATTAAATATTTCTCTACATTTTAAATGGAAGATCTGTTATTCTTAAATTTTATTATTTAAAATGATAGAGTCTGAAGAAAAGTTCATAGTAACTTGTTAATCACAAGGTGTTGTGATTGTGAGATACAAGTTTTAAATAACTTATTCTTAAAATATTCCTAGTCATAGTAATAATGAGATACGGATATTATTATTGCGGATAGATTAGCATATATTGCATTTCTTTTGAAAAAAGTAGCTAATCTTACGAGCTAAGATGTAGAGGGACATCTGAATGAACACATAAATGCATTGTTATGAGAACATGACATTGGATGATCCATCTAGAGATTCTACATGGATAACTATCCAAGAGTCAGTGGTAAATCTCTAATGCTTGATTGTGGATTTGGTCCTTTGACTTAAAGACATCATAGAATCTTATGTGAAGACCACTATACTTTGACGAGCGTTTGATGGGACTCGTAGATTATGAGTCACCAGGAAGACGTCGTACGGGTATAGTGAGAATCATATGAATGTTGTGAATGTCCAATATGAGGATTCGTCACTCCTAGAAAGTAGGAGATTATAACTTGATTTTTACTTACTTAAGTTGATATAAATTTCTTCAGTCGGGATGGAGTTATGAGTTGAAAAATGTTTCAATCATAACAAGATTAGATCAGCGAAGAGTTGAGGTGAATAACATAATTGGTTAAAATGAGATTGACGCTGATCCATATCTCTTAACAAATTGGGAATGGGAACCTAATGGGTCACACACATAAGGCAAGAATTGAGCATCTGGAGTTGGACCTTGTTCAAGTGGGAGATTGTAAGAATTAATGTCCAAAGTCCAATTAGTTGGGTCGGACTTAATTATTTATTGGACCAAATTAATTAATTGGGCCCGTTTGTTGATGGCTTCTAGTTAGACTAGAACTAGGGCTAGAGCTAGCCCTGCCTATAAATACAAAGGCACAACTGATTTAGTCAAAGAGTTGATCTTAATTACTTGCTAGCACAAGAAAAAGACAACCCAAAACAGTTACTCATAAAAGGTTCTGCTTTCATCTATTCTTGATCATGGAAGTTCAGATCTGTTCTTGCTGTGTGGATCACCATTGGAGGCTAGACAATTGGACAGTTGTGGTATTGAAGATCGCACATCCAGCTAATCAGATAATCAGATTTTACGGTATTCATCAAGGTAAACTTTTTATCACGAATTCTATCTAAGTGCAAGGTTGATCCAGCTTGTAGGAATTGTAGTGTGCATGTATCCCTCAATTCCTTACATGTGCCACTTTAGAGTTGAGAAATAACGTATAATCCTACTTTGGGATCTTGAGCTGCTACCATTGCAAGCAGTTGCAATCACCAAAAACATGAGATCAAAAATTATAAAACACTCGAAAGATATAACACAAAATTAGATGAATTTAATAACTTGCAAGATCTAGCTTAACACAAGAAATATGAATGTTATCTTCTAATAATCAACTTTAGGTGGAAAAAATCGGCCATTAGTTTGGGTGCTTGAAACTATGATATTAACATCGATCTAAGAAAGGGACAAATATTGACTTGCGACATATTCAAATAGGGGCTTCAATGGAATCATTTCTAGTTCCATTTCCAAAATCGTAATTTTGAATAACAAATGAAAGATACATATAGGGTAAATGCCTTCTCAAAATAGCTCTCTCTCCATCTACAATCGGGTACAAAAATCACTAGTAGTTAGGTCAGACTTAATTACTTATTAGACCAAATTAATTAATTAGATTAATTAACTGGTCCATTAGTTGTTGGCTAACAAAGTTCTAGTAAGAATAGAACTAGGGTTAGTGCGGCCAATAAATAATAGGGTCATACTAGTCTATGTAATCACATCAATCTGTCTTCATTATTTGCTAGGACAAGCAAGAGACACAACCCAATACAATTACTTCCAAATTTCTGCTTTCATCTGTTCTTGATCGTGGAAGTTTAGATCTCTTCTTGTTGTCTGGATTGTCATTGGAGGCTGGACAATTAGACAACTATGGTATTGAAGATTGGACCTCCAGATAATCAGATTCCACGATGTTCATCGAGGTAAACTTCAATATCAAATTCTGTCTAAGTACAAAGTTGATTCGACTTATAGGAATTGCAGATTTAATTTTCGTTGTGCATGTATACGTCAATTCCTTACAGTGGTATCAGAACCTACCTTGTTACTTGTTAGAGTTCGTTATACTACTTGGATGAATGAACAATAATTGTTATTGGTATATTAATTTGATTTGAATTTTGACATTAAAAAAAATTTGAAATTAAAAAAAAACTGAATTAGATTTGGGTTTGTATCGAACAAGACAATTTGGCTAGGAAAAGGTCGGTGATAGCGACGTTGCTTTTGAAAGCGACTGCTATCGGCGGATGATGGTCTCCAGGGTGCGAACTCCGACGGATGGCAGTTTGCTGCCTTTGAGAGGCAACGGACGCCGCTGAACACTGATTTTGCAGTGAAATCCAACCCAACGTTGCTGCTAAGATAGCAGCGGCGTAGCCTTATAAAAGGAGTGGCGATGGCGTCGGTGTTGGACACTGGCGTGACCACAACCAAATGATCCGCGAGCACCAGTGTCGCTTGATGAAAACCCTAATGGGTTTAGTCCAACTGGGGCTAATTTGGAAAAGATGGCTTTCTATGCAATTTTGAAAATTGCACGGAAAGCCTTCCTAATTTCAAAAGATAAAAGGGGCCTCCTATGCAATTTCTAAAATTGCATGGAAAGCCCTCCTAATTTCAAAAGATAAAAAAGGCCTCCTATGCAATTTCTGAAATTGCATGGAAAGCCCAGTGTTTTTTAATAATAAAAGGGCTTTATGTGCAATTTTTGAAATTGCACAAGAAAGCCCACTTATTTTTTGAATCAAGGACTGACTTTGCAATTTCAAAAATTTCATAGTAAGGCCTCAAGTTTTAAAAGAAAAAAATGACTTGATTGCAATTTTTTATTTTTTTGAAAAAATAGTAATTATTAAATTTTTAATGCTGGTCAAAATTTTAATTATTAAATTTGACTAAAATCATTTTTATACTATATTTTGAATTTTTTACGATTAAAATTTTAACTTTTTACTTTATAAAATTGTAATTTTGACCATATACTAATTTTATCTTCAAGTTAGGTATGACTTTAAATTGGGTGATAAAATAAATTTTGAAAATTCCCTTTATTAATAAAATTAATTGCTTAATTTTATTGTTGAATATTAATTAATTAATTAGATTAATTATTTAACTCTTTCTCGTCTGTTCTGAAATGTCTAAAAGATTTAGACTTATATTGTCAATGCTACAAATTTAATAATTAATATATTTTTAATATTATATATTAAAATGAATATTTAGTGGATGATTATGAACTCGACCTATGTGATTGATTGTATGGTTAATTATTCATATTGATTATTTGTTGGGCATGCGAGCCTATTGTTTATTTAATTAGTTTTGCGCTCTTTATTTAATATGGGCATGTGTGCCAACTAGTATATGATACATGTTGCATTTTGGCCACAATAAAGCAACTAGTATATGATACAAGTTGTAGCAGGAGATGAAGATGATTGTAGCATTCGATGAACGAATGCAACGTCTCCTAGGAATTGACCGACTAGTCTTCCTTTTGGCTCAAAAAGATTAGATAGATAAAGTCCATAATTGTCCACAGTTATTGTTATGTATGATTGATTGTATGTTGGATGTTAGTTAATATACATAAATGTGATGAGACAAACTCTTCTTTATCAAAATATTAAATTCGTATTAAATGGTTAATACAACGTGCCTTCCATTGTTATATTGAAAAACCAGAGTCTATTATCAATATCAGTTTATTGAGTTGATCAAGACTGTTCACTCATAGATATGTTTATCACTATGAAACATTGAATGTTTATGAATAATGGGTAGAATGTAACTAGAAATTTTTTTTAGTCGCTCAAGGAAATAAAATTTTAGGAGCACAATCAAGTAAATACAAAAGATGTGTGCGACGATAAGTTGTCTACTTAATGATCTAGGAGTCACATAGAGATGTGATTGATAACAGTATCTACTTGGATGTTTTATTAGGGCTTGTTGAGTCACATAAGGTTCTATTAAAAAGAAATAGATCCTAGCCCACTTGGAATCTGACTAGTTCTATTGATTAATGTTTGAAGGTCATTAATTCAAATTAAATAGTGGTTCTACAATTAATTTAATATAAGTTCATGTTATATTAATTTTCTGTATTTATTTAATTTTTCTATCTTGTTATTTAGTTTTTGAATCATGAGTAATCATATGAGTTTGAAAGGCATATTGGATACTAACAAACATACTGGACCAAGTTTTCTGGACTGGAATTGCAATCTGAGAATTGTTCTCAAGCATGAAAAAGAAAATTGGATATGTTATTAAGCAGCAAATGTTGGAAGCTCCTACTGAGGAGGTTACGCCGAAGAATGTGCAAGCTTACAAAAAACACAGTGATGACACTAACACTGCAACATGCAATGCTTGTAGTATGTCACTTGAATTATAAAAGCAGCACGAGGGTATGGGTGCCTATACCATTATATATCATTTCAAGGAGTTGAATAATGAACAGTCACGGACAAAACGGTTTGAGACATCCAAAAGGGTTATACAAAGGTATGATGGTAAAAAAATCTTCAGTCAATGCTCATGTACTAAAGATAATTGGTTATGTTGAAAAATTAAATCAGTTGAGTTTTACCATGGACCACGAGCTGAGTGTTGACTTAGTTATATAGTCTCTACCTAATAGCTTTTCGTAATTCATTATGAATTTCAACATGATTAAGATTCAGTATACCCTACCTGAGCTTAAACATGTTTAAAATTGTTGAGCCCAAGGGAATGGGTAAATTTTGACCATTGCACCTTTAAGGGTACTAAGAGAAAATTTAAAGGACCTTTCAAAAAGGATTCAAGAAGGCCAAATATATTAGAAAACAGTTAAAGCAGACAAAGACAAATCCAAGTTTGATGATCTATGTTTTCAAGGTGGAAACAAATTGCAATAGAGGAGCAACTGCAAGGCATAAAAGAGATAAAACTAACAACTCATATATTTGGTAATGCATACTCGATCATATAAATGAAAACACATCACCAAGTTACATAAAGATAGATACTTGGATTCAAATGATTATGAATCATTTGATAATTGTGAATCATGTCCGTTAGACAACATGTCTAGACCCCCCTTGTTTGGAAAGGGAGTTAGAGTTGCAAACATTTTGGGTCTTGTACAAATGTATATGGACTAATGTCTACTAATGCTAGAGGTGGTTTTTCTTACTTTATCACATTTACAAATGACCATTCTATATATGGTTTCATCTACTTGATGAAATCCAAGCGTGAAACCCTTTAAGAGTTCAGGGAATTCAAGCAAGAAGTAGAAATGTAAACTAAGAAAAATATTATAACAATTAGGTCTGATCAAGGTGACAAATATTTAAGGGGGTAAGTTTTTGGACTATCTAAGAGAGAATGAGATTCTCTCGTAATGGGCTCCACCATATACACTACAACAAAATGGTGTATATGAAAAGAGAAATTATACCTTACTTGATATGGTGCGATCAATGATGAGCTGCGCAGTTCTCCCAAAATTGTTTTGGGGATATGCACTTAACACTGCATATCACACACTAAACCGTGTTCAATCTAAATCGATAGATAAAACTCCATATGAGTTATGGAAATGAAAAAGACCCGATCGAAAGTTTGGGGATACAACGCTTATGTGAAGCACGTTGAATCAGACAAATTAGGAGCTAAATCCGATAAATATTTATTTGTGGAGTATCCAAAAGAAACTGCATGATACTATTTTCTACAACCCCATCGAGATAAAGGTTATCGTATTGAAACATGCTGTATTCTTAAAAAAAAGAACTCATTCTTAGATAAGACAGTACGAGCAAAGTGGATCTTGAATATGTTCAACAAAAAATGGTCACAAAGAAAGACACAAACGGTCACATTGTAATATGATTGTTTGGGCCATGAGCCACGAGACTAAAATCTGCTCGTATTTTCACGAGTCGAGTGAGCTCAACTAGTGACCATTTCTTCAACGAGCCTGAGCCGCCAATGGGCTGGGCACAAACGAGTCGATCTCACAAGTGGTTCGATCTGTTTTCCACTCATATCTCTTATTATCGAACAGTGATGAATATTTTTTAATCATTTATCATTCTTCATATGATTCCCATCATACCCAATTAGTGTTGTATTAGCAACTCCTAAATAAAGAGTCACATCTGTCACCAAGTATGACAATCCACATAAAGATTTTATGATGATCTCAAGTCAAAAAATCAATTTCACAACCGTTATACAAAAATAATCATCCGTGTGTGATCTCTACGGCAAGTTATCAAATGAACTTGTTCATCTAACAAGCATCTATATATTCACTCAAGTGTCCCCACACTAAAGTTCGTAAAAATCATCTACTCTCTTCAAAAAAGAGAAGTGTAATATGTGCTAACCTATGCAGCCAGATTGATGATATATATGTCTCATTAGTACAAATAGCTAGAGATATATATCTCACTATCAAAAATACTCCTTTTGATAATATATCACTCGACCTTATTCTTCGGACTCTAATATCTAACAATAAATAATATAATAGAGATGAAAATAAGTAGAAATAATTGCATTGATAATAAAAATAAAGTTACACCCTAACTACTATTAGACCTAGGGCAATACTAACAAACTATCAACTAGATCCAATTATTTATCTATCTAAAGTCAAAAGAATTTATACGACGATCATATGGTGGTTTTGTAAAAGGATTTACAACATTGTTGGATCTTATCCATGGTGAGAGATTTGATACAATAGGGCAGGAGGGGCTTGATCTAATGCCCCTAGTGGGCAAAAATTATAATGTCCACTGGACACTTGTCAAACACTTTTTAATCCTTCAATGCCCGCTGTACAAGTGTCTAATGGGCATTATAATTTTTGCTCACTAGCGGCATTAGATCAACCCCGTAGGGCAGGAATCCTAGCGGTAGTCGGATGAAAAAGTTGGTCTCTCTAGGGATCTAGTGAGAAAAAGTCATAAAAGCAATCTAGAAGATTAATTCTTGAATTGCAACATCAACCAATATATTTGTTTTCTTTAAAATACATATGTTTAACTTGAGATGAGATCAGGGCTTCTCTCTATTATTTCTTCATTTTTGGCTCTTAATTGCAATAATTGGAGCACCACATGAATTGCTTATATATAGAACATCTTACTAGATGGATTGAATATATTGTAAATTATTGAATTTCGCTAATTTTTCTAGGACCACAATGTCTAAACACTAATTTGATTATCTCAAACCGATTACAAATTAACCTAACTTAAGCACAAATATTCAGTTTTTCAAGCAGTTATGCTCAAACTGATTAGCATATAGTTTGTTCCCAGAATACAACATGCGATTAGTTAACCTTTGAATCTCATGTTTACTAGTTTGTATAAGTGCAATATGCAAGTGTTGGATAATAAACCGAAAGCACTAAGATCAATATGATTATTGGATATAGAGAAACAAAAATAAATGGACAATATTAAAAGCAAAAATAAAAATTTTCAATCAATGGGACAACAATGGTGAGTGAAAGAGGCTTAGATTAGCCAATCTCCAACAATGGTAACACCACAAATCTTGGTCAAAGCACACTCCTAAATAATTCACTATATGTTACACAAAAGAGAAGGTTATTCTCCACAAAGAAGAAGAAGAAGAAGAAGAAGAAGAAAGAGGAGGAGGGACAAAAATAAGGTCAGCAGGCGCCGCACACAGAGACGCGAAGAAGGCAAGAAAGAAACAACTTTTGGTCTGCGTATTCTCTGTTTTCTCTCTCACAGCACACTTAAAAATTAATTAGGGTTAGACACCATATATATATTTACACTATAAGTAATTACCATATATAGATATTACAAGCCAAGGACCAACTTAAAAGCTCTAATATAAATGGGTTAACTTAGGATCAATTAATTGAACAACCGGGTCATGGCCCATTACTCAATGCTAACTACAAAGTACTTTGACCCATCTTTGTAATTGAGCTGTCTAATTATTGGAGATTGGACATTAATAATAAGTCTTCAATCATTGGCCAAGCCTACGAAGTATAATTAAACCGACCCGTTTAATCATCATTGCCTCTTTGTTTGTTTGGGACCAAAAATCCCAACAAACCTCCACATTGGTTCCAAACAAAAAATTTGTACCAATGTTTAGAAGTGTAAGACAACTTCTAAACTTTACCAAAGTGAGCACCTTAGTGCTCATATCTGTAGGGTTATAATATGTATGCATTTCTCAAGTTTAATCAAATTTTGAGATACCACATCTCTAATAAAATGCAGTCTAACATCTATATGTTTAGTGCGTTCATGAAAAACAGGGTTCTAATAAAATGCAGTCTAACATCTATATGTTTAGTACGTTCATGAAAAACAGGGTTCTTACACAAAATGAATAGCTGATTGACTATCAGAATATATAGTCACATTATCATTTAAAACACATAGTTCATTAAGTAAACCTTTAAACCACATAGCTGCTTTAAAGGCTTTAGTAGCAACTATTTATTCAGATTCAGTAGTAGAAAGAACAACAATATGTTGGAGTTGAGATTTCCAACTAACACACGAATCACACAAAGTGAACACATATGATGAAATAGATTTCATACTATCTCTATCTCAACTATAATCAACATCAGTAAAACCCTTTAGTTTTATACCATTAGAATCAGTTTTATATATTAACCCTACATCATGGGTACTTTTCAAATACCTGAGCAGCCATTTCAAAGCTTTCCAATGAGTAGGTCTTGGATTAGACTTGTATCTACTCAAAGTACTAACAGCAAAAGCCAAGTCTGGCCTAGTACTAACCATCAAGTACATCATAGAACTAATCACATTTGAATAGGAAATATTATTCATATATGCAACTTCTTTTTCATTTTTAGGTGATTTTTCTTTAGATAAAACAAAATGATTACCAAGAGGCAAAGATACGAATTTACAATTAAGCATTCCAAACTTTTTCAAAACCTTAAGCACATATAGAGTTTGATATACAATTAAGTAAGAATTAGACATATCTTTATTTATTTCCATGCCAAGAATCCTTGTAGTATTCCCAAGGTCTTTCATATCAAATTCTTTACTTAACTCAATTTTAATATTGTTTACCACTTTCATGTTAGAACCAATCAATAACATGTGTAACAAATACACACAATCATTTGTGTTGTGGGGCTGGTAATAAAAACAATGATCAAACCCACTCTTCTTGAAACCAATTGAAAGAACATACGAATCAAACTTCTTGTACCACTGTCTAGGAAACTGTTTTAAACCGTATAGGGATTTTTTAATAAAACACATATGACCGAGTTTGTTTTTATCTTCAAAACCTTTTAGTTGATACATGAAAATCTTTTCATCAAGGTTACCATCTAGAAAAGCAGTTTTTACATCAAGTTGTTCAAAGTTCTCAATTATAATAAGCAACCAATGCAAGCATGATACGAATAGTGGTATGGTTAACAACAAGCGAAAAAAATCTCATTGTAATCAACCCCTTCTTTCTGTGTGTACCTCTTAGCTACCAACCTAGCCTTATATCTCACAGGTTCAGTCGTAGTTACTCCTCATTTACCTTGTACACCCATTTACATCCCACAATGGATTTATCCTTAGGTTTAAGTACAAATTCTCAAGTTTGATTCTTAGCTAGAGAGCTCATCTCCTCTCTTATAGCACTCACCCACTCCTTAGACTTTTCACATCGTATAGCCTCCTCATAGGTATTGGACTCCATATCCATTAGTTCTTGATAACTAGCATAGGCTATGGTATAGTCAGACATCCTTTGGGGTTCCCTACGAGATCTTCTCTCCCTATCTCTAGCTAATTCATAATCAGCTAAAGGGTTTTGGTCAAAGGGATGGTCTTTCTATCACATCCACATCTCTCTCATTCTCTACAACATGCTGATCTTATTGGTTATCATTCTCCACCTTATTAGGAAAGATGGGTAATGAGATGCTCACTCTCTCCACCTCAACTAGAGATTCATCACTAATGGTTTTTTGCTGTTTTTCACTCTCTAGACAAGGCATCTCTAACTCGTTAAATTTGACATCTCTATGTATGATTATCTTTATACCATTTTGGCTTCTATCCCACAACCTATATTCATTAACTCTCTTAGGGTAGCCTAGAAAGGCACACTTCCTAGATCTAGGTTCAAGTTTTCCTCACTCTGATGAAAAAAACCAGTAGAGCCAAAAGTTTTTAGCATGGTATAATTAGCACATTTATCGTGCCATTTTTCATAAGGACTATCATCATTTAAAGCAGCGAATGGAGTTAAATTAGCCAGGTAGCATGCAGTCATAACAGCTTCACCCCAAAACGATTTAGGCACACCAGAACTCAACATCATATATCTAACCTTATCAAGCAAAGTACGATTCATCCTTTCAGCAACCTCATTCTGTTGAAGAGTGTAAGACACAGTTTTATGTCTAGTAATGCAACACTCATTACATAAATTATCAAAATCAGCATTGCAGAATTCAAAACCATTATCATTACACAAATATTTTATCTTTTTGCCAGTTTGATTCTCTACTTGAACTTTCCAATTTTTAAATTTAATGAAAGTTTCACTTTTATCTTTCAACAGATAAACCCACACACGTCTAGAGAAATCATCAATAATAGACAAAAAAATATTTGTTACTACCAAAAGTGAAATTGCTCACGGGACCCAACATATCTGTATGAATGTATTCTAACACTCTAGATGTCTTGTGTGTGCTAGATGAAAATGATACCCTACAATGTTTTTCAAGCACACAATGATCACAAAATGACATGTCAGACACCTAATCCTTACTAACCACACCCTTATCATTAAAGAACGTAAGTCCCTTAACACTAACACGAGCAAGTCTATTATGCCACTTTTGTGTGTGATCAGTATCAATGGAAGCAATAGTGGAATTTAGACCACCTACCACTTCAGTACACATAATGTAAATGCCATTTTTGCTAACAGCCTTAAAGGCTCTAAGTGCACCTTAATCATTTTTAACATGCCATTGCCAAGCACACCAACAAAACCTATTTCTTCCAAATCTCCCACAGAAATTAAATTTCTACCCATGTGTAGAATGTATCTAACTCCCTTCAGTGTATGCACAAAGACACTATCAAATCTAACAGTTACATCACCAATGCCAATAATGTTATATGCAACATCACCCCATGCAACGACATTCCCATGATTACTTTCGTGCAAATGATCAAACCAATGTTTATTTGATATGATGTGAAAAGATACACCGGAGTCAAGAATTCACTCATCCATATGGCAGTTCATAGACAGGTTAATCTCACTAGGCTCGGAATTCAAAAGCATGTAAACCTCACTAGACTCCTTTCTGGGTGCTACCGTATTTGTCTCATTAATTTGTCTTTGTTTATTATTTTCTTTATAACAGTCACTTTTGAAATGGCTTAATTTGCCACAACCATAGCACTTCTTTCCTTTTTTCCTTACTCCATGACTTAGAACGACTTCTACCATTTCTATTGCCACCACTATTTTGCCCACCTCCACCTCCACTCCTACTCCCACTCCCACTCCCACTCCTTGACTGACGTTTACCCCTCACAAAATGGATCTCGTCATTTTTTTCTCTCATTTTTCTCGAACTTTAACTCACTCTCTCTCTCTCTCCCTCTCCTTACTTTTTAAAGAGTATATGAAAATGTCAGGTGTAAAGGTCTCACTCCCATACTTAATTACATTCTTAACTTCCATATATGAATCAAGAATGACATTTAACAAAATTATAACTTTATTAATTTCAGGGACCGTTTTACTACATTTTGTAATAATTTGCACAAGCTTATTAAAAATATTAAGATTGTCATCCAAATCCCTTGAGGGATCAATTTTAAAGTTAAAATTTTTTTCGAAAAGATGAATTTGGTTTGGAGTGGATTGGATTGGATTAAATAAAGCTATTCTAATTTTTTCCAAAGCTTTTCTATGGAATCAAAATTTTCAACTTTTCGCAAAACAGTGTTTGATAAATGCAATATAATAGAAGTATAAGCAAGTTCATCAGAATCTTTTTTCTGATCCTCAATAACATTTGGACCATAAGAATTATCTATGGCTTTTGAAACCTTTTGCTAAACCAAAATACCTTTCATTTTCTATTGCCAAATAGAAAAATCACATTTACCAGTAAAAACAATCAAGTCAAAACGATGTGTAGACATCTAAACAAATAAGAATATACATCAATAAGAACCTCAAGATAATCACGTAGAAAAATTTAAACGCCTCAATATACACTATTTTACATTCCCATAATTTCGTGAGATTCGCGATCTCAGATCAAGAGAATTGTCAAACGGGTAAAGTCTAGGTGATACTTCTAAATAATAACAATAATGAACAGAAAACAAAGTATCGCAAATAATTAGCACCAAAACAAAAGCTAATGCAAGTCACAAAAATGGGCATGTGAATTCCTAGCAACATGCAATGTTTACCCCACACGGTAATCCAAACCCAATGGCCAACCCAGACGATGGCCTGCTATTATAGAAATTTAACAAGGATAAGCCAACTTACAGGAGCAAACCAATATGACGATCCGTAATATTGGAGAGATGGGAATTTATTTATTTTATTCTTACTTTTGCAGATTTAGATTTCAGCATATTTGGAGCAGAAAGATGACACAAAACTCGAATCCAAAATGTCAAAGAAAAACACTGATGTCCAAATAATTCATCTGCAGTCAATAAAATAAAAAATCAAAACCGCATAACAAGTTATTTCAACCCCAAAAAATTAATTTCAGAAAATAAAAATAATTTTTTGGCCAAAAAAAGTCTACTGCCGATCGTCCGCCAATCATAGTCGGTTGTCTGCCAGTCATCCACCGTTGTTGCTTCAAGTTCCAGTCCAAATATGTTCTCAAAACAACCAACCACGCTCTAATACCAATTTGTTGGATAGTAAACCTAAAGCACCAAGATCAATAAGATTATTGAATATAGAGAAACAAATAACAAATGGACAATATTAAAAGCATAAATGAAAATCTTCAATCTTCAATCAACGTAACAACAATGGTGAGTGAAAGAAGCTCAGATTAGCTATTCTCCAACAATGGTAATACCACAAATCTTGGCCAAAGCACTTTCCTAAATAACCCACTATATTCTACACAAAAGGGAATGCTATTCTCTACAAAGAAGAAGAAATATGAGGGACAGAAATAAGGTCAGCAGGCGCAGCACACAGAGACGCGAAAAAGGCAAGAAATGAAACAACTTTTGGTCTACGTATTCTCTGTTTTCTTTCTCTCACAGCACACTTAGCAATTAATTAGGGTCAGCCACCGTATATATTTACACCATAAGTAATTACCATATATAGATATTGCAAGCCAAGAACCGACTTAAGAGCCCTAATATAAATGGGTTATCAATTAACCAAGCAACCAGGTCGTGGCCCATTACTTAATGTTAAGTACAAAGTGCTTTGACTCGTCTTGGTAATTGGGCTGTCTAATTGTTGGAGATTGGGCATTAATAATAAGTCTTCGATTATTGGCCAAGCCTACGAAGTATAATTAAACCGACCCGTTTAATCATCATTGCCTCTTTGTTTGTTTGGGACCAAAAATCCCATAAGCATGCTTAAAAGTAAATCAAAGCATTGAAAACTTAGACACCCAATTTACCTTATGAACCCAAAAAGGAGAAACATCAAAGACATTCGAACATGCATATGTATTGATCACAAAAAAATATACAATAAAATGTGTTATAAAAGAGTTTTGTCGACTCTCACTCTCTTGTATCTATTTTCAATAAGACAATTAGTTAGACGTTCATACAAAACTCATTGAGCTTTTTTTAAACCATAAAGAGTTTTTTCAAGTTTATACACATTGTTTGGAAAATGGGAATTTATAAAACATTTAGGTTCTTCAATATAAACTTCCTCATTAAGATAGCCATTCAAAAATACACGTAACAATCTATTTAAAATAATTTAAATTTCATTTGACAAATAGAAAGTAAAAGTCTTATAGACTCTAATTTGGCAACAAGAGCAAAAGTTTCTTCGAAATCTAATCTTTCGATTTGAGAATATCCTTTTGGCTACTAAGCGGGCTTTATTTCTAAGTAAAGTTCCATGTTCATCGGACTTCTTTTTGTAAACCCACTTAGTTCTTAATACATTTATATTATTTGGTCGAGGGACTAATTTACAAACCATATTTCTTTCAAATTGGTTAAGTTCATCTTACATGGCTAACACCCATGATTCATCTTATGGAGCTTATTTCACATTTTTTGGTTCAATATGAGAAATATAACAACATGATTTATCTCATTTGCAGCTTGCCTTCGAGTCACCATACAGTTATCCCAATTTTCAATGGCATTAGATATGGGGTGTGCTTTTTTTTATATAGGTAGGTGGTTGCCTTCGGATGCTCTGTTCTTCCAAAGTGTGTGTAATATCACCTATAATATTGTTCTGTTCAGTTGCATCAGTTTTGGCAACATATCTAGGAATATTCTGACTCCCATAAGTGTTTTCCTCAATGTTCTGGTGTTCGTCTGTTGCCACAAATTTTTTTGTTATGGTTTGAATTACTTGTTCATGTGAATACTCAGCAGAGTCATTAATATCATCCACTACAACATTAATTGATTCAATTATGTTTTGAGTACGCATATCGTAGATCCGGTAAGCACGACTATTTTCAGAATATCCCAAAAATACCTCTTCATCACTCTTTGGATCCATCTTTCCTATTTTTTCTTGATCATTTAGAATATAACACGTACTACTAAAAGTGTGAAAATACTTAGGTTAAACGTAATAAGCAGTATTAACTGCATTAGCCTACAATTTACAGGTAATTTTTTACTATTTAACGTCACCCTGGCCATTTTTTTGTAGAGTTCTATTCTTTCTTTCAACTACCCCATTCTATTCTAGTGTCTTATGGGCTGAATATTTATGAAACATACCATTCTTTTCACAAAAGTCAAAAGCTACTATTTTCAAATTCTTTACCATGGTCACTCAAAATCTACCAATTTTTAGTCCGTTGTTAGCCTTTTCATTTGTCAGTTTAGCATACATAATTTTGAATCTTTCAAATGTGTCCAATTTGTCTCTTAAGAAGCTAACCCAGATATATCTAGAGAAGTCATCAATACACACAAGAAGGTACATTTTTTCACCAATGCTTTTGACTTGTATAGGTCCCATTAGATCCATATGTATTAGTTCAAGGACATTTGAGATGGCCAGATAGTGATATTTATGTGATCCTCGAGTTTGCTTATCAAGCTGACATGGGCCACATATACATTCAGGTTTGTCTTTCAATTTTGGTATTCGTCTTACTATGTTCGTTACCTTGACTTAATCTTACTAGGTCTTTGCAATTAAGGTGCCCCAATAGTTGATGCCATAGTTTTGTGGAATATGTATTAGCTACAAGACATGAAAGATTATGATAAAGTAAATAGCATCTATCACTAGCTATAGTTCTTGTCAACACGCAAATATCTTTATTGTTTACAACTGTCATCATCAAAAATTTGCACCACACCGATTAGATTGGCTTTTAGGTCTTCAACGAGAAGAACACTATGTTAATGGTGGTGAGCATTTGATTATTATAAACACAGTTCCAATTACTTTACCTTTTACACCATCACCAAATGTGACGGTTCGACTCCCAAAATAATTTTTAAAGTCAATCAAGAATGATCGATTTTCTGTCATATGCTTAGAGCATCCAAAGATACCATGAAATAGATATAAACACATGGAATGACACATCAATCACATAACAGTTCAAGTCAGTTTTCTTCAACCATATTTGTTGGTTTTTAGGTTGACTTCTTTTATTCGGTAGAAGATTTCTCAAGTACATCTTAGTTCTTCAAATAGTTTTCTTGTACTTTATGTACTTAGTTGAATAATTTGAGATGTTAGCATGCTTTTGTTCTATCGTACCACATTTTGGACAAGTAGATATCGGAACATTATCTGGAACGTCATAGACTATTTCTGTTCTTCATTTGACAAACGTGATTCTCTTTGCTTTCTTGTCTTTCCTATGCTAAATATATCCTAATCCATGTCTTTTATTGGTGGTTCTTCTATAGCTCAGCACCTCGTTCAGCCGAGCAGCTCCAATGGTTAATAGTTTGTTTGTTTCCCTACTTTGTTTCAATTCTACCTGCAAAAATTACAAAATTATTTATTTTTATCAACCAACAATATTTCAAAATGAGTTATTTTATCATTAAATCAACTTTGTTCTTTATTGGACACAATAGTCAAATTCTTTAATTTGGCCCATATGTCATAAACTCCAACGTTCGACTCCCTGTCATAACGTTCATGAAATGATTAGATAATTTAGCTCCAATTTATATTCATGGCCTTTTTACCAAATGTTTGTTTTTATATTATTAGCACATTCAAAGGCAATGTGACCATATTTTTTACAATGTATGACATTGGATATGATTTTATATTCACTTTGGAGATTTAGATGAATTCTGTCTATTTTTGTCAGGATATTTCTTTCTGTACGATCCCTAATTTTTTGTTGATTTAAATCTTTGAGCCCGTTTAAAAAATTTGCTAGGTAACTAGAGCAATATCAATGTCTAAATCACTTTCATCACATCACATTCATCTTTTTCTTCCTAAACTCGAAATGCTATGCCTTCAGCTTTTTCTTTTTTTCTTGTACTAAGGTTTAATTCATAAGTCATTAATGACCCAACCAACTCTTTAATTCTGATCTCATCTATGTCTTTTCTTTCTTCATTTGTGTTTATCTTGGAGTGAAACCTATTTGGAAAAGACCGCATGACCTTTCTAACCAATTTTGATTATGAATATTTTTCTCCATGGCATGTGCTTGATTTGATATGTCACACTGCCAGGCATAAAAATCATTGGATGCTTCATCGTCCTTCATGGGTGGGTTTTCGAATTCTATGGTAATTAAGCATTTGTAGTTTAGAAGATTTCACCTTGGAAGTTCCTTCATGTACGATTTGTAGGATCTCCCAAATTTCCTTTGCTACCCTACAATTTGATATTAGCTTGAATTGAGTAGCATCAACAAATAAAAAATAGAATTCAAGACTTTGCTATTTCAGCTAGCATTATTGAAATCAACAATTACCCATTCTTCAGAAGGTTTTTCTCTTTCTATATTATTTTCAATTAGAGTTGGAAGACTATAACCTCTAATGATAGAATGACATGATTTTTCATCTAGAGCTTGAATTGAACAGTCATATAGATTTTTCAATAATTATAATTCGTTCCATCCAAGACTGGTGGTCGAAAAGAGGCACCATCCATACCTAGATTCATAGGATCTCACTTTCTAAAAGTGAACCCGCTCTGATACCAGTTGTTAGTTTTAAACCTACGTAACAAACAACTTAGAAGGTGAAGTTGAATAGGTAGTTATTGAAATTATGCGAAAGCTGACAATTTTTTTTAAAGAGAAATAGTTCACACGGAAGTTCATTTTAATGTTCTGATGTTGGTAGAAATATGTTGAACGTTAGGACATTACAATGAACGTTTCGCATAGTTCGAGAAAAATAACAAAAATAGAGATTAAAGCAGTAAATAATAATAGATATATCATGGTAAACTCCTAAGGGAACCATCTACGAGCCCTCCATGCCACGGGTAAATAAATCTACTATTTTAGACCTAGTTACACACGTCTCAGCCTTTTTAAAATTATAATTTTAGACTTAATCTAAAACTTTATCAACAATTTAAAAAAAGTAAAACATAGTTAAATAAGAACAATAAAACTCACATGTTTTAAATCTTCTTAACTAGTCCAAGAATGCAGTCAAGCTCCTCGATCTTGATCTTGGTTCATTCCATGAATGTACCCGAATCGACTCCACAAATCAAAATAAGGACCATGTTCTTATCTTTCTGCCAAAATGCCGTTCTCTCTCACAGTGATTTCTACAATGCTCAGTTTGTTAGAGGCTTTCACAAAAATAGAATTTTTGATCGGACTAGGACTTTTAAATATTTCTTTGGAATGCACAACTAATAGATTATTTTCTCATAGATATGCTTGAGTATCTTTGATTTCAAAGTCCATGGAATTCTTGGTTCTTCACTTGTCTTATTCATATAAAAGAAAAATTTATCTAAACTCAATGACTTAGTTATTATCTTATTTGTTGATAAGGTAGACTAAGGATGGTGTATGTAATCAAGACTTGTAAAGACTCTGATTGACATTTTGTTAAGTGATTGACTTTTATGGATTCCATTACATTTTATTGACTTTTTATAGATTTTAATAGACTTTCATAGACACTTGAATGACTTTTATAGACTTTCACATACTTTTATAGGTTTTTATAGACTTTTATTTTTTTAATTAAAAATCTTGGATATTAAAATATAGTGTCCCACAGTTAAAAAAATTGTCGTAGGAGAAAATTATAGCATTAATTTACTTAAGATCATAAAAAACATTGAATTTATAATGTTTTATTTTTATTTGTTGCAAGAATATTTGTTGTAAGTAAACTACGTTAGAAGTTAATGACATAAATACATAGACTCAAAGTAATTGAAATAATGGAAGTAATATCAAAATAACTTTACGGAAAAAAAAAACACCCATACTCATCAAGATAAATAGAAAAAATAAGAATGAAAATAAGAATAAAAAATATAATAATAAAAGATAATTTTTAACGTGATGAAATTTATTAATAAATTAAAAGCAACTATTATAAAAGAATTTAATTATAAATTTATCTCTTTTTTAACGAAAAATAAAAAATGATGAAAATGAAGAAAGAGAAAAAAAATGGTTGCGAGAATATTGAACAAAAAATTACACTGAAGAGAGAATAAAAGTATACTTATATATTTCATAAATATAGTTGGTAATTGATCATGTGTCTATGGTTCATAGAAGGAAAAAGAAGAAATAGAGAACAATGGTTAGAGAAATATTGAAAAAAGAAAAAAAATTACATTGAAGAAAGAGAAAAAATATTGATATTGACTTTAAAGTTCATAAAAAGAAAAAGAAAAGAGAAATATTGCATAAAAGAAAAAAATATAGGATGAAAGACTTTATTTTTCAAAGGTCTTTCAAAATCTTGGGGATGAATGTAAGAGAAATCGTCGTATCTTTTATTTATAACTTATGCTTTAAAGTTAGTACATAGAAAATTTTATAAAAAGTTAATTAAAAGTTATTGATATTTTGAATATCCCTAAATTTCGTAGAATTTTAAAAAGTTTGAATTAAATAATGCGTGACTTTTAAATATTTTTTAAAAGTCTATATTGGATACCCAAGACTTTTATAAATTTTAAAAAGTCCATATTAAATACATCTAAACTTTTAAATTCTATTAAAGTTTTTAAAAGTCTTAATTAAATACACCTCCTGAGTCCTTAAGTTTAAAAACAAGTCTTTTGAAAGATAGGGTGAGTTAAAACACAAGAATTAAATATGATAATAATTTAGTTAAATATTTTCATTTAAGTAGAGAAGAAAAAAGATAATATTTCAATATGTTATCTACTTAAAACTCATTTTATATAGAATGCTCAAAATACAATTAAGTTAATAACTTATTTATCTAATAAATGACAAGAGTTTTAGAGCAACTAAGTTTTCAAACAGATAATTTAAGAATAATGCTGCATGAACATCAAGTTGGACATAAAGTTAGACCATCATGTATAAAATGTCAACTATGTCCTTTGTAAAAACATAATTCAAATTTCTATTTATGTCTTTTCAAAGGACAGATTTGACATTTTACACATGATAGTCTAACTTTATGTCTAAGTTATTGTTCATCTAGCATTTTCCATAATTTAAAGGGGATAATAATATCATGCAGATCTCTATTCAAATATTAGATAAGATTCACTACTAAATATATTAACTTACTTCAAAACGAATTTAATTAAAAATAATAGTTAAGGACGCCAATAAAAAATACAGATTCTCTAACAAAATGTTTTGAGGATTACAAAGGCATTGAGACTCAGTCAACCTTAAACTAAAAAGGACATAACAGAAGTATAAACAAACAAACATTGTTTTAGTCATCTTTAATGTTTTAAGAATGGAGTCTTAAGCACTGTTTAGACTTTCACGCGACTCCAAGATTGAAATTGAGTCGCACAACCCCTTATTGGAATAAAGATCGTTTATTGGGTAAATTTAATAAATAACTACTCAACTAATTTTGGGTTACTATTTACTCACTCAACTTGAAAAGATATCCAAACGCTCACTCAACTTCTTAAATAGTTTATCATCCATCATTCATTGAAAAAATGTTAGTCTAAGTAGATGGAAATTGCTAAATTGCGAACACAAAGCTGATGTGGCATAATTAAATCGTTGACATTATCTACGTAACTAAATCGCAATAGCCAAACACGCTTTTAGCTTGTTTTAAAAAATAAATCTCCAACTTTGAAAAAATGTCTTTAACTTGGAGAAATATTTTTTTAAAGCAGTCTAAAGGCGTGTTTTCCTATTGCGATTTAATTATATAGACGATTTTAATGATTTAATTAAAATTGAAGTTTGAAGTTTGGAGGAATTGCTTTTGGTCAGACACTTGCAAACTAGAAATTGAAGAGTTATGCCGGATTGTGATCCAATTGGGCATTTTATTTATTAATTTATTTAAATTACGAATGAATGTCAATTATATAAAATGCCATATACATCATTTTAGGTATTGAACTGTCATGCATGGTAGATAATATTTATTTATTTTTTCTTTTTAATTTGTTTAGCTAAAGACAAGATAAATATTATTATTGACAGTTAAACTACTTTTAAAATTGGTTAGAAAATTGTTAATTAATAAAATCCAAATAGTATAAAAATATTAAGTGAGTGATGGTACATTTTTTAACGTACCCACAGCCTCCCCCATTAGTCCATTAGTAAAAATATATGTATGCCTTATGCTAATAATTTTATATTGGCATTTCTATAGGAGGGCTACACTATTTCTTTTACTTGATTGAACCTGAATTAAGTGGCTTTTTTATTAAGTGCAAACTAATTATATTGGCCCTATAGGTAATGTAATTAATTAGCCACTTAAGAAATTATCAATATGGATATTTTACACTTAAATCAAAAATATCATGTAGACTTTCTATGGAATATCTAGGTGACGTCATTGATGGACAAATATAAGCGACACCAAATTAATATTGCATGAGATGCTATAATATATTGAATTTGAGGGAGGATCACAGCCTAGCAATAAATCACATAATCTTCTCATATAGAGAAATATGTTTAAGATTTTGGAGTTTTAGGTAATCGCCATATTATAGTTGTATTTGATCTACTTGTGAACTCTTCATGCATCATATATGAAAATTTACTAGTAACTCATTTTGACAATGTTATTTTACTTCAGAAAAAATGTCGAACCTTAGAATGTCGAGTGTCCTATACAAGAACCAACCATTAAGGGATAGTTAGATTAATTCGAAACGAAACTTGTTGATTGTTTTCACTGCTGAGAAGCATAAGTTTGTGCTAATTAAACCCTGTCCCGAAAAACCAACTGAGGAGTCCAAAACTGAACATATGGCTACATATAATAAGTGGCTCCAATATGATGAGATGGTCCGCTGCTACATCCCGACTTCCATGTCGAATGTGTTGAAGCAGAAACATCAAAATATGGACACACGCTACTTAGATTATGAAAATGCTTTAGAAAATGTTTGGACACCGAGGTCGCCAAGCTCGACAGGCTGCTAAGTCCATCGTGAACATGCGTATGAAACCAGACCATGAGAGATCATATGCTTGAATTCACTAGTCAGTTTAAGGTGACTGAGGTTTTAGGGGTTGAAATCAAATAGAAGACGTATGTTGAGATATATTTAGAGACTCTCCCTGAGATGTTATCACAGTTCAATGTTAATTATAATATGAACAAAATGAATATGTCCCTAATCGAGCTGATGAATGAGCTCCAAAATACAGAAATTGTTCTAAAGACCAAAAGTGGTGATGCTTTTGTTGTTTCTTCCACCAGACCATCTTTTTCCAGGCCAAAAGGCAATGGAGATAACAAGAAGAAGAAGTCCAACAAGAAGGGCCCACATCATCTGGACAAGAAAGTGGAGACGAATAGAAATCCTAAGGAGAAGTGCTTTTTTGTTGTGGCCATAAAGTTCATTGCAAGAGGAACTATTTAGAATACCTAGCTTCCAAAAAGCAAGTTAATAGTGTTCTATCCTATATTGAGTTATGCTTAGTGGTTGATTCTATTGATATCAGGATAGTAGATTTTGGAGCCACTAACCATATTTACAATTCATTGCATGGGTTCCAGGTAACTAAGATGCTCAGTGAAGGAGAGTTCACCCTCAGGGGTTGCAATGGAGTGCTAGTGTTTGCTAGAGCCATTGGATCTATTTTCCTATGTTTCCAGCACAATAAACATTTACATTTAATTTTTATTTATTTTACTCTAGATTTTAAATGGAATTTAATTTTCGTAGCTCAATTACTTGAGCATGGATATTCAGTTGTTTTTGTACAGTTTGCGCTAGATGTTAAATTGAATAATGCTCTTATTTGTCGTGGATAATATTAGTTAACACTTTGTATATTTTAAATTGTGTTGTTGGCTCTATGAATAATATCATTGCATCTAAAAAATGCATAAAGTTGTCTCCCACTAATGAGACTTATTTGTGGTACCTTGGACTTGGTCACATTAACCTTAATAGAATTCAAAGTTTGGTAAGGGATTGTCCTTTAAGTGAATTAAAGGTAGAATCCTTGCTAGTTTTTGAATCTTGTTTGGGGGATAAGATGACCAAGAGACCATTTACATCTAAATGACATAGGGCCAAAGAAGTCTTAGAAATAGCGCACTCTCGTGTAACACAAGCCTTGCCCACGAGATGGCTCATAGCTAGTGGCCCTGCCTGGTCACTTTTGAGACCGTTGGGACCCCCAAAGGTCTCAAAAGTGATAGTTTAAGTCCCTCAAATTTTTTTTTCCAAAATGGGCAGATTTTTGGGCTTATTTATACCCCCTTCAATACACATTTTTTCACAACTATCAATTTACTCAATCTCAAATATATACAATCTCTATATTAGTTTATTATTGTCTAATCTATGATTTTATTGTCACCAAATTTGCTTATTTTATTGGCATATTTCTTCTGTCCAATTATTATATACATTGTCTATATTCTAATTTATAACACCTTTCATCTTTATTCAAAATGACTTACAATCAAACATCGAGTCAGCAAAGTGATGATGATTTCAGTGGTCTTAATAATATTCCAATTCATGCTGATCTTAGTGATAATTATGGAAGTACGGATCCAATTTATTTGGATGATATCCAAGAAGAATTTGAAACACAATTGGATAATCAGGCACAACTCCGGTTTGGATATGCTAGTTCCACTTCCAGTTCTACTCCCAATCTAAACAATTGGATATATTCATAAATAACATGCATCGCGAAGGCATGAAGCAGTTGGTAGCAAGTGGTGATTTTCCACTTGGCTTAGTGGAAAGTGTTCATTTCACCAACTTCATACAAATGTTTCTTCAACCACGGTAATAATCTTATTCTAGAAATACTCTTCGTTGAGACACTATTGTTTTATTTCATAAAAAGAAAGAAAATATTATACATTATATAAATAATTATACCAGTATTTTATCTTTTACTTTAAACTTATGGTCCAGTAAGAACCACATAGGAATATATTGCTCTCACTGCACACTACATTGATAAACATTGGTGCATGCATAAAAAAAATAGTTGCATTTAGAATAATTGACCTACCCTCATAACAGCAATAATAACTTTCATGTTTTAATGGGTATTATACATGAATATAATTGTGAAAATAGGATCCATAGTTTTACGTTTGATAATGCTACGCCCAATAATACTGTAATGGGAAATTTGCATTTTTCATCCCCAACATTTCCAACATGTTACTAATTTGTCTCCAACCAATTTTTATAGCACCAGACAATATCAACCTTTCAATTAATTACAAATCACGTCCTTAATGACAGATAATGATAGGTTTTCCATCTTCTTTAAATAAAAAAATAAAAGAAACCTAAATTCTTGAATGATTTCAGACGCAAAATTGCAAACCCATTGACACTCCGATTGGAAAGTGTGATGCCTTATGCCTGGACATGTGTACTAAGACTGCAGAAGAGAAAGAAAAGATGGCCCGACTTCTCTATGCTAGTGTTATGGGTAGCCTGATGTACACTATGATGTGTACTCAGCCTGGCATTTTTTATGCAATTGGGTTAGTTAGTAAATTCCAGTCGAATCTTAATCTTGCTCATTGGAAAGCAGTGAAACAGATACTTCGATACCTTAGAGGGACAATTGATTAAATGCTTTGCTATCAATCATCAGATTTTTTATTGATTAGCTATAGTGACGTTGATTAGGAAATCGAATTAGTTGAGCAGAAATTGACATCTGGTCATGCTTTCTTGCTTCATGATGGCACCATATCCTGGAGTAGCAAGAAACAAGCTTGTATAGCTTTATCAACCATAGAGTCGGAGTACGTTGCTTGCTTTGTCATAGTCCAAGAAGTTGTTTGGTTGAAGAGGGTCCTTCAAGAGCTTGGCGTTGTCGCACAACCTTCATAGCCTATTACCATATATTGCAATAGCATGGCATCTCTTGCCTATGTTATAGATCCCAAATACCATGTGAAATTTCTAAAACCTAGATTAATTAAATTAAAAATAAATTTTAATCTTAATTAAACAAGCAGTGGACAGAACATAGTTAGAACTGGCAAGATATAGAGATAACAGTTCTGACTCGCACAACCGTGTTCGTTTACCTAATCTTGACAAGTTCAGAAATTAAAGGATTAAATACGAACACAAGATGTAACGTGGTAAACCCCTAAGGGAAACATCCATGGGCCCCCATGCTATGGGTAAAAACAATCCACTAATAATCTTGTTCAAAAATACAATAGTATCGGTTTTTGTAATTTCGCAAAATTAACAAAATAACAATCAAAAGAAAACAAATAAATTTCCTGTGATACTTCTTCTTCTGACTTGTTGATGAAGTGGAATCAAACCCACCAGTCTTGACTTTATCACCACTTCCCTATTGTACTTGACCGCAACCACCACTTGGATTAAGAACCCTCGTTCTTAACTTCACGCCAATTAGCTTGAACAAGATATGTAATTGTTTGTTAAGCACCAATAAGTTCTTGATTCTTCAATAAGTTTGAAGAAAACCTTTTTTCTTTGAAAGTTGAATCAATGAATCATCGAACCTTGTTTTCCACCAATGAAGTCGGCCGGTTTTGCTTAGAGAATCAAGACCAAAAATTATATTTCAAAAACACTTCTTCCTTATTGATTTCCACTCTTACTTATAGTTAAAATAGAAATCAATTTAGGAATTATTTCTTACCTAAAAATATGCAACAAGAATGGTAAGAAAATTAGTATGAAAGAATATAGAAAGATATTCTTAGATTTGTAAAAGGAAAGAATTTAGGAAACTAAATATTTCCTTCCTAAACAAATCTAGAAGAATAAGAAAAGATTTTTTAACCTACAAAACAGCTGTCAATAATATTCATGAGGTCAGAATATATCAATTATAGAAACATAATAAAATCGCAGCTTTTACTGATCTGGAAAAAATAAACCGCTTATCAACCCAGTCAGTCAGAAATGGCGTTAACCAGACCAGTCAAAAACGTAAACGTTGACATGCTCTTTTATCATTAAAAATCAGTTATATTCATTAAATTAGCCAAGATATAAAAAGTGAAAAATATGACACATATTTTTCCAACAATCTCCCCATTTAGCGTTGCTTAATTACAAACACATAACTATCGGATTTTTAATGTAAGTGTGATGTGTGTGAATAAGTAAAGAACCCATGAGCATCAACATACAAAGGTTATGGCTCCTCCTTAGTGTGTAAACCAAGAACTCATGCAAAGAAGTTAACCACATATGCAAATACCACACACAATAGCCATAACTTTAATATTGCTCCCCCTTAACAAGATATTATCTAAGTGTAATGATCAACTACCATAAACCTAAAAATACTACTATTAAAGTTTAACCAACAAAGTGTCCAAAGTAAGAAAAACCTAACAACCACACAAATTAAAAATTACTACTACTCCCCCTTTTGTAAGAGGAACGCCAAATGAAGAGAAAAAACAAAAGTAAAGCAATGTTTGAAGAAAAATAAAGCAGAATTTAAGAGTTAAAAATAGTCATCGATAGCCAAATAGTTAGAAGGTTAAAAGTTAGAACTGAGAATAGTTAGTGCCGGGAAGATCTGTGCTTCTTTGTACCGGATGCAGATGCATTTACAAATCTCCTGCGAGCATGGGTATCAGAAGGAGTATCAGCTGGAGGATCATCAGCGCGAGGTGCAGTAGTCGGGGCAGCAGTTGTCTCAACAACTGGATCAGAAGTCAGAATCTCTATTGGATCTTCAGGATGTGCAGAGAATTCTGGAGTAACAATACGGTATGTAGACTTTATATGATCATTGCCCAGATATTCCAGTTTACCCAACACCCTACGCATGAAAGTAAATTTATAAAAAAAAAAACCATTGGTTAAGGCAAAATTTGATCTACCTGTGTTCGAACCAACCCCAATGAGTTTCTAGTACATCCAGACGTCCAGAATGGTTCAACGAGGATAGAAAGTGCCTGGGAACTCGGTGAGTGGGATACGGCACGCTACCCAAATTTGTAAACTCATGAACACCTAGCGTTGGAATATCCTCAGAGAATCGGTCTGAATCCATGGCAGGCACTTCTTGATGAACCAAAAAGTGATAGATCAGAGCTGGATGTGGTAGCCTGTACTGCTTGGCCCTCCTCGGCCCTTCATAAACAATTCTATCAAAAACTATATCAACTGGCATCCTCATCCCTAACTTGTATAGCATAACAGCCATGTCCCCCAAAATGTCAGATCGATGAGTTAATGGATCAATATTGTTGATAAGAATCTGATGAAGAATTTTGTATTTGGGCAGTAGCCGAGAAACAGTCAGTTCTCCTGATTCTGGCCAGGTAGAACCAGTCATTTCTTACGCAATGTTGTCCTTGGTCAATTCTTCATCACTTGTGACAGCCACAGTAGTCACCCTAAGCCAGTCTCTGAGAGAGTTAGGACTGAAAGTAACATGTCTTCCTCGGACATAAACCTGCCACCTGAATTCATTTCCAGCCTTCGCCAGATTCTTTGGAACATTGGCCATAAATTCCTTGACCAGAGTTTCATTGAACGGCCCAGAAAAACTCAACAGATTAAGTAAGTTGTGAAAATCAACAATTTCAACTAAACCAAACGAACTAAATTCGGCAATTGCTACCTTGCACTCAATGATGAACTTACGGTAGATTGTAAATGACAGAAACAAACTCTCAGCACTCTCCGATAGAAAACAGTAATTGATGAGGTTAACAGGGTGTCTACCTCTAGTTAATGTGTCAAGTCTGAACATTTGAGGGTCTGAACTAGGAGTAGGCAGTACTCTGTAGGCACCCTCTGAGGTAGTGGTAGGCCTGTTCTAACCAGCAGGTGTAGGCTTTTCAGCAACATCAGCAATTTTACCTTTTCCTTTCTCAGCCCTTGTGGCCCTTTTCGTTGGAGGGGGTGTAGGAGTAGATTCTGAAGATTCATCAAGAGCAACATCAAAATCAGAATCTGATTTTTGAGAATGGGGCTTACTTGAACCTTCTACGAATGGGAGAGGCTGTTCAGACTCCTCATCACCAGCCCCTTCATCCTCACGAACTTCATCTTCAATTTTAGCATTGTCAGACCCACTGTTACCCACTGCATTGTCAGACTCACTGTCACCCGCAGATTCATCATCCTCATCTCCTTCTTTATCTATGTCTTGAGCACTTAAGCTAACTTTCTTGCTCAGATAGGTGATTGGGTCGTTAGATGTTGGACGGGGCTGTGTTTTAGAATAGCTGACCGGTGGTTGATATGCAACAATGTCCGTCAATTTTTTCAGCCTGAGATGTAGCTACCGCTGGAGAAGTGTCCGGGTCTGAACTTGAGGGTTCTCGTCTTCTTGCACTTCGCCGGAGAGTCCTTGTCGGCGACATTTGTGGCCCCATCGCAGTCTCAGTAACAGACACCGAAGTAACAATGTCCTTTGACGAATTTCCTAGATGTTTCTTCGATTTTGGCATTTTAGTCTTCACCATTGTTTGAATTTGAGAAAGAAAACTCAACACACTTTCGAAGTCAAGTATAAGGGGCTTCGGAGTTAGGAAATCGAAAATTAAGTGTGAGGAGATAAAGAAGGAAATCCTAAATCATGGTTTAATAGGAGAAATTTTTCAGAATTGCACAAGGAGGGAACCATTAATTTGGGACGTGTGGAAAGCAGTTACCAAAAATAAACTGATTAATGGCAGTTATTGACAAAGAAATCTTCATTAATCTGATAAGTCAAATTTGGATTGAACCGCATAGAATGCCAATTAATGCAAAACGGAATTTTTTAAGATAGGTAAAACAATTTATTATACAGTAAAAAAAATTGGATTCCATAAACTAAAAAATCATCCAGATTTTTCTCAGTTAGAGCTGATTGTGCTGCCAAAATTAGACTGTTGATTGAAAATTCTACGAAAATGCCCACACAAGCTAATCACACAAAAATAATGAAAATATTTTATGAGATAAAATTGAATCGTTTATTTATGGGCAAATTTTATAGTCTACAAATTATACAATCAGTCCAAAAATATCAAAATCAACCGAAATCTTCCAATCAGATATATACGCATAATTAAATTCAATTAATTGGTCAGATTTATAACGTGAGTGTGTGATATGACATACTGGACTAATCAATCATAACCAGACCCACTAAGCCAAATTGAACCTTGTCAACCACATCAGTAGTGAGGTGTATTTCAAACCAATCATCATCTGAACATATCTCTTTAAAAAATTTGTACGTGCCAGACAGGAGTGCCATAGCAATTTTTTCTTTTGAGTACTCATAGAGTTGACTTTATTTGTATATATATATATTCCTTTTTTTTTGTCAAAGCACTGAATTTTTAAGATCATGGAGTTGACTTTCTCACAGCCATAAAGGTAGTCATTTTCTACATGATTTATGTTCATTATCAAGGACGGCTGCACACATCTATGGTGGTAGCCCTCTCCTCCATGAAATTGTCTATTTAACACAACAACATACTATAGTGCCGAGAGGTATAGATACTGACCATAGGTCACAACAAAGTACGAAACTACTTTAAAGATAACAATCTAGTTAGTAGTAAGGTACAATCAAACAAGTCAATATGTTCTCAAAGTGTGCTTATCTGAGCATATTTTACCATAAGTATAATGAGCATACCATACTGATTGGTTAATCCAAGTAAATCTCAAAATTCATAGACCAATCATACATTTATATCATATGCTATTTGCAAGAAAATCCATTCTTCTCCCTCTTTTTTTTTTTTTTAAATAATAAAAAAATAAAAAATAAGCAAATGCAAACAAACACACATGATAAAATCAAACAAAAAGAAAAACACTACTTCTAAATTTTTTTTCTTTTCTTTTTTTTAATAAAAAACTAATGCATCAAGCAAATGCCCACGGCCTTCTGTAGAGTCTCAAATCTAGCAGAATCTAAGGCTTTGGTAAACAAATCAGCCAACTGATACTCAGTATGAATATGTTCCAAAGTAATAACTTTTTCTTCGACCAAATCTCTAATAAAATGATGTCTAATATCAATATGTTTGGTCCTAAAGTGCTGAACAGGATTTTTAGAAATATTGATAGCACTAGTGTTATCACAGAATATAGTAACAGAGTCTTAATCAATACCATAATCACATAGCATTTGTTTCATCCAAAGTAGCTGAGTGCAACAACTACCCACTGCAATATACTCTGCTTCTGCAGTAGATAAGGAAATAGAGTTTTGTTTCTTACTTAACCATGCAATGGGATTGTTACCAATGTAGAAACATCTTCCACTCGTGCTTTTCCTATCATCCATGTTTCCAGCGCAATCAACATCAGTGTATCCTGCAAGATGAGAGTCAGTATCATTAGTATACCATAAACCATAATTAGAAGTACAGTTAATATAACGAATAATTCGCTTCACTGCCACAAGATATGATTCTTTTGGTTTAGCTTGATAACGTGCACAAACTCCAACACTGAATAATATGTCAGGACGGCTTGCGAGATATAGCAAGCTGCCTATCATGCTTCTGTACAAGCTAAAGTCAACCTCCTTTCCCTAGTCGTCTCTGGAAATTTTCAAGGACGTGGCCATGGGAGTTCTGACTGACTTGGTCTGTTTAAGGCCGAACTTCTTCACCAGATTTTTAGCATATTTGGCCTGTAAGATAAAAATCTGTGATCCAACCTATTTGATCTGCAAACCTAAAAAGAAATTTAGTTCACCAACCATACTCATTTCGAATTCATTTTGCATAAGTGTAGCAAATTCCTTGGATTTTGTTTTTAGTGAAGAACCAAACACAATATCATCGACGTAGATTTGTGCAACAATTAATCCAGTTTTAAAATGTTTGATGAATAACATTTTGTCAGCTCCTCCTCTCTTGTATCCCTATTCCAACAAGAACATGGTTAATCGTTTATACCAAGCTCGTGGGGCTTGCTTTAGTCCGTACAGAGCCTTTTTTAGTCTGAACACATGATCGGGAGAATAGGGATTAACAAATCCCTTAGGCTGCTCAACATAGACTTCTTCATTAAGAATTCTATTCAGAAAGGCACTTTTGACATCTATTTGGTACAGCTTGAACCTCATTTGACATGCCACTGATAGTAAAAGTCTAATGGATTCAAGTCGAGCTACAGGTGCAAAATGTTTCATCAAAATCCACCTAGTTGAGTGTATCCCTGTGCAACCAAACGTGCCTTGTTTTTTACTATGTTTCCATGTTCATCTGATTTATTTTTGAATATCCACTTTGTCCCAATCACATCTGTGTCCTTTGGCCGAGGTACAAGTTCCCACACTTCATTTTTATCAAATTGAGCAAGCTCTTCATGCATGGCTAGAACCCAATTTTTATCAATAATAGCTTCATTTATATTTTTAGATTCAATTTGTGAAGTGTAGCAAACATTTCCAAGTTCATTAGCAAGCCTCCTCCGAGTCATCATGCCGTCTCTAGATTCTAAGAGAACATTGTCCAATGGGTGTGCTTTCTGAATCCAAGAAGGAGGTTGCCTTCTCATATTCTGTTTGTTATTTGTATATGGTGCGTCAGAACTTCCAGGAGAAGGGGCAGAGACATCAGAACTTGATGCTGGATGTTCCTTCTGTGTATCACTATCTGGTGCAGGTACACGATCGTCTTGAGTAGGTTGACGTCCAGCAACCTGTTCTTCCAAAGTCTGAATATTAGGCTCCTGTGAATAAGATGAAAAGTCATCAGTATCATCAATTTTTACATTGATTGATTCAATGATAGTCTGAGTATACATGTTATAAATTCTGTAAGCACGACTGTTCTCAGAATAACCAATAAACACTCCCACATCACTTTTTGAATCGAATTTACTCAAGTATTCTCGATCATTTAACACATAGCATTTGCTACCAAAGATATGGAAATATTTGAGATTCGGTTTTCTTCCTTTCTAGATTTCATAAGGAGTTTGAGTGGTTCCTATTCTCAAAGACACACGATTCAAAATATAACAAGCAGTATTAATAGCTTCAACCTATAATTTAACAGAGAGGTCTTACTATTTAGCATAACTCTAGCCATCTATTGCAGAGACCTATTTTTTCTTTCTACAACACTATTTTGTTCAGGAGTTTTTGGTGCAGATAATTCATGAAAAATACCATTTTGATCACAGAAAGTAGAGAAAGTAGCATTTTCAAACTCTCTCTCATGATCACTTCTAATCTTTAATATTTTTATTCCCTCAAAATGTTTTTCTATTGTTAATTTTAGGTGCAAAAATTTGAATCTTTCAAAAACATCAGATTTTTCTCTCATGAAATCTACCCAAGTATATCTAGAAAAATCATCTACGTAAACAAAAATATATTTCTTGCCCCCAATACTTTCAGTTTCAATTTGTCCCATCAAATCCATATGAAGTAATTCTAATAGATGAGCTGTAGTAAGAAACTTACCTTGCTTGTGAGTCCTTTTAGTTTGCTTACCTTTTAGGCATGAACCACACAATCCTTCAGATTTTTCAGTAAGCTTAGGAACACCTCGTACTGCATTTAATTTTGTTAGTCTCAACAGATCACTATAGTTTAAATGTCCCAATCGTTTGTGCCACAACTTGGTTGAGTCAGTCTTTGAAATATGACAAGTAATTTTGGTGTTAAGAAGATAACATTTATCATTGGATCTAGTACCATGTAGAATACAACTACCATCATAATTCAAGACTTTACAAGAATTTTTTGAAAACATAACCAAGTGTTTATCATCACAGAGTTAGCCTATACTAATCAGGTTAGCTTTTAAACCTACAACAAAAAGAACTTCTTTTAACGGAGAGAATCCAGCAATTAGAATAGTGCCTACACCTTCAATTTTACCGTGAGCTCCATCACCAAAAGTAACCAGACCACCTTCATGACTTTTGTAGTTAGTTAGATAAGAACGATTACCAGTCATATGTCTAGAACAGCCACTATCAAAATACCAAGAGTTAGGAATAAAAGATTTATAGGCAACATCAACCATATAACAATTTAAATCACCCTTTTTGACCTAAATTTGTTTTACTTTAGTGTTGCTATAGTGTCTTATTTGTCTATTAGCCAAGTTTTTGTTAAACAAACAATGAAAGGAGTCGTGTCCTAGATTACCACAGATGTAACATTTTACAAAGTACTTTGATTTACCTTTCTGTATTGGTTGTGTACCTGAATGTCGTGACTGTTTTTGAGTCTTGGCATTGGTCAGAACCTGCATAGGCAGGTCAGCCTTAGTTCTGACGGCGATGGGAGCAGTTTTATCTGAAGATACAGCAGACTTTGTTTCTTTGATGAAGTTGATCTGATTCCCAAATTTTATTTCACCTTTTCCAACATATCACAAACCTTATTTGATGTTTGGAGTTCTTCCATAGCTTAAGGTTTCACTTAAGCGAGAGGCTCCAATTGTTAATTGCTTAATCCTTTCTTTTGAAATTTTTAATTCATCAAGAATGTTCACAATTTGATCATTCTTCTCTTTTAAGATGTTGGTAAGAATATTATTTTGAAAATCAATTTCAGCCTTGTCATCTTCTTTAAATTCCATCATGACTTGAGTTGACAAGTTTTTCTCCTATTCATCTTGTAACTTTTTGTTCATACTGTTGTAGTTATGACATACACGAACTGGTTCTTCAGATGTTGTAGTCAAGAAGTCAGAACCTGCAGTCAAGTTATGCACGGAATCAGTATGAGAAGTTAAGTTCACAGTTAAGGACTTTACCTGATCAACAGTAGTTCTGTTGTCCTCGTCCTCATCTGAATCTTTTTCATCATCTTCACTACAAGTGATATTCATGGCCTTCTTGGTATGAGATTTCTTTAAAGTATTTGCACATTCAAAGGCTATGTGACCAAAACTCCCACACCCATGGCATTGAATTCGATTGTCAAATCTATTCATAGATATAGTGGGGTTTTGTTTTGTGTTGTTCGAAAATTTCTTCTTTTGTTGGAGTGGGGTATTCAAGTTTTTTCCTTTTTGATTTCCTTTCAGAAATATTTTGAATTGTTTAGTGAGCATGGCCATGTTTTCATTTGTTTCACTCTCCTCACAATCATCATCGTCTTCATCATTTTTAATTTTGAAGGCAATACTAGAACCCTTTTCTTTCTTTCTCCTTTGTAGATGTAATTCATAGGTCATCAATGATCCCACTAATTCTTCAACCCTCATATTCTCAATCTCTTTACTTTCTTCAATTGTAGTTACTTAAGAATGAAAACGATCATGCAAGGATTTGAGAATTTTCTTTACAATTTTGCTCTCTGAATATTTCTTTCCCAAGGTATAAGCAGTATTGGTGATGTTACTGAGTTTTGCATAGAAGTCTTTGAATTGTTCATCGTCTCTCATAGTTAGTTATTCAAACTCAAGAGTAAGAATTTGAAGCTTGGATAACTTGACCATGGTGGTTCCTTCGTGAGCAATTCGCAAGATGTCCCAAGCATCTTTTGCAACCTGACACGTAGAGATCAAACAAAATTGATTAGAGTCTACGAAAGAAAATATGGCATTTAAAGCTTTGGAATTCCAATTAGAATAATTAAAATAAGTTGTAGCCCACTCGTCTGCCTTTTTCTCTCTTTCTACACCGTTTTCAATAATGGTGGAAGTTTTATAGCCATGGACAATAGAGTGCCAAGCTTTTTCCTCAAGGGATTAGATATAAACTTTAATTCTAATTTTCCAATAGGCATAATTAGTACCATCTAAAATAGGTGGTCTAAACGGAGCTCCGTCCATAACTAGGTTTCTTTGGATCGCACTTAAAAATTGTTCCCGCTCTGATATCAATTGAAAGTTCTAAAATCTAGATTAATTAAATTAAAAATGAATTTCAATCTTAATTAAACAAGCAGTGGACAGAACGTAGTTAGAACTGGCAAGATATAGAGATAACAGTTCTGACTCGCACAACCGTGTTCGTTTACCTAATCTTGACAAGTGCGAAAATTAAAAGATTAAATACGAACACAAGATGTAACGTGGTAAAACTCTAAGGAAAACATCCATGGGCCCCCATGCCATGGGTAAAAACAATCCAGTAATAATCTTGTTCAAAAATACAATAGTATTGGTTTTTATAATTTCGTAAAATTAACAAAATAACAATCAAAAGAAAACAAATCAACTCCCTGTGATACTTCTTCTTCTGACTTGTTGATGAAGTGCAATCAAACCCACCGGTCTTGACTTTATCACCACTTTCCTATTGTACTTGAGCGCAACCATCACTTGGATTAAGAACCCCCGTTCTTAACTTCACGTCAAGTAGCTTGAACAAGATATGGAATTGTTCGTTGAGCACCAATATGTTCTTGATTCTTCAATAAGTTTGAAGAAAACCTGTTTCCTTTAAAAGTTGAATCAATGAATCATCGAGTCTTGTTTTCCACCAATGAATTCGGCCGATTTTGCTTAGAGAATCCAAGACCAAAAATTATATTTCAAAAGCACTTCTTCCTTATTGATTTCCACTCTTACTTATAGTTAAAATAGAAATCAATTTAGAAATTATTTCTTACCTAAAAGTATGCAACAAGAATGGTAAGAAAATTAGTAGGAAAGAATATAGAAAAATATTCTTAGATTTGTAGAAGGAAAGAATTTAGAAAACTAAATATTTCCTTCCTAAACAAATCTAAAAGAATAAAAAAAGATTCTTTAACCTACAAAAACAGCTGGTAATAATATTCATGAGGTCAGAATATATCAAGTATAGAAACATAATAAAATCGCAATCGCAACTTTTATTGATCTGGGAAAAATAAACCGCTTATCAATCCATTTAGTCAAAACTGGCGTTAACCAGACTAGTCAAAAACGTAAACGTTGACCTACTCTTTTATCATTAAAAATCAGTTATATTCATTAAGTTAGCAAAGATATAAAAAGTGAAAAATATGACACATATTTTTCCAACACCATGGAAAAACCTAACATGTTGGCATAAGATACCCTTTTATTAGAGACATGGTTGCGTAAAATCAAGTGGTCCTGAAGCACATATCTACAAATCACATGGTCGTTGATCTTCTTACAAAGATGATAGCTCAAGATGTCTATCAGGATCATGTTAGGAGTTTAGGACTGCGTAGATTATGACTTGTTTATTTTTATAGTTGACCATAACATTGTAGTTTGGGAAATCATTTATGAAACTAATATTTTTTTGCACACACATAATAAAGTATGTCAACAAGCATAGATCGGCTCACTCATACGAGCGATCTAAGAATGAACCGGAGTTCTAGTAGCGCTACACACGAAAAACTAATATATCTAACTTCGATATAGTTTTTATGTCTCCTCTATGCAAGTTTTATGATTCCATAAAGTTGTTACTAAATAAGGTATTAACACGTATATGCTTATTGAAAATTTTCTTACCCTTATGTTTTTCCCTTCCATGTAACTAGGATTTGTGGAAACCACTTTAATTTGGTATTTTCTTTTACTGCATTTTTTATATGTTATTATGGCCCTCGGATCTTAGGATCTGGGTGACACAAAGTGGTATCAGAGAAAATGTTAACATTCTTGTAGACTTCGCTTTTTTTTTAAAAAAAATCGTACATCTGTTCACATCTGTGATCAGTGATGGTGCACTGTTCACCAAAAAAATTCAGTTATTGTTTTTTTTTTAAAAAAAATAAGTTATTATTTTAGAATAAATAATAAAGATTCTTTTACGATAAGTTGATTTAAACTTCACTACGGCGATCGTCTAGAATTCAAATATCCAAACTAGGTAAAAATAAAAAGTTATCATATGTATTTCTTTTAATTTCTTAAGTTATCATGTGAACATTGCTTGTTAAGTGTTTGAACATGTATGACATCTATGTTGGAATTAAGAATTTATGTGAAAAGCATGTTTTAGATTTAAAGTTAATTAATTATGTGTCATTTTGCCATTTAAAATGCCGATAATTCTACTGAGAAACTTATATATATAGAAAACATTTTAAGTTAAGAATCTGCCCATTAGAATTTATCCAATTAGGAAAGTTATATTTTTTTTAGACACTTCGGTTTCTACTCATTTTTTGACTTTTTTTTTTATTTGGTACTCACAAAATTGAAAGGCTTTGTCAAGAAGACCTAAACTGTATAAGGAGAGCTTAGGATTTAAATGATCAAGTGACCCCCTTCCCCCCTCCTCACCTGAAAGCCTTTTAGTTGTACGATATTCAAATCAACGAAGCAAAAACAATATTATGAAACTCTTACTTAACAAGTCTAGGTAAAAGACAATTAATTATGACTTGTTTTCTTCTTTTTAGATGATTGATAGATGTCCACAAGGAGTTAGAGCCCAGACCAAGAGACTTGAAATGTTCTTGAAATTACATAAGACATATACGAAGAACCTGAACCATAACCTACTAGAGCACTTAAACATAATGAACAAAATTATAAGAGGAGTAGAGAGAAATGTACATTACTTTCATAGAGATGATGTTATTTATCACCTCTATAAGATACTTAGCCTTTACTGGAAATAGTTTATGGATGAGATTGAATAGAAGTTCAAATACAAGATACCCCAGCCTTATTAATGACGTGTTTAGGGGAGAAGTGGTTAATTAGTGGCAATAGGAAAACTGAAAGACCTTTGAGATATGAGCCCGACCTCACATTTGTGCCCTTAGTTGACAATATTAGTAACATCACTGAGGTGAGCCAAACTATGGGAGTAATCGAGAAGCAAGATAAAATGAGAGCGACGAAGAGAATTTATAAATGACTAGAAAGCAATTTTATTTATGATTTTTATGTTCTAAGTTTTGGACTTGTATGCCAAGTAATCATTTTCTTTGATACAAGTTATCAAGATTTAAGAAATAAAGTATGTTAATCTTTTTGCCAAGTTTTGTTCTTTCAATGGTTGATTGTTTCACATTTAAATGTTAACTACTGTAATGGAAACCCACACTGGAAAAGTAAACAATAGGAACGGTTAGCCACAGAATGTGGCAAACGTTCCAAACAATCAATTCATGCAGTTCCTTGATGTGATACACAACTTGGTGCCAACACCACCAACTGGACAAACCCCAAATCAATAGAATAATGTGGCTTCCATTGTTGAACAATCAAGAAGCTCCAACCGCCAGCATTTGATGGTGGGCTAACCTTCTGGCAACCAAAGATTGGACAGCTGGGATTGGGCAGATCTTTAATCTCATTGATTACCTATATCCAGAAAGGTGACTTGTGTAGCATTTATGCTACAATAGGGAGCTATGAATTGGTGGGACTCGATAGCCACGTCCAGGGCTCGTGACCATGTGTGGACTTGGAATCAATTCAATGAACTTTTCCTACAGAAGTAGTATCCAGCAAGCATCCAAAATTAGGTAGAGGTAGAGTTCATGGTGTTAAAGCAGGTTACAATGACCCTGACGGAGTATGAAAAAAAGTTTGATGAATTATCATGCTATGCACCGGAGCTGGTTGACACTGAGTTTAAGTAGGCAAGACGTTTTGAGCAAGGCTTGAGAGATGATCTCAGGCAAGCAGTGGTGACCTTTGAGTTGCGTACATACCATAAAGTGCTAGCTAAGGCTCAGCTAGCTAATTAAGCTAAGTTTATGTTTTCAATGTAGGTTACATGATAAAATACTGAAAAACTAACATCTAAATTATAGTATTTACATCATGATTGACTCGATCATCTTAACGCCAAAACTTAATTTAAATAAAAGAAAGTATACTTCATGTTCGAAAGCCTACACCATCGCGTCAACGCCAACCATTTCAATATAAAAATTTGTTTATTTTGGGTGAGTATTTCATAAGAAACACTCAGTAGAAATATATAATAACATGTGAGATAATATATGGAATTAAATTGCGACATGCCAAAACATTTAAAACATACATAGGAACACATTCGATAACCGGCACCACATAAAACTTAAAAGTGCTTACCTTCAATCACTAACATACATGTGATCACCTTCAATCACAATAAAAAAAATTCCGACTTTGACATTTAGCATGGCAATCAATTTTCATAATATTTTCTCAAATTTAAAATCATGAAATTTAATTGGTAGTTGTTACCGCACGATTACGATATGGCCGCCACGTCAGTCAAAGCCCCATCTAAGCCCAGTAAGGGCCCAATTCGCATTCTGTCAAGAACTTTATTTGGGCCCTACTGGGGGCCCGTAACGCGCTTGGGCCTTCGGCGCCTGGGAATTTGCAAGTTACATAAAGGGCTTCGGCGCCCTCATGCGAACCATAAGGCCTCGTCGGGCCTCGCGTCATTCACAACCAGCAAGCGACTCGATATGCCAGGGCAGCCAGAGGAATAATTAAAGGAAGATCGCGCTGATTTTGCACAAGGATCCTCATAAGGAAACCGGATCGCAATCTCCCAAAATCATGCAACGTGATAAGCTCAAAGAAGGAAGATAATCTCGGATATCTTTATCACATAAGGAAGGAGGATCCGATTGAGTATCAAATTGATTTGTCTCCTAAATCAATTAGATCTCTCGCGCTATAAAAACAGCACCTCCGGTTGTTCCAAGGTACGCACTTTTTACACTTACGAATCCCACCCTAAACTCTGCTCAAATCTCTGCCTGCTTGTCTCTCCCACACCCCTCTTTTGTTCCCGCCCCCGTGTATCCTTCATATACCGGCTGTTGACTTGATCGTCGGAGTGCCAATGATCGTCGGACCCTTTTTCTCTGGAGATCTTGGTGCCTAACGGTCGTCCTAGTGTGCAGGTAACATACGAGCTGGCAGAGGAGTGACCAGAGATCTGTTGGCACGTGGACTAGTGCAGGTTCAGACGTCAACAGATTGGCGCTGTCTGTGGGAAACGAGAAGCCTTACACGATCGAGTGCTTTTGGTAAAACGTGTCTTCTACCCAAAGAGCATGACACCCGAATATCGACCGAAACGGGTGGTGGGACAGGAGAACCAGGACCTGGAGTCGGATGACGCCCGGATGGAGGCCGCGCTCGGGCTGCTGGATGATCAGCCCCTCCAGCAGGGACCCAAGCGTAGTCGTACCCGGAGAAGCCCTTCGCAGCCTGGTTCTTTGGACTACCACAGCTCCCATAACATAGACAAACTGCAGATAATGGCCATACGCACAGAATCAACAGAAATTAACGACGAAGGAATGGATGAAGAATTGGTATTAGACGAAGGTCTAGATCCCCGGATCATAGCCTCGGATTCTCTCACCTCCCCCGCGGAGAAGCTGAAAACCTTTCCGGTAAGCCCCTCGGAGCCAACCCAGATGCTGCAGGTGGGAGAAAAGCTCGAGGGAAAGATGAAAGAAGAATTAAAACAATTCCTACGAGAGAACGCAGACGTCTTCCCATGGAAACACAGTGACATGGTCGGGATCGACCCATCGATCGCATGCCACGTTTTGAAAACGGATCCGAAAGTACGCCCCAGGATTCAGAAAAAAAGACCTCTAAGTGCCGAGAGGTACCAGGCCTTGAAAGAGGAGGTGGACAAACCACTGGTCAGGGGCAGAAACTTTCGTGTAAATGACTTTATCCTAAAGAAAATATTCCAAGCTAATAAGGAAGCAGGGGCCGGAACCCTGGGGCCCACCTGGGAAGGGCCGTACAAGGTCATCGAAGAGGTTCGTCCAGGAACTTATAGAATAGAAGATTCCGAGGGGCAAGAGACGAGGCATCCTTGGAACATCGCCCACCTGAGACCATATCACCAGTAATACAGTTTTTAGTAATTTTCTTCTGTTGGTTTCCTTACGATTTTTTGACCGACGTCATGAAACACGGCGCTGATTAATAATGTCCGTCCTTTATGAATTCAAAGTGTTCTACATACAACGAGTACTGACACGGCAGTGAGGGAGTGCGGTTCGCGGCCAACTCCATTAACTCGCTGGGTAAACATTTTACGCGTAAGAAAGCAAGTACGAAAACACGGCAGCAAGGGATTGTGGTTCACGGCCAACTCCGTTAACTCGCTTGGTAAATATTTTACGCGTAAGCAGGCAGTTACAAAGTACACGGCAGCGAGGGAGTGCGGTTCGCGGCCAACTCCATTAACTCGCTGGGTAAACATTTTACGCGTAAGAAAGCAAGTACGAAAACACGGCAGCGAGGGATTGTGGTTCGCGGCCAACTCCGTTAACTCGCTGGGTAAATATTTTACGCGTAAGCAGGCAGTTACAAAGTACACGGCAGCGAGGGAGTGCGGTTCGCGGCCAACTCCATTAACTCGCTGGGTAAACATTTTACGCGTAAGAAAGCAAGTACGAAAACACGGCAGCGAGGGATTGTGGTTCGCGGCCAACTCCGTTAACTCGCTGGGTAAATATTTTACGCGTAAGCAGGCAGTTACAAAGTACACGGCAGCGAGGGATTGTGGTTTGCGGCCAACTCCGTTAACTCGCTGGGTAAATATTTTACGCGTAAGCAGGCAGTTACAAAGTACACGGCAGCGAGGGAGTGTGGTTCGCGGCCAACTCCATTAACTCGCTGGGTAAACATTTTACGCGTAAGAAAGCAAGTATGAAAACACGGCAGCGAGGGATTGTGGTTCGCGGCCAACTCCATTAACTTGCTGGGTAAATATTTTACGCGTAAGCAGGCAATTACAAAGTACACGGCAGCGAGGGAGTGTGGTTCGCGGCCAACTCCGTTAACTCGCTGGGTAAATATTTTACGCGTAAGCAGGTAATTACAAAGTACATGGCAGCGAGGGAGTGTGGTTCGCGGCCAACTCCGTTAACTCGCTGGGTAAATATTTTACGCGTAAGCAGGAATTACAAAGTACACGGCAGCGAGGGAGTGTGGTTCACGGCCAACTCCGTTAACTCGCTGGGTAAATATTTTACGCGTAAGCAGGCAATTACAAAGTACTCGGCAGCGAGGGAGTGCGGTTCGCGGCCAACTCCATTAACTCGCTGGGTAAACATTTTACGCGTAAGAAAGCAAGTACGAAAATACGGTAGCGAGGGAGTGTGGTTCGCGGCCAACTCCATTAACTCGCTGGGTAAACATTTTACGCGTAAGAAAGCATGTACGAAAACACGGCAGCGAGGGAGTGCGGTTCGCGGCCAACTCCATTAACTCGCTGGGTAAACATTTTACGCGTAAGAAAGCAACTACGAAAACACGTCAGCGAGGGAGTGTGGTTCGCGGCCAATTCTGTTAACTCGCTGGGTAAATATTTTACGCGTAAGCAGGCAATTACAAAGTACTCGGCAGCGAGGGAGTTTGTTTTGCGGCCAACTCCCCTACCTCGCTGGGTAAACATTTTACGCGTGAATAAGTGTCACCGGTTCGGCAGCGGGAGAATCTTGCTCACGGCCGACCCACTGGGAGAATATCTAACGCGTTATCAATCGAATGCAATTGAATCGGCAGCTAGAAAGTAGGGTTCGGAGCTTGTTAACTCGTGGAATGAGCATTACGCACGTAAAACAAATCTCGCAATTCGTTAGACAAACATCCGGCGCAGATGAATACAACTAAGGATCGAAGGATGGCGAGGGAGTATGGTCCGCGATCAACTCTAAGCTCGACTAGCAAGGTAACAAGTGCGAAAACATTTGAAACAAACGTAAAAACTTCCGCTACAAACTCGTTATTTGATTACACAAAAACCGATGCAACAGCACGGCGGGAAAAATTTGACCTACGCATGCAACACTACGTTTCGATATAACCCGGTACCCCCAATTTCGCCAGGAGGCCTTTAGCCTTCGCCAGTTCGTTTGATACTTCGGTCAGCTCCTTATCTTTGGCTTGTATCATATTCTGGCACGATTTCAACTGGGACTCAGCCTTCTTCTGGGCAACGACACACGCCTTTTGGATTGTCTGGGCTTTCGTAACGTCATACGTGGCACGACTGCGCGCATCTTCCGAAAACGCGAGTCTTGCCCGAAGGCGTTTGACTTCGGCCCTCAACGCCTCGGCATTCTCATCCTCTCCAAGAGCAGACTGTATTTCAGCAACCCTCATCTCCAGTATTTTATACAACTCACAATTTAAGACATGACTGCAAGAGGTGTACATTTCGACTAGCTTCATCAACTCCGTCACCTCCGCGGTATCTACCGCCTTCCCAAAGGGGGATGTCCAATATTTGTGGACTGAGGTAGCCACAAGTGCAACCGCTGGGGGTAGCTTCTCAACGACCAACGGATCCAGATCATCCTGACGGGCCCCAATGTTGATATACTCACACCTGCCAGGAGGGGAAGAAGCAGGCATTCGGGACGCCTGTTCTCCACTCTCGACCTTTGGCCTCTTACCCACTGGCGACCGAACATTCTCGGCAGGAGACCCACGACTAGCAGAATCCAGAACGCCTACTCTCACTCTCGGCGCAGGAGAAAAGGACGGTTGACCTGCCGCCGTCTCCGGATCCTGCAACCTTGTAGGCCCGGACCCAGGTGACGCCAAATGGGGATGGGAGACATCCTCCACTATGCCCCCACGCCTAATTTTGAATTTAGGGACTTTGGAAAAGTGGAAGCCCGACATGGTCGACAAAGTTCAAAGGTCTAGGTATGACAGCGGAACGACAGAAGAGTGCTGATTTAGGGATGCCCTATCGCATTATATAAGCCCAACGGGATACCAATAGTCAGGTGAATCGACACGTCGCGGGGAATTTGAAACACATATGATAAACCCTAAGGGAATATATCTAGACGATTGGGGGCGCGGGGGGTGTGACTACGCGAACGCTAAGGCATGATAAGACTACCGCCGACGCCCACCCACGTCAGGTCAAGTTCGTTAGACGCTCGCACCAACCCCATCGAAATTCCTACACAGCGGCAGGGTATCGGTTGTTCGCCACCTCAGTCTTGTACCAATGACTTCGCAAAGCTAAACATCGACGAGACTCGGAACAAGTATGTAAAGCATGGGCATCAAACACATGATAAGGGTACAAGCATACAGATACGAAGGTAACTCGGCATCTTTTTTATTACATACGGTACACAATACAAGAGAAGGTATAACTGCAAAATGTTCTAAAACCCCCGCTGCCTCTCTGGGTCAGCACATAACTGGGGTAGCTAGATCTACGAAACCTACCCCCTAGTTTCCTCTGGCATCGTCCAGGTTAGGGAACCTGACTCCATTTTGATAGGGGGTCCCCCGAGCCAACCTGGGTTAATTTGGTGGCTAATTAGACCATGCTGCTCAAAAAAGGCCGTTGATGCCTTTCTTGGCAGCAGGAGAACCCCCCCTCCCCCCCGCCTCATCCACGGTTCAGGGGAGGGCCGGGCCAAGGCTGCTAAGCCTAGATTTCCTCCCTGGACGTTTGGTCCCCTGAACGTTGATTGGCACATCCTTTGGTCCTCTGAACGTTGATTCTCAGATTCACAGGCATCTCGGTTGTCAGCCCCCCAGCCGCACCACCATCACACGTCCTCTATTCTTATCTTGATCACACGGTTATGACAAGTTATATGACAAGTTGATTACGACTGAATCACGATAGAAAACTATTGTTACGCCAGCATCCTATTTATAAAGGACTACATCGGAAAGAAGAGCAATGCAATAAATACAGGCATGACCAGGATCCTGGAACGACGCACAGACGTTCTACCTCCCCAAGGCATTGAAGACGCCAACTTTCTGGGTTCCACCGAGAGTCTGCGCCATTAATGCTAGGGAAATGATTCTCAAATTTAAAAGCGCCCTCATATTCCCTCTCACGCGAACGCATTTAATACATACAACCCCCCCTCCCCCCACTCATGATTACGCCATCAGAGGGCATGCCAGCATTGGCCTGGCCCCTTGAAGCCCTCACCCGTCATAAATGTTCGACTTCGGACTTGGGAGACTATACTGGGTAGGACGAATTACTCCATGCCGAACCACCTTAAGAAACACTTCCTACGAGGCACATCAACATTCTGCTTATCCTCACAAGTCCCACGCCTAGCATAAATAATAGGCTTGGACTTCGGGGACTATTGTTACCGCACGATTACGATATGGCTGCCACGTCAGCCAAAGCCCCATCTAAGCCCAGTAAGGGCCCAGTTCGCATTCTGTCAAGAACTCTATTTGGTCCCTGTTGGAGGCCCGTAACGTGCTTGGGCCTTCGGCGCCTGGGAATTTGCAAGTTACATAAAGGGCTTCGGTGCCCTCATGCGAACCATAAGGCCTCGTCGGGCCTCGCGTCATTCACAACCAGCAAGCGACTCGATATGCCAGGGTAGCCAGAGGAATAATTAAAGGAAGATCGCGCTGATTTGGCGCAAGGATCCTCATAAGGAAACCGGATCGCAATCTTCCAAAATCATGCAACGTGATAAGCTCAAAGAAGGAAGATAATCTCGGATATCTTTATCACATAAGGAAGGAGGATCCGATTGAGTATCAAATTGATTTGTCTCCTAAATCAATTAGATCTCTCGCACTATAAAAACAGCACCTCCGGTTGTTCCAAGGTACGCACTTTTTACGCTTACGAATCCCACCCTAAACTCTGCTCAAATCTCTGTCTGCTTGTCTCTCCCACACCCCTCTTTTGTTCCCGCCTCCGTGTATCCTTCATATACCGACTGTTGACTTGATCGTCGGAGTGCCAACGATCGCCGGACCCTTTTTCTCCAGAGATCTTGGTGCCTAACGGTCGTCCTAGTGTGCAGGTAATATACGAGCTGGCAGAGGAGTGACCGGAGATCTGTTGGCACGTGGACTAGTGCAGGTTCAGACGTCAACAGTAGTACAAGAAGCTACCCTGCAACAAAAAAAAAAGAATTTTTGTTGAAATGATTTATTGATCAAAATGGCTATTTCTTTTCTTCAAATGATGACTCCGCGATTGCCGTTTTTTGCATCTAAAAATCTAAGGTTGGTAGTGTTGGTTTGAGTGATAAAAAAAATGAAGAAAGAAAAGGTAAAAATATGTTCTTGTTGGCCGAAAATGGGTACTGAACAAAGGAAAAATAAAGCAAGATAAAGGATTAAAATGCTTACTGTTGGGGCTAAAACTTGAATATAAATGAACTGATTTTTTTTAGAAAAACCGAGACTCTAAGCTTATTACTGGGGCCAAAACTCAAAGATAAGGAAACTGATTCTTGCTTGATAAATCGAAAATCCTAAGCCTACCAATTGGGTATTCTTTGGTATTTGTAATGAGGAAAATTAAGAGGACCTAAGGGCTAAAAAATATAAAGTGAAAGTGTAGGTGTAAGATGGAAAAATAAAAGGAAGAAAATGGAGGGAGGGAGGGCGAAAACTGTGAGAAAAAAGTGAAGAATGATGGTTGAAAAAGAGACTTTAGGGACAGTTTTTCATCAGGAAAAAGGGGCTGATCAAGGCAATTTGGGGTGGTTTTCTCTTAGAGAACATGGGTGCAGTTGGTTGAGGTTTGAAGTGGTAAACATGGGGTCAATAAAGGATGATCATGGAGTAGTGGAGGGGATGAATTTCAGCTATGATTGGAGAAGTTCATTGGTACGATTTTTGGCAGCTAAGGAGGTAGGGGTCTTGGGACTTTTTTCTTTAGGATCAAATGGCAGATAATTAGCTTAAATAAATGGTGGAAGATATGGGGAGAAATGGGTAGGAAATGGGATGAAGTGGGTGAGATCATTGGTGATTAAAATTTTGGGTTTTAAGTGCTGTTTGGGGGTTGATTTTGGCATGAGATTAGGGGTTGTTTGGAGGGCTGATATTAGCATGAGATTAGGGGTTCTTTGGGTGTTTAATTAGCATAAAAAAATTAGTTTGGTGATTGAAAAAAAATTATTTTTGTTTGACACAAAAGATAAGACAAACACGTGACTAAAGTGTTTAAAATGTTCTAGGAAGTTCGCAATGACGCTGAAAATTGAAATTTATTTTTTATTTTTTCGTGAAATTTTAAACACCAAAAAAAAAAATTTCGATCATTACAACCATTGTTGACCTATGGTTAACTTGAAACCTTAATGTTTTGATTATAACAAACAAATTGGTTATGTTTACTAACAATCTATTTTCAAGTAATATTCAAAGTGCTACAAATCGAACTCTCATGCAATGTCAAGATCAAGTCAAAGTCAATACAAGAGTTCATGTATCTCAAGATCTGAAATTCAAGATACGAAGATCAAGATTGAAGAATAGATTTTTAGATAAAATTGTAAAGGTATTAACCCTTAATCCTTAGCAATTAAATGAACCAAAGCTCAAAAATATTTTTTATCACTTGCATAAAAATAGTCTGATCAAAACCAAAAATCAATTTTTCAAAACTGTGGAAACGGACAATCCGTTTGGTAAACCGGTTGATCCGGTCGACCGTTTGAACTGAACCGGTCAACTGTTTGAACGTCTTTTTTTCAAAAAGTGTCCATTCTGATTTTTTTACAGTTTAACGGCTAATTTTGACCAATCTGACCGGTCGACCGTTTGGTCATCCGTTTGGTCATCTGTTTCAACAGAAAGATACGAAAATTCATCTCTATAAATACCACTTCATTTATTATCATTCAACAACACTTACAAGAGAATTTATAGAGAGAATCATATTGAAAAACTTCAAAGCTTCATTGCATTTATATCTTCAATATCTCTTATTGAAAAACTTTGTTTGATTAAATCAAACTTTTGATTCATCATCCTCAACAAAGTTTTCATCTAAGACTTGAGCTTTCCTCATCCATTGCTATTCATTAAAGTGTTAGTCTCTCTTAAAGCTAAACTTATATCTATCATTCATCTAGAGAGAAATACTCAAATCAATCTCTTTATATTTTTAGGTCATATTGAGGTCTCTTGAAAGCTCAATATTGTATAAGGATCGGTACTCATTGTTTGTAAGTCATCGGATACATTGTTAGAGTTTGGATTGCACCATAAGTCAATCAAAATAGTGGAAAGGCCGTGCTCGTGTTGGAGAGCTTGGTAACGGGGGACGTAAATCATTGGTTGGATCGAACCTCCATAAAAATATCGTTTGCACTCTCTCTTCCCTTTTATTTATTTATATTGTGCTTATATTTTTGTGGATTAATTTTTATTTCTTAAATATCATTTTTGAGAATATTTTTCGAAAAAGTTTGAGAAAACCAATTCACCCCCCTCTTGGTTTGTTATTCTTGGGCTATCAATTGCTATCAGAGCCAGGTTCTCATTTTTTTTATTATACAATCTTGAGTAATGGCTAACCAAAATTTTCAAAACATTGAGGATCACTCTACAAATCGTCCTCCCTTCTTTAATGGCACCCATTACAATTATTGGAAAACTAGAATGATGATTTACATTCAATCAATTGATTATAACATTTGAGAAGTCATCGAGTTTGGTCCATATATGCCTACAAAATTTATCAAAGTTGATGATAAACGGAAACCAAATGAAGAGGATAAAAGAAAATTATCTTTGAATGCTAGAGCCAAAAATTTACTTTATTGTGCTTTAGACAAAAATGAGTTTAATCGTATTAACACATGTGATTCCGCATATGATATTTGGCATGCATTAGAGATAAACTCACTTAGGTACCAACAAGGTTAAAGAAACCAAAATAAATCTTTTGACAAAAGATTTCGAAAATTTCTTTATGAAACAAGATGAACCTATTGTTTATTGTTGATATGATTACTCGCTTTACCGATATTATTAATGGCCTTAAGGGCTTTGATCGAAAGTTTACTAACGGTGAACTTGTGAGCAAAATGATTAGGTCTTTATCGGAAGATTGGAACTCCTTAAGGATGTTGATAGAGAATACAAAAGATTTCAACACTTATCCATTGGATGAGCTATATAGAACATTGATGACGTATGAGCTCAACAATGCCGAAACAAAGGAGAAAACAAGGAAAAGCAAAGAAGAGATGAAGGAGCCTCCCAAGAAGCAAATTGCTTTGAAATCAACAAATGATGAAGGATCCTCCAACACAAACATGAGTGATGAAGAACTTGATGACTTAGTTTTTCTTGTCAATAAATGGAGAGGATTTCAAAACAATAGGCGATTTCAAAAGAAAGATGATAAAGGTGAAGAGAAAAACAAAAAGATCATATGCTATGATTGTGACAAACCCGGTCACAAGAGGACCAAATGTCCGAACAAAAAGAAGTTCACCAAAAAGAAAGCTCTTCAAGCTACATGGGATGATAGTGATGAAGATGATCTGGAAGAAGATGAAGTTCAAGAAGAAATCGCCAACATGTGCTTCATGGCTATTGAGGATGAGGTAAGTACAAACAACAATGACTCTTACATTGACTTATCTATCTCTTATGATGAAATTCTTGAAGAATTTGAGAAACTTATGTCAAAATACTCTATTCTTAACAATAAACACTCATTATTGAAAAAGGTAGTCAAGAAGCTATTTATTGCACAAAAAGATTTTGAAAAAGAGAAAGATGATCATAAGTCCTTAATTAAAGAAAATGTTTTATTGAAAGAAAAAGTGGTTGATTTAACAAGTATTGTTCACAAATTTACTCAAGGAAAAAAAAATTGAATTAATGCTTGGTGAGCAAAAATGCGTGTTTAACAAAGGGGGAATTGGATATAAACCTCTCTTGAAACAAAAATCTCTTGAAACCATTTTTGTAAAATCATCCAATTTTTCTCAACAAAACATCACGTGTAGTTTTTGTAAGAAAGATGGTCATGTTGCTTATAATTGTTTAACTAAAAAGAAACTATAATTTGAAAGGAAACACAAGTGGATAAAAGAATCCACAAATACTAACTATCAAGGACCCAAACTTATGTGGGTACCAAAAATCAAAAATTAAAATTATTTTTGTAGGTACCACAAAAGGTCAAGAGCAATTGGTTCTTGGATAGTGGTTGTTCAAAACACATGACGGGAGATCGATCATTACTATCAAATTTCAAAAGAAAAGATGGAGGGCATGTAACTTTTGGAGACAATGTCAAATGAAAAATCATAGGCATTGGAAATATTGGTAATCGTTCTTCTCCCTCTATTGGAAATGTTTTATTAGTTGATAACCTTAAACATAACTTGCTTAGTATAAGTCAATTGTGTGATAAAGGTTATCTTATTAAATTTGATTCTTCCAAATGCCTCATTGAGGATGCTATATCTAAAGAGGTATTGTTCATGGGGAGCCGAAGTAAGGATGTTTACATCATATCTATTGAATTTGAACTTGAAAAAGAAATAAAATGTCTTTCAAGTATAAATGATGATTCTTGGTTATGGCATAGGAGATTGGGTCATGTTAACATGGACTTACTTTCAAAAATCTCCAAAAATAATTTTGTAAAAGGGTTGCCAAATATAAAGTTTGAAAAAGTTAAAATTTGTGATACTTGTCAATTTAGAAAACAAGTAAAGAAGTCTTTCAAACTCAAACAACACTCTTCTACTTCAAGACCTTTACAACTTCTCTACATAGACTTATTTGGACCCTCTAGAACCGCTAGTTTTAGTGGAAAACATTATGCATTTGTTATTGTTGATGATTTTTCAAGATTTACTTGGGTCATTTTCTTGAATTTAAAAGATGAAGCTTTAAATGCATTTAAACATTTTTGTAAAAGAGTCCAAAATGAAAAAGGATACACCATTTCCACAATTAGGAGTGATCATGGTGGAGAATTTGAAAATATAGCTTTTGATGAGTTTTGCAAATCAAATGGATATGAACATAATTTCTCGGCTCCTAGAACTCCTCAACAAAATGGTGTAGTAGAAAGGAAGAATCAAACATTGCAAGAAATGGCTCGGACCATGTTGAATGAAAATAATTTACCAAAATACTTTTGGGCCGAAGCCATAAACACTTCATGTTATATTTTTAATAGAGTTTTGGTAAGTCCAATATTGGATATTTTAAAGAATTCCATATGAGCTTTGGAAAAATAGAATTCCCAATATTGGATATTTTAAAGTTTTTGGTTACAAGTGCTTTATTTTAAACACAAAAGAAAATTTGGAAAATTTTGATCCAAAATTTGATATTGGAATTTTTCTTGGATATTCATCTACTAGCAAAGCTTTTAGAGTTTTTAACAAAAGAACTTTAGTAGTTGAAGAATCTATGCATGTTGTTTTTGATGAAACTAACTCCATTGAACAAGAAAAAGTCATTGATGATAAAGTTTTGAAATCCCATTTGAACAACTAAGTGTTCAAAATCAAGACAAAGGAAATCCAAATAACATTGAAATTCAACATGAGGAGGAAACGATTATGCAACAAAATGAAGATGAACCTCATGAAGATCTCAACACTTTATCATGGAAATGTTCTAATGCCCACAGTGGGCATTAGAAAGGTGCTGCACTTTATCATTACCAAAAGAGTGGAGGTTTGTCCTCTCTCACCCAAAAGATCTCATCATTGGTGATCCATCAAAAGGGATAAGTACAAGAAATTCTTCTAGAATTTTTATAACAATTTTGCATTTCTTTCACAAATCGAGAAAAAGAATTTTAAAGAAGCCAAGTTTGATGAATTTTGGATTCTATCTATGCAATATGAACTAAATCAATTTGAAAGAAATCATGTTTGGGATTTAGTTGCTAGACCAAATTCACAAACCGTAATTGGCACAAAATGGGTTTTTCGAAACAAACGAGATGAAAATGGTATAATTGTGCGTAACAAAGCTAGATTAGTGGCTCAAGGTAACAATCAAGAAGAAGGCATTGATTTCGAATAAACTTTTGCCCCGGTTGCTAGATTAGAGTCAATTCGCATGCTTCTTGCTTTTGCTTGTCATAAGAATTTTACTCTCTTTCAAATGGATGTCAAAAGTGCACTCTTGAATGGAGTGATTCAAGAAGAAGTTTTTGTTGAGCAACCACCTGGTTTTAAAAATCATAAGTATCCGGACAAAGTTTTCAAACTTAGAAAAGCCCTTTACGGTTTAAAACAAGCTCCTAGAGCATGGTATGAGAGATTAAGTAAATTTCTCTTATCAAATAGTTTTTTAATGGGTAAAGCGGATACAACATTATTTATAAAAACTAAAAAGAATGATATGATAGTTGTTCAAATTTATGTTGACGATATCATTTTTGGTGCTACTAACATTTCCCTATGTGAAGAATTTTCTAAGTGCATAAGTAGGGAATTTGAGATGAGTATGATGGGTGAACTCAAGTTCTTTCTTGGTCTTCAAATCAAACAAACTAATGATGGAATATTCATTAGTCAAACCAAGTATATCTTGGATATGCTCAAAACGTTTGAAATAGAAGAATTGAAGCCTATGAACACTCCAATGAGCTCATCAATCAAACTAGATAAAGATGAGCAAAGTACTTCCGTTGATACAACAAAATGTCGAGGTATGATCGGATCCTTTCTTTATTTAACTGTTAGTAGACCCGATATTATGTTTAGTGTATGATTATGTGCTAGATATCAATCTAATCCTAAGAATTCTCATCTTAGTGCCGTAAAACGCATTTTCCGTTATCTTAGTAGAACTAGATCTTTGGGTCTTTGGTATCCCAAAGAAACCCATTTTGATTTACTTAGCTATTCGGATGTCGATTGGGCCGGTTGCACAATTGATCGTAAAAGTACTAGTGGAACGTGCCATTTTCTAGGCTTTGCTTTAGTTTCATGGTTTAGTAAGAAACAAAATTCCGTTGCCTTGTCAACCGCCGAAGCCGAGTATATCTCCGCCGCTAGTTGTTGTGCTCAAATCCTATGGATGAAGCAAACTCTAAATGATTATCACATTTCTTTTGAAAAAGTTCCTATTATGTGTGATAACACTAGTGCCATCAACTTATCTAAAAATCCCATTTTGCATTCTCGGACCAAACACATCGAGATTAGACATCACTTTTTACGAGACCATGCACAAAGGGAGATATCTCTTTGGAGTTTGTAAACACCGAAAAATAATTGGCCGATATTCTCACTAAACCATTAGCACTTGAAAGATTTTCTTACATTCGACGAAATTTAGGTATAATTGATGAATGTGAAATATGTGGCTAACTCCTTATGTTTTCTCTAATTGATTGCATTTTATGTGATAAACATGCTTTAAAATTATTTGAAAAAGGATCAACTCAATGATTTTTGATAAAATTTTGCAAATTTGTCCAAACGGACTACCGTTCATTAAAACGGACGTCCGTTTCACGTCAAACGGATGAACCATTGTTTAATCCGTTTGATCATCCGTCTAAGCAGAGAGTTTTGCCAAAATTGAAAAGTTTAAACGGTTGACCGTTTCTCGAAAACGGACGTCCGTATTATTTGAAACGGACGACCGCCAAATCATCCGTCTGAACAGAGAGTTGAACATCAAAATTTCAGACCAAACGGTCGACCGTCTTAGTTTTCCGGTCGTCCGTCTCAGCGGAAATCAGGGTTTTAAGTTAGAAAATTTTCAAATTTCTTCATTCCAACTTCGCACGAACCCGCGTTTTTCACTCCCAATCTCTTACCATTCATCAAATCTATCTGAAATTCTTCAAATTTGTGATTAAAATCAAAAACCCATATCAATTCCACATTTCAAACCGCAAAATCCCCAACTTTTATCCACGGAATCATCCCATTCCATCCCAAACGGACGAACCTAACCCTAGCCTCCAAATCCGATTTCCAACACCATGTCTCGGATGAAAATGGCTGCCAAACATCCTAGGAGGGAAAGGCAACCTTCTCCATCCTCCTCCTCCTTTGAAGAGGACCCTCAATCCAAACGAATAGATCGATGTCCCGTCCTCATGGGTAAGAACGTCGACCTTGCTTCTTTCACACACGATGCACCATCATTCAATAGTGAAAATCTTTTTATAGGTATGGGTTGGGTTCATCTTCTTACCCTAAATGATAATGTCTACCCTCCCATTGTCAAGGAATTTTACGAAAACATGGTTTTTTCTCCGGGGTCGGGTATTTCGTCCTTTCTTCGGAACAAACGAATTAAGATCACTCAAGACTTTATTCGTTCCATTCTTCATCTTGAGGATGGTGGTATGTGTCTCTATACCAACAAAACAATTCCTCACACTACCGAGTATGATCCGGTCGAAGTATGTTGTAACGTCATCGGCAAGCATTTTGAGGCTGCCGTACGTCTTAGAACAAATCAACTCACTCTTCCTTGTCGCGTCCTCCATAAGATTATCGCCCATATTATCGTTCCTAGAAAGGGTCATTTGGATGAGGTCAATCATTTTGATGTCTTCTTTCTCGACTCTATCCTCCGTGGGCGTAAGCTCGACTTTTCATACATCATGATCCAACATATGCACTGCGTTCTTAGCGGCACTAGAGCTAAGGCGCTTCCCTATGGAATGATTCTTACTAAAAAATTTCAACACTTTGACATCTCCTTCCGCGATTTGGTGACCCTCCTTCCTCAAGCCACCGACACCATCAATATCCTTACACTCAAACGGATGAAAATTGTCAAAAAAAAAAAAAAAAAAAAAAAAAAAAATGGTCAATGGGTGGCAAAGTCAAAAGGGTTTGATGATGAGTCGGGACCCTCCACTCTACCCTTCGAGGAGGAAGATATACACGATGACGAAGATGCTCCTCCTCCGTCCCCACCGCGACAAAGATCACAACGGCCGTTGTCCTCTACCTCCGGCCTCAACGAGGACCAATTTACTTTACTACATGGATGGATCGACTCGCTTTCCTCTTCGGTCGAGAGTCTACACCATACCGTGGGGACTCTCCAACATTCGATTGACGGCATGACTACATTGCTCCAAGCTCTTCATTCCCGTCTTGATGCCGTACTTCTCCCGCATCCGCCACCGGAGACCTAGCCTCTTTCTTTGTTGTTTGTTGTTTTTTTTTTATGTTCTAGCTTTCCTTCATATATCTTCGAACTATGCTTGTTTTTAGATTTCGATTTTATCAATGAATGGCATATTACAACTTTTGTCAATAATTTTGTTTTACCTTAATGTTTCGATTATATCTTTTTGTTTATGCCAAAAGGGAGAAAATATGTGATGAATAATTTGGTGAATATGATGATACATAAATGTGTTGAAAATTTGATAATATTTGTCAATCGACTTGGACATTTGATATGTGATCAAATTGGTAAATAAAATGAAAAAGGTGTCACACTACAAATTTATCAAACCATGTTCTCTTGAAAAAGAAAGGGGGAATATATTTGCTTTAATTTTATCTTGTCACATTCTACATTCTCACATTGTTTGTCATAATCAAAAAGGGGGAAATTGTTGACCTATGGTTAACTTTAAACCTTAATATTTTGATTATAACAAATAAATTGGTTATGTTTACTAACAATCTATTTTTAAGTAATATTTAGAGTGCTACAAATCGAACTCTCATGCAATGTCAAGATCAAGTCAAAGTCAATACAAGAGTTCAAGTATCTTAAGATCCGAAATTCAAGATACAAAGATCAAGATTGAAGAATAGATTTCTAGATAAAATTGTAAAGGTATTAACCCTTTAATCCTTAGCAATTAAATGAACGAAAGTTCGAAAATATTTTTTATCACTTGCATAAAAATAGTTTGATCAAAGCCAAAAATTAATTTTTCAAAACTGTGGAAACGGACAATCCGTTCGGTAAACCGATTGATCCGGTCGACCGTTTGAACTGAACCGGTCGACCGTTTGAACATCTTTTTTCAAAAAGTGTCCATTCTGATTTTTTTGCAGTTCAACGGCTAGTTCTGACCAATCTGACCGGTCGACCGTTTGGTCATCCGTTTCAACAGAAAGATACAAAAATTCATCTCTATAAATACCACTTCATTTATTATCATTAAACAACACTTACAAGAGCATTTATAGAGAGAATCATATTGAAAACCTTCAAAACTTCATTGCATTTATATCTTCAATATCTGTTATTGAAAAACTTTGTTTGATTAAATCAAACTTTTGATTCATTATCCTCAATAAAGTTTTCATTTAACACTTGAGCTTTCCTCATCCATTGCTATTCATTAAAGTGTTAGTCTCTCTTAGAGCTAAACTTGTATCTATCATTCATCTAGAGAGAAATACTCAAATCAATCTCTTTACATTTTTGGGTCATATTGAGGTCCCTTGAAAGCTCAATATTGTATAAGGATCGGTGCTCCTTGTTTGTAAGTCACCGGATACATTGTAAGGGTTTGGATTGCACCATAAGTCAATCAAAATAGTAGAAAGGTCGTGTTCGTGTTGGAGAGCTTGGTAACGGGGGACGTAGATCATTGGTTGGATCGAACCTCCATAAAAATATCGTTTGCACTCTCTCTTCCCCTTTATTTACTTATATTGTGCTTATATTTTTGTGGATTAATTTTATTTCTTAAATATCATTTTTGAGAATATTTTGCGAAAAAGTTTGAGAAAACCAATTCACCCCCCTCTTGGTTAGTTATTCTTGGGCTATCAACCATCCCCACTTAAAATAATTTCATCCTTGAAATTTAACTTACTTGGTTTATTAGGTTCGGGTACTTAGCTAAACCATCTTCTTCTCTTTCCCAAGTGACCCCATCCTCCTCGTGTCTACCCTACTAAACTTTGACTAAAGAGATCTCCCGATTTCTCATAACATCGACTTTTCTTTTTAAAATCACTGCAGGCGTTTCATCATAAGTCATATAATTTCTTAAATCTAACGACTCATATTTTACCACATACGCAGGATCATGCACGTATTCCTTAATAGCGAAATCTGAAATACGTCGTGCACTACCAAGAGCTCGAATGGCAATATCAAACGATACGCCAAATTTCGAAAATTTTCAAGAATCTCAAATGGGCCGATGAAATGTGGTCTCAGTTTTCCTTTCTTACCTAGTATTCTTTTCATATGGACCACCTTTAGAAAAACTTTTTCGTTGACCCCGAACTCTAATTCTTTTCTTCTTCAGTCGGCATAACTTTTCTGACGGTCATGCGTTGTCTTAATTCTGGAGCTGATCTTGTCTATCGTTTCCACTGTTTTCTCAACCAATTCTGGGCCTAAAATTATTCTTTTGCCAACTTCATCCCAACAAATTGGCGAATGACATCGAGGACCATACTGTGCCATATATGGTGCCATGCCGATGGTAGTTTTAAAACTATTATTGTAAGCGAACTCCAACAACGGTAGGTGACTTTCTCATTTACCACCCAAATCCAAGATGCATGCTCTCAACATATCCTCAAGGATTTGAATAGTTCATTTTGATTGCCCGTCAGTCTAAGGATGATAAGCTGTGATAAATTTCAATTTAGTACCCAAAGCTCCTTAAAAGACTTTTCTAAAAATTTGAGGTAAATTTTGGGTCTCGATCCGATACAATGGATGCTGGTACCCCCATGAAGTTTGACAATTTCTTTGACATACAAATGTGCTAACTGCTCCAAACTAAAATTCATTCGAATGGGCAGAAAATGCGTAGATTTTGTCAAATGGTCTACTACTACCCAGATGGCATCATGAACTCTTGCCGATCTAGAAAAACTCACAACAAAATCTATTGCGATTTTCTCTCATTTCTACTATAGTATATCCATTGGATTTAATAGCCTTGAGAGCCTCTGATGCTCTGCCTTCACTTGTTGACACACCAAACATTTTGACACAAAACGAGCTACAACTCCTTTCATGTTCATCCACCAAAATGTATTACGTAAATATTTATACATTTTGGTTCATCCGGGATGTGCGGCGTAAGGAGCAGAATGAGCTTTAGATAAAATCTCATTTCTCAGACCTTCATCCTTATGCACTCATATCCGAACTTTGAACCTCAAAGCTTTGCCCTCAACTATTTCAAACTTTTTCCTCTTTTCGGTTCCTACATCAGTCTTGATCATTTACAAAAAAAGGATAATCTTTTTGAGCTATTACAATTCTATCTATGAGTGTCGACTTTACTATCATACTTAATATCAATGCCGATGTCTGCACTGGCGATGCTAACATTTCAATTCTCATATTCTAAATGTCCTTGATCAGATTATCTTGTGTTGATTGTAGTACAAACAACTAACCCATATTCTTTCTAATATGGTATAAGAGCATTCGCAACTACATTTGTCTTACTTGGATGGTATAAGATAGAGTATTCGTAGTCCTTTACTAATTCCAACCACTGTCGTTGTCTCATTTTCAACTCTTTTTTGGGTGAAAAAGTACTTGAGACTCTTATGGTCGGTATAAATCTCACACGTGCTTCCATAAAGGTAATGTCGCCAAATTTTTTAGGCGTGAACTATCGCCGCAAGTTCAAGATCATGTGTTGAGTAATTCTGCTCATACTGCTTCAACTGTCTTAAAGCCTAAGCTATCACCTTTTCATTTTGCATCAAGAAACAGCCCAAACCGAGCTTTGAAGCATTACTATAAATTACGTAGCCTTTTGAACCCTCGGGTAAAGTTAGTACTGGTGTGAAGACACTAGCTTGTCCTTTAACTCTTAAAAACTTTGTTCACACTTCTTGGACCAAATATACTTAACACCCATTAGAGTAAACTGCGTCATATGACCAGCTATTTTGGAAAATTCTTCTATGAAACGTCGATAATAGCTGGCTAAACTCAAAATTTCTTACTTCTCCAACATTTGACAGTGCTGGCCAATTTGACACAGCCTCAACTTTTGATGGATCTACTTTAATTCCTTTAGCTGTCACAACATGACCCAAGAATCCTATTCGATCTAGCCAAAATTCACATTTCTTGAATTTGGCATACAACCTTTCCGTATGCAAAGTCACAAATACTATCCTCAGGTGCTCTTGATGTTACTCGGGATTTTTGGAATAAATCAAGATGTCATCGATGAATATAATGACGAACCGATCTAAATATTGATGAAAATTTTAGTTCATTAAATCTATAAATACCGTCGGAGCATTCGTCAGTCCAAAGGGCATTACTGTAAATTTATAATGCCCATAGCGAGTTTGAAATGCTAACTTTGGTATATCCGATGGCCTGATCTTCAGTTGATGATAGCCCAACCTCAAGTCGATCTTTGAAAAATTGAAGTACTCTTCAATTGATCAAACAAATCCTCAATTTTTGGAAGTGGGTACTTATTCTTGATCGTTAATTTATGCAACTCACAGTAGTCGATACAATTTCTCATCGATCTATCCTTTTTCTTCACGAAGAGAACTAGAGCTCCCATTGGGAAATACTTGGTCTAATAAATCCTTTATCCAAAAGCTCTTTCAATTGCATTTTTAACTATTGCTATTCTTTTGGTATCATTCGATATGGAGCCTTTGATATGGGTGCATCTCCAGGTATTAGATTTATTGTGAATTCCACTTGCCTATTAGGTGAAATATGTACTACATCAACTAAAAACACATCAGCGTACTCTTGAACCATTGGAACATTACCCAAAGATACTTGCTTAGATGAGGTGCTAGTGAGATTGACAAGAAAACCTTGACAATCTCTGTTCTTTAGAAACTTTTTTGCCTACAAAGTTGAGATGAGGCGGGAAAGTGCTTCAATCTTTAATCCATACAATTTGAATTCATTCTCTCTCGGTCTTCAAAAGATTACTTACTTCTCAAAACATACGACGGTAGCGCGATTACTACCCAATTAATCTATTCCCAGGATAATAACAAAATATCTCATAATTATAACATGCAGATCTGCTAACAAAACATATCCATCAAAATTTATTTGAACTGTCCTACCTAATTTATCTGTCTCTATAGTTTTCTTTGATGGCATACTAAACTCTAGTACACTACCAGAACATAAAACATTAACTTTAGCTAGGCATGCATCAGATATGAAGGAATGCGTCGCCCTAGAATCAATAAGAACGTAAATAGGTACGCTAGAGATAAATAATATACCCATAATAACGTACAGATTCTGGGCGGCCTCTTCAAGAGTAATGACGAACACTTTAACTTTTCTTTTGTTCGCCTGATCATTAGCATTTGTTGGCACTGCCCGACATTGCGACACGTAGTGGCTTGGCTCACCACACTGATAGTAGATGTTCTTGCCAAAGTGGCGATCACCACTATGGTTCTTCTTACACTTAGAGCACTGAGGAATGACATTACTTGACTAGCCTATTGGGACCTTGATTCTGTCTTTTGAACTGGCCCAAATTTTGGTTCTTACTCTAATCCTGCCAATTTCCTATTTTTCGAGTCATTATGTTGTCCTTGAACTCTAACTTTTAAACCCGAGAAGGACAAGTCTGGGCCATCTTGACCACTGTTCTAAAATTATAAAGCTCATGGGAACTAACAATCTGTCTGGCCTCTGGACACAATCCTCTTTCATAATGTCTTGCCTTCATTAGTTCAGTGTTGACCCAATATGGAGCATAGCGCAACATTTCCTCAAATTTTTGCTCATACTTGGTGATTTACATCTCTCCCTGAACTAAATGCAGAAACTTTGACTCCTTATAATCTCTCAGAGGGTGTGGAAAATATTTTTCCATTAGCTCGACCTTAAACTGGGCCCATAAGAGATTATTTTGTTCCTCCTTAGTATGGGTGCAGGATACCGATTCCCACCAATGACCTGCTCAGCCAATTAGCATGAACTCTGTGCAAATGACTTTATTATTTTTCTAGACAAGCGATGTGTCTGAAAATTTTCTCGATCGTCCACAACCATTCCTCAGCTACAAGAAGATCCTTTCTACCATCAAATATAGGATGGCAGTATAGATAGAATTACTTGATCATTAGCACGGAAGGGGAAGCATAATATGCTAGTGGGGCTTGATATGCTTGGGGCACTTGCAGTGCCTGTGATGCCATTGGCATTTGCGGCACTGGAGGTACCGTCTGAGCTGCCAAAGCTCGTCTCATTTTCTTTACTGCTAGTTGTAAGTCCCTGATAGCTCTTGCTGGAGTAGTTGGTGCCATTTCATTTAGAATAAAATAATAAAAAATATTTAATCCATTGAAATAAATGCCATACACAGAGCTATAAATATCTGAAAGGCTATCAAAAAATGAGAATTTAAATAACATCTTTTATATATTTAAATCATTCTTCAGAGGTACAACGAGTAAAACATTTAGCGCTTAACAACGGTAAAGTAACTATACATGCATAATGAAAAGAAAAACATGTAACTACTATGATATCTCTAAGAATCGTCATCGCCGATCCATATTTCATGCACTCTCGGCCTCTTCGACCGTGGAGCCTCGTCATCCAAGGTAACACAAGGGTCGGCCTCACACTCTACATCGAGATCCTCTTCTGGGTCTTCCTCGACCTCAATAACTAGACCAGCCTCAAATACTAACACCAGCTCAAGCTCTGGCTCAACTACTGGAGTAGGCTCGAGAACGAGCTCAACTATGGGAGCAGGCTCAAAAACTGGCTCAACTACTAGAGCTAGCTTCAGGATGGGATAAGGACCACCACTGTATAAATTGTACCCCTCCTAGTGTATAATTAGCGCTTCACAATACACGTCGTATTCTACCTCCAAGTGGTAGATCTCTTAAGATCTTCATGGCAACTGTTTGTCCTGGGCCAATCAGTGAGTCACCTAAGCGATAGACTCTACATCGGTTGTTACTAAACCATAGTTCATCACCATAACACGTGCTACCCTATGGTTACCGATATGATGGCCAATTGACCACTCATAAACCGAAGCAAAATGTATGTAATCATTCCTTGCCACCTCGGGACGTTCTAGAAAATACTCACTTGATGGAACCATGTCTGAGATACAAATTATGAAGAGTGCGATTACGTGGATTTCTATGATCTTTTAATTAAATTCTGAGGACTAACATAAATTTTCGTAAAGTTTAGTCGCCTTTTCAAAACATTTATAACCACATTAAATTTCAACTCAACTTAATAATTTATCATAAATGAAACAATTAAGATTTTCCAAAAATCGAAGTTTTATTTGTCATGCTCAACAACACAAAAAATAATAATTAACCTTTCTTTACCTTTAACTTAGAATTAGCGTAGCACGTCGATGGCGAGTAGCGACACTTAAATTCTAAAGTTTTTAACTTCTAAATTTTCAACTTGACATAATAAAATAAAAAAACATAAAATAATATAAAATAAAATAAAATAAAATTTTTAAAATTTATGCGAGTATACAGAAAAGTAAAACCGCGCTCTGATACCAAGCTGTAACACTTCAAATTTTCTCAACCCAGAAGGTCTCTAAAATAATCTTTAAATAATATTTGACGACTCCAAATAGATTTTTCGTGCCCTTGAATGGTTTTAAAAGTGTAACTATTGTGGAAGATAACAAGCGCGCAAGGAAAAAAAATTATTTTTTAATTTAAGGTTTTTAGCTATACCGTGAAAGATGTTGCTACAATTTATATGACCATCCAAAAGAATTCCAAAAATTACCAAAATTAAACTGTAGCTACTTAGGACCTTGGACTAGGCCATGTTAAAATTTCAAACCTTAGCTATGTTGTTTGGTAGGTGAAAACATTGGTCAAAGTTGCTTGAAAAACTATCTCAGGTACTTTAAGGCAGGCCACTAAAACGTTCATAATAAATTCATACGATGAAATTTTTGATTGGTTCCAATTGTTACCATTATATCACATAATAGGATTTTCTTAACCACTGATTTCACTAAAAAAACTTCAAATGTACAAAGAGTTGTGATTTTTCAAAATATGGACAGAAAGCTGAAATTTCAAAATGTAAAATGAGGAAATTTCTATATAAAAAAATAGAATGAAAATTAAACTAACATCTTGTTTTCCATGTACGTTAAATGATGAAATACTGAAAAAATAACATCTAAATTATAGTATTTAAATCATGATTGACTCAATCATCTCAACGATAAAATTCAATTTAAATAAAAGAAAGTCTACTTCATGTTCGTTAGCATACACCATCGCGTCAACACCAACCATTTCAATTTGAAAATTTGTTCATTTGGGGTAAGTATTTCATAAGAAACACTTAGTAAAAACATATACTAACATGTGAGAAATTATATAGAATTAAATTGCGACATGGCAAAACATTTAAAACATACATAAGAACACATTCGGTAATCAGCACCACAAGAAACTTAAAAGTGATTACCTTCAATTACTAACATACATATGTAATTACCTTTGATCACAATAAAAAAATTCCAACTTTGACATTTATCATGGAAATCAATCTACATAACATTTTCTCAAATTTAAAATCATGAAATTTAATTGGTAGTACAAGAAACTATCTTGCAACAAAAAAAAGAATTTCTGTTGAAATGATTTATTGATCAAAATGGCTATTTCTTTTCTTCAAATGATGACTCCGTGGTTGCCCTTTTTCGCTTCTAAAAATCTAAGGTTTATAGTGTTGGTTTGAGTGATAAAAATGGATAAAGAATGAGGAGGTAAAAATTTGTTCTTGTTGGCCGAAAATGGGTACTGAACAGGGAAAAAATGAAGCAAGATAAAGGATTAAAATGCTTATTGCTGGGGCCGAAACTTGAAGATAAAAGAACTAATTTTTTTCTTGACAAAAACCGAGACTCTAAGCCTACTGCTGGGGCCAAAACTTGAAGATAAGAAAAGTGATTCTTGCTTGATAAATCGAAAAGCCTAAGACTACTGTCGGGGTATTCTTTGATATTTGTAATGAGGAAAATTAAGAGGACTTAAGGGCTGAAAATATAGAGTGGAAGAGCAGGTGTAAGATGGGAAAATAAAAGGTGGAAAATTGACTCAAATTGGGGGCTAAAAACTGGGAGAGAAAATGGAAGAATTGATGGGTGAGAAAGAGACTTCAAGGACAGTTTTTCATCAGGGAAAAATGGGTTGATCAAGGCAGTTTGGGATAGTTTTCTCTTAGTGAACATGGGTGCAGTTTGCATAGGTGTGAAGTGGTAAACATGGGGTCAATAATGGATAATCATGGAGTAATGGAGGGAATGAATTTCATCCATGATTGGAGAAGTTCCTTGGCACGATTTTTGGCAGTTGATGAGGGGTCTTGGGATGTTTTTCTGAGGATCAAATTCCTTTTTGTTTCACACAAAAGATAAGGTAAACATGTGAAAAAAATCTAATGCGACTAAAGTGTTTAAAATATACTAGGAAGTTCACAACGAAGCCAAAAATTGAAATTTATTTATTTTTTTCGTGAAATTTTAAACGCTAACAAAAAAAAAATTTGTCTTTACACTCGACAGCTTACATTTGTGTTTGATCAGAATGTTGGGTTAATGGAAGTGTTGCCTAAGGCATTCCATGTAGCTAATCATATTTTTTGTTTACAACACCTGAAAAGAAATTTTAGGGATAAATTCAACGGTGGTGGCTTCTAAAACAATTATAGAGACTGTATGGTCTGGTTGTTTCAGGAGTGTGCACATGCTCCAATAATTGCATTATTTAACCAGAAGTTCGATGTATTAAAACGGGAAGGAAAAGCTATTGTTCAAAGGTTTCTATATGATTTATCGTTTGAAAATTGGTCGAACGCTCATAGTGTTGGATGTTGGTGTGGAGAGATGTCATCAAATGTAGCTTAGTCTTTCAACGCATGGATAGCTGACTGTGGGAGTTTACCCATTATATGAGTAATTGACATGTTAAGGATAAAGCTAGTGAACATATTTATTACGAGAAGAACTGATGTTGGTAACGTTATAATACTATTTTTTTTTTTTTTTGCTTTATGATGTTGTTTTTATTTGATATATGTATTGTTCTTATTGCTCTATGATACTGCTCTCTTTTTGCTTTTGCGATATTGTTCTTTGCTCTATAATAGAGTTCAATTAAAATATATTGTAGTTCTTTGAGTTTTGAATGATGCAGGTGAGTTGATCGAGGTTGTCTGCCCGAAGATTTTAGAGAAGTATTAGGAATATGCAGTTGAATGTCGATCATAGATTATCAAGAGGCCTTTTGAAACAATTTTTGAAGTCTTTTCAGATCTATCAGTTTGTGTGGATATCTGTAAAAGCACCTGCTATTGTTCCCAGTAGCAACTAAATGAGTTTTTATTCGTGCATGCAATCATTACAATTAATAGGTCTGGAAAGTGTATTGGTGAATTTGTAGACTATTATTTTCATATTGCAACCATTCACAAGTCCTATGAAGAAGCTATATATACTATCCCCACCCCAATAAGGTTGGAATTTGAAATTTCTACTGAGTTTGACATTTTCTACTTACAAAGAAACCACATGGAAGACATAAAAAGAGAAAAATTAGATCAAGGGGTGAACAAGTATGAATGATACGATGTAGAAGGTGTTGAAAGTTGGGCAATCATAATAAGAAAACTTATAAAGAGTCATTGGCCTGTGAAGGAAATTAGTATTACTGTTTTTGATTTTTTGATGGGGATATATTATTTTTTAATATATATAAACACAATTGTGTTGTAATCATTGTTTGGTCAAATAAATAAAAGCAACATTTCTTTCACATACATCAATTTTTTTAAGAAAACAGTATCTTAATAAAAGAGTATCATAGAACAGTATCACAAACAATATCTTATTAAGAATAATATCTTGCAATACAGTATCACAAATGACTCTAATACCTGTCATTTTTAAGATATTGTTTTTCATTAAGATACTATTATTTTGTCGTGTTCAACATTGTACAGTTCAACCATAACATTTTAGTTGTCATTCATTTTCCACTAAAAAAATATATTCAGTATAAAAAAAATGCAAATACATTATACAGTAACAAACCCATATTATTCATCTAGAAATGGCATCCATTTAAAATGTATTCATTCATCTACAACGAATTATTTTATGAAGTTTGAAACCATATTTGCTTTATATTGTCTTACTTCTTTCATTGACATGGTCTCTTCTAGCTCTTCATTTGTTGCTAATCTCTCCATCACATGGCACACATGTATTCCACAATCAACACTACAATATAAAATTCAGATATATATATATATATATATACTATAATATAAGTGTCTATGGCATGTTTACTATTCACCCTTCAACCAACGCGACGTCGTTTCATGTAGTATTAGTCTTAATTTTGTCCAAATCTCACCATTTTGTCTTAATCTTTTGACACTTTTTGTATATTAAATTAATATATATGGCCGCATTTTTTGACTTCTTCATCTTTTCTTTTCTTTTATTTGTTTTAATATACATATATTAGTGTCTTTTAGCCGCAATTATTGACTTTTTATTTATTATAGTCAATATATATTCATTTTTTCCTTAATAAGTCATCAAATTTGGTGCTTTATTTATCCCCAGTTGCTATGGAGAACAAATGACGAAATACAATCGATTCTTAAAGGTTTTGCTAAATTTCATTTTCTCTAAACTGCAGTTTTTTTTTGTCCAACATAAATATTTGCTTCACTTTATACATTAAGTATTTTTACATAATTCCAGTTGGAGACGATATCCCTATGGGTTACCTAACCATTGGATTTGGTTTCACATAATTTCATGTTGTATAACTCAAGGTATGGATATTTTTGTAAACTGCGACAGTATGAATCCGAGAAACTGACTTAGATGTTTTGGTGATCATTTTAGTATGCCGAAATATGCCGTCGGACTATAAAATTTTTATATGTGGTAGCTACATGGGTATTCTACGTTCCTTGAAAATTTCATATTGTTCGGTGATCGTTTTCTATGTCAAATAAATTTGTTTTACTCCATGACCGGGTGAATTGTTTCTCTAAATTGTCTTTCTGTTCACCAACTCAAAAATATGTTGTACCTTATATATTAAGTATTTTTACATAATTCCAGTTGGAGACGATAGCTCTATGGGTTACCTAACCATTGGCTTTGGTTTCACATGATTTCATGTTATATAACTCAAGTTATGGACAATTTTTTAAATTGCGATAGCATAAATCCGAGAAACTGTCTGTGATGTTTCGGTGAGCATTTTAGTGTGTCAAAACATGCCGTCGGATTATCAAATTTTTATATGTGTTAGCTACATGGGTATTCTACGTTCCGTGAAAATTTTATATTGTTCGGTAATCGTTTTCTATGTCAAATAAATATTTTTTGCTCCATGACTGGGTGAATTGTTTCTCGAAACTGCACTTTCTGTTGACCAACTCAAAAATATACTGCACCTTATATATTAAGTATTTTTACATAATTCCAGTGGGAGACGATAGCTCTATGGGTTACCTAACCATTGGCTTTGATTTCACATAATTTCATGGTATATAACTCAAGTTATGGACAATTTTGTAAACTACGACCGTATAAATCCGAGAAACTGCCTAGGGTGTTTCGGTGAGTATTTTAGTAAGCCGAAACATGC